>CM072099.1:33819742-34419742 GCA_036850905.1 Luffa acutangula
ATGACGGGCAGCGGCCATCGTCGATACGAGTGTCGTCGTAGGTTTTTAGACTGACGAGTTTTAATGACGGACAATTTCTGTCATTAAAAGTTCTGCGTTATTACAACGTACACTGACAAACATTTTTCATGACGGGACATTGCCCGTCATTAAAAGTCGCCCCTCATCAAAAGTCCGTCAGTAAAGGGTAGTTAGCAACCAACCAGATCTTTAACGACGGGCATTGGCCGACATTAAAGTTGTCCGTCATGAAAAGTCCATCATTAAAGGATATTTTCCAACCACCAATTCTTTAATGACGGGCGTTGTCAAATCCAATAAACTAAGATCCATGGTTGTTTACATGCAATACTACAAAAATCACTTTTAATGACGGGCATTGCCCGTCATTAATGACTTTTCATGACGGGCGGCGTCTATCGTCTATACGAGTGTCGTCGCAGCTTTTTCTTACTGGCGAGTTTTAATGACAGACAATTTCCGTCCTTACAAGGTACACTGACAAACATGTTTCATGACGGGCATTGCCCGTCATTAAAAGCCGCCAGTCAGGAAAAGTCCATCGGTAAATAGTATTTTACAACCCACAAGATCTTTAACGACGGGCATTGCCCGACATTAAAAGTTGTATGTCATGAAAAGTCTTTCATTAAAGGGTATTTTCCGACCCACCAATTCTTTAATGACGGACGTCGTCCATCATTAAAAGCCGTCCGTCATGAAAAGTCTCTCATTATAGGGTAGTGACAGAACCCTAGTAGAAGTCCGTGAGTAGGGATGCCCGAAGTCCCTGTTAGAATACGAAATTCTCACCTTAGTTAGACATTAAACCCGACTGGATGTAGAGATTTCACCCTATTCGCACATTTTCAAAGGAAAGTAGAGTGTCGTGAGAAGTCTAGAAGGATTGGATAAAAGTGAAAAAACCCTAGTTTTAGCTACTACACTTTATTTTTACAACACTTGTATCAATAAAGTGTTATAGAGGTTTATGCAATAATGTGTTATTGTCATATTAAGTCTAGAATTGCACATTATGACAAAAATCCAATAAACTAAGATCCAAGGTTGTTTACATGCAATACTACAAAAATCACTTTTAATGACGGGCAGCGGCCATCGTCGATACGAGTGTCGTCGTAGGTTTTTATGACTGACGAGTTTTAATGACGGACAATTTCTGTCATTAAAAGTTCTGCGTTATTACAACGTACACTGACAAACATTTTTCATGACGGGCATTGCCCGTCATTAAAAGTCGCCCCTCATCAAAAGTCCGTCAGTAAAGGGTAGTTAGCAACCAACCAGATCTTTAACGACGGGCATTGGCCGACATTAAAGTTGTCCGTCATGAAAAGTCCATCATTAAAGGATATTTTCCAACCCACCAATTCTTTAATGACGGGCGTTGTCAAATCCAATAAACTAAGATCCATGGTTGTTTACATGCAATACTACAAAAATCACTTTTAATGACGGGCATTGCCCGTCATTAATGACTTTTCATGACGGGCGGCGTCTATCGTCTATACGAGTGTCGTCGCAGCTTTTTCTTACTGGCGAGTTTTAATGACAGACAACTTCCGTCCTTACAAGGTACACTGACAAACATGTTTCATGACGGGCATTGCCCGTCATTAAAAGCCGCCAGTCAGGAAAAGTCCATCGGTAAATAGTATTTTACAACCCACAAGATCTTTAACGACGGGCATTGCCCGACATTAAAAGTTGTATGTCATGAAAAGTCTTTCATTAAAGGGTATTTTCCAACCCACCAATTCTTTAATGACGGGCGTCGTCCATCATTAAAAGCCGTCCGTCATGAAAAGTCTCTCATTATAGGGTAGTGACAGAACCCTAGTAGAAGTCCGTGAGTAGGGATGCCCGAAGCCCCTGTTAGAATACGAAATTCTCACCTTAGTTAGACATTAAACCCGACTGGATGTAGAGATTTCACCCTATTCGCACATTTTCAAAGGAAAGTAGAGTGTCGTGAGAAGTCTAGAAGGATTGGATAAAAGTGAAAAACCCTAGTTTTAGCTACTACACTTTATTTTTACAACACTTGTATCAATAAAGTGTTATAGAGGTTTATGCAATAATGTGTTATTGTCATATTAAGTCTAGAATTGCACATTATGACAAAAATCCAATAAACTAAGATCCAAGGTTGTTTACATGCAATACTACAAAAATCACTTTTAATGACGGGCAGCGGCCATCGTCGATACGAGTGTCGTCGTAGGTTTTTAGGACTGACGAGTTTTAATGACGGACAATTTCTGTCATTAAAAGTTCTGCGTTATTACAACGTACACTGACAAACATTTTTCATGACGGGCATTGCCCGTCATTAAAAGTCGCCCCTCATCAAAAGTCCGTCAGTAAAGGGTAGTTAGCAACCAACCAGATCTTTAACGACGGGCATTGGCCGACATTAAAGTTGTCCGTCATGAAAAGTCCATCATTAAAGGATATTTTCCAACCCACCAATTCTTTAATGACGGGCGTTGTCAAATCCAATAAACTAAGATCCATGGTTGTTTACATGCAATACTACAAAATCACTTTTAATGACGGGCATTGCCCGTCATTAATGACTTTTCATGACGGGCGGCGTCTATCGTCTATACGAGTGTCGTCGCAGCTTTTTCTTACTGGCGAGTTTTAATGACAGACAATTTCCGTCCTTACAAGGTACACTGACAAACATGTTTCATGACGGGCATTGCCCGTCATTAAAAGCCGCCAGTCAGGAAAAGTCCATCGGTAAATAGTATTTTACAACCCACAAGATCTTTAACGACGGGCATTGCCCGACATTAAAAGTTGTATGTCATGAAAAGTCTGTCATTAAAGGGTTTTTTCCAACCCACCAATTCTTTAATGACGGACGTCGTCCATCATTAAAAGCCGTCCGTCATGAAAAGTCTCTCATTATAGGGTAGTGACAGAACCCTAGTAGAAGTCCGTGAGTAGGGATGCCCGAAGTCCCTGTTAGAATACGAAATTCCCACCTTAGTTAGACATTAAACCCGACTGGATGTAGAGATTTCACCCTATTCGCACATTTTCAAAGGAAAGTAGAGTGTCGTGAGAAGTCTAGAAGGATTGGATAAAAGTGAAAAACCCTAGTTTTAGCTACTACACTTTATTTTTACAACACTTGTATCAATAAAGTGTTATAGAGGTTTATGCAATAATGTGTTATTGTCATATTAAGTCTAGAATTGCACATTATGACCAAAAATCCAATAAACTAAGATCCAAGGTTGTTTACATGCAATACTACAAAAATCACTTTTAATGACGGGCATTGCCCGTCATTAAAGACTTTTCATGACGGGCAGTCGGCCATCATCGATACGAGTGTCGTCGTAGGTTTTTAGGACTGACGAGTTTTAATGACGGACAATTTCTGTCATTAAAAGTTCTGCGTTATTACAACGTACACTGACAAACATTTTTCATGACGGGCATTGCCCGTCATTAAAAGTCGCCCCTCATCAAAAGTCCGTCAGTAAAGGGTAGTTAGCAACCAACCAGATCTTTAACGACGGGCATTGGCCGACATTAAAGTTGTCCGTCATGAAAAGTCCATCATTAAAGGGATATTTTCCAACCCACCAATTCTTTAATGACGGGCGTTGTCAAATCCAATAAACTAAGATCCATGGTTGTTTACATGCAATACTACAAAAATCACTTTTAATGACGGGCATTGCCCGTCATTAATGACTTTTCATGACGGGCGGCGTCTATCGTCTATACGAGTGTCGTCGCAGCTTTTTCTTACTGGCGAGTTTTAATGACAGACAATTTCCGTCCTTACAAGGTACACTGACAAACATGTTTCATGACGGGCATTGCCCGTCATTAAAAGCCGCCAGTCAGGAAAAGTCCATCGGTAAATAGTATTTTACAACCCACAAGATCTTTAACGACGGGCATTGCCCGACATTAAAAGTTGTATGTCATGAAAAGTCTGTCATTAAAGGGTATTTTCCAACCCACCAATTCTTTAATGACGGACGTCGTCCATCATTAAAAGCCGTCCGTCATGAAAAGTCTCTCATTATAGGGTAGTGACAGAACCCTAGTAGAAGTCCGTGAGTAGGGATGCCCGAAGTCCCTGTTAGAATACGAAATTCTCACCTTAGTTAGACATTAAACCCGACTGGATGTAGAGATTTCACCCTATTCGCACATTGTCAAAGGAAAGTAGAGTGTCGTGAGAAGTCTAGAAGGATTGGATAAAAGTGAAAAACCCTAGTTTTAGCTACTACACTTTATTTTTACAACACTTGTATCAATAAAGTGTTATAGAGGTTTATGCAATAATGTGTTATTGTCATATTAAGTCTAGAATTGCACATTATGACAAAAATCCAATAAACTAAGATCCAAGGTTGTTTACATGCAATACTACAAAAATCACTTTTAATGACGGGCAGCGGCCATCGTCGATACGAGTGTCGTCGTAGGTTTTTATGACTGACGAGTTTTAATGACGGACAATTTCCGTCATTAAAAGTTCTGCGTTATTACAACGTACACTGACAAAACATTTTTCATGACGGGCATTGCCCGTCATTAAAAGTCGCCCCTCATCAAAAGTCCGTCAGTAAAGGGTAGTTAGCAACCAACCAGATCTTTAACGACGGGCATTGGCCGACATTAAAGTTGTCCGTCATGAAAAGTCCATCATTAGAGGATATTTTCCAACCCACCAATTCTTTAATGACGGGCGTTGTCAAATCCAATAAACTAAGATCCATGGTTGTTTACATGCAATACTACAAAAATCACTTTTAATGACGGGCATTGCCCGTCATTAATGACTTTTCATGACGGGCGGCGTCTATCGTCTATACGAGTGTCGTCGCAGCTTTTTCTTACTGGCGAGTTTTAATGACAGACAATTTTCCGTCCTTACAAGGTACACTGACAAACATGTTTCATGACGGGCATTGCCCGTCATTAAAAGCCGCCAGTCAGGAAAAGTCCATCGGTAAATAGTATTTTACAACCCACAAGATCTTTAACGACGGGCATTGCCCGACATTAAAAGTTGTATGTCATGAAAAGTCTGTCATTAAAGGGTATTTTCCAACCCACCAATTCTTTAATGACGGGCGTCGTCCATCATTAAAAGCCGTCCGTCATGAAAAGTCTTTCATTATAGGGTAGTGACAGAACCCTAGTAGAAGTCCGTGAGTAGGGATGCCCGAAGTCCCTGTTAGAATACGAAATTCTCAACTTAGTTAGACATTAAACCCGACTGGATGTAGAGATTTCACCCTATTCGCACATTGTCAAAGGAGGGTAGAGTGTCGTGAGAAGTCTAGAAAGATTGGATAAAAGTGAAAAACCGTAGTTTTAGTTACTACACTTTATTTTTCCAACACTTGTATCAATAAAGTGTTATTAGAGGTTTATGCAATAATGTGTTATTGTCCATATTAAGTCTAGAATTGCACATTATGACCACCAAAATCCAATAAACTAAGATCCAAGGTTGTTTACATGCAATACTACAAAAATCACTTTTAATGACGGGATGCCCGTCGGGACTTTTCATGACGGGCAGCGGCCATCGTCGAATACGAGTGTCGTCGTAGGTTTTTAGGACTGACGAGAGTTTTAATGACGGACAATTTCGTCATTAAAAGTTCTGCGTTATTACAACGTACACTGACAAAAACATTTTTCATGACGGGCATTGCCCGTCATTAAAAGTCGCCCCTCATCAAAAGTCCGTCAGTAAAGGGTAGTTAGCAACCAACCAGATCTTTAACGACGGGCATTGGCCGAACATTAAAGTTGTCCGTCATGAAAAGTCCATCATTAAAGGGTATTTTCCAACCCACCAATTCTTTAATGACGGGCGTTGTCAAATCCAATAAACTAAGATCCATTGGTTGTTTACATGCAATACTACAAAAATCACTTTTAATGACGGGCATTGCCCGTCATTAATGACTTTTTTCATGACGGGCGGCGTCTATCGTCTATACGAGTGTCGTCGCAGCTTTTTCTTACTGGCGAGTTTTAATGACAGACAATTTCCGTCCTTACAAGGTACACTGACAAACATGTTTCATGACGGGCATTGCCCGTCATTAAAAGCCGCCGTCAGGAAAAGTCCATCGGTAAATAGTATTTTACAACCCACAAGATCTTTAACGACGGGCAATTGCCCGACATTAAAAGTTGTCCGTCATGAAAAGTCTGTCATTAAAGGGTATTTTCCAACCCACAATTCTTTAATGACGGGCGTCGTCCATCAATTAAAAGCCGTCCGTCATGAAAAGTCTCTCATTATAGGGTAGTGACAGAACCCTAGTAGAAGTCCGTGAGTAGGGATGCCCGAAGTCCCTGTTAGAATACGAAATTCTCACCTTAGTTAGACATTAAACCCGACTGGATGTAGAGATTTCACCCTATTCGCACATTGTCAAAGGAAAGTAGTAGGTGTCGTGAGAAGTCCAGAAAGATTGGATAAAAGTGAAAAACCCGTAGTTTTAGTTACTACACTTTATATGTTTCCAACACTTGTATCAATAAAGTGTTATTGAGGTTTATGCAATAATGTGTTATTGTCATATTAAGTCTAGAATTGCACATTATGACCAAAAATCCAATAAACTAAGATCCGAAGGTTGTTTACATGCAATACTACTACAAAAATCACTTTTAATGACGGGCATTGCGTCATTAAAGCCATCGCCATCATCGATACGAGTGTCGTCGTAGGTTTTTATGACTGACGAGTTTTAATGACGGACAATTTCGTCATTAAAAGTTCTGCGTTATTACAACGTACACTGACAAAACATTTTTCATGACGGGCATTGCCCGTCATTAAAAGTCGCCCCTCATCAAAAGTCCGTCAGTAAAGGGTAGTTAGCAACCAACCAGATCTTTAACGAACGGGCATTGGCCGACATTAAAGTTGTCCGTCATGAAAAGTCCATCATTAAAGGGTATTTTCCAACCCACCAATTCTTTAATCACGGGCGTTGTCAAATCCAATAAACTAAGATCCATGGTTGTTTTTACATGCAATACTACAAAAATCACTTTTAATGACGGGCATTGCCCGTCATTAATGAACTTTTCATGACGGGCGGCGTCTATCGTCTATACGAGTGTCGTCGCAGCTTTTTTCTTACTGGCGAGTTTTAATGACAGACAATTTCCGTCCTTACAAGGTAACACTAACAAACATGTTTCATGACGGGCATTGCCCGTCATTAAAAGCCGCCAGTCAGGAAAAGTCCATCGGTAAATAGTATTTTACAACCCACAAGATCTTTAACGACGGGCATTGCCCGACATTAAAAGTTGTATGTCATGAAAAGTCTGTCATTAAAAGGGTATTTTCCAACCCAATTCTTTAATGACGGGACGTCGTCCATCATTAAAAGCCGTCCGTCATGAAAAGTCTCTCATTATAGGGTAGTGACAGAACCCTAGTAGAAGTCCGTGAGTAGGGATGCCCGAAGTCCCTGTTAGAATACGAAATTCTCACCTTAGTTAGACATTAAACCCGACTGGATGTAGAGATTTCACCCTATTCGCACATTGTCAAAGGAGAGTAGAGTGTCGTGAGAAGTCCAGAAAGATTGGATAAAAGTGAAAAACCGTAGTTTTAGTTACTACACTTTATGTTTCCAACACTTGTATCAATAAAGTGTTATTGAGGTTTATGCAATAATGTGTTATTGTCATATTAAGTCTAGAATTGCACATTATGACCAAAATCCAATAAACTAAGATCGAATGTTGTTTACATGCAATACTACAAAAATCACTTTTAATGACGGGCAGCGGCCATCGTCGATACGAGTGTCGTCGTAGGTTTTTATGACTGACGAGTTTTAATGACGGACAATTTCCGTCATTAAAAGTTCTGCGTTATTACAACGTACACTGACAAAACATTTTTCATGACGGGCATTGCCCGTCATTAAAAGTCGCCCCTCATCAAAAGTCCGTCAGTAAAGGGTAGTTAGCAACCAACCAGATCTTTAACGACGGGCATTGGCCGACATTAAAGTTGTCCGTCATGAAAAGTCCATCATTAAAGGGTATTTTCCAACCCACCAATTCTTTAATCACGGGCGTTGTCAAATCCAATAAACTAAGATCCATGGTTGTTTACATGCAATACTACAAAAATCACTTTTAATGACGGGCATTGCCCGTCATTAATGACTTTTCATGACGGGCGGCGTCTATCGTCTATACGAGTGTCGTCGCAGCTTTTTCTTACTGGCGAGTTTTAATGACAGACAATTTCCGTCCTTACAAGGTACACTGACAAACATGTTTCATGACGGGCATTGCCCGTCATTAAAAGCCGCCGGTCAGCAAAAGTCCATCGGTAAATAGTATTTTACAACCCACAAGATCTTTAACGACGGGCATTGCCCGACATTAAAAGTTGTCCGTCATGAAAAGTCTGTCATTAAAGGGTATTTTCCAACCCACAGATTCTTTAATGACGGGCGTCGTCCATCATTAAAAGCCGTCCGTCATGAAAAGTCTCTCATTATAGGGTAGTGACAGAACCCTAGTAGAAGTCCGTGAGTAGGGATGCCCGAAGTCCCTGTTAGAATACGAAATTCTCACCTTAGTTAGACATTAAACCCGACTGGATGTAGAGATTTCACCCTATTCGCACATTGTCAAAGGAGAGTAGAGTGTCGTGAGAAGTCCAGAAAGATTGGATAAAAGTGAAAAACCGTAGTTTTAGTTACTACACTTTATGTTTCCAACACTTGTATCAATAAAGTGTTATTGAGGTTTATGCAATAATGTGTTATTGTCATATTAAGTCTAGAATTGCACATTATGACCAAAATCCAATAAACTAAGATCGAATGTTGTTTACATGCAATACTACAAAAATCACTTTTAATGACGGGCAGCGGCCATCGTCGATACGAGTGTCGTCGTAGGTTTTTATGACTGACGAGTTTTAATGACGGACAATTTCCGTCATTAAAAGTTCTGCGTTATTACAACGTACACTGACAAAACATTTTTCATGACGGGCATTGCCCGTCATTAAAAGTCGCCCCTCATCAAAAGTCCGTCAGTAAAGGGTAGTTAGCAACCAACCAGATCTTTAACGACGGGCATTGGCCGACATTAAAGTTGTCCGTCATGAAAAGTCCATCATTAAAGGGTATTTTCCAACCCACCAATTCTTTAATCACGGGCGTTGTCAAATCCAATAAACTAAGATCCATGGTTGTTTACATGCAATACTACAAAAATCACTTTTAATGACGGGCATTGCCCGTCATAAATGACTTTTCATGACGGGCGGCGTCTATCGTCTATACGAGTGTCGTCGCAGCTTTTTCTTACTGGCTAGTTTTAATGACAGACAATTTTCGTCCTTACAAGGTAAACTAACAAACATGTTTCATGACGGGCATTGTCCGTCATTAAAAGCCGCCAGTCAGGAAAAGTCCATCGGTAAATAGTATTTTACAACCCACAAGATCTTTAACGACGGGCATTGCCCGACATTAAAAGTTGTCCGTCATGAAAAGTCTGTCATTAAAGGGTATTTTCCAACCCACAGATTCTTTAATGACGGGCGTCGTCCATCATTAAAAGCCGTCCGTCATGAAAAGTCTCTCATTATAGGGTAGTGACAGAACCCTAGTAGAAGTCCGTGAGTAGGGATGCCCGAAGTCCCTGTTAGAATACGAAATTCTCACCTTAGTTAGACATTAAACCCGACTGGATGTAGAGATTTCACCCTATTCGCACATTGTCAAAAGGAGAGTAGAGTGTCGTGAGAAGTCCAGAAAGATTGGATAAAAGTGAAAAACCGTAGTTTTAGTTACTACACTTTATGTTTCCAACACTTGTATCAATAAAGTGTTATTGAGGTTTATGCAATAATGTGTTATTGTCATATTAAGTCTAGAATTGCACATTATGACCAAAATCCAATAAACTAAGATCGAAGGTTGTTTACATGCAATACTACAAAAATCACTTTTAATGACGGGCAGCGGCCATCGTCGATACGAGTGTCGTCGTAGGTTTTTATGACTGACGAGTTTTAATGACGGACAATTTTCGTCATTAAAAGTTCTGCGTTATTACAACGTACACTAACAAAACATTTTTCATGACGGGCATTGCCCGTCATTAAAAGTCGCCCCTCATCAAAAGTCCGTCAGTAAAGGGTAGTTAGCAACCAACCAGATCTTTAACGACGGGCATTGGCCGACATTAAAGTTGTCCGTCATGAAAAGTCCATCATTAAAGGGTATTTTCCAACCCACCAATTCTTTAATCACGGGCGTTGTCAAATCCAATAAACTAAGATCCATGGTTGTTTACATGCAATACTACAAAAATCACTTTTAATGACGGGCATTGCCCGTCATTAATGACTTTTCATGACGGGCGGCGTCTATCGTCTATACGAGTGTCGTCGCAGCTTTTTCTTACTGGCGAGTTTTAATGACAGACAATTTTCGTCCTTACAAGGTACACTGACAAACATGTTTCATGACGGGCATTGCCCGTCATTAAAAGCCGCCAGTCAGGAAAAGTCCATCGGTAAATAGTATTTTACAACCCACAAGATCTTTAACGACGGGCATTGCCCGACATTAAAAGTTGTCCGTCATGAAAAGTCTGTCATTAAAGGGTATTTTCCAATCCACCAATTCTTTAATGACGGGCGTCGTCCATCATTAAAAGCCGTCCGTCATGAAAAGTCTCTCATTATAGGGTAGTGACAGAACCCTAGTAGAAGTCCGTGAGTAGGGATGCCCGAAGTCCCTGTTAGAATACGAAATTCTCACCTTAGTTAGACATTAAACCCGACTGGATGTAGAGATTTCACCCTATTCGCACATTATCAAAGGAGAGTAGAGTGTCGTGAGAAGTCTAGAAAGATTGGATAAAAGTGAAAAACCGTAGTTTTAGTTACTACACTTTATGTTTCCAACACTTGTATCAATAAAGTGTTATTGAGGTTTATGCAATAATGTTTTATTGTCATATTAAGTCTAGAATTGCACATTATGACCAAAATCCAATAAACTAAGATCGAAGGTTGTTTACATGCAATACTACAAAAATCACTTTTAATGACGGGCAGCGGCCATCGTCGATACGAGTGTCGTCGTAGGTTTTTATGACTGACGAGTTTTAATGACGGAAAATTTTCGTCATTAAAAGTTCTGCGTTATTACAACGTACACTGACAAAACATTTTTCATGACGGGCATTGCCCGTCATTAAAAGTCGCCCCTCATCAAAAGTCCGTCAGTAAAGGGTAGTTAGCAACCAACCAGATCTTTAATGACGGGCATTGGCCGACATTAAAGTTGTCCGTCATGAAAAGTCCATCATTAAAGGATATTTTCCAACCCACCAATTCTTTAATGACGGGCGTTGTCAAATCCAATAAACTAATATCCATGGTTGTTTACATGCAATACTACAAAAATCACTTTTAATGACGGGCATTGCCCGTCATTAATGACTTTTCATGACGGGCGGCGTCTATCGTCTATACGAGTGTCGTCGCAGCTTTTTCTTACTGGCGAGTTTTAATGACAGACAATTTCCGTCCTTACAAGGTACACTGACAAACATGTTTCATGACGGGCATTGCCCGTCATTAAAAGCCACCGGTCAGCAAAAGTCCATCGGTAAATAGTATTTTACAACGCACAAGATCTTTAACGACGGGCATTGCCCGACATTAAAAGTTGTCCGTCATGAAAAGTCTGTCATTAAAGGGTATTTTCCAACCCACTAATTCTTTAATGACGGGCGTCGTCCATCATTAAAAGCCGTCCGTCATGAAAAGTCTCTCATTATAGGGTAGTGACAGAACCCTAGTAGAAGTCCGTGAGTAGGGATGCCCGAAGTCCCTGTTAGAATACGAAATTCTCACCTTAGTTAGACATTAAACCCGACTGGATGTAGAGATTTCACCCTATTCGCACATTGTCAAAGGAGAGTAGAGTGTCGTGAGAAGTCTAGAAAGATTGGATAAAAGTGAAAAACCGTAGTTTTAGTTACTACACTTTATGTTTCCAACACTTGTATCAATAAAGTGTTATTGAGGTTTATGCAATAATGTGTTATTGTCATATTAAGTCTAGAATTGCACATTATGACCAAAATCCAATAAACTAAGATCGAAGGTTGTTTACATGCAATACTACAAAAATCACTTTTAATGACGGGCAGCGGCCATCGTCGATACGAGTGTCGTCGTAGGTTTTTATGACTGACGAGTTTTAATGACGGACAATTTCCAGCATTAAAAGTTCTGCGTTATTACAACGTACACTGACAAAACATTTTTCATGACGGGCATTGCCCGTCATTAAAAGTCGCCCCTCATCAAAAGTCCGTCAGTAAAGGGTAGTTAGCAACCAACCAGATCTTTAACGACGGGCATTGGCCGACATTAAAGTTGTCCGTCATGAAAAGTCCATCATTAAAGGGTATTTTCCAACCCACCAATTCTTTAATCACGGGCGTTGTCAAATCCAATAAACTAAGATCCATGGTTGTTTACATGCAATACTACAAAAATCACTTTTAATGACGGGCATTGCCCGTCATTAATGACTTTTCATGACGGGCGGCGTCTATCGTCTATACGAGTGTCGTCGCAGCTTTTTCATACTGGCGAGTTTTAATGACAGACAATTTCCGTCTTTACAAGGTACACTGACAAACATGTTTCATGACGGGCATTGCCCGTCATTAAAAGCCGCCGGTCAGCAAAAGTCCATCGGTAAATAGTATTTTACAACCCACAAGATCTTTAACGACGGGCATTGCCCGACATTAAAAGTTGTCCGTCATGAAAAGTCTGTCATTAAAGGGTATTTTCCAACCCACCAATTCTTTAATGACGGGCGTCGTCCATCATTAAAAGTCGTCCGTCATGAAAAGTCTCTCATTATAGGGTAGTGACAGAACCCTAGTAGAAGTCCGTGAGTAGGGATGCCCGAAGTCCCTGTTAGAATACGAAATTCTCACCTTAGTTAGACATTAAACCCGACTGGATGTAGAGATTTCACCCTATTCGCACATTGTCAAAGGAGAGTAGAGTGTCGTGAGAAGTCTAGAAAGATTGGATAAAAGTGAAAAACCGTAGTTTTAGTTACTACACTTTATGTTTCCAACACTTGTATCAATAAAGTGTTATTGAGGTTTATGCAATAATGTGTTATTGTCATATTAAGTCTAGAATTGCACAATATGACCAAAATCCAATAAACTAAGATCGAAGGTTGTTTACATGCAATACTACAAAAATCACTTTTAATGACGGGCAACGGCCATCGTCGATACGAGTGTCGTCGTAGGTTTTTATGACTGACGAGTTTTAATGACGGACAATTTCCAGCATTAAAAGTTCTGCGTTATTACAACGTACACTGACAAACATTTTTCATGACGGGCATTGCTCGTCATTAAAAGTCGCCCCTCATCAAAAGTCCGTCAGTAAAGGGTAGTTAGCAACCAACTAGATCTTTAACGATCTTTAACGACGGGCATTGGCCAACATTAAAGTTGTCCGTCATGAAAAGTCCATCATTAAAGGGTATTTTCCAAGCCACCAATTCTTTAATCACGGGGGTTGTCAAATCCAATAAACTAAGATCCATGGTTGTTTACATGTGATAGTACAAAAATCACTTTTAATGACGGGCATTGCCCGTCATTAGTGACTTTTTATGACGGGCGGCGTCCATCGTCTATAGTCGTGTCGTCGCAACTTTTTATGACTGGCGAGTTTTAATGACGGACAATTTCCGTCATTACAAGGTACACTCCGCCCGTCAGGAAAAGTCCATCGGTAAAGGGTATTTTGCAACATACAAAATCTTTAACGACGGGCATTGCCCATCATTAAAAGTTGTCTGTCATGAAAAGTCCGTCTTTAAAGGGTATTTTCCAACCAACCATATCTTTAATGACGGGCGTCGTCCATCATTAAAAGTCGTCCGTCATGAAAAGTCTTTCATTATAAGGTAGTGACTGAACCCTAGTAGAAGTCTGTGAGTAGGGATGCCCGAAGTCGCTGTTAGAATATGAAATTCTCACCTTAGTTAGACATTAAACCCGAGTGGATGTAGAGATTTCACCCTATTCACACATTTTCAAAGGAAAGTAGAGTGTCGTGAGAAGTCTAGAGGGATTGGATAAAAGTGAAAAACCCTAGTTTTAACTACTACACTTTATTTTTACAACACTTGTATCAATAAGTGTTATAGAGGTTTATGCAATAATGTGTTATTGTCATATTAAGTCTAGAATTGCACATTATGACAAAAATCCAATAAACTAAGATCCAAGGTTGTTTACATGCAATACTACAAAAATCACTTTTAATGACGGGCATTGCCCGTCATTAAAGACTTTTCATGACGGGCAGCGGCCATCGTCGATACGAGTGTCGTCGTAGGTTTTTAGGACTGACGAGTTTTAATGACGGACAATTTCTGTCATTAAAAGTTCTACGTTATTACAACGTACACTGACAAACATTTTTCATGACGGGCATTGCTCGTCATTAAAAGTCGCCCCTCATCAAAAGTCCATCAGTAAAGGGTAGTTAGCAACCAACAAGATCTTTAACGACGGGCATTGGCCGACATTAAAGTTGTCCGTCATGAAAAGTCCATCATTAAAGGATATTTTCCAACCCACCAATTCTTTAATGACGGGCGTTGTCAAATCCAATAAACTAAGATCCATGGTTGTTTACATGCAATACTACAAAAATCACTTTTAATGACGGGCATTGCCCGTCATTAATGACTTTTCATGACGGGCGGCGTCTATCGTCTATACGAGTGTCGTCGCAGCTTTTTCTTACTGGCGAGTTTTAATGACGGACAATTTCCGTCCTTACAAGGTACACTGACAAACATGTTTCATGACGGGCATTGCCCGTCATTAAAAGCCGCCAGTCAGGAAAAGTCCATCGGTAAATAGTATTTTACAACCTACAAGATCTTTAACGACGGGCATTGCCCGACATTAAAAGTTGTCCGTCATGAAAAGTCTGTCATTAAAGGGTATTTTCCAACCCACCAATTCTTTAATGACGGGCGTCGTCCATCATTAAAAGCCGTCCGTCATGAAAAGTCTCTCATTATAGGGTAGTGACAGAACCCTAGTAGAAGTCCGTGAGTAGGGATGCCCGAAGTCCCTGTTAGAATACGAAATTCTCACCTTAGTTAGACATTAAACCCGAGTGGATGTAGAGATTTCACCCTATTCGCACATTGTCAAAGGAGAGTAGAGTGTCGTGAGAAGTCTAGAAAGATTGGATAAAAGTGAAAAACCGTAGTTTTAGCTACTACACTTTATTTTTACAACACTTGTATCAATAAAGTGTTATTGAGGTTTATGCAATAATGTGTTATTGTCATATTAAGTCTAGAATTGCACATTATGACCAAAATCCAATAAACTAAGATCCAAGGTTGTTTACATGCAATACTACAAAAATCACTTTTAATGACGGGCAGCGGCCATCGTCGATACGAGTGTCGTCGTAGGTTTTTATGACTGACGAGTTTTAATGACGGACAATTTCCGTCATTAAAAGTTCTGCGTTATTACAACGTACACTGACAAACATTTTTCATGACGGGCATTGCCCGTCATTAAAAGTCGCCCCTCATCAAAAGTCCGTCAGTAAAGCGTAGTTAGCAACCAACCAGATCTTTAACGACGGGCATTGCCCGACATTAAAAGTTGTCCGTCATGAAAAGTCCATCATAAAAGGGTATTTTCCAACCCACCAATTCTTTAATGACGGGCGTTGTCAAATCCAATAAACTAAGATCCATGGTTGTTTACATGCAATACTTCAAAAATCACTTGCCCGTCATTAATGACTTTTCATGACGGGCGGCGTCCATCGTCTATACGAGTGTCGTTGTAGCTTTTTATGACTGGCGAGTTTTAATGACGAACAATTTCCGTCCTTACAAGGTACACTGACAAACATTTTTCATGACGGGCATTGCCCGTCATTAAAAGCCGCCCGTCAGGAAAAGTCCATCGGTAAAGGGTATTTTACAACCCACAAGATCTTTAACGACGGGCATTGTCCGACATTAAAAGTTGTCCGTCATGAAAAGTCCGTCATTAAAGGGTATTTTCCAAGCCACCAATTCTTTAATCACGGGCGTCGTCCATCATTAAAAGCCGTCCGTCATGAAAACTCTTTCATTATAAGGTAGTGACAGAACCCTAGTAGAAGTCTGTGAGTAGGGATGCCCGAAGTCCCTGTTCGAATAGGAAATTCTCACCTTAGTTAGACATTAAACCCGAGTGGATGTAGAGATTTCACCCTATTCGCACATTTTCAAAGGAAAGTAGAGTGTCGTGAGAAGTCTAGAAGGATTGGATAAAAGTGAAAAACCCTAGTTTTAGCTACTACACTTTATTTTTACAACACTTGTATCAATAAAGTGTTATAGAGGTTTATGCAATAATGTGTTATTGTCATATTAAGTCTAGAATTGCACATTATGACAAAAATCCAATAAACTAAGATCCAAGGTTGTTTACATGCAATACTACAAAAATCACTTTTAATGACGGGCATTGCCCGTCATTAAAGACTTTTCATGACGGGCAGCGGCCATCGTCGATACGAGTGTCGTCGTAGGTTTTTAGGACTGACGAGTTTTAATGACGGACAATTTCTGTCATTAAAAGTTCTACGTTATTACAACGTACACTGACAAACATTTTTCATGACGGGCATTGCCCGTCATTAAAAGTCGCCCCTCATCAAAAGTCCGTCAGTAAAGGGTAGTTAGCAACCAACCAGATCTTTAACGACGGGCATTGGCCGACATTAAAGTTGTCCGTCATGAAAAGTCCATCATTAAAGGATATTTTCCAACCCACCAATTCTTTAATGACGGGCGTTGTCAAATCCAATAAACTAAGATCCATGGTTGTTTACATGCAATACTACAAAAATCACTTTTAATGACGGGCATTGCCCGTCATTAATGACTTTTCATGACGGGCGGCGTCTATCGTCTATACGAGTGTCGTCGCAGCTTTTTCTTACTGGCGAGTTTTAATGACGGACAATTTCCGTCCTTACAAGGTACACTGACAAACATGTTTCATGACGGGCATTGCCCGTCATTAAAAGCCGCCAGTCAGGAAAAGTCCATCGGTAAATAGTATTTTACAACCTACAAGATCTTTAACGACGGGCATTGCCCGACATTAAAAGTTGTCCGTCATGAAAAGTCTGTCATTAAAGGGTATTTTCCAACCCACCAATTCTTTAATGACGGGCGTCGTCCATCATTAAAAGCCGTCCGTCATGAAAAGTCTCTCATTATAGGGTAGTGACAGAACCCTAGTAGAAGTCCGTGAGTAGGGATGCCCGAAGTCCCTGTTAGAATACGAAATTCTCACCTTAGTTAGACATTAAACCCGAGTGGATGTAGAGATTTCACCCTATTCGCACATTGTCAAAAGAGAGTAGAGTGTCGTGAGAAGTCTAGAAAGATTGGATAAAAGTGAAAAACCCTAATTTTAGCTACTACACTTTATTTTTACAACACTTGTATCAATAAAGTGTTATTGAGGTTTATGCAATAATGTGTTATTGTCATATTAAGACTAGAATTGCACATTATGACCAAAATCCAATAAACTAAGATCCAAGGTTGTTTACATGCAATACTACAAAAATCACTTTTAATGACGGGCAGCGGCCATCGTCGATACGAGTGTCGTCGTAGGTTTTTATGACTGACGAGTTTTAATGACGGACAATTTCCGTCATTAAAAGTTCTGCGTTATTACAACGTACACTGACAAACATTTTTCATGACGGGCATTGCCCGTCATTAAAAGCCGCCCCTCATCAAAAGTCCGTCAGTAAAGGGTAGTTAGCAACCAACCAGATCTTTAACGACGGGCATTGCCCGACATTAAAAGTTGTCCGTCATGAAAAGTCCATCATAAAAGGGAATTTTCCAACTCACCAATTCTTTAATCACGGGCGTTGTCAAATCCAATAAACTAAGATCCATGGTTGTTTACATGCAATACTACAAAAATCACTTGCCCGTCATTAATGACTTTTCATGACGGGCGGCGTCCATCGTCTATACGAGTGTCGTTGTAGCTTTTTATGACTGGCGAGTTTTAATGACGAACAATTTCCGTCCTTACAAGGTACACTGACAAACATTTTTCATGACGGGCATTGCCCGTCATTAAAAGCCGCCCGTCAGGAAAAGTCCATCGGTAAAGGGTATTTTACAACCCACAAGATCTTTAACGACGGGCATTGTCCGACATTAAAAGTTGTCCGTCATGAAAAGTCCGTCATTAAAGGGTATTTTCCAAGCCACCAATTCTTTAATCACGGGCGTCGTCCATCATTAAAAGCCGTCCGTCATGAAAACTCTTTCATTATAAGGTAGTGACAGAACCCTAGTAGAAGTCTGTGAGTAGGGATGCCCGAAGTCCCTGTTCGAATAGGAAATTCTCACCTTAGTTAGACATTAAACCCGAGTGGATGTAGAGATTTCACCCTATTCGCACATTTTCAAAGGAAAGTAGAGTGTCGTGAGAAGTCTAGAAGGATTGGATAAAAGTGAAAAACCATAGTTTTAGCTACTACACTTTATTTTTACAACACTTGTATCAATAAAGTGTTATAGAGGTTTATGCAATAATGTGTTATTGTCATATTAAGTCTAGAATTGCACATTATGACAAAAATCCAATAAACTAAGATCCAAGGTTGTTTACATGCAATACTACAAAAATCACTTTTAATGACGGGCATTGCCCGTCATTAAAGACTTTTCATGACGGGCAGCGGCCATCGTCGATACGAGTGTCGTCGTAGGTTTTTAGGACTGACGAGTTTTAATGACGGACAATTTCTGTCATTAAAAGTTCTACGTTATTACAACGTACACTGACAAACATTTTTCATGACGGGCATTGCCCGTCATTAAAAGTCGCCCCTCATCAAAAGTCCGTCAGTAAAGGGTAGTTAGCAACCAACCAGATCTTTAACGACGGGCATTGGCCGACATTAAAGTTGTCCGTCATGAAAAGTCCATCATTAAAGGATATTTTCCAACCCACCAATTCTTTAATGACGGACGTTGTCAAATCCAATAAACTAAGATCCATGGTTATTTACATGCAATACTACAAAAATCACTTTTAATGACGGACATTGCCCGTCATTAATGACCTTTCATGACGGGCGGCGTCTATCGTCTATACGAGTGTCGTCGCAGCTTTTTCTTACTGGCGAGTTTTAATGACGGACAATTTCCGTCCTTACAAGGTACACTGACAAACATGTTTCATGACGGGCATTGCCCGTCATTAAAAGCCGCCAGTCAGGAAAAGTTCATCGATAAATAGTATTTTACAACCTACAAGATCTTTAACGACGGGCATTGCCCGACATTAAAAGTTGTCCGTCATGAAAAGTCTGTCATTAAAGGGTATTTTCCAACCCACCAATTCTTTAATGACGGGCGTCGTCCATCATTAAAAGCCGTCCGTCATGAAAAGTCTCTCATTATAGGGTAGTGACAGAACCCTAGTAGAAGTCCGTGAGTAGGGATGCCTGAAGTCCCTGTTAGAATACGAAATTCTCACCTTCGTTAGACATTAAACTCGAGTGGATGTAGAGATTTCACCCTATTCGCACATTGTCAAAGGAGAGTAGAGTGTCGTGAGAAGTCTAGAAAGATTGGATAAAAGTGAAAAACCGTAGTTTTAGCTACTACACTTTATGTTTCCAACACTTGTATCAATAAAGTGTTATTGAGGTTTATGCAATAATGTGTTATTGTCATATTAAGTCTAGAATTGCACATTATGACCAAAATCCAATAAACTAAGATCGAAGGTTGTTTACATGCAATACTACAAAAATCACTTTTAATGACGGGCAGCGGCCATCGTCGATACGAGTGTCGTCGTAGGTTTTTATGACTGACGAGTTTTAATGACGGACAATTTCCAGCATTAAAAGTTCTGCGTTATTACAACGTACACTGACAAACATTTTTCATGACGGGCATTGCCCGTCATTAAAAGTCGCCCCTCATCAAAAGTCCGTCAGTAAAGGGTAGTTAGCAACCAACCAGATCTTTAACGACGGGCATTGGCCAACATTAAAATTGTCCGTCATGAAAAGTCCATCATTAAAGGGTATTTTCCAACCCACCAATTCTTTAATCACGGGGGTTGTCAAATCCAATAAACTAAGATCCATGGTTGTTTACATGTGATAGTACAAAAATCACTTTTAATGAAGGGTATTTTCCAACCCACCAATTCTTTAATGACTTTTCATGACGGGCGGCGTCCATCGTCTATAGTAGTGTCGTCGCAACTTTTTATGACTGGCGAGTTTTAATGACGGACAATTTCCGTCATTACAAGGTACACTGACAAACATTTTTCATGACGGGCATTGCCCGTCATTAAAAGCCGCCCGTCAGGAAAAGTCCATCGGTAAAGGGTATTTTGCAACATACAAGATCTTTAACGACGGGCATTGCCCATCATTAAAAGTTGTCTGTCATGAAAAGTCCGTCTTTAAAGGGTATTTTCCAACCAACCATATCTTTAATGACGGGCGTCGTCCATCATTAAAAGTCGTCCGTCATGAAAAGTCTTTCATTATAAGGTAGTGACTGAACCCTAGTAGAAGTCTGTGAGTAGGGATGCCCGAAGTCCCTGTTAGAATATGAAATTCTCACCTTAGTTAGACATTAAACCCGAGTGGATGTAGAGATTTCACCCTATTCGCACATTTTCAAAGGAAAGTAGAGTGTCGTGAGAAGTCTAGAGGGATTGGATAAAAGTGAAAAACCCTAGTTTTAACTACTACACTTTATTTTTACAACACTTGTATCAATAAGTGTTATAGAGGTTTATGCAATAATGTGTTATTGTCATATTAAGTCTAGAATTGCACATTATGACAAAAATCCAATAAACTAAGATCCAAGGTTGTTTACATGCAATACTACAAAAATCACTTTTAATGACGGGCATTGCCCGTCATTAAAGACTTTTCATGACGGGCAGCGGCCATCGTCGATACGAGTGTCGTCGTAGGTTTTTAGGACTGACGAGTTTTAATGACGGACAATTTCTGTCATTAAAAGTTCTACGTTATTACAACGTACACTGACAAACATTTTTCATGACGGGCATTGCCCGTCATTAAAAGTCGCCCCTCATCAAAAGTCCATCAGTAAAGGGTAGTTAGCAACCAACCAGATCTTTAACGACGGGCATTGGCCGACATTAAAGTTGTCCGTCATGAAAAGTCCATCATTAAAGGATATTTTCCAACCCACCAATTCTTTAATGACGGGCTGTCACACCCCCTCCCGGACCACCTCTAGCTTAGCCCGAAAGACGGCGTGAAGCCAACAGACATCATCACCTCTAACGATCCCTGTTGACCCTACTGAAACTTTGAACCTGATAAACATACTAATCATGGATATAAAATATTCCATATGAACCACAACACAACGGAAACCCCGAAAAAACATATCAACACACATGAGGTGTCGCCATGACATATCTCGGTTTGGAAATAACCTGGTATAGATATCATAACCAAAGACATGTACAACTAGGATTTATACAACCACGACCTCTAGGACTATTTTATCCAATCCTTACAAAACATTTACAATATGAACAGACTCAATTTACAACTCCACCCACGTACTGAAGCTTGATCCGGAACTTTCAGCAGACGTTGGCAGTGTATCAGGCACCGGGAGCTCGATCTCTACCTGAAAAGTGGAAAAACATTTTGAAAGAATGAGCTACGAAGCCCAGTGAGTGACTAACTTTAAAACTCTAAATCTGGAAGTCAAAAACACGAGATAAACCTTTGAACGTATAAATATGCTCAATCAAAGCGTTTAACATAGACGTGTAATGGAAAAGGTTTTCTAAAATATCTCGCAAGTTCGTCAATAAAAATCTAGCAAGGCATATCAAGTACATCAAACGTTTTAACTAACATGACCGATCTACGTTGTGTAGGGCACGCCCAGTACAACCAACGTTACTAGTCCTACGATGTAGTGGGGCCCGCCCAGCACTCCCATCGTCTTTGTCGTAGTGGGGCCCGCCCAGCACTCACGACAGCATCGTTGTCACGGAGTACACTCAACGTCAACAACAGAACATAACCTGTGTGCACACGGTACCATATAGCCTCGGGCTCAATATCTCAGTCATGTAGTCAATAAAAATCTCAGAAATCACATGAAAACATGAAAACATGCCTGCTTATCGTTATCTTTCGTAAAACTCAAGCTTACTCAGCTTGCTCGTGAAAAACTTTAAATCATTAAACAATATTTGCTAACACATGCTTTACTTTTAAAAAAAAAAATATATCGTTTCAACTACTTTTCATAAAGCCATTAGCCACGTGCTCGTATATAAACCTTATAAGAAAATCTAAGCTCAAAACTCATGTTTGAAACCATTCACAAAACCATGTATCATTCATAGAAAAGCATGTAAAACATATAATCATGAACAACCGTTTAAGAACATTTTCGAAATGCATTTTGTCACTCACAGTCTTATCTAGTTCCCCGGTTTGTAGACTCGACCTATTTCCTCTTGGCCTGTCAAATAACCAAAACCGAGCATTAGAACCATAGATAGCTTTGTTTTTCCATGCTCATGAATTCTCGACACTTGAATTAAAAACCACATCCACATTCTACTTTTCCAGATTTTCCAGATTCTATACCCTAACTTCCAACACCCATAACCTTCTCAATACTTAACCAAAATTAATGAAATACACATCAAATTCTTCATTTTCGAACACTCTACAACTTACCTGAAGAAATGAAAACGAGATGCCCAACCAATTTGTCCAGAAACGCCCCGAAATCAGACAACACAGATTCGAGCTTCACTGTTACCCTTTATCTTCCTCCTGCAATTAAGCCTACTTCAAGTACTTTTTGGCTCACGTAATCTTCATAAAAGTTGTAGCATATTGAATAAGCTTTCCAACCATACAAAATAGAGCTTCTGATTTGACTTGTGCACTCCAGAATACTCAAAACATCAGAGAACACCAGAGATCCTCCTGGTTTGCTCGAAAATCCTGTGCTCTGTTTTCCATTCCAAAAACCATCAACTTCCCATTCGATTTAGGTCAAGCTTACTTCATGAAGTTTGTTAGAAAATGAACTAACGTTCAAGAAAATCAAACCTCACCTCTTGATTCCTTCTGTGTAGCCCAAACCGACTAAAACACCAGAGGTTGACAGGTTGAACACAGATTCTGCAATGGCTGGCTTTGCATGAGCTTTTCCCTATCTTCTTCAACCTCAAACCACGAAATTATTCTTCTTCTTCTTCCTTCACTCTCTCCTCAAAGTGCTCTGAAAGTTTCAATGGAAAAGGATGAAAAATGAGATGGAAATGGGCTGATAAAGCATGTAGTCGGTGGTGGGTTTGGTGCTGTCCAATTCCACTTGCTTTCTTTTTCTTTCTTTTTTTTTCTTTCTTTTTTTTTTTCACTTTTGCTGATTTCTTTTTTTTTTTTTTCCTTTTCCTTTTCCTTTTCTTTTATTCCTAAATTAATAACTTCCAACCAATTTAATTCAACCATGAAACCACAATAGATGACAAGAGAAAATGTTCCAAGGAAAGTCCCGGGTTTACAACTTACCTCCCCCTTTTCAAATTTCGTCCTCGAAATTTATAAGTCCTTAGGTGAAGAGTGTCGGGTAACTCCTCCTCATCTGATCTTCGGACTCCCAAGTTGCCTCCTCAACTCCGTGATGCCTCCAAAGAACCTTCACGAGTGGGATCGTTTTGTTCCTCAAAACTTGCTCCTTTCTGTCGAGGATCTGAACTGCTTCTTCCTTATAACTCAAGTCTTCCTTCAGCTCAATTGGATGCACTTTCAACACATGGGATGGATCTGGTATATATTTCCTCAACATGGACACATGAAAAACATCATGTATTCGAGCGAGTTCCGCTGGCAACTCAAGTCTATAGGCTGCTGGTCCAACTCGTTCCATTATCTGGTAAGGGCCAATATATCTAGGACTCAGCTTACCTTTCCTCCCAAAGCGAAGAACACCTCTCCATGGAGATAACTTCAAGAAAACCTGATCTCCAACCTGGAACTCTAAGTCTCTTCGTCGCTTATCTGCATAGCTCTTCTGTCGATCCTGTGCTATTTTCAGATTCTCCCTAATTAGCTTAACATTGTCTGACGTAACTTGTACCAACTCAGGACCAACTAGCTTTCGCTCTCCCACTTCGTTCCAGCACACAGGAGTCCTGCATGGTCTGCCATACAAAGCCTCGAATGGTGCCATGCCTATACTAGACTGATAGCTGTTATTATAAGCGAACTCCATAAGTGATAAGTGAGTATCCCAACTTCCTTTAAACTGGAGGACACATGCTCTCAACATGTCCTCTAAGGTTTGGATGGTCCTCTCAGACTGACCATCTGTCTGGGGATGGAACGCTGTACTGAACTTCAACTTTGTTCCCATTGCTTTCTGCACACTAGGCCAAAACTTAGAAGTAAACCTTGGATCCCTATCTGAAACTATGGACACTGGCACTCCATGTTGACTTACAATCCTGTCGACGTATAGTTTAGCTAGCTGATCTAGTGTAGACGTCGTTTTAACCGGTATAAACCGTGCTGTCTTGGTGAGTCTATCTACTATTACCCATATACCATCATGTCCGCTAGAAGTACGGGGTAATCCAAATAGAAAATCCATGGTAATATGCTCCCACTTCCACTCCGGCACTGGCAGTGGATTAAGGAGTCCTCCTGGCCTCTGTCTCACTGGTTTAACCTGTTGACAGATCAAGCATCTATCGACATATTCAGCTATCTCCCGCTTCATACCAGGCCACCAGTAAGTTTTCTTCAGAGTTCTATACATCTTGGTGCTTCCTGGATGCATAGCGTAAGCTGAACTGTGAGCTTCCTCTAATATAGCACTCTTAAGCTCACTAATACTCGGAACGCATAGTCTTCCCTGTTTAACTATGGCTCCGTCTGCTCTCAACTCATATTCTGCCTCTGGGCCTTGCTTGGACTTTATAAGCATCTTCTGTATGTTACTATCCTCTGACTGTCTTCTCACAATCTCTGCTACTAGAGAAGACCTAACTTGAAATTGAGCTAAAAGACTCCCTGAGCTTCCTGTAGTCATAACTGCCTTGAAACCTCTTAACGCACTTAGCAAGCTCGCTCGAATACCACACAAGGCATTCTTCGGAAGTCTCGACTTCCTACTTAATGCATTTGCTACCACGTTAGCCTTACCCGGATGATATCCTATGGTACAGTCATAGTCTTTAATTAGTTCTAGCCATCGCCTCTGCCTCAGATTCAGCTCTTTCTGATCAAAGATGTACTTCAAACTCTTATGATCTGTGAAAATGTGGCACTTCTCACCGAATAAATAATGTCTCCAGATTTTCAGTGCGAAAACAACTGCTGCTAGCTCAAGATCATGGGTAGGGTAATTACACTCATGCTTCTTCAACTGCCTTGAAGCATAAGCTATTACCTTTCCTTCCTGCATCAGCACACAACCTAATCCTTGCCTCGAAGCATCACAATAGATCACATACTCCTTTCCTGTTACTGGAAGTGCTAGAATAGGCGTTGTCACCAATCTCTTTTTCAGCTCCTGGAAACTCTGTTCACATTTGTCTGACCACTCAAACTTAGCATTCTTCCTTGTCAAGGCTGTCAAGGGTAATGCTAACAGTGAGAAATCCTCAACAAAACGTCTGTAGTATCCTGCTAGGCCGAGGAAACTACGTACCTCTGTTGCACTAGCTGGTCTTTCCCAATTGACCACAGCTTCCACTTTCTGCGGATCAACACTAACTCCGTCCGCTGAAACTACATGCCCTAAGAACACCACTTGATTCAACCAGAACTCACATTTGCTGAACTTAGCGTATAACTGTTTATCATGTAGTGTCTGCAGAACAATCCTTAGATGTTCCTCATGGGCTTCCCTGTCAATTGAGTATACTAGAATGTCATCGATGAACACTATCACAAACTGATCTAAATACTGGTGGAAGATCCTGTTCATGAGGTCCATGAAAACTGCTGGCGCATTCGTTAAACCGAATGGCATCACTAAAAACTCATAGTGCCCATACCTCGTCCTGAATGCTGTCTTAGGAATATCTGATTCTCTAACCTTCAACTGGTGATATCCTGACCTCAGATCAATCTTAGAGAACACTGCTGCTCCCCTTAACTGGTCAAACAAGTCATCGATGCGTGGTAGAGGATACTTGTTACGTATCGTGACCTTGTTTAACTGCCTATAATCAATACATAATCTTAGGGTACCATCTTTCTTCTTCACGAATAACACTGGAGCTCCCCACGGTGATACACTTGGCCTGATGTATCCCTTGTCAACTAGTTCTTGCAACTGCACCTTCAGCTCCTTAAGCTCGCTTGGAGCCATCCTGTATGGTGCCTGTGAAATAGGTGCTGTTCCTGGTAACACTTCAATAGTGAACTCCACCTCTCTATCAGGCGGCAAACCCGATAGATCAGCTGGAAAAACATCAAGATATTCATTCACCACCGGAACATCTTCTGGTTTTAGCTTTTCTTCTTGCACCTTTACTACGTGTGCAAGAAACGCTGTGCAACCTTTCCTCAACAACTTCTCAGCTTTAAGAGCTGAAATCAAACACGTAGGAATAATCTTCCTCTCACCCCTGAAAACCACTTCAGTCAAACCTGGTTTCTTAAAAGTCACGTCCTTCGTATGGCAATCCATAGAAGCATAATGAGTGAATAAGAAATCCATTCCCAAAATCACATCCAACGCCTGCAACTCTAGGGGAAGAAGATCCACTAACATACAGAGACCTTCTACTACAACCTCACAATCACGCAACACTTCCTTGACTAACAAAACGTCACCAACTGGAGTGCATATGACTAATTCCTCAGATAAAGGCTCTAGCATCCTATTCAGCTTAGTTAAAAACATGCTAGAAACAAAGGAATGCGTAGCGCCTGGATCTAATAAAACACGTGCAGGTACATTACATATCAAAATCGTACCAGTGATCACATCTGGTGCATCCTCTGCTTCCTGTTGAGTCATGGCGTAGACTTTTCCCTGCTGCCTGGGTCTCCCCAAAACTCCCTTTTGCCTTGCACCACTAGTGCCTTCTCCTACGCCTGCTAAGACTCTCGGCTGCTCAACTGTGTGGGACTCAACTCCATGGTCCTTCTGAACTGTTGCCTTCAACTGTGAGCAATCCCTCTTGAGATGCCCTGGTTGTCCACATTGATAACACACACCAGCGCCAACAAGACACTGACCTCGATGATTCTTGCCACAACTTGCACATGATGTTCTCCTGGATTCACTAGCAACGGATTCCTGACCCGTCCGCGGTCTTGCTACTGAACTCGCAGACTGACTGGGGGCTCTCTGACTCTGCCTCTGATAGGCACTACCCAAACTCATTTGTCTCGATAATTGGCCACCAGATCGACGCTTGAAGTCTTGACGGCCTGAAACATTCACTCCAGGTGCAAACCTCCGCTGCTCACGACCTCGAAAACCACTAGCTGTTGGAGCTCCACGACTAGGCTCCGCAACCGACCTTTCCTCTATAATACTCTGCTCCACACGTAAGGCAGTCTCTACTAGCTGAGAAAAATCCGTCCACTTTGCAATCGCAGTAACTGGGGTACGTATCTCAAAACGTAGCCCTCTCTCAAACCTGCGACACCTGTCACTCTCAGATGCCACAATCACTTCAACATACCGGGAAAGCTCGGTATACTTCCTTTCGTACTCAGCCACTGAAAGTGACCCTTGTTTCAGCTCCAGAAACTCATCTCTCTTTGCCTCACAATATGTGGCGGGATAGTACTTTTCCTCAAATATGCCTCTGAATGTCTGCCAATCTAACGTACGTGCATCACTGCGCCTGGCTATAATAGACTTCCACCATCCCTCTGCCTCCTTCTGCAAAAGGAATGTGGCTAATTTGACTTTTCGCTCCTCAGGACAACTCATCACGTCGAAACATTTCTCCAACATATTCAACCAGACCTCGGCGTCAGCTGGATCTGTGGAACCCTCAAACACTGTGGCTCCCAACTTCTTCAACCGTTCAATCCCATACGTCTTTTCCGGATCACTAGGCCCTGCTCTCTCTGGCCTACCGATCTCCTGCGCAGATCTAGCAAATTGCTCACTCCCTGCCTCATTCTGACCTCTCGGGGTACTGGATCCCCTTTCCGATTGACTTTGGGTAGGATCCTGCGTCCCGTCCTGATTCTGCCTGCGTCGTCTGCTGGTACGTGGTGGCATGACTCCTATAACATATCATCACATCAGACATACTATAGATACTTAACTCAGATGCATGATACTAAACTTATACACACATTCTAGTCTTAACTAGACTCACTCTCAACAATACTCGGACCATACTCCGCTAGTTCAATATGAACTGACCCAACGTGTAACTATTTACTTCCTGGATTCTTCTTAGCACTAACTACCATGTCTCTTTTCCCATGGAGCTAACTGCTCTGATACCAAGTTGTCACACCCCCTCCCGGACCACCTCTAGCTTAGCCCGAAAGACGGCGTGAAGCCAACAGACATCATCACCTCTAACGATCCCTGTTGACCCTACTGAAACTTTGAACCTGATAAACATACTAATCATGGATATAAAATATTCCATATGAACCACAACACAACGGAAACCCCGAAAAAACATATCAACACACATGAGGTGTCGCCATGACATATCTCGGTTTGGAAATAACCTGGTATAGATATCATAACCAAAGACATGTACAACTAGGATTTATACAACCACGACCTCTAGGACTATTTTATCCAATCCTTACAAAACATTTACAATATGAACAGACTCAATTTACAACTCCACCCACGTACTGAAGCTTGATCCGGAACTTTCAGCAGACGTTGGCAGTGTATCAGGCACCGGGAGCTCGATCTCTACCTGAAAAGTGGAAAAACATTTTGAAAGAATGAGCTACGAAGCCCAGTGAGTGACTAACTTTAAAACTCTAAATCTGGAAGTCAAAAACACGAGATAAACCTTTGAACGTATAAATATGCTCAATCAAAGCGTTTAACATAGACGTGTAATGGAAAAGGTTTTCTAAAATATCTCGCAAGTTCGTCAATAAAAATCTAGCAAGGCATATCAAGTACATCAAACGTTTTAACTAACATGACCGATCTACGTTGTGTAGGGCACGCCCAGTACAACCAACGTTACTAGTCCTACGATGTAGTGGGGCCCGCCCAGCACTCCCATCGTCTTTGTCGTAGTGGGGCCCGCCCAGCACTCACGACAGCATCGTTGTCACGGAGTACACTCAACGTCAACAACAGAACATAACCTGTGTGCACACGGTACCATATAGCCTCGGGCTCAATATCTCAGTCATGTAGTCAATAAAAATCTCAGAAATCACATGAAAACATGAAAACATGCCTGCTTATCGTTATCTTTCGTAAAACTCAAGCTTACTCAGCTTGCTCGTGAAAAACTTTAAATCATTAAACAATATTTGCTAACACATGCTTTACTTTTAAAAAAAAAAATATATCGTTTCAACTACTTTTCATAAAGCCATTAGCCACGTGCTCGTATATAAACCTTATAAGAAAATCTAAGCTCAAAACTCATGTTTGAAACCATTCACAAAACCATGTATCATTCATAGAAAAGCATGTAAAACATATAATCATGAACAACCGTTTAAGAACATTTTCGAAATGCATTTTGTCACTCACAGTCTTATCTAGTTCCCCGGTTTGTAGACTCGACCTATTTCCTCTTGGCCTGTCAAATAACCAAAACCGAGCATTAGAACCATAGATAGCTTTGTTTTTCCATGCTCATGAATTCTCGACACTTGAATTAAAAACCACATCCACATTCTACTTTTCCAGATTTTCCAGATTCTATACCCTAACTTCCAACACCCATAACCTTCTCAATACTTAACCAAAATTAATGAAATACACATCAAATTCTTCATTTTCGAACACTCTACAACTTACCTGAAGAAATGAAAACGAGATGCCCAACCAATTTGTCCAGAAACGCCCCGAAATCAGACAACACAGATTCGAGCTTCACTGTTACCCTTTATCTTCCTCCTGCAATTAAGCCTACTTCAAGTACTTTTTGGCTCACGTAATCTTCATAAAAGTTGTAGCATATTGAATAAGCTTTCCAACCATACAAAATAGAGCTTCTGATTTGACTTGTGCACTCCAGAATACTCAAAACATCAGAGAACACCAGAGATCCTCCTGGTTTGCTCGAAAATCCTGTGCTCTGTTTTCCATTCCAAAAACCATCAACTTCCCATTCGATTTAGGTCAAGCTTACTTCATGAAGTTTGTTAGAAAATGAACTAACGTTCAAGAAAATCAAACCTCACCTCTTGATTCCTTCTGTGTAGCCCAAACCGACTAAAACACCAGAGGTTGACAGGTTGAACACAGATTCTGCAATGGCTGGCTTTGCATGAGCTTTTCCCTATCTTCTTCAACCTCAAACCACGAAATTATTCTTCTTCTTCTTCCTTCACTCTCTCCTCAAAGTGCTCTGAAAGTTTCAATGGAAAAGGATGAAAAATGAGATGGAAATGGGCTGATAAAGCATGTAGTCGGTGGTGGGTTTGGTGCTGTCCAATTCCACTTGCTTTCTTTTTCTTTCTTTTTTTTTCTTTTTTTTTTTTTTTCACTTTTGCTGATTTCTTTTTTTTTTTTTTTTCCTTTTCCTTTTCCTTTTCTTTTATTCCTAAATTAATAACTCCCAACCAATTTAATTCAACCATGAAACCACAATAGATGACAAGAGAAAATGTTCCAAGGAAAGTCCCGGGTTTACACGGGCGTTGTCAAATCCAATAAACTAAGATCCATGGTTGTTTACATGCAATACTACAAAAATCACTTTTAATGACGGGCATTGCCCGTCATTAATGACTTTTCATGACGGGCGGCGTCTATCGTCTATACGAGTGTCGTCGCAGCTTTTTCTTACTGGCGAGTTTTAATGACGGACAATTTCCGTCCTTACAAGGTACACTGACAAACATGTTTCATGACGGGCATTGCCCGTCATTAAAAGCCGCCAGTCAGGAAAAGTCCATCGGTAAATAGTATTTTACAACCTACAAGATCTTTAACGACGGGCATTGCCCGACATTAAAAGTTGTCCATCATGAAAATTCTGTCATTAAAGGGTATTTTCCAACCCACCAATTCTTTAATGACGGGCGTCGTCCATCATTAAAAGCCGTCCGTCATGAAAAGTCTCTCATTATAGGGTAGTGACAGAACCCTAGTAGAAGTCCGTGAGTAGGGATGCCCGAAGTCCCTGTTAGAATACGAAATTCTCACCTTAGTTAGACATTAAACCCGAGTGGATGTAGAGATTTCACCCTATTCGCACATTGTCAAAGGAGAGTAGAGTGTCGTGAGAAGTCTAGAAAGATTGGATAAAAGTGAAAAACCGTAGTTTTAGCTACTACACTTTATGTTTCCAACACTTGTATCAATAAAGTGTTATTGAGGTTTATGCAATAATGTGTTATTGTCATATTAAGTCTAGAATTGCACATTATGACCAAAATCCAATAAACTAAGATCCAAGGTTGTTTACATGCAATACTACAAAAATCACTTTTAATGACGGGCAGCGGCCATCGTCGATACGAGTGTCGTCGTAGGTTTTTATGACTGACGAGTTTTAATGACGGACAATTTCCGTCATTAAAAGTTCTGCGTTATTACAACGTACACTGACAAACATGTTTCATGACGGGCATTGCCCGTCATTAAAAGCCGCCCCTCATCAAAAGTCCGTCAGTAAAGGGTAGTTAGCAACCAACCAGATCTTTAACGACGGGCATTGCCCGACATTAAAAGTTGTCCGTCATGAAAAGTTCGTCATTAAAGGGTATTTTCGAACCCACGAATTCTTTAATGACGGGCGTTGTCAAATCCAATAAACTGATATCCACTGTTGTTTACATGTGATATTACAAAAATCACTTTTAATGACGGGCATTGCCCGTCATTAATGACTTTTCATGACGGGCGGCGTCCATCGTCTATAGTAGTGTCGTCGTAGCTTTTTTTGACTAACGAGTTTTAATGACGGACAATTTCCGTCATTACAAGGTACACTGACAAAAATGTTTCATGACGGGCATTGCCCGTCATTAAAAGCCGCCCGTCATGAAAAGTCCATCGGTAAAGGGTATTCAACAAGATCTTTAACGACGGGCATTGCCCGATATTAAAAGTTGTCCGTCATGAAAAGTCTGTCATTAAAGGGTATTTTCCAACCAACCATATCTTTAATGACGGGCGTCGTCCATCATGAAAAACCGTCCGTCATGAAAAGTCTTTCATTATAGGGTAGTGACCGAACCCTAGTAGAAGTCCGTGAGTAGGGATGCCCGAAGTCCCTGTTAGAATACGAAATTCTCACCTTAGTTAGACATTAAACCCGAGTGGATGTAGAGACTTCACCCTATTCGCACATTTTCAAAGGAGAGTAGAGTGTCGTGAGAAGTCTAGAAAGATTGGATAAAAGTGAAAAACCCTAATTTTAGCTACTACACTTTATTTTTACAACACTTGTATCAATAAAGTGTTATTGAGGTTTATGCAATAATGTGTTATTGTCATATTAAGTCTAGAATTGCACATTATGACAAAAATCCAATAAACTAAGATCCAAGGTTGTTTACATGCAATACTACAAAAATCATTTTTAATGACGGGCATTGCCCGTCATTAAAGACTTTTCATGACGGGCAGCGGCCATCGTCGATACGAGTGTCGTCGTAGGTTTTTAGGACTGACGAGTGTTAATGACGGACAATTTCTGTCATTAAAAGTTCTACGTTATTACAACGTACACTGACAAACATATTTCATGACGGGCATTGCCCGTCATTAAAAGTCGCCCCTCATCAAAAGTCCGTCAGTAAAGGGTAGTTAGTACCCAACCAGATCTTTAACGACGGGCATTGGCCGACATTAAAGTTGTCCGTCATGAAAAGTCCATCATTAAAGGATATTTTCCAACCCACCAATTCTTTAATGACGGACGTTGTCAAATCCAATAAACTAAGATCCATGGTTATTTACATGCAATACTACAAAAATCACTTTTAATGACGGACATTGCCCGTCATTAATGACTTTTCATGACGGGCGGAGTCTTTCGTCTATACGAGTGTCGTCGCAGCTTTTTCTTACTGGCGAGTTTTAATGACGGACAATTTCCGTCCTTACAAGGTACACTGACAAACATGTTTCATGACGGGCATTGCCCGTCATTAAAAGCCGCCAGTCAGGAAAAGTCCATCGATAAATAGTATTTTACAACCTACAAGATCTTTAACGACGGGCATTGCCCGACATTAAAAGTTGTCCGTCATGAAAAGTCTGTCATTAAAGGGTATTTTCCAACCCACCAATTCTTTAATGACGGGCGTCGTCCATCATTAAAAGCCGTCCGTCATGAAAAGTCTCTCATTATAGGGTAGTGACAGAACCCTAGTAGAAGTCCGTGAGTAGGGATGCCCGAAGTCCCTGTTAGAATACGAAATTCTCACCTTAGTTAGACATTAAACCCGAGTGGATGTAGAGATTTCACCCTATTCACACATTGTCAAAGGAGAGTAGAGTGTCGTGAGAAGTCTAGAAAGATTGGATAAAAGTGAAAAACCGTAGTTTTAGCTACTACACTTTATGTTTCCAACACTTGTATCAATAAAGTGTTATTGAGGTTTATGCAATAATGTGTTATTGTCATATTAAGTCTAGAATTGCACATTATGACCAAAATCCAATAAACTAAGATCCAAGGTTGTTTACATGCAATACTACAAAAATCACTTTTAATGACGGGCAGCGGCCATCGTCGATACGAGTGTCGTCGTAGGTTTTTATGACTGACGAGTTTTAATGACGGACAATTTCCGTCATTAAAAGTTCTGCGTTATTACAACGTACACTGACAAACATGTTTCATGACGGGCATTGCCCGTCATTAAAAGCCGCCCCTCATCAAAAGTCCGTCAGTAAAGGGTAGTTAGCAACCAACCAGATCTTTAACGACGGGCATTGCCCGACATTAAAAGTTGTCCGTCATGAAAAGTTCGTCATTAAAGGGTATTTTCGAACCCACGAATTCTTTAATGACGGGCGTTGTCAAATCCAATAAACTGATATCCACTGTTGTTTACATGTGATATTACAAAAATCACTTTTAATGACGGGCATTGCCCGTCATTAATGACTTTTCATGACGGGCGGCGTCCATCGTCTATAGTAGTGTCGTCGTAGCTTTTTTTGACTAACGAGTTTTAATGACGGACAATTTCCGTCATTACAAGGTACACTGACAAAAATGTTTCATGACGGGCATTGCCCGTCATTAAAAGCCGCCCGTCATGAAAAGTCCATCGGTAAAGGGTATTCAACAAGATCTTTAACGACGGGCATTGCCAGATATTAAAAGTTGTCCGTCATGAAAAGTCTGTCATTAAAGGGTATTTTCCAACCAACCATATCTTTAATGACGGGCGTCGTCCATCATTAAAAACCGTCCGTCATGAAAAGTCTTTCATTATAGGGTAGTGACCGAACCCTAGTAGAAGTCCGTGAGTAGGGATGCCCGAAGTCCCTGTTAGAATACGAAATTCTCACCTTAGTTAGACATTAAACCCGAGTGGATGTAGAGATTTCACCCTATTCGCACATTTTCAAAGGAGAGTAGAGTGTCGTGAGAAGTCTAGAAAGATTGGATAAAAGTGAAAAACCCTAATTTTAGCTATTACACTTTATTTTTACAACACTTGTATCAATAAAGTGTTATTGAGGTTTATGCAATAATGTGTTATTGTCATATTAAGTCTAGAATTGCACATTATGACCAAAATCCAATAAACTAAGATCCAAGGTCGTTTACATGCAATACTACAAAAATCACTTTTGATGACGGGCAGCGGCCATCGTCGATACGAGTGTCGTCGTAGGTTTTTATGACTGACGAGTTTTAATGACGGACAATTTCCGTCATTAAAAGTTCTGCGTTATTACAACGTACACTGACAAACATGTTTCATGACGGGCATTGCCCGTCATTAAAAGCCGCCCCTCATCAAAAGTCCGTCAGTAAAGGGTAGTTAGCAACCAACCAGATCTTTTACGACGGGCATTGCCCGACATTAAAAGTTTTCCGTCATGAAAAGTCCATCATAAAAGGGTATTTTCCAACTCACCAATTCTTTAATCACGGGCGTTGTCAAATCCAATAAACTAAGATCCATGGTTGTTTACATGCAATACTACAAAAATCACTTGCCCGTCATTAATGACTTTTCATGATGGGCGGCGTCCATCGTCTATACGAGTGTCGTTGTAGCTTTTTATGACTGGCGAGTTTTAATGACGAACAATTTCCGTCCTTACAAGGTACACTGACAAACATTTTTCATGACGGGCATTGCCCGTCATTAAAAGCCGGTGTTCAGGAAAAGTCCATCGGTAAAGGGTATTTTACAACCCACAAGATCTTTAACGACGGGCATTGTCCGACATTAAAAGTTGTCCGTCATGAAAAGTCCGTCATTAAAGGGTATTTTCCAAGCCACCAATTCTTTAATCACGGGCGTCGTCCATCATTAAAAGCCGTCCGTCATGAAAAGTCTTTCATTATAAGGTACTGACAGAACCCTAGTAGAAGTCCGTGAGTAGGGATGCCCGAAGTCCCTGTTAGAATACGAAATTCTCACCTTAGTTAGACATTAAACCCGAGTGGATGTAGAGATTTCACCCTATTCGCACATTTTCAAAGGAGAGTAGAGTGTCGTGAGAAGTCTAGAAAGATTGGATAAAAGTGAAAAACCCTAATTTTAGCTACTACACTTTATTTTTACAACACTTGTATCAATAAAGTGTTATTGAGGTTTATGCAATAATGTGTTATTGTCATATTAAGTCTAGAATTGCACATTATGACCAAAATCCAATAAACTAAGATCCAAGGTTGTTTACATGCAATACTACAAAAATCACTTTTAATGACGGGCAGCGGCCATCGTCGATACGAGTGTCGTCGTAGGTTTTTATGACTGACGAGTTTTAATGACGGACAATTTCCGTCATTAAAAGTTCTGCGTTATTACAACGTACACTGACAAACATTTTTCATGACGGGCATTGCCCGTCATTAAAAGTCGCCCCTCATCAAAAGTCCGTCAGTAAAGGGTAGTTAGCAACCAACCAGATCTTTAACGACGGGCATTGCCCGACATTAAAAGTTTTCCGTCATGAAAAGTCCATCATAAAAGGGTATTTTCCAACTCACCAATTCTTTAATCACGGGCGTTGTCAAATCCAATAAACTAAGATCCATGGTTGTTTACATGCAATACTACAAAAATCACTTGCCCGTCATTAATGACTTTTCATGATGGGCGGCGTCCATCGTCTATACGAGTGTCGTTGTAGCTTTTTATGACTGGCGAGTTTTAATGACGAACAATTTCCGTCCTTACAAGGTACACTGACAAACATTTTTCATGACGGGCATTGCCCGTCATTAAGAGCCGGTGTTCAGGAAAAGTCCATCGGTAAAGGGTATTTTACAACCCACAAGATCTTTAACGACGGGCATTGTCCGACATTAAAAGTTGTCCGTCATGAAAAGTCCGTCATTAAAGGGTATTTTCCAAGCCACCAATTCTTTAATCACGGGCGTCGTCCATCATTAAAAGCCGTCCGTCATGAAAAGTCTTTCATTATAAGGTACTGACAGAACCCTAGTAGAAGTCCGTGAGTAGGGATGCCCGAAGTCCCTGTTAGAATACGAAATTCTCACCTTAGTTAGACATTAAACCCGAGTGGATGTAGAGATTTCACCCTATTCGCACATTTTCAAAGGAGAGTAGAGTGTCGTGAGAAGTCAAGAAAGATTGGATAAAAGTGAAAAACCCTAATTTTAGCTACTACACTTTATTTTTACAACACTTGTATCAATAAAGTGTTATTGAGGTTTATGCAATAATGTGTTATTGTCATATTAAGTCTAGAATTGCACATTATGACCAAAATCTAATAAACTAAGATCCAAGGTCGTTTACATGCAATACTACAAAAATCACTTTTAATGACGGGCAGCGGCCATCGTCGATACGAGTGTCGTCGTAGGTTTTTATGACTGACGAGTTTTAATGACGGACAATTTCCGTCATTAAAAGTTCTGCGTTATTACAACGTACACTGACAAACATGTTTCATGACGGGCATTGCCCGTCATTAAAAGCCGCCCCTCATCAAAAGTCCGTCAGTAAAGGGTAGTTAGCAACCAACCAGATCTTTTACGACGGGCATTGCCCGACATTAAAAGTTTTCCGTCATGAAAAGTCCATCATAAAAGGGTATTTTCCAACTCACCAATTCTTTAATCACGGGCGTTGTCAAATCCAATAAACTAAGATCCATGGTTGTTTACATGCAATACTACAAAAATCACTTGCCCGTCATTAATGACTTTTCATGATGGGCGGCGTCCATCGTCTATACGAGTGTCGTTGTAGCTTTTTATGACTGGCGAGTTTTAATGACGAACAATTTCCGTCCTTACAAGGTACACTGACAAACATTTTTCATGACGGGCATTGCCCGTCATTAAAAGCCGGTGTTCAGGAAAAGTCCATCGGTAAAGGGTATTTTACAACCCACAAGATCTTTAACGACGGGCATTGTCCGACATTAAAAGTTGTCCGTCATGAAAAGTCCGTCATTAAAGGGTATTTTCCAAGCCACCAATTCTTTAATCACGGGCGTCGTCCATCATTAAAAGTCGTCCGTCATGAAAAGTCTTTCATTATAAGGTACTGACAGAACCCTAGTAGAAGTCCGTGAGTAGGGATGCCCGAAGTCCCTGTTAGAATACGAAATTCTCACCTTAGTTAGACATTAAACCCGAGTGGATGTAGAGATTTCACCCTATTCGCACATTTTCAAAGGAGAGTAGAGTGTCGTGAGAAGTCAAGAAAGATTGGATAAAAGTGAAAAACCCTAATTTTAGCTACTACACTTTATTTTTACAACACTTGTATCAATAAAGTGTTATTGAGGTTTATGCAATAATGTGTTATTGTCATATTAAGTCTAGAATTGCACATTATGACCAAAATCCAATAAACTAAGATCCAAGGTCGTTTACATGCAATACTACAAAAATCACTTTTAATGACGGGCAGCGGTCATCGTCGATACGAGTGTCGTCGTAGGTTTTTATGACTGACGAGTTTTAATGACGGACAATTTCCGTCATTAAAAGTCCTGCGTTATTACAACTTACACTGACAAACATGTTTCATAACGGGCATTGCCCGTCATTAAAAGCCGCCCCTCATCAAAAGTCCATCAGTAAAGGGTAGTTAACAACCAGCCAGATCTTTAACGACGGGCATTGCCCGACATTAAAAGTTGTCCGTCATGAAAAGTCCATCATAAAAGGGTATTTTCCAACTCACCAATTCTTTAATCACGGGCGTTGTCAAATCCAATAAACTAAGATCCATGGTTGTTTACATGCAATACCACAAAAATCACTTGCCCGTCATTAATGACTTTTCATGACGGGCAGCGTCCATCGTCTATACGAGTGTCGTTGTAGCTTTTTATGACTGGCGAGTTTTAATGATGAACAATTTCCGTCCTTACAAGGTACACTGACAAACATTTTTCATGACGGGCATTGCCCGTCATTAAAAGCCGGCCGTTAGGAAAAGTCCATCGGTAAAAGGTATTTTACAAGCCACAAGATCTTTAACGACGGGCATTGTCCGACATTAAAAGTTGTCCGTCATGAAAAGTCCGTCATTAAAGGGTATTTTCCAACCCACCAATTCTTTAATCACGGGCGTCGTCCATCATTAAAAGCCGTCCGTCATGAAAAGTCTTTCATTATAAGGTAGTGACAGAACCCTAGTAGAAGTCCGTGAGTAGGGATGCCCGAAGTCCCTGTTAGAATACGAAATTCTCACCTTAGTTAGACATTAAACCCGAGTGGATGTAGAGATTTCACCTTATTCGCACATTTTCAAAGGAAAGTAGAGTGTCGTGAGAAGTCTAGAAAGATTGGATAAAAGTGAAAAACCCTAGTTTTAGCTACTACACTTTATTTTTCCAACACTTTTATAAATAAAGTGTTATTGAGGTTTATGCAATAATGTGTTATTGTCATATTAAGTATAGAATTGCACATTATGACCAAAATCCAATAAACTAAGATCCAAGGTTGTTTACATGCAATACTACAAAAATCCCTTTTAATGACGGGCAGCGGCCATCGTCGATACGAGTGTCGTCGTAGGTTTTTATGACTGACGAGGTTTAATGACGGGCAATTTCCGTCATTAAAAGTTATGCGTTATTACAACGTACAATGACAAACATGTTTCATGACGGACATTGCCCGTCATTAAAAACCGCCCCTCATCAAAAGTCCGTTAGTAAAGGGTAGTTAGCAACCAACCAGATCTTTAACGACGGGCATTGCCCGACATTAAAAGTTGTCCGTCATGAAAAGTCCGTCATTAAAGGGTATTTTCCAACCCACCAATTCTTTAATCACGGGCGTCGTCCATCATTAAAAGCCGTCCGTCATGAAAAGTCTTTCATTATAAGGTAGTGACAGAACCCTAGTAGAAGTCTGTGAGTAGGGATGCCCGAAGTCCCTGTTAGAATACGAAATTCTCACCTTAGTTAGACATTAAACCCGAGTGGATGTAGAGATGTCACCTTATTCGCACATTTTCAAAGGAAAGTAGAGTGTCGTGAGAAGTCTAGAAAGATTGGATAAAAGTGAAAAACCCTAGTTTTAGCTACTACACTTTATTTTTCCAACACTTTTATAAATAAAGTGTCATTGAGGTTTATGCAATAATGTGTTATTGTCATATTAAGTCTAGAATTGCACATTATGACCAAAATCCAATAAACTAAGATCCAAGGTCGTTTACATGCAATACTACAAAAATCACTTTTAATGACGGGCAGCGGCCATCGTCGATACGAGTGTCGTCGTAGGTTTTTATGACTGACGAGTTTTAATGACGGACAATTTCGGTCATTAAAAGTCCTGCGTTATTACAACTTACACTGACAAACATGTTTCATGACGGGCATTGCCCGTCATTAAAAGTCGCCCCTCATCAAAAGTCCATCAGTAAAGGGTAGTTAGCAACCAACCAGATCTTTAACGACGGGCATTGCCCGACATTAAAAGTTGTCCGTCATGAAAAGTCCATCATAAAAGGGTATTTTTCAACTCACCAATTCTTTAATCACGGGCGTTGTCAAATCCAATAAACTAAGATCTATGGTTGTTTACATGCAATACTACAAAAATCACTTGCCCGTCATTAATGACTTTTCATGACGGGCGGCGTCCATCGTCTATACGAGTGTCGTTGTAGCTTTTTATGACTGGCGAGTTTTAATGACAAACAATTTCCGTCCTTACAAGGTACACTGACAAACATTTTTCATGACGGACATTGCCCGTCATTAAAAGTCCTGCGTTATTACAACTTACACTGACAAACATGTTTCATGACGGACATTGCCCGTCATTAAAAGTCGTCCCTCATCAAAAGTCCGTTAGTAAAGGGTAGTTAGCAACCAACCAGATCTTTAACGACGGGCATTGCCCGACATTAAAAGTTGTCCGTCATGAAAATTCCATCATAAAAGGGTATTTTCCAACCCACCAATTCTTTAATGACGGGCGTTGTCAAATCCAATAAACTAAGATCCATGGTTGTTTACATGCAATACTACAAAAATCACTTTTAATGACGGGCATTGCCCGTCATTAATGACTTTTCATGACGGGCGGCGTCCATCGTCTATACGAGTGTCGTCGTAGCTTTTTATGACTGGCGAGTTTTAATACGGGGATCAGTGTCCAAGTAACAACCTAAAAGGTCTATAGTATAAGGATAAGGCTGGGTACCTTATCCTGGTGACACTATGTGATACGGCCCACCTTTTATTCGATACAAATGCAATGATCCAAAGCATCCATGTAGGAGACATGCGGGTGGGGGTATTCTATGCAATGAGTTTGCATAAGACCGGACCGCGAAATAGTAACCCCTAGATGTAACGCCGTTAACTAGTTTAGGTTTCTATTTAAATAGGATGACCTAGGTAACTCAATCTCAATTTTGAGTCTGTTATGAACTCCTTTCAAGAGGGATTGTCCTTACATTTGTATGAGTGAGAGTGGCCAGTTCGCCGACTCAACAATCCTACCATTTCAGGGACAAGGCCGAATGGGGGCTGGGAACATAACAGTACAAGATGGAATTCACTCCTTCCCCTATTGGGGTAAGTAGATGTGTGTTCCCTTAAGGGCTGATTTCAAGGCTTGAACAAAGGCGCGTCGTCCTCTCCTAGTCCGAGAGGAACTCCTGTTTAGTGGTTGGACCCTAAACAACTTGTTCATTAGAGGAATCAGTAGTACTTAAGGAACCAAAGGTAACCCAGGGGTAAAACGGTAATTTGACCCAGCTGGTGTTACGAGTACACGTGAAGGAATGACTTACTGCTTGGTCGATATCTATGGACAAAGAAATATTCTACGGTGAGAAGAGTGCAGCTGTGGGTCTTTAGTGGAGTGACCCACAGTTAACGAATATTGACTAAACTTGGTCAATGAGTTTGGCCAATTAGTCTCGTATCGTTGGAGCTTCTAATCTGTAGGTCCATTAGGTCCCACTAGTAGCTCGTAAAGAGACTTGAGGCAATTAAGTATAAATTGTAAATTGAAAGTGTTCAATTTATTTGAGGAATCGTATAATGTATATTGATGCATTATAATATAAAGTTTATGAAACTTTATAATATAATTATTGAATTAATTTCAAAAATTAATTCTTGGGAGAAAATATTTGAAAGAGTTCAAATAAATTTAATATGAATTGGATTCATATTAATTTTAATTTTAATAAAATCCCTAAAATTAAATATATGATATTTAATTGGGTAAATTAATTAATGATGGAATTAATTAATTATTTATTAAAATTAGAGACCTTTTTCCTATTAGGAAAGAAAATATTTGAAAGAGTTCAAAAAAATTTAATATGAATTGGATTCATATTACTTTTAATTTTAATAAAATCCCTAATATTAAATATATAATATTTAATTAGGGAAATTAATTAATTATGGAATTAATTAATTATTTATTAAAATTAGAGACCTTTTCCTATTAGGAAATAAAATATTTGAAAGAGTTCAAATAAATTTAATATGAATTGGATTCATATTAATTTTAATTTTAATAAAATCCCTAATATTAAATATATGATATTTAATTAGAGAAATTAATTAATTATGGAATTAATTAATTAATTATTAAAATTAGAGGTCTTTTCCTATTCGAAAAAGGTCTTCCTTTTCCTATTAGAAAAAAGGTATTGGCCTTTACCTATAAATAGGACCCCTGAGGTGGGGTGAAAGAAATCTCATTCATTCTCCTTGTCCCAGAGAATTCCCCTCAAGGCTTCCTCTAGACTCCCACCAGTCTACTGCCTCTAGAAGTCTCAGTGTCATACCGGTGTAGCCATAGTGGTGGTGTTCACACTAGTTCGTGATTAATTCACATGCAGTTGGTGAATTTAATTTGAGTCATCAACGAATATAAGTAATTTGTTACTTTATAAATTAGATTTAGATCTAATATTGTTGTATGCTTAGCCTTAATATATATTTAGAATAGTTCTAATATTATTGCCAATGTATTGGTATTTTAGATTAAACAAAATTAATTACGAATCGGTCTCAATCACGCTTCCGCTTTACGGAATTACGGAATTTCAATCCTTAAAGACCGTCATTAAAGGGTATTTTCAAACCCACCAATTCTTTAATGAGGGCGTTGTCAAATCAAATAAACTAAAATCCAATGTTGTTTACATGCAATACTAGAAAAAACACTTTTAATGACGGGCATTGACCGTCATTAATGACTTTTCATGACGGGCGACGTCCATCGTCTATACGAGTGTCGTCGTAGCTTTTTATGACTGACAAGTTTTAATGACGGAAAATTTTCGTCATTAAAATTTTTCCGTCATTAAACGGTATTTCCCAAGCAACCAAATCTTTAATGACGGGCGTTGTCCGTCATTAAAAGCCGTCGTCATGAAAAGTCTGTCATTAAAGGGTAGTGACAGAACCCTAGTAGAAGTCCGTGAGTAGGGATCCCCGAGGTCCCTACTAGAATATAAAATTCTAACCTTAGTTAGACATTAAACCCGAGTGGTTGTAGAATTTTCACCCTCTTCCCACATTGTCAAAGCACAGTAAAGTGTCGTGAGAACTCTAGAAAGATTGGATGAAAGTGAAAAACCCTAGTTTTAGCTACTACACTTTACTTTTCCAACACTTATTCTTTTCATTTTTTGTGTATTCCTTATTCATTATTTAAATGGAAAGTTATTCATTTGCAATATTGTCATCGTTGTTTTTTATGACGGGCGACTTTTAATGACGGACAATGCCCATCATTAAAATTTGGCCGTCATAACAAGGTACAATGACAGACATGTTTCATGACGGGCATTGCACGTCATTAAAAGTCGTAGGTCATGAAAAGTTTGACATTAAAGGGTATTTTCCAACCAAGAAAGTCTTTAATGACGGGCATTGTCCGTCATTAAATGCCGCCAATCATGAACAATCCGTCATTAAAGGGTAGTGACAGAACCCTAGTAGAATCCCATGAGTAGGGATATCTGATGTCCTTGCTAGAAGACGAAATTCTAACCTTAGATAGACATTAGAAGCCCATGAGTAAGGATGCCCGAGGTCCTTGCTAGAAGAATAAATTCTAACCATAGTTAGACATTAAACCCGAGTGGTTGTAGACATTTCACCCTATTCCCACATTGTCAAAGTAGAGTAAAGTGTCGTGAGAACTCTAGAAGGATTGGATGAAAGTGAAAAACCCTAGTTTTAGCTACTACACTTTATTTTTCAAGCACTTGTTCTTTTCATTTTTTATGTATTCCTTATTCATTATTTAAATGGAAAGTTATTCATTTGCATTATTATCCATCATGCGTAGCTACATTCCATTGTGGGGTTCGGTATAGTGAATTCCCTCATGGTTTGAATGGCTTGAATGTTGCTTATATCCCTAAGTTCTATTTACTGCATGTCATCCTTTATTTATTATCATTCTAATCTTACTGAGTTTAACTTGATCACTTAGACTTGGAATGCTATGTGAGTTTGGTACTGAAAGGGGTATAGTGATACCATTATGTAATGTGTATAGTGATGCCCTAGTTTATTGTATTTGTACATTGGAAATACGATTTATGTATTATACATGTATTTATACACCCATCGGATAAATTATTGTACATTCCCACTAAACTAGATTTTTGGTCCAAGTGGATGTTTGTAGGGTTTTATGTCATAAAACTCGTAGATAGTGAATGATTAACGAATTATACACTTGTATCAATAAAGTGTTATTGAGGTTTATCCAATAATGTGTTATTTTCATATTAAGTCTAGAATTGCACAATATGACTCAAATCCAATAAACTACGATCCAAGGTTGTTTACATGCACTACTAAAAAAATCACTTTTCATGACGGTCATTGCCCGTCACTAAAGACTTTTCATGACGGGCAGCGTCCATCGTCTATACGAGTGTCGTCGTAGCTTTTTATGATGGTCGACTTTTAATGACGGAAAATGTCCGTCGTTAAAATTTGTCCGCATTAACAAGGTACAATGACAAACATGTTTCATGACGGGCATTGCACGTCATTAAAAACCGTCCGTCATGAAAAGTCTGTCATTAAAGGGTTTTTCTAACCAACCAAGTCTTTAATGACGGGCATTGTGCGTCATTAAATGCCGCAGGTCATGAACAGTCCGTCATTAAATGGTAGTGACAGAACCCTAGTAGAAGCCCATGATTAGGGATGCCCGAGGTCCTTGCTAGAAGACGAAATTCTAACCTTAGTTAGACATTAAACCCGAGTGGTTGTAGACATTTCACCCTATTCCCATATTGTCAAAGCAGAGTAAAGTGTCGTGAGAACTCTAGAAGGATTGGATGAAAGTGAAAAACCCTAGTTTTAGCTACTAGACTTTATTTTTCTAGGACTTGTTCTTTTCATTTTTTATATATTCCTTATTCATTATTTAAATGGAAAGTTATTCATTTGCAATATTATCCATCATGCGTAGCAGTATTCCATTGTGGGGTTCGGTATAGTGAATTCCCTCATGGTTTGATTGGCTTGAATGTTGCTTATTTCCCTAAGTTCTATTTATTGCATGTCATCCTTTATTCATTATCATTCTAATCTTGTTGAGTTTAACTTGATCACTTAGACTTGGCATGCTATGTGAGTTTGGTACTGAAAGGGGTATAGTGATACCATTATGTAATGGGTATAGTGATGCCCTAGTTGATTGTATTTGTACATTGGAAATACGATTTATGTATTATACATGTATTTACACACCCACAGTTGGGATATATTATTGTACATTCCCACTAAACTAGATTTTTAGTCCAAGTGGAAGTTTGTTGGGTTTTATGTCCTAAAACTCGTAGATAGTGAATGATTAAACGAATTATACACTTGTATCAATAAAGTGTTATTGAGGTTCTTGCAATAATGTGTTATTTTCATATTAAGTCTAGAATTGCAACATATGACTCAAATCCAATCAACGAAGATCCAAGGTTGTTTACATGCACTACTAAAAAAATCATTTTTCATGACGGGTGGCGTCCATCGTCTATACGAGTGTCGTCGTAGCTTTTTATGACGGGGGACTTTTAATCACAGACAATGCCCATCATTAAAATTTGTTCGTCATAACAAGGTACAACGACAGACATGTTTCATGACGGGCATTGCACGTCATTAAAAGTCGCCCGTCATGAAAAGTTCGTCAACCGCCCAATATGAAAAGTTCGTCATTAAAGGGTATTTTCCAACAAACCAAGTCTTTAATGACGGGCATTGTCCGTCATTAAAAGTCGCCCATCATGAACAGTCCGTCTTTAAAGGGTAGTGACAGAGCCCTAGTAGAAGCCCATGATTACGGATGCCCGAGGTCCTTGCTAGAAGACGAAATTCTTACCTTAGTTAGACATTAAACCTGAGTGGTTGTAGACATTTCACCCTATTCCCATATTGTCAAAGCAGAGTAAAGTGTCGTGAGAACTCTAGAAGGATTGGATGAAAGTGAAAACCCCTAGTTTTAGCTACTAAACTTTATTTTTCTAGGACTTGTTCTTTTCATTTTTTATGTATTTCTTATTCATTATTTAAATGGAAACTTATTCATTTGCAATATTATCCATCATGCGTAGCTATATTCCATTGTGGGGTTCGGTATAGTGAATTCCCTCATGGTTTAATTGACTTGAATGTTACTTATTTCCCTAAGTTCTATTTATTGCATGTCATCCTTTATTGATTATCATTCTAATCTTGCTGAGTTTAACTTGATCACTTAGACTTGGCATGCTATGTGAGTTTGGTACTGAAAAGGGTATAGTGATACCATTATGTAATGGGTATAGTGATGTCCTAGTTTATTGTATTTGTACATTGGAAATACGATTTATGTATTATACATGTATTTACACACCCACAGTTGGGATAGATTACTGTACATTAACAGTAAACTAAATTTTTAGTCCAAGTGGAAGTTTGTTGGGTTTTATGTCCTAAAACTCGTAGATAGTGAATGATTAACGAATTATACATTTGTATCAATAAAGTGTTATTGTTGTTTATGCAATAATGTGTTATTTTCATATTAAGTCTAGAATTGCACAATATGACTCAAATCCAATAAACTAAGATCCAAGGTTTTTTACATGCACTACTAAAAAATCACTTTTCATGACAGGCATTGCCCGTCATTAAAGACTTTTCGTGATGGGCGGCGTCCATCGTCTATACGAGTGTCGCCGTAGCTTTTTATGACGGGCGACTTTTAATAGCGGAAAATGCTTGTCATTAAAATTTGTCTGTCATAACAAGGTACAATGACAGACATGTTTCATGTCGGGCATTGCACGTCATTAAAAGTCGCCCGTCATGAAAAGTCCGTCATTAAAGGGTATTTTCCAACCAACAAAGTTTTTATTGATGGGCATTGTCCGTCATTAAAAGCCGCCCGTCATGAACAGTCCGTCATTAAAGGGTAGGGATAGAACCCTAGTTGAAGCCCAAGAGTAGGGATGCCCGAGGTCCTTGCTAGAAGACGAAATTCTAACCTTAGTTAGACATTAAACCAGAGTGGTTGTAGACATTTCACCCTATTACCACATTGTCAAAGCAGAGTAAAGTGTCGTGAGAACTCTAGAAGGATTGGATGAAAGTGAAAAACCCTAGTTTTAGCTACTACACTTTATTTTTCCAGCACTTGTTCTTTTCATTTTTTATGTATTCCTTATTCATTATTTAAATGAAAAGTTATTCATTTGCATTATTATCCATCATGCGTATCTACATTCCATTGTGGGGTTCGATATAGTGAATTCCCTTATGGTTTAAATGGCGTGAATGTTGCTTATATCCCTAAGTTCTATTTATTGCATGTCATCCTTTATTGATTATCATTCTAATCTTTCTGAGTTTAACTTGATCACTTAGACTTGGCATGCTATGTGAGTTTGGTACTTAAAGGGGTATAGTGATACCATTATGTAATGGGTATAGTGATGCCCTAGTTTATTGTATTTGTACATTGGAAATACGATTTATGTATTATACATGTATTTATACACCCACAGTTTGGATAGATTATTGTACATTCCCACTAAACTAGATTTTTAGTCCAAGTGGAAGTTTGTTGGGTTTTATGTCCTAAAACTCGTAGATAGTTAATGATTAACGAATTATACACTTGTATCAATAAAGTGTTATTGAGGTTTATGCAATAATGTGTTATTTTTATATTAAGTATAGAATTGCACAGTATGACTCAAATCCAATAAACTAAGATCCGAGGTTGTTTACATGCACTACTAAAAAAATCATTTTTCATGACAGGCATTGCCCGTCATTAAAGACTTTTCATGACTGGCGGCGTCCATCGTTCATACGAGTGTCGTCGTAGTTTTTTATGACGGACAATGCCCGTCATTAAAAGTTTTCCGTCATAACAAGGTACAATGACAGACATGTTACATGACGGGCATTGCACGTCATTAAAAGCCGACGTCATGAAAAGTCCGTCATTAAAGTGTATTTTCCAACCAACAAAGTCTTTAATGACGGGCATTGTCCGTCATTAAAGGCAGCCCGTCATGAACAGTCCGTCATTAAAGGGTAGTGACAGAACCCTAGTAGAAGCCCATGAGTAGGGATGCCCGAGGTCCTTGCTAGAAGAATAAATTCTAACCATAGTTAGACATTAAACCCGAGTGGTTGTAGACATTTCACCCTATTCCCACATTGTCAAAGCAGAGTAAAGTGTCGTGAGAACTCTAGAAGGATTGGATGAAAGTGAAAAACCCTTGTTTTAGCTACTACACTTTATTTTTCCAGCACTTGTTCTTTTCATTTTTTATGTATTCCTTATTCATTATTTAAATGGAAAGTTATTCATTTTCATTATTATCCATCATGCGTAGCTACATTCCATTGTGGGGTTCGGTATAGTGAATTCCTTCATAGTTTAAATGGCTTGAATGTTGCTTATTTCCCTAAATTCTATTTATTGCATGTCATCCTTTATTGATTATCATTCTAATCCTGCCGAGTTTAACTTGATCACTTAGACTTTGCATGCTATGTGAGTTTGGTACTGAAAGGGGTATAGTGATACCATTATGTAATGGGTATAGTGATTCCCTAGTTTATTGTATTTGTACATTGGAAATACATTTTATGTAGTATACATGTATTTATACACCCACAGTTGGGATAGATTATTGTACATTCCCACTAAACTAGATTTTTTAGTCAAAGTGTAAGTTTATTGGGTTTTATGTTCTAAAACTCGTAGATAGTGAATGATTAACGAATTATACATTTGTATCAATAAAGTGTTATTGAGGTTTATGCAATAATGTGTTATTTTTATATTAAGTCTAGAATTGCACAATATGACTAAAATCCAATAAACTAAGATCCAAGGTTGTTTACATGCACTACTAAAAAAATCACTTTTCATGACGGGCATTGCCCGTCATTAAAGAATTTTCATGACGGGCGGCGTCCATCGTCTATATGAGTGTCGTCGTAGCTTTTTATGACGGACAATGCCCGTCATTAAAATTTTTCCGTCATAACAAGGTACAATGACAGACATGTTACATGACGGGCATTGCACGTCATTAAAAGCCGTCTGTCATGAAAAGTCCGTCATTAAAGGGTATTTTCCAACCAACCAAGTCTTTAATGACGGGCATTGTCCATCATTAAAAGTCGCCCGTCATAAACAGACTGTCATTAAAAGGTAGTGACAGAACCTTAGTAGAAGCCCATGAGTAGGGATGCCTGAGGTCCTTGCTAGAAGACTAAGTTCTAACCTTAGTTAGACATTAAACACTAATGGTTGTAGATATTTCACCTTATTCCCACATTGTCAAAGCAAAGTAAAGTGTCGTGAGAACTCTAGAAGGATTAGATGAAAATGAAAAACCCTAGTTTTAGCTACTACACTTTATTTTTCCAGCACCTGTTCTTTTCATTTTTTTATGTATTCCTTATTCATTATTTAAATGGAAAGTTATTCATTTGCATTATTATCCATCATGCGAAGCTACATTCCATTGTGGGGTTCGATATAGTGAATTCCCTCATGGTTTAAATGGCTTGAATGTTGCTTATTTCCCTAAGTTCTATTTATTGCATGTCATCCTTTATTGATTATCATTCTAATCTTGCCGAGTTTAACTTGATCACTTAGACTTTGCATGCTATGTGAGTTTGGTACTGAAAGGGGTATAGTGATACCATTATGTAATGGGTATAGTGATGCCCTAGTTTATTGTATTTGTACATTGGAAATACGTTTTATGTAGTATACATGTATTTATACACCCACAGTTGGGATAGATTATTGTACATTCCCACTAAACTAGATTTTTAGTCAAAGTGTAAGTTTGTTGGGTTTTATATCCTAAAACTCGTAGATAGTGAATGATTAACGAATTATACACTTGTATCAATAAAGTGTTATTGAGCTTTATGCAATAATGTGTTATTTTTATATTATGTCTAGAATTGCACAGTATGACTCAAATCCAATAAACTAAGATCCAAGGTTGTTTACATGCACTGCTAAAAAATTAACTTTTCATGACGGGCGGCGTCCATTGTCTATATGAGTGTCCGTCATTAAAAATTTTTCGTCATAATTGTTGGGTTTTATGCCCTAAACCTCGTAGATAGTGAATGTAAACAAATTGTATACTTGTTTCAATAAAGTGTTATTGAGTTTCTACAATAAAGTGTTATTGTTAAATTTTACACAATTTGACCCAAATCCAATAAACTAAGATCCAAGGTTGTTTGTATGTAACTTGAACTAGTATGTGGGGAAATACGAGGATCGGTGTTCAAGTAACAAGCTAAAAGGTCTATAGTACAAGGATAAGGTTGGGTACCTTATCCTGGTAACACTATGATATACGACCTACTTTGTATTTGATACAGACGTATTGATCCAAAACGTCCTTGTAGTAGACATGCAAGTGGGGTATCCTATGCAATGAGTTTGCATAAGACCGGACCACGAAATAGTCAACCATTAGTTATAACACCGTTAACTAATTAGGTTACTGTTTCAATAGGATGACCTAGGTAACTCAGTCTTAATCCTGAGTGTGTCATGAACTCCTTCTCATGAGGGATTGTGCTTTGATTAGCATGGGTGAGAGTGGCCAATACGCCGACTCAATATGCCTTCCTTTTTGGGGACGAGATCGAGTGGGTGGCTGGGGACATGACAACACAATAAGGAATTCACTCATTCCCGCTTCTAGGTGAAGTAGATTAGTGTTCCCTTAAGTGGTGACTCCGGGACTTGAACAAAGGGATCCCGCCCTCTCAATGGCCCGTGAGGGGCTTCCTGTTTAATGGTTGGACCATAAACAGGTTGTTCATTAGAGGAGCACTGGTACTTAAGGAGACAGATGTAACACAGGGGTAAAACGGTAATTTGACCCAACTGTGATTACGAACACTCGTGAAGGATTGACTTGCCGGCATAGGTCTACATCCATGGACATAGAAATGTTCTACAGTGAGAAGAGTTCAATTGTGGGTCTTTAGTGGAATGACTCACAGTTAGTGAATATTTGTTAACCTAATTAATGAGTTTAATCTATTAACCTCATATCATTGGAGCTTCTGATCAGTAGGTCCATTAGGTCCCCCTGCTAGCTCGTAAAAAGTAATTAGGAACAAATATATCTTGAGAGAATTTGAATAGTTCAAATGCATATTGGGAATTAAGTTAATTGTACGAGATACAAATTAATATAATGTATAGTGATGCATTAAAATATAAAGTCTAATTTTAGATTAAACTTTATTATATTGAGAGATTGATATATTTGAAAGAGTTCAAATATATGTCTAATTAAATATATGGTATTTAATTAGAAGATAAATTAATTAATTATGAATTAATTAATTATTCAATTTAGTTTAAATTAAATGAGATTTAATTAAACTATAGTCTATGAGATAAATAAATATTTGAAGAAGTTCAAATATTAATATGAATTTGATTCATATTAAATTTATAGGATATAAGAGAATTTGAAGGAGTTCAAATTTTAATATGAATTTGATTCATATTATAGAATTAATTAATTGAAGGTCTCAAATTAAATATATGATATTTAATTGGGTAATTAATTAATTAACTAATAGAAGGTCTGAAATTAAATATATGATATTTAATTGGTGATTAATTAATTAATTGGAAATTAATCAATTATGAAAATGATTAATCACGTATGGAAGTGATCAATCATTTATGGAAAAGATTAATCAATTATGGAATTGATTGGTCATGGAATTGGTTGGTCATGGAATTGATTAATTATGGAAAAGATTAAATCAGTTATGGAAATAATTGATTTTAAATGAATATTTTATTCATGGCCTTTCTCCTATAAATAGAACACTAAACCTAGGGTTTAGGTACTACAACATAAGGCCACAAGAATGCACTCTTGCATTCTCTCTAGCCTCCCTCTCATATTCTCTCAACCCAAGAACTCTAGGGAGAATTTTCTGTCTAGAGTTTTTCCCATTCAAGATTAGGTAGTCCCACAACTATGTTCCTAATCTCAGAGTCATAGCGGGGAAGATCAAATGGTGGTGTTCTTCGTTGTTGCAGAGCAATCAAGAATCATTCTTGAAGTATTCAGAGTCGTCAACGACGGTATGTTTGCTTCTCCCCTTTAGATTTAGATCTAATAAATTTTGTATGCTTAGCCTTAAGTTTGTATAGAATTTGTTCTATGTTTTAACCAATGCATTAGTATTTTTGGATAAACAAAATTAACTACGAATAGGTCCCAATTACGCTTCCGCTTTAACGGAATTGTGGAATTCCAAATCCTTACAATGGGTATCAGAGTCGATCGTAGATTTAATTTTGTTTCTCTAAAATTAGCATTGGTTCAATGGTGGGTATTTTAATTTCATATATGTGATATGTGGTTTAATTTACAAAATTGATTATTTAGGCATATTTGTTGGGATTAGATTTATACTTTTGATTAGATCAATTGTAAATGCCAAAAAGGAAAATATTTGAAGACCAAGATATGTCTTGGATTTAAATTATTGTAATTTAAATTGCTTTTAATTCCCTAGGATATGCCAAATATGCCGGTCAATTTTGGTAGTTTTAATTTAATTATGCATGTGATGTATGTATCAAATTAATTGATTGTTGCGTAAACTATGTCATTTAGCTTAAAATCCCACCATAGGTTAAGCATGTTCATGCATATTTCTTATTATAAATGTTATAATGTATACGTATGGATTTTATTTTCATGAGTATTTAATATAAATTGTTATGATTAAACGGATGAAAATTGAGAAGCATTGAACATGAAATTACTTTAGTAAAAAATATAAAAAAGTTATATTTATGAAAGTAATTTATATGCTTATTTATTTTCATGAGCAATTAATATAAAGTGTTATGTTAATGTATGAAAATGTGAATGCTTATTTTAATTTTCTTGGGTAATTAATTTAAGAGTTAGATTAATTGAAGAAAATTAATTTGAATTGAGCATGAAATTACTTTAGTTTAATAATATATAAGAGTTATATTTATATAAGTAATTAACATGCTTAATTAATTTTCATGATATATTAATATAAAATGTTATGTTAATGTATGAAAATGTGAATGCTTATTTTCTTGGCAATTAATTTAAGAGTTAGATTAATTGAAGAAATTTAATTTGCATTGAGCATGAAATTACTTCAGTTTAAAAAATATAAGAGTTATATTTATATTAGTAATTTACATGCTTAATTTTCATGAGCTATTAATATAAAGTGTTATGTTAATGTATGAAAATGTGAATGCTTATTTTAATTTTATCGGGTAATTAATTTAAGAGTTATATTAATTGAAGAAAATTAATTTGCATTGAGCATGAAATTACTTTAGTTTAAAAATATAAGAGTTATATTTATATTAGTAAATTACATGTTTAATTTTCATGAGCTATTAATATAAATTGTTATGTTAATGTATGGAAATGGTAATGCTTAATTTTAATTTTCTTGTATAATTAATTTAAGAGTTAGGTTAATTAAAAGGAAATTAAATTGCATTGAGCATGACATTACCTTAGATTAATATAATTGTTAGGTTTATGGCATGTCATGTATGTTAATGTATGGTTTTATAAATTAATTAGAATTTGATTGTTAATTTATTCACCATAGTAGAAAGTTATAAGGTTAATTCATTAAAATTTATAATAGTTATAATATTAATGAATAGAAACCGTTAATCTATAACAAAGAATTGCATGCAAACATAGGATCTTAGGATAAATGAATTAATTTTAAAATGTTTAAAATTAATTAGACCTTAGATCACATTTCTAATAGGATTAGAATTATTCTTACTTAGAATTAAAATTAGTTTTAATTGACTAAGTAGGAAAAACATTGTTATGATTATAAGGGAACTCCATCGGTAAAGTTCTGTCTAAGGCTGGGGGTATTTAAGCTGACGGTTTACGGAACACCTCCTACCTGGGAACTGAACTGGAATACCAGAGTTTAATTAATCATAGCTAAATGTTAGCATGCAATGTCACTAGGTTTGTTAAAAGTGTTTAATGCACCTAGATCTTTAGAGTAAATACCTTACATTACTGTTGTTATAAAGGAACTCTCTCGGTAAAGTTCTGTCTAAGGTTGGGGGTATTTAAGTTGACGGTTTACGGAACACCTCCTACATGGGAACTGACTCGAACCTTGAATTGAATTAACCATAGTAATGTTGACTTGCAATGTTGGGTTTATTAAAAGAAGTTTAATTCACCCAAAACATTGTGGTTGAATCCTTTCCATAATTGTTATAATAGGATCAGACTTAGATAGATTGTCTTAGCCGAATTTTATCTAAGTTAAACAACTCTAAATTAACCTTAGGACATTTTCAGTGGGAGGAAAATTACAAAATGAGATTTAAATCAAGTTTTGCTCCTACGTCCCTATATTCACAACGTGAGGTTCATGCTCGGCTTCGAGTCGCCTTATGAGCGGCCTCCCTTCGGAAAGTGTTTGCATGGATCAATAACAAAGTGAATGGGAAAAATGTCTAGAGTAAGTGGGAGCGGGACACGTGTCAACGTATCCCTCGGTCTCCGCCCCTAGTTCACACCGTGAGAGTCCTTTGATCCACCTGCAGGTTGTCCTGGCGCAACCATCCCTTCGGAGGGCCTGGTCATAGGATTCGAAACATCGTGAACTCCTGAATAGGATAGAAACTCTTAGGCTAATTACCAACAGTTGTCTTTCCCTTCGGTAGCCTGTTGGTGCGTGCCTCTGAGATCTGAAAGTGGGAGGGTTACACTTACGGGAATGAGTTAAATGTGTTAACTAATCCTTGACCGAACAATGGTAACTAAACGCTAACGAAATATGAGTTATTCTGGTGTTAGAGTTTGGTTGAGACTGTCTCAATTCAGAGGAGGAATAGCCGACCACCCTTCGGTGGCTGTTGTTCTAAACCTTTGATGTATCGTTGCAAAAACTAAATCAATAGTTTTATAGGGTTTCTTTGATTGCTTATTTGTTTTTGCAGAATTTGATTGGATTATTTGTGATGGGTTAGTGCAAGTAATAATACAAGAAATTTGTTACTTCAACAATTATATAATAATTTTATGTGTATTGTCTTACGTCATTTTATAAATAACGGTAATACAACAAGCTTAAACGACAAATTGTGGTAAATAAATCTAGGATTATTCTTAACTGAGGAATGTCCTCATGCCCCATATGTTTAATTCATTAAGAATTGTTCTTGGTGAATATGACATAAAACCATGCTTAGCAAAAAGAGAACTTGTTCAAGACCGTAATTTTCATTTACCTGTCTTGAAAACGTGATTAGTGAAAAATAGTGATTCTCCTTGAATATTTGATTCAGGGGCCACAAATCACGTGTGTTCTTCTTTTAAAGGAATAAGTTCCTGGCAAGAGCTTGCTGCTTGTGTAATAACTCTCAAAGTTAGAATTTGATGGACCGCAAAGCGCACGGGCCGCAAGTAATATAAAACGGAAAGTATTCCGAGTATCGAATCCTCAGGGAGGCGAAGCGAAACTTAAGCAATTAATTAAAATTCTCTTGAGCACTGAAAATACTTAGGTGAAATAATATTTAGGGACCACGTCATGCAATAAAAAGGGTTTAAATTTAAGACAATTAACAAAAACAATTTGATCAATCAAAAATAAAATGTGGAGAAAGAGTTTTCTTTAAGCGGGAAGAGGGGTCTTGAAAATCAATGGTTAGCTAAATAATTGCTATAATTATCCTATCTCATTGCCCAACTAATTATAAACCTAGAATCTCCGTTAATCACATAGGTTCTCCTGTCGGTTTCCCCTAATTGTAATTAATTCATTTTAACAACCTAAGTGTCCTTAGCTCTATTAAAAATCATTAATTATTACGCTCTGATTCATTTTAGGAATCTAAGTTTAATCAACTAATCCCGGTGTCACAACGGGCAATTAAACTAGTTGCATGGATTGTGATCTATCCTAATTTCTCTCCGTCGAGTTTCCATTAAGAATCGAATCATTACACAATTGGCCAGATTGAGTAAGGCATTAAGCACATCCATACAAATAATTAGGACATGGGCAAGAGACAAGAAATTATAACAATATTTCAACTATCATTTCATTTCAAGACCCCAAATTGGGGTTTAGCTACACATAATATTCACAATAATTACAAGGGAAAGCATATTAAAAGGCATAAAAGGAAAGGAATTGACCGTCGAAAAACCCCTTGCTGACGCTTGGAGCCCCCGCTGACTACTCCTCGAGCCTCTAGGATTGCTTCCCAAAATTCCCCAAAATTTCCCACTAGAAGATCCCTCTCAAAAAGGCTCAAAAGCCTTGAGAGGGGCTCCAAAAAGGAGTCTTAAGAAAGGAAAGAAAGGATTGATTGATGGATTCCTTGATTGATTGATTGATTGATTGATGAGAAATGAGGCACCAAGGGCGCCTATTTATAGGCCTGGAATAGGGGTAGCGTCGCGACGCTGCCTTGCTAAGCGTCGCGACGCTGCTGCGCACGCGACTTGGGCAACAAGAAAGGGCAGCGTCGCGACGCTGCCTTGCTAAGCGTCTCGACGCTGTCCTGATTTTCCAGATTTTTCAGCTTCCTTTTGGGCTGATTTTTGGGCCTTCTTCTTCATTTCTCTTGGATTATTCTTCATAGATGTCTTCTTTGGGCCTCCAATTGCATTAAGCTAGGATTTGGGCTATAATTACTTCAATTTTGGCTCTTTTTCTCCCAAAATCACCAACTTAGCTCCTAAGGACCAAATAACAAAATTCATTAAATATATTCATTAAAAACACAATTAAAGCACCAAAAAGCTTAATAAATTGAGACTAAAATAGCGACATTTCTGCTCGCTATCAGAATTAGAGAGGTTATTTTGGCTATATCAATGGGGAACATTAAGTTATTTTTCTCAGTGGGAGAAAATACATATTATTAGATAATATGTATGTAATTCCTAAGATCAAAAGAAATTTGATTTCTGTGTCTTATTTGCTGGAACAATGTTACTCTTTACCTTTCTCTGCTAACGCAATTTTGTTTCAAGAAAGGGAGTTGACATTTGTTTAGCTTTACTGGAAAGTAACCTAAATGTTTTAAGACTAATCAAGAGTAAAGCAGTCATGAACACTGGGTTGTTTTAAGACTGCTACTACTCAATGTGAAAAGAGGCAAAGGATTTCTCCTAAATGAAAATACCTTTCTTTGGTTCTAAGGTAGACCATATTAATCTCAATTTGATTGGGAGATTGGTCAAGAGTGGACTCCTAAGCGAGTTAGAAGATGACTCTCTACTACCTTGTAAGTCATGCCTTGTGGGCAATATGACTGATAGATCTTTTACTGGAAAAGATCTAAGAGCCAAATAGCCCTTGGAGCTTGTATATTTGGATCCTTGTGGTTCAATATGTTAAAGTAGTGGGAGAGCATGAATAATTCATCTCTTTTGAATGATTATTCAATGGTATGAGTATCTTTACCTAATGCAACTTAAGTCTGAAGCTCTTGAGACATTCGAAGGGGCTTAGGACTGAAGTTGAAAACTTGTTAGGTGAGATGATAAAAACACTTCGATCTGATCAAAGTATTGAGTATAGGGATTTGAGACTCCAGGACTATTTGATAGTACATGGGATCACACCCTAAATCTCATTTAGGAGAAATAGAACCCTATTGGATATGGTTCATTCCATGTTGAGCTATGCTCAATTGTCTGGCTCGTTTTGAGGTCATGTAGTATTGACTGCATTGCATACTGTAGTAGACAACCCCAAAGGAAACGGGAAGTGGATACTTCTTCAATTCACAAGAGAATAAAGAATTTGTATCGACAAATGCTAAATTCTCAGAAGAAGTCCACATCAAAAATCATAAACCACAAGAGTAAAGTCAGTTTAAGTAAGTTAACTAATGAAGCTACAGTAACATCCACAAGAGTTGTTAATGAGGCTGACTGTTCAACAAGAGTTGTTGATGGATCAGTGCATCTAGTCAGTCACATCCATCTCAATAGTTGAGATTGCCTCAATGTAGTGGGAGGGTTGTTTGATAACCTAAACGTTACATGGGCTTGTTTGAAGCCTAGGTCATCATACCTGATGATGGCATACTGGGTTCATTATCTTTTAGAAAGAAAATGAATGATGTTGACAAAGACCAATGGATTAAATTCATGGACCTGGAAATGAAGTCTTTTGTATTTCACTTCCATCTGGGATCTTGTAGATCTGCTTGATGGATAACACCTATTAGTTACAAGTGGATTTACAAGAGAAAACGAGACATTAAAGGTCTTGTCATGAAAAGTCCGTTATTAAAGGGTATTTTCCAACCAACCAAGTCTTTAATGACGGGCATTGTCCGTCATTAAAAGCCGCCCGTCATGAACAGTTCGTCATTAGAGGGTAGTGACAGAACCCTAGTAGAAGCCCATGAGTAAGGATTCTCGAGGTCCTTGCTAGAAGACAAAATTCTAACCTTAGTTAGAAATTAAAGCAGAGTGGTTGTAGACATTTTACTCTATTCCCACATTGTCAAAGTAGAGTAACGTGTCGTGAGAACTCTATAAGGATTGGATGAAAGTGAGAAACTATAGTTTTAGCTACTACACTTTATTTTTCCAGCACTTGTTCTTTTCATTTTTTATGTATTCCTTATTCATTATTTAAATGGAAAGTTATTAATTTGCATTATTATCCGTCATGCGTAGCTACATTCCATTGTGGGGTTCGGTATAGTGAATTCCCTCATGGTTTAAATTGCTTGAATGTTGCTTATTTCCCTAGGTTCTATTTATTGCATGCCTTCCTTTATTGATTATCATTCTAATCTTGTTGAGTTTAAATTGATCACTTAGACTTTGCATGCTATATGAGTTTGGTACTGAAAGGGGTATAGTGATACCATTATGTAATGGGTATAGTGATGCCCTAGTTTATTGTATTTGTAGGTTGGAAATATGTTTTATGTATTATACATGTATTTATACACCCACAGTTGGGATAGATTATTGTACATTCCCACTAAACTAGATTTTTAGTCCAAGTGGAAGTTTGTTGGGAATTAATTAGACCTATATCGATTTCTAATAGGATTAGAATCTTTTCTTACTTAGAATTTAAAATAGTTTTAATTGACTAAGTAGGAAAAACATTGCTATGATTATAAGGGAACTCCACCGGTAATGTTCTGTCTAAGGCTGGGGGTATTTAAGTTGACGGTTTACGGAACACCTCCTACCTGGGAACTGTCCTGGAACACCGAAGTTGAATTAATCATAGTTAAATGTTAGCATGCAATGTCACTAGGTTTATTAAAAGTGTTTAATGCACCTAGATCTTTAGAGTAAAGACCTTACATTACTGTTGTTATAAGGGAACTCTCTCGGTAAAGTTCTGTCTAAGGTTGGGGGTATTTAAGTTGACGGTTTACGGAACACCTCCTACCTGGGAACTGACCCGAACATTGAGTTGAATTAACCATAGTAATGTTGACTTGCAATGTTGGGTTTATTAAAAGAAGTTTAATTCACCCAAAAGATTACAGTTGAATCCTTTCCATAATTGTTGTAATAGGATCAGACTTAGATAGATTGACTTAGCCGAATACTATCTATGTTAAACAATCCTATATTAACTTTAGGACATTTTCAGTGGGAGGAAAATTACAAAACGAGATTTAAATCAAGTTTTGCTCCTACATCCCTATATTCACAACGTGAGATTCATGCTCGGCTTCGAGTCGCCTTAGGAGCGGTCTCCCTTCGGAAAGTGTTTGCATGAATCAATATCAAGGTGAATGGGAAAAATGTCTAGAGTAAGTGGGAGCGGGACACGTGTCAACGTATCCCTCGGTCTCCGCCCATAGTTCGCACAGTGAGAGTCCTATGATCCGCCTGCAGGTTGTCCTGGCGCAACCATCCTTCGGAGGGCCTGGTCATAGGATTCTGAACATCGTGAACTCCTGAAAAAGGATAGGAGCTCTTAGGCTAATCACCAACAGTTGTCTTTCCCAGCCTTAGCCTGTTGGTGCGTGCCTCTGAAATCTGAAAGTGGGAGGGTTACACTTACAAGGATGAGTTAAAAGTGTTAACAAATCCTTGACCGAACAACGGTGGCTAATGTCTATAGGAATATGAGTTATTCTGGAATTAGAATTAGCTGAGAGGTGTCTCATTTCAAAGGAGGAGTGCCTGATCACCCTTCGGTGGCTGATATTCTAAACCTCTGAAACATCGTTGCAAAACTAAATCATAGTTTTAGGGTTCTGTGATTGTCTGTTTTGCTAAATTGATTGGATTGTGTGCAATTGTTTGCTTGTATGATGGGTTAAGGCAAAGATAACTAATACGGTCATTGTTTGTTTAAATTTCAGCAATGTCTTCCTCAATTGTCTCTCTGCTTAAAAATGAGAAATTAACCGGCGAAAATTATGCTACGTGGAAGTCGAACCTGAATACGATTCTTGTTGTCAATGATCTGCGGTTCGTCTTAACAGAGGATTGTCCTCCAGCCCTTACTCGTAATGCATCCCAAGCAGTTAAGGATGCTTATGACCGCTGAACAAAGACCAATGATAAGACTCGCGTCTATATCCTAGCCAGCTTATCTGAAGTTTTGGCTAAAAGGCATGAGAGCATGGTAACAGCGAGGGAGATTATGAACTCTCTCCAGGAGATGTTTGGCCAACCATCCTATCAACTCCACCATGACGCTCTCAAATACGTTTATAGTTGTCGCATGAAAGAGGGCACGTCTGTTCAAGAGCATGTCCTGGATATGATGGTCCAATTCAACGTGGCAGAGGCAAACGGGGCGGTCATAGATGAGTGTAGTCAGGTTGCATTCATCTTAGAATCTCTTCCGAAGAGTTTTCTACAGTTTCGAAGCAATGCAATGATGAATAAAATAACATTCAACCTGACTAGCCTCCTGAATGAGCTACAACTCTATTAGTCTCTTCTTAAGAACAAGGGACAGATAGAAGGAGAGGCAAACGTTGTCCACTCTAAAAGAAAGTTCGAGAAGGGTTCATCCTCTGGAACTAAATCTGTAGCCACTTCTTCAAAGAAAACTCAGAAGAAGAAAGGAAACAAGGGGAAAGCTCCCAGTACTACTGCTAAAAGCAAGGGAAAAGCCAAATCTATGGCAGACAAGGGCAAGTATTTCCACTGCAATGTAGATGGACATTGGAAGAGAAACTACCCAAAGTACCTTGCTGAGAAAAAGAAGGAAAAGGAAGGTAAATTTGATTTACTTGTTTTAGAAACATGCCTGGTAGAACATGATGAGTTAATCTGGATACTTGATTCAGGAGCAACTAATCATGTTTGCTCTTCTTTTCAAGAAAATAGTTCCTTTCGGCAGTTGAACGATGGGGAAATGACACTCAGGGTTGGAACTGGAGAAGTCATTTCAGCTAAAGCAGTGGGAGTTGCAAAGTTATTTTTTAGAAATAGATTCTTACTTTTAGAAAGTTTGTTAATCGTTCCCAAGATTAAGAGGAACTCAATTTCTATTTCATATTTGATTGAACAATCGTATACAGTTACTTTTGATATGAATGAAACGTTCATTTATAAAAATGGTGTACTTATTTGTTCAGCCAAATTGGAAAATAACTTATATGTTTTAAGACCAACCGAAAACAAAGCACTTTTAAATCACGAATTATTTAAAACTGCTGAAACTCCAAGTAAAAGGAAAAAGATTTCTCCATCAAGTAACAATACTCATCTTTGGCATCTCAGACTTGGTCATATAAACATCGATAGGATCGGTCGTTTGGTAAAGAATGGACTTCTAAGCAAGTTAGAAGATGATTCACTACCACCTTGTGAATCTTGTCTCGAGGTAAAAATGACTAAGAGACCCTTTACTGGAAAAGGTTACAGAGCCAAAGAACCCTTAGAGTTAATACATTCGGATCTATATGGTCTTATGAGTGTAAAAGCTCAAGGAGGGTATGAATATTTCATCTCATTTATAGATGATTATTCAAGATATGGTTACGTATACGTAATGGGACATAAGTCTGAAGCCCTTGAAAAGTTTAAGGAGTTTAAGGCTGAAGTTGAAAACCTATTAGGTAAATCTATTAAAGTACTTCGATCTGATCGAGGAGAGGATTATATGGATCAAAGATTCCAAGATTATATGATAGAACATGGAACCCAATCTCAACTCTCAGCCTCTGGTACACCTCAGCAGAATGGTGTGTCAGAAAGGAGAAATAGAACCTTGTTAGACATGGTTCGATAAATGATGAGCTATGCTCAATTGCCTAGCTCGTTTTGGGGGTATGCAGTAGAGACTGCAGTATACATCTTGAACAATGTTCCCTCGAAAAGTGTTTTTGAAACACCTTTCGAATTATGGAAGGGGCGTAAACCTAGTTTGCATCACTTTCGCATATGGGGTTGTCCATCACACGTGCTTGTGACAAATCCTAAGAAACTGGAACCTCGTTCAAAACTGTGCCAATTTGTTGGTTACCCTAAAGAAACGAGAGGTGGTTATTTCTACGACCCACAAGAAAATAAGGTGATTGTATCGACAAACGCCACTTTCTTAGAGGAAGACCACATGAGAGATCATAAACCACGCAGCAAAATAATATTAGGAGAAGCTACTGAAGAATCATCAAGAGTTGTTGATGAAGTTGGACCTTCAACAAGGGTTGATGAAGGAACTAGTTCTTCAGATCCATCCCGTCCATCTCAAATGTTGGGAATGCCTCGACGCAGTGGGAGGGTTGTATTACAACCTGACCGCTACTTGGGTTTAACTAAAACTCAGGTTGTCATACATGTTTAAACCAATTTTACAGCAGCTTTAAAGTTTGTTTAAAGTTTGTTTGAGTTTTCGTAACGGTATTTTAATGTTAATTAATATACGGCGTAAGGTCCAATCGATGCGCTTCCACTGCGTGGGGACTTTTATTCCCTTCAGTAAGAATGTCCTGCTGAAGACTTAGGTGTTATTGTTGGGTTTTATGCCCTAAAACTCGTAGATAGTGAATGTAAACAAATTTTATACTTGTTTTTAATAAAATGTTATTTAGTTTCTGCAATAAAATGTTATTGTTAAATATTGCACTATTTGACCCAAATCCAATAAACTAAGATCCAAGGTTGTTTATGTAACTTGAACTAGTATGTGGGGACATACAAGGATCGATGTTCAAGTAAAAACCTAAAAGGTCTATAGTATAGGGATAAGGCTGGGTACCTTATCCTGGTGACACTATGGATACGGCCCGCTTTGTATTATGATACAAACGCAATGATCCAACGCGTTCATGTAGTTGACATGCGAGTGGGGGTATCCTATGCAATGAGTTTGCATAAGATCGAACCGCGAAATAGTTAACCACTAAATGTAATACCGTTAGTTGGTTTGGTTTCTATTTCACTAGGATGACCTAGACAACTCAGTCTCAATCCTGAGTGGATTATGGACTCCTGTTCACGAGGAGTTGTCCTTTGATTTGTATGGGTGAGAGTGGCCAGCACGCCGACTCAATAAGCCTACCATTTTGGGGACAATACCGAGTGGGGAGCTGGGAACGTAATCACACAAGATGGAATTCACTCCTTCCCGACTCTAGGGTAAGTAGAGGTGTGTTCCCTTAAGTGGTGTCTCCGGGACTTGAACAATGGGCCCAACCCTCTCAATGGCACGAAAGGGACTTCTGTTTGTTGGTTGGACCTCAAACAGGTTGTTCATTAGAGGAACACTGGGAACTTAAGGACAAAGATGTAAAGCAGGGGTAAAACGGTAATTTGACCCAGCTGGGATACGGACACACGTGAAGGACTGACTTGTAATATTGGTCGATATCCGTGGACACAGAAATATTCTGCAGTGAGAAGAGTGCAGCTGAGGGTCTTTAGTGGAATGACCCACAGTTAACGAATGGAGACTAACTTGGTTAATGAGTTTAAGCTGATTAGTCTCGTATCGTTGGAGATTCTGATCTGTAGGTCCATAAGGTCCCACTGGTAGCTCGTAAAAAGACTTGAAGCAAACAAATATAAATTATAAATTGAAAGTGTTCAATTTATTTGGGGAATCGTATAATGTATATTGATGCATTATAATATAAAGTTTATGAAACTTTATAATATAATTTTTGAATTAATTTCAAAAATTAATTCTTGAGAGAAAATGTTTGAAAGAGTTCAAATAAATTTAATATGAATTGGATTCATATTAATTTTAATAAAATCCCTAAGATTAAATATATGATATTTAATTGGGTAATTAATTAATCATGGAATTAATTAATTATTTATTAAAATTAGAGACCTTTTCCTATTAGGAAAGAAAATATTTGAAAGAGTTCAAATAAATTTAATATGAATTGGATTCATATTAATTTTGATTTTAATAAAATCCCTAAGATTAAATATGTGATATTTAATTGGGTAATTAATTAATTATGGAATTAATTAATTATTAAAATTAGATATTGTTCAGATAATAGATTTGAACTTATTCCTAGACCTTTTCCTATTAGGAAAAGGTCTTGGCCTTTACCTATATATAGGACCCCTGGGGTGGGGTGAAAGGCATCCCATTGTCTCTCCTTCTCTCAAAGATATATCCCAAAAGACTCCCACAAGTCTCCTGCTTCAAGAAGTCTTAGAGATATACCGGTGTTGCCGATTGGTGGTGTTCGCACAAGAGGGTTGTTGCGTTTTCAATCTTATAGGCAAGAAAAGGCGAATTGATCAAGGCTTTCTACAAAAGTAAGTTTTCTATGAAATCCTTGATCACTAGGATCAATCTAGTTGATTTTTTAGCATGTTTATAGCCTATGTACAACCCTTTAAATAGAGATTTATTGCTGTAATTTTTTTTTTTTTTTTTGCAAATTGTATTGGTATTTCAGTTAGAATCTAAGACTCTGAGTAGGTTCGGTAATACTTTCCACTGCGTGGGGCTTTTATCCCTTCAGTTATAAGGCCAACAAGGTCAAGTCCCCAAGCCTCAAAAGGCCATGAACCTACAGTCAGATGGAGAGGCTCCGGCGGCTGATGTATGAAGTTTGCATGGAATTGAACAGCTTCACACTTCTTTGCATATTCCATTGAGTTTCAAAGCATTGTAGGCCAATAATAGCCCATCCTTTTTAATTGAAATTGGAGTTTCGGGTCCGACTGGTGGGCGCCGCAAACACCTAAATGTGCCTCTTCTAATGCCTTCACTGCTTCTTCTTTTCCAAGGCATCGAAGGAAGAGTCCCTCATAAGAACGACGATAAAGGGTCTCCTTGTAGTAGATAAATCGGGCGCCTCTTCTTCGTATATCAGCCCTACGTCTGGGATCGGTGGGAAGTTTTCCATGTTGGAGAGAGTCTATAACAGGTTGTCGCCAATCCTCTTCTTCAATTGCAAAAACATAAATCATATTTGCTTCTTGGCATTCATCTTCTATTGGTGGCACGATCCACCACTGACAAAGTGAGATGTTCATCGACACATCTTCCGGAATTGTTAGGGTAGTCACCAAATTTGCTAGAGCATCTGCCTTTTTATTTCTGATCTCGGAACGTGCTCCAGTACTATACTGTCAAACCTTTCTAGCAGTTGTCTTGCATAGATAAAATAAGACTTCAAGTTTTTATGTTTTACTTCATACTGGAGTAAGAGTAGGCTAACGACCAATTATGAATCACCATAGACCTCTATATATGTTATGCCAATTTCCAAGGCCATTTGGAGGCCAATTATCAGCGCTTGATATTCGACAACATTGTTTGAGCACAATTCACCAAGCATAAAGCTGTAGGGGAGCATGTGTTTCTCAGGCGAAATAAAGACGATTCCTACCCCTACTCCACTTCTTTGTGTTGCACCATCAAAGTACATGGTCAAGGGTTCCATGATTTCAACGTAGAAGACTTCTTCATCAGGTAGGTCTTCACACAATTTCCAATCCAACGGGATGGGATGATTCACCGAGAAGTCGGCTAATGGCTGCCCCTTAACTGCCTTTTGAGGTACATAAACGATGTCATATTACTGGAGTAAAATGGCCCATTTAGCTAGGTGTCCAGAAATAACCGACATTGATAGAACGTACTTAATAGGATCAGCTTTCGCGACCAAGAGCACTGTGAAAGCTTGCATGTAATGCCTTAATTTATCAATAGCGAAGAAAAGAGCAAGGCACATTTTCTCAACGGGTGAGTAATTTATCTCAGCACCATTCAGAGTCCTACTAAAGTAATAAAGGGCTTGTTCTTTTCCTTTCTCACCTTCCTGTGCCAATAACGCTCCGAGTGGTCTTTCTTGAGGAGCGATATATAGTATCAATGGCTTTCCAGCTATGGGGGCTCCTAGGACAGGAGGATTAAGCAAATATTTTTTAATGCTTTCGAAAGCATTTTGACATGCCTCATCCCACTCGAATTTTTCTCCTTTCCTCATTAGCCTTTGTAAAGGTTGGCATCGACCGACTAAGTTAGAGATGAATCTTCGAATGTAGGCCAGACGACCTTACAGGCTTCTCAACTCATGTAAGCTTTTAGGCCTTGGCATCTTTTGAATGACGTCAATCTTTGACTGGTCTATTTCGATCCCTCGGTGTCTAACAACGAATCCAAGGAATTTCCCAGAAGTAACACCGAATGCACATTTGAGAGGGTTCATCCTCAATTGATACTTTCTCAAACAATCAAATACCACTTTCAGATCCTTCAAGTGATCTTGTCGTCTTTTTGACTTAACAACAAGATCATCGACATAACACTCGACATGTTTATGCAGCATATCGTCGAAGACCTTTTGCATAGCACGTTGATAAGTAGCACCGACATTCTTTAATCCAAAGGGCATCACTTTGTAATAGTATATTCCTTTTGGAGTTCGAAAGGCTGTCATTTCTTCATTTGCAAGAGCCATTCGAATCTGGTTATAACCCGATGATCCATCCATAAAAGACAAAACTTCATGTCCTGTGGTGGCATCCACCATGATTTCTGTGATTGGCAGTGGAAAATCGTCTTTCGGACCTGCGTTATTCAAATCACGAAAGTCAACGCAAACGTGAAGTTGTCCATTATTCTTTCTAACAATAACAATGTTGGCTAGCCACGTAGGGTATTTCACCTCACGGATGAATCCTGCTTCTATCAACTTATTGACCTCTATTTCAATTTGAGGGATAAATTCCGGGCGAAAGCGTCGTTGAGCCTGCTTGACTGACCGATACCCCTCTTTAATTGCGAGATGATGGAAAGCTACTTTTGGATCAAGTCCAGGCATCTCTTTATATGACCAGGCGAAGATATCTCTATATGAAGCGAGTAAACTCATATATTCACCTTCTTCTTCGGGAGTAAGTGACGTGCTTATAAAAGTTGGGTGTGGCTCTTCTGGTGGACCCAGGTTTACTTCTTTAAGCTCATCCACTGTAGATTCACTACCGTCTTCAAGTGATAAAGGTGCTTCGTCCTCATTTACTTCAGACATTTCGACCTTTGTTTCTTCTTCAACGGTGATATCAAGGCAAGAGGCTTGTTCTTCTTCCTAGTCACTATCTTCTTCTGAAGGATTGGTGATAACAACATTACGTCTCTTTACCTTCAAAGAACCATCTTTATCAACATTAAAAAAGATTTTTCTTTTCATTCGTGAAGGAATTACACTATGAATTTCTCCATCAGCCTTCGTGATCTTTTCAGTTTTCATCGCATCTTCATATTGAAGTCGGTGAGAAGTTGACGACGCAGATTGCTCTTTTTTGTCTCTTCTCGTGGTAACACTTAACCTTTGAAAAACTGATGGTCAACTCACATTTGAAGTTGAAAATGTACCCTCTTCTTCCCCAACGAGCATATTTAACCTTCGAAAAGTTGAACGTCGCGTGACATCCGGAGTTGAAAATGTACTCTCTTCTTCCCCAATGGGCATATTTAACCTTCGAAAAGCTGAAGATCGTGTGACATACGGAGTTGAAAGTGTACTCTCTTCTTCCCCAATGGACATATTTAACCTTCGAAAAGCTGAAGGTCACGTGACATCCGGATTTGAAAGTGTACTATCTTCTTCCCCAATGAACATACTTAACCTTCGAAAAACTGAAGATTGAGTGGAGCTATTGGTAGGTTGTGCACTTTCTTCTTCTATTTCATTCACAATTATCCTCTGGAAGACTTAAGCTCGAGCAACTGGTGGCCTAATGCGCCTAAAAACAGAAGTTTGTTGGTCGATGCTCTCTTTTTCTTTTGAGTGGTCAACCTTCTCTACTGTTATATGATTTATGTCTGCCACTTTTGCCTTCCCTCTTCTTGTTATGCGAATCGGCTCGGGCGACTTATATCCAAGTCCTTTTCTCGTTGTAGGAAGACTATAACCTTCTTTTAGAAGCTTCTTCTATGCTGCAGAGAGCTCAGGTCTTTCATAAAAAACCCTTAGACTTTTAAACTCAGTATGAGATGTGAAGTCATAACTCGCTTTCGCTAGGAGTTTGTATGCCTTGGGGTCGAACCTGTCTTTAGTCCGTTTGTCAGGCAAAATCATTTTTATCTGGTCATTCTCAGGGTTCTTAACCTCTTGCTTTGTGATCATTTTATGAGGCGTAGTGAAACTTTCCTTCAGAATTTCAACGTCACTGACCTTTATGCTTTTTGGAAATTCAGTGAAAGGTGATTCACCCTTTTTATGCTGAGATAAAGAGACGTATCGTAGGATAGGTGAATTTGAACATTTCTCATCCTTTACAACCTTAGGTTTCACAAGGCTTGTAGACGTTTCACCCTTTTTCAGGTCAGATGCCTTCACATCTTTAACGACTCCCTTTCTTGCATCAGCTGGTGGCTCTAAATTGAGCTTATCATTCTTTTTGATCAACAGGATTTCTGCAGGTATAGCTTCCCCTAGGTTGTCACTCTTCATATAAAATTTTGCATCAGCAAAATGGGATTCAGCTTCTAAGAATGAGTTAGTGTCAACCTCAATTTTCTTAATTCCATATTGTTAAAATTTAAGCACTGGTGCAATGTAGAAGTTATCACTCCATTGCCATGGATCCAAGGGCGACCTAGTAGCAACTTATAAGTGGTCTTGGAATATATCACATGAAATAAAGTATCGACAACCCAGTGGAGAAAGTGCCTTGACTGTCTCAAAATAGGCAGGACTATTTTCGTGCGTAACTTTGCTTTTGCTTTTTGCGGCGAACGACAAGGGTCCAACCTTCGATGGAATCATATTTTTCTTGGGATCCCTTCATTGTGGCTTCTTTTTGTAATTGAACCACTATGGGATCAAGGGTCCCAAAGTGAATCATCATTTCTTCATAATCACATGAGAAGATTATAAGAGTTTGATTCCCTACATTCGCCATTACTGTTGCATGATTGCTTGAACCACCTCATCAAGGTCCAACTCAATTTTCTTCTCACGAGCCAATTTAAGGATTAGCTCCTTCAATACAAAACATTTCTCCACTGGGTGGCTAACGACTCGGTGATATTTGCAGTAATTAGGATCATTGACTTTCCTTAACTCTTTTGGTCGTTTGCATTCGGGGAGTTCAATTAATTGCTTCTCTAATAGTTGTTCCAACATATCTGGGACGTCGGAGTCTGGAAACGAACACACCTTTTCCTGTCTTTCTTTTAAAGTTAGGCGACCTCTCTCGCCTGTCTCCATTCGCTTATCGATTTTACTTTCTTTTCCTTTGGAGGAAAATTTCAAAGGGGTCGTGTTGACGACCATGGATTCTTTCGTGGCACTCTTCGTAACTTTTTCAGTGCCCTTGACTTCCTTCTTCTATTTCCTCATGTTTGGGACTACGGGATCTTTGCTCACTCTACTAGCGATGCTCAACTCCATGTCATCAGCGCGAGTCGCTAATTCTTCAAAGGTTCAGGGTTTTATCCCCTGCAAAATGTAAAGAAGTCCCCAATGCATGCCTTGGGTACACATCTCAACAGAGGACACTTTAGAGAGTCTATCTTTGCAGTCGAGACTCAAGGCTCTCCAACGATTGATGTAGTCAATGACTGGCTTACCCTTTCGTTGCTCTTTATTCGTGAGTTCCGTCATACTAACTGTTCGCCTCGTACTGTAGAAACGATTCAGAAACTCTCTCTCAATCTGCTCCCAATTGTCAATTTTCTCAGGCTCTAAGTCAGTGTACCAATTGAACACGTTTCCTTTCAGAGTTTGGACAAATTGCTTAACAAGCAAATCTCCCCGAGTACCAACGTTCTCGCAGGTTTCAACAAAGTGGGCGATGTGTTGTTTTGGGTTGCCCTTTCCGTCAAACTGTTGGAACTTGGGAGGCTGATACCCAGTGGGTAGTTTGAGAGTGTCAATCCTTTTTGTATAAGGTTTGGAATACAAGAGGGAACTTTGAGTGGGTCCACTATATTGAGCTCTGATGGAATTCATGATCATGTCTTGCAGTTGTTGGACGAACAAAGAGGCAACTAACGCGGAGTGTTGTGGTTGGTCCCCATGCATGACAGCTTTCCCCTGATCATTCTTTCCTACAGCAGGGGTCTGGCTAGACTCAGCCGTTTCTCGGTTTTGCAGTTGGTTCTTCAAATAGGCAATCTCAAGATTTCTTTCATCAATTGCCTTCATTAAGAGATTGAGGTTTCTTTCCATCTCTGCCATTCTTTCATCCTGGTCTACATCAGCCATCATGATGGACATCACATCAGGATTTAGTGTATCCTTTGGTTGCTTAGATGTTGGAATGACAGATTCGAACAATGGGTTGTCTTTGACTGCAACCTTGTCCTTAGAGGATTCTTCAATCAACTTTGAGATCCTACTTGCAACAGCGAGAGGAGTGTGATCCTCCTTGATCTCTATTCCTTTGGAACGACTACGAGTGATAGGAACCGTATAAGAGTCGCTCGATGTTGTAACCTTTGCGAGAGCTTTCTTCGGTGTCATCATGTTGGTTGGATCTTTAAACAAGAGAAAGAGATGAGAGGTAGAGATGGTCCCACCAGACGTGCCAATTTGTTCACACGAAACTTCAAAGATGGAGACACGTGGAATAAAAATGTATATTTCTATTGAAATTTGTATGTGTGTGGATGTACAATCTCTAATGTCAATCCTTTGATTCTCTCTCTTGTGTGTGGATGTGTTTCACTCGATGGCGGGAATGCTTGATCTCGATTCTGAAGCTTCAATGGAATTTTGGAGCTTGAAATCTTACAATCTTGAAGAATTCTTCAATCTTCAAGAAGTGTTCAACACTTTGAAACTTATGGATTTCCAGGAGTCTTCAGTCTTCAGTCTTCAATCTTGATGGAGTTTCTTTGAATTCTCTGACTCTGGATTGGAGCTTCAAAAATTTTGAACCCTTAAAATGGGAGAGAACCCCTCTATTTATAGAGTTCTCGCTGGATGGGCCCTGGTGACTTTTGAGCCAACAACTTGGGCTTGGGTTTTATTGGTCTTGGGCTCAACTATTTAGTCTTGGGTCTGGTTCATATTTGACCCAAAACCATATGACCCAAATATTTAAGGGGGCTTTGCACAGATAGCAAAAACCGGCAAACATATTGCAAAAATAGCAAAAAAATAAAATTATTTGAGGAAATAGCAAAAAATACGTTAAATTACGAAAATACCCTTAGAATCTCCAATAGTCTATCAGTCCCTATTATTGATAGTCACTGATAGACTTCGATTAATCAGAGTCTATCAGTGATAAATACTGATAGACTTTGATGATAAGCTTCAATTAATCGGAGTCTATTAGTGATAGACACTGATAGACTTTGATTAATCGAATTCTATCAGTGTGTATCACTAATAGACTCTGATAATCATAATCTATAAGTTTTTATCGTGTTTAATTCAAGCCTATTAGTGATAGTCACTGATAGAAAAAAATTTAATTCAAGGCTATTAATTCAGTTTGATTCAAGGCTATCAGTTTCTATCCATCAGTTTAATTTAAGTCAGTGATGATCACTAATAGAAAACTGTTTAATTCAAGGTTATCAATTTCTATCACTAATATAAATCAATTCAATTTTAATTCAAGGTTATTAGTTTCTATCACTGATAGAAATCAATTCAATTCAAGACTATTAGTTTCTATCACTATAGAAACCAATTTAATTGAAGTTTATCAGTTTCTATCATAAATCAATTTAATTGAAGTATATTGACTTGTATCACTGATAGAAATTAGTTTAATTCAAATCTATCATTTTCTATCAAGGATAAAAATCAGTTAATTGAAGTCTATCAGTTTCTATCCCTGATAGAAGTTAGTTAATTATCAATTAATTGAAGTCTACCAATGATTGTTACTGATATAGATCAATTTAATTGAAATCTATCAGTAAAGTACTTTTCATTACAATCATCTCGGTAATTAGAAACTCATCCAAAATTATTATACTACAATCAGAAATTGAACAAAAAATTCAAGTCTCTTGTGGTAATTAGAACATAAAATCCAAAAATAACCATTACGAACGAGCGAGTCTCAATCAACAATATAATTTTTAAAGCCTAGCACACAAACTTCGTGACCACCACCATAAAATTGCTATTCTTATATTCTTTGTATTTCATTATCTATCAATTATAGTTCGTGATAGACTTCAATTAGTGATAGTCAGTGATAGACTACGATTAACCAGAGTATATCAGTGATATACTTTGATATACTTATACAAACACTCACCAAAATTGCTATTTTTGTATTCTTAGCATTCTTGAATTAAAAAGAAGGCCAACAAGAGCTTAGCTCAACTGACATAAAGTTGTACTGATAACCACAAGGTCTGTGGTTCGAATCCCCCTCCCCACATATTATCAAAAAAAAAACAAATAAATAAATAAAAAGAATAAGAAACAATCATAACAATACCTCTAAACATCATAAAAAGCAAACCAAAAAAGAAGAAGAAAATGAATAAAACAATAAGGGAAAAAAATACAAAATTAAAAAGAAAAGGAGAAATTGTGCAAAGGGAAAACCAAAAGCAGGAGGAAAACCAAAGAAAAGGAGAAATTGTGCAAAGGGAAAACCAAAAGCGGGAGGGTAAAACGAAAAAGAAAAGCAAGAGAAAGAACCCACTGCAATTACTCTAGAATATTTCAAAAAACAATAACGGAGGGTAAAATGGGAATTATAAAATTTTTTTGCAATATTTGCAATTCTTTTTGTCTTGTGCTAAATTTGCTATTATATATAATTAATTTGCCACCCACTGCAATTACTCAATATTTAAAAGTCCCAAATTTGATCCAAATAATTATTATTTTTAATTAATTGGTCAAATTAATTAATTTGATCAAAATAATTTATTTTTTAATTAATTGATCAAAGAGACATTTGGCTCCAAAAATTTATAATTGGCCAATTTTGTCTTCAAATTAAATTTGGGACACATTTCAATTTATAATTGGTCTCAAATTTAATTAATTATAATTTCGTCATTAATTTCATGTAATGACGTGTCAATTTGTGATTGGTCAAAATTTCTCCTTCAACTGCAAGAATTTAAACAAGCAAGAATTTAAAGGACAAGAAATTAAATTACAGGAAATCATATAAAGACAAGGTAATTGATTAAATTAGGTGACACCGATTGGAGTGATTATTGGGGTTGAATGATTCACTTTGATCATTGAATCCCTACCTATTAAATGCTAGTTTGAATTGCTCGTTAATTATAAACTATAATATTAATTTAATTAAATCATATTTAATCAAATTAAACTAAATTAATTGATTCTCTAATTAATTAATTTCAATTTTGAATCATATTCAAATATAGACTATAGTATTAATATGAATCTCATTCACATTAATTTTAACCTATAGTATAAATATGAATCTAATTCATACTTAATAATTGAATAACCAGTGAATTCACAAGTTGCTGAGACACTTGTAAGACTTTTATTCTATTGCTTTGGAGGAAAACTGTAACGCCCCAGGCCCAGGATTTGGAATCTGGATTGGAGACCTCACAGCCCTGACATTTCCCTACATCCCTTCCAGTCTGACAACGTCACCATACTTGTTTGAAACTGCTTCTAAGAGTGAAGACTATCCCCCACAAACCAACACGGGATCCTTTTAGCATGTTTTTTTCTCACTCACATGCTTCCTAAGAAAATTCTAAGGAGGTCATCTAACATAAAACTTCTGGAAGCCAAGCACGCTTAACTTCAAAGTTACTATGATTGAGCCACCGAAAAGGAAGGTGCACCTTGTTGGTATAGGTAGTATCTATCAATTCTTTTAAGCTTATCTTGACCATGCTTTCATGTCCTCGGGATCCCTCTCCTTTGGATGTGATCAAACCTACAAATGGTATATTGTTATGTGGGGGGGGGGAGTGTAATAAAGTTATCATTATGACTTTGTTCTGATATTTTGCTTACGAAATTGATAAAATTTGACTGAAAATGACTTAAAGTTATTGTTCTGTTGGGAGGGGGAGGCAAAAAGCTTAAGAGAGTTATCTATGTGACTTTTTTTATGATCTTTTGACTTTGTTGTGAGATTTTGCTTATGAAATGAATGACTTTGTTGTTGTGTTGGGGGAGTGAGCAAGAAGTTTAAGAGAATTATCTTTGCGACTTGTTGTGCTCTATTGATTATATTGTGATACTATGCTTGTGATACTTTGAATGAAAACGACTTCAACATTATTGTCCTGCTAGAGGGTGTGTGTTGGAGGGGGGGAGGAGCAAGACATTTAAGAAAGTTATCTTCTCCAAATAACGTGGTAGGAATGTATTTGACTAAAAATGACTTCAAGGATATTGTTGTTATGTTGGTAGGAACGTATTGAACAAACTGATGTTGAGACAATAACTTCTCCAAATAACGTGGTTGAGGATGCATTGAGTAAAGTTCTTGGTCCTGATCGTGGACATGTAAGAGGATTTGGATTAGGTGTGTCTTATTCAAAATTATCTCTTCTTTCGCAATGAGATAACAAGGTCACAATGCTTGAAAAATAATATTTAAGGATGAAGAAGAAAATGATGGAAATGGAATCATTCATGGCATGTCTTATTAAAAAGCAGGTAAACTAATGTTATGTTTGAACTCAAATTAATGTGTTTTTAGTGAACTTCATGCTATGTTTGAACTTAAATTATTATAGGTTGAACCAAGTGAGAAACTTTCACACTACTACAAATTTGACCTTTATTGACGCTTGACTTTTTACGTTTATTGACGCTTGTATCAAAAAAACGTCAATAAACGTAATTTTTATACTTTAAAATAAATTATTAATAATTAAATAGATATATTGACGGTTTTATGGTATCAAGAAATGATATGGGTTATGTTGACGGCCAAAAAGCGTCAATAAATGTGATTAAAAGCATACTTTACGTAGATTTTCGTCCAACTCCGCCTTTTCACATAGTTGACGGACAAAAGACATCAACAAAAAGGATTTTGTTGACGGTTTTTATTGATGCTTATTAGCCGTCAATAAAAACTACATTCATTGATGGCTAATAAACGTCAATAAACATTACTATATTGACACACAATAAACGTCAATGTTAATGAGAGTTTCTTGGCGGGTATTAAACGTCAAAAAATTTATCATTTTTTGAGATTTTGGATTTAAGTTTAAATTGCTCCCATATTTGAAGTGATTTTAAGAGTTTAAATTTGATTTTTAATTAAAAAATAGATAAAGTTGGAAAAAAAAAGAAACCCATAACTTTTATTATTATTATTATTATTATTATTATTATTATTATTATTATTTTGAGTGTATTAAGAAAAAGAAAAGAAAAAAGAAATATAATAAATAAAGAAAAGAAAAAAAAAAAAAACCCTAAGACTCTCATTCTCTCCCTTTCCCTCTCCACGCCGCCCTCCCCCCGTTTTCGTCTTCGCACAGCAAGGTCGCACATCCGCACCGTTTTCTTCGCAGACCCGTCGGTTACACATCCTCCCCTTGTCGTTTTCTTCGTCTTCGAGCAGCAAGTCGCACACCGCGCCGTTTTTCTTCGCCCCCACGCCATCTTCGCACAACAGGTTGCACACCCGTCGGTTACACACCCTCCCCGTGTCGATTTCTTCGCGCAAGCTCGCATAGGCTCGTACAGACTCACACGCTCGGTTTCGTCACGCAAGCTTAATGTAGTTGTGTATTTTAATGATTTTATTGGTTTTTTCAATTGAACAATTTCACAGTGAATACCATTCCTACATTGGTGCTTGTGATTTGTTTCGGATTATTCACAGCTTTTGGAGGTGACTTGATTCCATCGAGGGCATTTACGTCAATTTCACTACTCTCAGTGCTGTTTTTTTTTTTAACACTACCTCAGGTTCTTTCTTACTCGCCTTTACAGCTTTATTTTTATAATTTTTTTTATGCAGCTATTTTAAGTTGTTGTCTATTTCTAGCTTTTATTATAAGATATAGGTAATTGCAAGGTTATAGTTTTGATATTAAGATGGCAGCATTAATTGACAGGTTACAAATGCCCATGTATCCTTAAAGTGTCTAGAGGAGCTACTTGTAGCAGAAGAGAAAATTCTGCTTACGAATCCACCATTAAATCCAAACCATCCAGCCATCTCAATCAAGAATGGATACTTTGCTTGGGATTCAGAGGTTTCTCTTTCTCTCCCCCTTTAGTAAGGATATTATTTTCAAGGTTTTTTGGGCAGAAATACAAAAATACAAGGTTTCTTTTTCTTTTTTCTTTTTTTTTTTTTCCAACCACATTCTCGCCATGTGCATCATTCTTTTAGTTGACCTTGAGAAAGAGGTTATGAGAAAGGACTACTTGTGTATTGTTATAGTTGTTAATCTTAGTTAATTATATTAACAACTTTTGCACGTATTGAAGAGAGCTTTTCCAGATGATTTTTACTTTTTAAATTGACAATTTCTGACCTAAGAAAACAAAATCCACCCAACCAGAAAAATCATACAAAAGAAAAACAAAATGAAAGGGGATAGAAATTATTTGAAAACCATTATGGCCCATACTTGAAATTTCCATGACCCGTTCTTGAAAATGGATAGAATTTGATGGTTAGAATGGTTGGATGAGTGATCTTATGTTTTTCTCTCTTGGTTTTATTTTCTAGCTCTCATGCTTTTGTTTTAGTTAGAGGGAAAAACGAAAAGTATGTAATAGAAAATAAAAGAGTGAAATCAAAAGGAAAAAAAACATCACTTATTACTGCTTCTCATGAATTGTACACATACAAAAGGATAAAATTAAATTTAAAAATGATTTTTGATGTTCAATATTCAGAAAAAAACCCAAAATCTTGAAGGTTGTAAAAGGGAACTCACCACCATTTAAATAAATCTAAGAAAGTGAAAAAAGATCGTGGTCACAAATCGAAAGCCACATAAACGTTTTTGTTAAAAAATGAAACAGAAAATACCCAAAGTTTATGGTAGTCACAATCAATTACGGAGGAAGTGTTCACACGTAACTTCGGGGATGGAGATACGTGGAATAAACAATATACTTGTATTTATGTAATATGCGTGTGGGTGTACAATCTCTAACTTTAATCCTCTGATTCTCTCTCTTAAATATATAAACTTTGGTCTCTAGCTTGTTGATCTTCTTGGGCTCGTTTGTTGAGTTTCTTGGATGATCGGCCTGCTAGGTTGATGATCTCTTGGATCGGCTTGTTAGCTTGTTGATCCTCTTGGATGACCGGCCTGCTGACTTGATGATCTCTTGGATCGGCCTGTTGGCTTGATGATCTGTTGGATCGGCTTGTTAGCTTGTTGATCCTCTTGGATGATCGGCCTGCTGACTTGATGATCTCTTGGATCGGCCTGTTGGCATGATGATCTGTTCGATCGATTGGCTTGTTGATTTTCTTGGATGATCGGCCTGCTGACTTGTTGATCTTCTTGATCGGTCGGTTGGCTTGTTGATCTCTTGGATGATTGGCCTGCTGACTTGTTGATCTTCTTGATCGGTCGGTTGGCTTGTTGATCTCTTGGATCAGCCTGTTGGCTTGATGATCTGTTGGATCGGCTTGTTAGCTTGTTGATCCTCTTTGATGATCGGCCTGCTGACTTGTTGATCTTCTTGATCGGTCGGTTGGCTTGTTGATCTCTTTTTAGAGTCTTCTAGTCTTCCAATCTTCTGAGTCTTGAATCCTTTGAATTTTGAATCTCGGATCTCTGAATTCTCTGGACTCTTTGGATTCTGACGACTATGGATCTTGGGAGAATGCTCTGGACTCTGCTCTCTCTGCCTCTGGCTGAATCCCCCAGAATGGTGGCCTCCTCTATTTATAGAGTTTGATGGACCTCATATGGGCTTGGGCTTGGGTCCAATTGCCACGTGGCATAATCTGATTGAACTTGGCTGATGTTATCTGATGGATCACTAATAGACAAGTGGCATTCTTTGATTTGCCGAATTTTAATGTCTATTAATTTAATTTAGGCACATGTGTAAATGTGTAACTGGTCCCAAATTTATTTTATCATTAATTTATATTAATGACGTGGCAATTTGTGATTGGCCAAAATTTCTCCTTCAACAAATGCCCCCTTTTTCGAGATTTAGGCACAAGTTATGTGTGAGTGAATCTCGAAAAATATATTTTGGAATTAAAATGCAAGGTATTTGTTCTTGACTTTAACTCCATTTGGTGCGTCAATTTAATCAAAATATGAATTTTGGTCAAAATTTTGATTTTTTTATTTGACACACTTTTATTGCCAATTAATCAAAATTTGGGGTTTGGTCAAAATTATGATTTTCCTTGTTTGGCAGCAAACTTTGATTTCAAGTTTGGGCAAAATTTGGTTTATACCCAAATTTTGATTTGAGGTAAAATCCTACCCAATTTTAACTTGCATATGGAATATATCTTGAGGTTTGGACTTTGGTCCATTTGGGATAAAATTTGGATTATGCCCAAAATATAATTTGAGGTAAAATTTTACCAAATTCAAACTTGCATTTGGAATAGAATTTGATGTTTGAATCTCAAATTTTGATTTGGAAGAAAAATTTGGAGTATGCGCAAATAAAATTATTTAGATAAAATTTGAATTCCCAAATTGATTTGAATTGAAACACTTATCTTTTAGGAATTTCAATTTAATTAAGTTGGTTCAGATAAAGATAAAGATCATCCCATAAAATTTTGAACAGGAGATAGGATTTCAATTGAGTCAAATCTTTATCTAAACTTTTGATTTGAACTTAAAACTCCCCTATAAATAAGACTGAACCTCAGTAGGGGAGAGCACACATCAATTGCAGAGAGCATTCAAGAAGGGATCCAAGTAGGAAACTTTCTTTTCTTTTCTTTTCTTTTCTTTTTATTTTTTTTTAATTTTCCTTTTTTTTTTTTTTTTCTTTCTTCCTTGAATGTGTAAGCTTCGTGCAACAGTCGTCACCAAATTCGCTTGCAGTGATTTCACTCCTGCTAGACCAGTCCCCATTTTATTGGGTGATCTGAGTAACCTGCAGGGGTAGTCACCAGATTCGCCTTCAGTGATGCACTCCTGCTAGACCAGTCCCCATTTTATTGGGTCATCTGAGTAACCTGCAGGGGTAGTCACCAGATTCGCCTTCAGTGATGCACTCCTGCTAGACCAGTCCCCATTTTATTGGGTCATCTGAGTAACCTGCAGGGGTAGTCACCAGATTCGCCTTCAGTGATGCACTCCTACTAGACCAGTCCCCATTTTATTAGGTGATCTGAGTAACCTGCAGGGGTAGTCACCAGATTCGCCTTCAGTGATGCACTCCTGCTAGACCAGTCCCAGGTGATCTGAGTAACCTGCAGGGGTAGTCACCAGATTTGCCTACAGTGATGCACTCCTGCTAGACCAGTCCCCATTTTATTGGGTGATCTGAGTAACCTGCAGGGTAGTCACCAGATTCGCCTTCAGTGATGCATTCCTGCTAGACCAGTCCCCATTTTACTGGGTGATCTTAGTAACCTGCAGGCGTAGTCACCATATTTGCCTACAGTGATGCACTCCTGCTAGACCAGTCCCCATTTTATTGGGTGATCTGAGTAACCTGCAGGGGTAGTCACCAGATTCGCCTTCAGTGATGCACTCCTGCTAGACAAGTACCCATTTTACTGGGTGATCTGAGTAACCTGCAGGGGTAATCACCAGATTTGCCTACAGTGATGCACGCCTGCTAGACCAATCCCCATTTTATTGGGTGATCTGAGTAACCTGCAGGGGTAGTCACCAGATTCGCCTTCAGTGATGCACTCCTGCTAGACCAGTCCCCATTTTATTGGGTGATATGAGTAACCTGAAGGGGTGGTCACCAGACCCGACTCTCCTACAACGGTCGTCATCAGATTCAATTGCAGTGACTTCACCACCTCTCTAGACCAGTCACTTTGATGAATGTAGTTTCCTGCAGGGGTGGTCACCGTTTTTATTGTCTTTTTTTTTTGTGGTTTGATATCAAGCATTTTTTTAACTTGCAGCTAAGATGCATCTTCCAGTCTAGACATTTTCAAGATAACGACAACGCTAAAGTTGTTCATCTTTGCAGATGTTCTATAGCGAAAACTTCAACCGTCAACTTTTGAATATGAAGTGAAGTTGTCAACTGTCAATTTTTGAAGAAGAAGCGAGACTGCCAACCGTCAACTTTTGAAGATGAAGTGAAAGTCGCCAACCACCAACGTTGAAGTGAAGTTGTCAATCGTCAACTTTTGAAGAAGAAGTGAGACTCCCAACCGTCAACTTTTGAAGATGAAGCGAAAGTCGCCAACCGTCACTTTTGAAAAAGAAGCGAGGTCCCCAACTTTTGACTTGAGGTAAAATTCTATCCAATTTTAACTTACATTTGGAATAGAATGAGTTTGGACTTTAATTGATTTTTGACATGATTTGGATTGAGAATAATCTGAGTTGACTGAATAGCATATATGTATAATATCAACAAGCGAATGTTAATTAAAATACTTGAATGGTCTATTAGTTTAATAGCCAAGCTAGATATTTTAAGGTCATGAGTTTGAGTCTTAAAACTGTCAATTTTTTTTAAGACTCAAACTGTCTTTTAGGTTGAACACCGCACTAGCATACAATGTAAGGACCTGAAGGAACTGTAGCGAAGCGCGTGAGAACCTTCGAAGCAGTGTGATAACTTTCAAACTTGAGAGAAGGGACTGCAGCGATGCAACGTGAGAACCTTCGAACTTGGAGGAAGGAAACTACAGCGAAGCAGCATGTGAGCCTTCGACTCGACTTGGGGGAGCCTTCGGACTTGGAGGAAGGAAATTGCAACGAAGCAACGTGAGAACCTTCGAACTTGGAGAGAAGGAACTTTGAACTCTGAGAGAAGGAACTGCAACGAAATGCGTGAGATCCTTCGAACTTGGAGGAAGGCGTTGCATGAGAACCCCATTTGAACTTGGAGGAAAGAACTGCAGCGAAGCAACGTGAGAACCTTCAAACTTGGAGAAGGAACTGCAGCGAAGCAGCGTGAAAACCTTCAAACTTGAGAGAAGGGACTGCAGCGAAGTGCGTGAACCTTCAAATTTGGAGAGAAGGAACTGCAGCGAAGCAACGTGAGAACCTTCGAACTTGGAGAAGGAACTACAGCGAAGCAGCGTGAAAACCTTCAAACTTGAAAGAAGAGACTGCAGCGAAGTGCGTGAACCTTCAAATTTGGAGAGAAGGAACTGCAGCGAAATGTGCGAGATCCTTCAAAATTGGAGAGAAGAAACTTCGAACTTGATGAAGGAAGCACCGCAGCGTTAGAACCTTTGAACTTGGAGAAGGAAGCAACACAACAGCGCAACGTGGGAACCTTCGAACTTAAAGAAGGAAGTGTAACACTTGAGAACCTTCAAACTTAAAGAAGGACACAAGTGAAACCACACAGCGTGAAAATCTTCGAACTTGAAAAAAAGAAAATGAACTCCAGCGAAGCAACGCAGGAGCGTGCATCGGAGAACCCTCAAACTTGGAGAAGGAACAACCCAGTAGTGTACAACGTAAGCACCCTCGAATTTGGAGAGAATGAACTGTTGCGAAGCGCATGAGAACCTTTGAACTTGAAGAGAATGAACTCCAGCGAAGCAACGCAAGAGCGTGCATCGGAGAACCCTCAAACTTGAAGAAGAGAGAACAACGAACATAGGGTGAGTGAAACATCGAACTTAAGGCTAGCAAGACACTAAACTTGGAGGAATGAAGTTTTCTTTTATTCATCCAACTCGTAGCTTCACATCCATAATGGTGCATAACCTCTATTTACTGTGTTGCCCCCACTAGTGATGAATTTCCTCAATTTATACTGTTGTGCTTCAATATTTGTCGCACTTTTTTTTTTTTTTGCAGAGACTGAACTTAAAGTTTTTTTTAAGCTGCCTACGTACCCTTTGAAGAAAAGGGATCAAGTCATAACATAGTTCAAAATTTTTTTGCACTCACCTTTTAAGCTCGTGTGGGCTAGGAGCATCATGCAGTTTAGGCTCTTGCGATAAGGAGCTTTTACATTTAAAAACTCTTATCTTTGTCATGGTCTTGATCAGATCCTTCATTTGCAGGATTGGTCAAGATAATGAGATTTGGCTTCACCTTCAAGGAACCTTCCGTATTTATGAGAACAGAAAACTTCCTCTTCATACGTGACGGGATGCTACTATGAAGCTTCTTTTCATTGTTTACATCATCGAAAAGTTTCAACTCCAAGTTGTTCATCTTTCTTTTAGGTTGATCGTTTGTTACTTTGAGACGATCAAAGACAGATGTTGAAGATCGACTTTCTTCGATGTGGGGACACTTAGCCTTTGGAAAGCTGAAGGTCGAGTGGAGGTGGACATCGAACATTGATTTTCTTCCTCTGTCGCGGCCATACTCATTCTATGGAATACCGAAGGACGAGTAGTTGGAGGCTTGATGTGATCAAAGATGGAAGTCCTTTGTTCACTCTTCTTAGAATTGTCAACTTCTTCTACGTTGATGCAGTAGGAAGTCGCAAGGTTCTCTTTTTTCTTTTTGTGAAAAGTTTTGGAGAATGATTTATTCAACATCACCAGTTGTTGAGGTTGAGAAAACTTTTTACTTTTCTTCCTCTTGGGTTGAAGTTTCTTAGGATCCTTCTTTCTTTGATGTTTGTTCTTTTCTTTGATTGTAGCAAGATTTGATTGAGCTACTTCATCAAGGTCGAACTCAATTTTTCTTTCCATAGCCAGCTTTAGAATTAAGTCCTTTAGGACGAAACATCTTTCCACTGGATGACCAATAACTCGATGATACTTGCAATACTTGGGATCATCGACTCTCTCCATCTCTTCTGGTCGTTTACACTTAGGAAGCTTTATCAGTTGCGCTTCCAATAGTTGTTCCAACATATCAGGGATGTCGGCATCAGGGAAAGGATAGATTTTCTTCTGTCTTTCCTTTAAAGTTAAGTGATGCGCTCCATTAGTTTGTCGCTTTTCTTTCGAAGACGACTTGGGAAGGGTTGTGTTTACAACCATGGATTCTTCTATAGTCTCTTCATCGTTCCTTCCTTATTTTCTCATGTTAGGGAGGAGGATGTCTTGGTTTTCTTGACTAGCAATACTTAGCTCCATATCGTGGGCACGAGTTGCAAGTTCCTCAAAGGTGCGAGGCTTTATACCTTTAAGGATGTAGAGGAGCTCCCAGTGCATGGCTTGAATACACATCTCAACGGAAGAGAGTTCAGTGAGGCGATCTTTGCAATCTAGACTCATAGCTCTCCAGCGATTTATATAGTTAACAACGAGTTCACCTTTTCGTTGTTTAGTGTTGGTGAGCTCGAACATGCTAACGGTTCGTCTAGTGCTGTAGAAGCGATTCAAAAACTCTCTTTCGAGTTCCTCCCAACTGTCTATTGACTCAGGTTCTAGATCAGTGTACCAGTCAAACGCATTTCCTTTAAGTGTTCGAACGAACTGTTTGACTAGTAGGTCCCCTCGAGTACCAGTGTTCTCACATGTGTCAACGAAGTGGGCAATATGTTGTTTAGGATTGCCCTTTCCATCAAACTGTTGAAATTTTGGTGGCTGATACCCGATTAGCGTTCTCAAGTTATCAATTCTCTTAGTATAAGGTTTGGAATACAAGAGGGAATCTTGAGTAGGTCCACCGTACTGAGCTCTGATACAGTTTGTGATCATATCTTGGAGCTGTTGGATGGATAGTGAAGCGATCGAAGTAGAACACTGTGGTTGATCATCATACACTATAGTCTTTCCTTTGTCGTGATTTTTTATGACTTGGGTTTGAATTGATTCGGCGATATGTTGGTTCTCAATTTGGCTCTTTAGTTGCTCGATTTGAGAATCTTTTTCTTCAATCGCCTTCATCAAGGTGTCGATATGCTCCTGCATCTCACCCATTCTTTCTTCCATAGTTCTAGTCTCAGTCATCATGACAGTCACTACGTCAGAATCAGGTTCAAACAAAGGGTTATACTTAACAATAAACTTGTCATTAGTATATGCCCCCTGCAAGGTTGTTTCTTGGCCTCCAGCGATAGAAGCTTTATCTTCTTGCAACGTCAGTTCACTGAGGCAACAATGGGTAGTAGAACCCATGTAAGACTTGTTCATGACAGCTACCATTGAAAAAGTCTTGAACGACATGTTTACACTTGTGTTTTGAGATAAAAGAGAGAGATGAGAGGTAGAGATTGTCCCACTGGGCGTGCCAATTTGTTCACATGTAACTTCGAGGATGGAGACACGTGGAATAAACAATATACTTGTATTTATGTAATATGCGTGTGGGTGTACAATCTCCAACTTTAATCCTCTGATTCTCTCTCTTAAATATATAAACTTTGGTCTCTAGCTTGTTGATCTTCTTGGGCTCGTTTGTTGAGTTTCTTGGATGATCGGCCTGCTAGGTTGATGATCTCTTGGATCGGCTTGTTAGCTTGTTGATCCTCTTGGATGACCGCCCTGCTGACTTGATGATCTCTTGGATCGGCCAGTTGGCTTTATGATCTGTTGGATCGGCTTGTTAGCTTGTTGATCCTCTTGGATGATCGGCCTGCTGACTTGATGATCTCTTGGATCGGCCTGTTGGCTTGATGATCTGTTCTATCAGTTCGCTTGTTGATCTTCTTGGATGATCGGCCTGCTGACTTGTTGATCTTCTTGATCGGTCGGTTGGCTTGTTGATCTCTTGGATGATCGGCCTGCTGACTTGTTGATCTTCTTGATCGGTCGGTTGGCTTGTTGATCTCTTTTTAGAGTCTTCTAGTCTTCCAATCTTCTGAGTCTTGAATCCTTTGAATTTTGAATCTCGGATCTCTGAATTCTCTGGACTCTTTGGATTCTGACGACTATGGATCTTGGGAGAATGCTCTGGACTCTGCTCTCTCTGCCTCTGGCTGAATCCCCCAGAATGGTGGCCTCCTCTATTTATAGAGTTTGATGGACCTCATATGGGCTTGGGCTTGGGTCCAATTGCCACGTGGCATAATCTGATTGAACTTGGCTGATGTTATCTGATGGATCACTAATAGACAAGTGACATTCTTTGATTTGCCGAACTTTAATGTCTATTAATTTAATTTAGGCACATATGTAAATGTGTAACTGGTCCCAAATTTATTTTATCATTAATTTATATTAATGACGTGCCAATTTGTGATTGACCAAAATTTCTCCTTCAACAGCTATATCTTTTGATTAGTGAAGATTTAGATCTAGTATATGTTAAGGTAATGACTTTTACTTATTTTTTAGGTTGTTTTAATCATATTATACAAATTCTCTTATTACATGTGTTGAACTATATATGTAGTGTGCTCAACAATTGGGATCTACGGAGTGTGGATACTATACTCTTAAATTTATACGAGATATAGTATCCCATAGGAGCAGAGTGATTACAAATATGGTACTAATCGATTTAGCCTTATATTCAACTTAACTTTTTATATTTATTATAATTTTTGTAATGTAGTATGTTTACTTATTATTATTATTATTATTATTATTTTTTGTAGTTGACGAAAGGAACTGCAATTAACCAATCAGAATTCGATGAGATAAGAGTTGAATTATGTGAATATGTAGCACAATACATGGGATGATTGTTTGTTAATGTTATACTTCGTTTTTTATTCGTTTTTTAGACACTGTGATATGTTCTTAGTTTGATGAAATTAATATTATGACTTACTTAAGTTGTGTTCTTAGATAACTTTTTCGTTAATGAAATCTATTATCTCATTATGATTTCACGTTTGGTTGAAATTATGATTCATTTGATTCTATATTTCTATATGAACAATAATGTGTTTGTTACGAGATCTGGCTTGTACTATTTATACTTGAGTTTTGGTGTTACTTTCAAATAATGTATTGAACATGTCATGTTATTGTCAAGTGAAGTGAATGTTGTGTTTGAGTTTAGAAGTGTATATTTTTGTTCTTTCAGGTACCCAAAAATTTTTGGTTAGTTATAATTACGTCAATATGCTGTCGGATTTTTGGTAAATCAAACTTGGTTACAGGGTAAAATTTAGTAATGTCCTTTATATTATGTTAAATTTTTTAGGCATTACAATTGGTAGCTAGCTACTATTGTGTAAATGCATGCAGGTTGCAATGTAGAGGTAAAAACCAACGTGAGTTTTTTTTTTTTTTCAAATATGTATCGTTGACGACTAATAAACGTCAATAAAATGATATATTGACAACTCATAAACATCAATAAATATATATATTGACATTTTCGATCCTATAATTGACATTGAAAAAACGTCAACATAGGTTTTTATTGACGGTTTATAAATATCAATAAATATGGCAACATTGACGCTTTATGGACATCATTGAGAAATAAAAAGTGTCAATAATACGATTTGTTGATGGCTTGTAAACGTCAACAAAGGTGCCTACGTTGACGCTTTATGAATATCATTGACGAATAAAACGTGTCAATAATGTCTTTTTTGTTGATGGCTTATAAACGTCAACAAAGACATCTTCGTTGACGTCCTATAAGCGTCAATGAAAACAGTAATATTGACTCTTTAGTTTTATTGATACCACTTCAATTGACTTTTAAAAAGCGTCAATGAATGTGATAGTTGATACTTTTTAGCAGTCAACAAAGGCCAAATTTGTAGTAGTGTCAAATGCAACTACAAGTGTACCTAAGGCAATAAATGTTCATTTAGCTTTTCCTATACCATCTCCATCGATATATTTATTTTTTAGTGTATGATGAAATAATATTATTAATTTTTTGTTATCATTCAATTCTCATATATATCTTATATTTTCTTCTTATAAAGAGTATTAATAATAATACTCAAATTATGTGCAAGTTATTAGATTGACATGGCTCAAGAGAGATAGTTGCAAAAGGACGTTGGTCTTCTAATGGTTTTGCTGCTCTTATTCATTACATTCCTATTGGACCACATGCAATTAGAGTTTGGGTTGATGTCTCAAAGAAAACTGATGCATTTTTATGGAGGCCCACATTAGAAATGACATGCATTGAAGAAGCTGTGGGTAGTACAGTTGCATGGCCATCTTACAAAGTGACTATTAGTATGAATTTTTTCTAAGTTTATTTATTTTCGTTTAATAAAGAATCTTATTTCTTTCACTATTGATATTACCATAAACATATATATTTATATACATTTTATACATCTATGTAGGTGAATGAAATGATACCTTTACACATGCAAAAGGATCATAGGTGGACACTCAACTCCATGATACTATAATGTTGAACACTTGGTGAATTTTGTATTTTGTGAACTACTTTATCTCTTGTTAGAAATTACATTCGACAAATTTTATGTATTGTTGTATAACTTTTTTGTTCAATACTATTGACAACTCCATGTTAGCTATTGAATATTTTCTTTTGTAATGTAAGTAGATTACAAAATTTCAATTTGGAAGGAAAGTCATGATATTCTATGAAATATTTCTTTTGTGTAGATTTAGTTAAATTAAAACCAAGTACTTCAAGTAGATTTTATCAAATTTTCACCAATTTAAATGATATTTAAATAATAAATTGAATTCAGTGGTAGCACAAAAAGTAAATTATATAGCTATAAGTAGATATAATAAAATTTACAAAGCAAAAAACAATTGCTATAAAAATATTACATGTTAAACATAACATTGAGAAAAGACTATAATATGTTAAAAGATAGCATAAAAAATTGCTACAGTATATTAAAGATAGCGTTACAAAACAGCTATAATATGTTAAAAGATAACATAAAAAAAATGGTATAATATATTAAAGACAGTGTTTAAAAAAAGCTATAAGATGTTAAAGATACCGTTCCGAAAAGGCTATAATATGTTAAAGATAGCGTTGCGAAAAGGCTATAATAGCTTAACGATAGCGTTAAGAAAATACTATATAAACATATGATAGCTATAATAACAAACACTGTAAAAAGTTTTGATAGCAACGCATATATGGTATATCTCCATACTTTACTATAGCACTTGTCATAGCTATACAAAAGAGCAAGACTTTTAATAACATGGGTTGTCAGGACTTTCGAAAAAAGGTATAAAAGGTCCATAATAGCTTTTTTTTTTGTTAGCTATCGTAGTTGTTATTTCTTGTAGTGAGTAGTGAATTTCTTTCAATCAATCCTTGTGAAAACGATATAAATATACTTGTCACTTGCTGTTTTGATGTATATACTTGCACGTTTGTGAGTCTCTATTGCATATTTTAAGCTGGCTTTGCACAAGGCAACACCCACCCTTGTAGAGTAATGGTTCAACAACAACAACAAGCAACCTCTATATGAATCTCCCAAAACGAACAAAATCACCAAACACGAACGTGTACAAACACAACAAAAAAGCCTTCCTTGCTATTCTCTGGGACAAGGATATGGCTTGTGGGAACCTTGCTTTTGAAAGAGGTATGGGAAGGAATACAAAGCAATGTTGTTTATCAGTGAATTTTGGTGAGAGAGCTTAAGAGAGTTTTAAAGTTTCACGTAAAATTCTAGAGGGCAAAATCTTGCAGACTGGTGAGGATTTTTCCTACCGCAAGTGCACGAGTCAATTAATAATATAGGGATTGTAAAATCGTCATCTGGATTGGGTTTTAAGATAAACTAAGTACTGCGAATACTTTTGCTCAATTTTATTTAGGGACCGAAAAGTAGTGAAATCTTGAAAACAAAGGTGATGCAAATTAAAGATTTGAAATTCAATTGAAAGAATTCTTAGGTAATTGATTTCGTCAATTTAGTTTAGGATTAATTAAAGGGAATGAATTGTAACGTGCACTTATTTTATGAGTCTAAGAACCTTTAATCACAACTATCTCTCCCGAGCATAATTGATTCTCATGCATATAATTAACTTGATATTCCTACCTAAGTTCATTAACATGCACGACTTTTAGTTCATTTGACAATTTCTAAAGTTATTCTAAATTTCGTCCCGATTTTAGAACTTCTACTTTAGTCATGCAATCTTAAATAAGTCTACACTAAACCCCTTCTCTCGAGCAAGATTCAACACTTAGATCATTCAACTAGTGGCCAATTAATTGAAAACATTTAAACATGATTGCATAAATAAAACAATTGCACAACACATCCCAAAAATAATCTATAAACATAAATGACGACATCAATCCCTAAAAAACACGTCTAACTACTCATACATGGCGTTACGATATAAGCTAAACATGATAAAACCATAAAGTCTAACTAAAGATAAGGTGAAGAACGGAAAAACTCTTGAATCCGTTGAAACTGGCACGTCCCCGTCATGATCTCCACGTCTTCAAGCTTTGTTCCCATTCCTTGGCCTTACTTCAGCTCCCATAGAAGGTCTTTAGTCAAAATTAGGGCTAAATTCTCTCAAATTGGACTTCTCTTGGTCATAGCTCAAAAGATTGTATTTATAGAAAATTGTCGACAACGTCGAGACGCTACGATGTTGTCTTGCTTCTGCCAAAACAAAAAAGGAATAAACTACCAGCGTCGAGAAACCAAGGGGCAACGTCGAGACGCTGACCTCTTAGCCACCCTAATCAGATATAGAAAATTTCTAGCGTCAAGACGCCTAGAAAGCAGAGTCGAGACGCTAGCTCTCGGGTATGCCCACTTTGTCAAGCATCCAAAATTGATTCCTTTTTGTTTCCTTGGCCTCTTGTAGTGTCCCAAACACCCGTTCAACTCCAAATTCTCGATTTAGCTTCAAGAATCAATTTCCTACAAAATAAACATTAAAGTGCATAATTCGACCAAATAATACTCAAAGACTAACTATAATTTATCGAGAAATATAGCTCTCTATGCGCGCTATCAAACACCCTCAAACTTAAGCTTTTGCTAGTCCTTGAGCAAACTAGAAATTAGGCATAGGTTGTAAACGTATGCAATAATAAAATAACTCAATCCTCAATACTCGAAAGTCAATAGACAAGCAATTGAGAGACATGCACACAAGGCCCAATGAAGGAGACAAATCGAAATTTTTCCAAAATTAACTTGCATATGAGAGATCTAACTTAATTAGATTAGACTCTACTAGCTCGATATTGGATTATTACACTCTCAACTCATCTTCCCTCTACATTGACACTAAGGATTTACTAATGAGCCACTAGACAAATTAGTTTGTTTTTATCCATACCTAGGTGCTTTAAAATTAAAATTGAATTAAGCATTTATAGGTGGCACTAGCTTTCACACACCTATTGTAGGGACCCATAACCCGAGTTTAACCCTTGGTTGGCCTAACTGATCACAACAGGGGTAAGCTCTTTTGCCTAAAACAATATTATTCATTGCATATTGTGTACACAAGCCAACATTATTTTTCTTTCAAATGTAAGACAAGAATGATTTTTCATTTAAGCATAGGAAGCATATAATCATTTTATTTCCTCCTAGGCAAGATTAAACATGCTAATTTGCAAAAATTAAGTCTTTAGCTCTTCCCTACACCTATTAAGGTGACAACAAGCATATGAACGTAATAATTCGCTCTTAAGCATTCAAGTCCAAATCTAAACCAAGGACAATACTCTACTAATGCAAGACATCACCTAGAAAAATTTTAAAAAGTCTCAATTTTGGGGAACTCATGCTTACAACTCATCAAAAGCTGGAAAAAATGACAAAAAAAAAAACCTATCCTAGGAAATCATAATCATGCAAAAATAGCATCCAAAAACAACCATATGCCATAAACATAATAAGCTCAAAAACAAAATATAGCTCGAACTCAGATGCTCAAGTGCTCAACAAGCAAAGCATTCCACCCCCAAACTTAAAACATGCATTGTCCTCAATGTATAGAAATCTAAAGCATACATAAGCATGAAAACAAGAAAAGAATGGAAGGGGTGAATGATATTGTCCTGGAATGATGACCTTCTCATGAAAGCAAGCAAAGAAAAGAGCTCATGAACACCTATAAAACAAAAAACGACAAACAAATCAAAAGCATAAAAACAAAATCAAACTAACTTGGGTTGCCTCCCATAAGCACTTGTTTAACTTCTTTGGCTCAACGTGTTGACCGTGTATGCATCAAGGAGGTTTCCTTTCTGTGAATCCACCAGAGCTTCTCTTGCTTGCATCTTTCCTGTAGTCTATCACAAGCGCCTCTGTACGATCTTTAGAGTCTTCAAAAGCTTTGAATATTTCTTTTTCGTTTTGGACTCTAACAGTGAGCTCCCTGCGCTCAATGTCAATAATAACTCGCCCAATAACGAGGAATGGTCTCCCTAGAATGATAGGTACCTACATATAAAACAATAGGGAGGACAAATCTACCTACCTTGATTAAAACATTTTCCACAATTTCACTTGGTCTAACCACAAACTGATCAACTAACTAAAGCCTAACAGGCGTAGATTTAATCTCACCTATATCTAATTTCTTGCATAAGGATAGAGGAATAATATTAATGCTAGCACATAAGTCACACAATGTTCTAAAAGAATAAGTATCAAAACTACAAGGAACAAAAAACCTCCCTATATCTGCTAATTTCTCAAGTACCTTCTGTTGTACTCAAGCACTGCATATCAAGGCGAGATATACCGTATCAACCTTTTTCTCCTTCCATTTCTTTGCCAGCCATTCCTTCATGAATTTGTTGTACTGGGGCATCTCTAATGCTTCTGCAAAAGGAATATTAATGTTCACATTCATAAAAGCATTCATACATTTATCAAATTGAACCTAATTGTTCTTTTTCTTCTTTTTCTTCTCTTTGAAGATCAACACTGTGGGAGAAGGAATAAGAGGCTTAGGGTCAGCCTTAATTAAATTAAATTTCGGTAATTTGAGGTAAAATTAAATTTCTCTAATCTTGCGATAAATTGGTTTAATTTTCGTGAATTTAGTGTAAAGTAGGGGATTTAAATAGAATGTGTGGGTGAATTGAAAATTAGTAAGCTGGGATGGCATTTTTGTAAATAGATGGACGTTTGGGCCAAGCCAAACCCTAATGTTTTAGTCATTTAAAGAGGTGTGCAGCCCTAGGCAGAGCCATCAGCCAAGCCATCAAGCTTTTCCCCATCTCTTCCTTCTCTTCTCCTTCACGATTGTGTCGCCTCTCCCTTTCTTCTCCGCCCACCTTCTCCTTCCTTCGTGCGTTCATCTCGTCGTCGCCCAGTGGGCGCTCTATCCAACATTCGTGTCCGACACCAGTGGCGTCAGCGGCGACATTTTCCGGTGAACCTGAGGTCGTAAACGCGGTTGAAGCAGGTGGGTTTTTGTTTCTTTTCTGGCATTTTCTCGTTATTTGTCTCTCTTCGGCTTTCTCTCTAACGCACGGTTCATCTCCCACTCTTTCTAGTCGGGTTCACGAGCAGTTGGTCACCGGTGAAGGTGGGCAACAGCACGTTCCGACAAAATCAAGCGTGGTACAGCAAAATTGCAAGGGCATCGTGATTAAGGGCGTTTGCAGTGTGGTTTCGGTTGTTCCAACCTTGGGTAGGTGGTTTTCATCTAGATTTCCTTGGTTTTGGGAGGATTCAAATGTTTTAATTGTTTACCCATTAACTTTTGTTTGGAGGTTGGAATATTGGAATTTGAGAGAAATTCAGAACCGGTTCAACAAGCTTTAAGTTCTCCTTGGGTAAGTTGTGGCCTCTTAAATGTAAGATGAGTTTTAGTGAGTAATTTAATTTCTCCTAATTATGAAATCTTATTTGGTAGAGTTAAACCTTTAATTGGAGCTCTGAAATAAGGATTCATTAGCCAAGGTACTTGGCTAACTCCCTAGATCTGCTAATTTATCAGGTACCTTCTGCTGTACTCAAGCACTGCATGTGAAGGCGAGATATAGCGTGTCAACCTTCTTCTCCTTCCCTTTCTTTGCCAGCCATTCCTTCATGAATTTGTTGTACTGGGGCATCTCGAATGCTTCTGCAAAAGGAATATTAATGTTCAGATTCATAAAAACATTCATAAATTTCTTATTTTTCTTCTTTTTCTTCTCTTCGAGGACCAACACTGTGGAAGAAGGAATAGGAGGCTCAGGGTCATGCTTAATTAAATTAAATTTCGGTAATTTGGGGTAAAATTAAATTTCTCTAATCTTGGGTTAAATTGGTTTAATTTTCATGAATTTAGTGTAAAGTAGGGGATTTAAATAGAATGAGTGGGTGAACTGTAAAATAGTAAGCTGGGATGACATTTTTGTAAATAGATGGACGTTTTGGCCAAGCCAAACCCAAATGTTTTAGTCATTTAAAGAGGTGTGCAGTCCTAGGGAGAACCATCAGCCAAGCCACCAAGCTTTTCCCCATCTCTTCCTTCTCTTCTCCTTCACGATTGTGTCGCCTCTCCCCTTCTTCTCCACCTAGCTTCTCCTTCCTTCGTACGTCCATCTCGTCACCGCCCAGTGGGCGCTCGATCCAACCTTCGTCTCCCACACCAGTGGCGTCAACGACAACATTTTCTGGCGAACTTGAGGGCGTAAACACGACGGTAGTCGGTGGGTTCTATTTCTTTTCCAGTGTTTTCTCTTTATTTGTCTCTTTTTGTCTTTCTCTCTAAGGTGCAGTTCATCTTCCACTCTTGCTAGTCGAGTTCACGAGAAGTCAATCGCTGGCGAAGGTGCACAGCAACACGTTCTGACCAGATCAAGCTTGGTACAACAGTTGACGTCGCTAGGAGGGTGTCGAATTCTCCCTAAGTCGTCAAATAAAATTTATAATCCACGACACTACTACTAATTTTGTAGCAATAGCAGTCGGGGTCAAACACAGGGAAGGAAGATCTAGCAAGTGTAGAATTTCGTGTTTATGAAAACAGGGGGATTTTGATGATGAAAGACAAGCAAGAAAAATAAAATAAAATAACTGAATGTTGAATTTTAAATGGCACAAAACTAAACATGCAAAGGAGAAATTAGACGGGATCAATAACATAAAAAAGGATCGTTGGGTTGAGATTTATTTTGCTTTATTCTAATTCATTAGCTTCCTAGTTTTCTCTAATAATCGTTCTAAACTGATTTCATTAGTCTGGTCGGCTTCTGGGTTACTCGGAGGACCCCCTACACTAACCCGTACTAATTAACTCGCTAATTGTGAATTCGACAATTAAAAAGATTAATTAATATGAACTCTATCGCTCGCCACCCCTTATGCATAATGTAGCAACCATTCGAGACTTCTGCAACGGTTACTACTGATATCTAACTAGTTTACTAACAAGCAATTTTGCAACCACCTATTAAAACTAGCCGCTTTGGGATCGTGGGTCCAGAATCGTAAGAACTAAATTCAAAAACAATTTAAATCTAATTCCTACAACCTTTAACATGTATCCTAGGCCTATCAAGGGTCGTCTCGCGTAGAGAGTGACTTGCCTCAACTTAGTGGCTATCTAAAAATAACTGATAGAATACACAAGCGGTAATCGCATAGGTCGTCAATCCTAATTGACTAGCCTCATGTATTAGTTTAAACGGGATTACATGCAAAACTCAATGGAAATACAGCAAGAACAGAAAGTATAACCCAAAAAAACTCAGCCAATATTATTTTGAATCAAGTCATAAATCCAATCCAACGATCTAAACAAGTTTAGCTACACATAGATGAAGTAATAACAACAAATTACATAAAAGAATCCATAGAATATCACCAACAATGGTCTACAAGAGTGTTGGAATGTAAAAGAGACAAAGAAATCGTAAAAGGGACCAAAATTCTAACCTAACAGCGGACTAAACAAAAACTACATATATATAGAAAACACGTCGGCATCAAGACACCAAGGCGCAGCGTCTCGACGTTGCGAACATTCTTCTTCGGCCCGAACTCGCGTCGGCGTCGAGACGCTAAGATCGGGGTCTCGACGCGAGCCTCATTACTTAACTTCCTACTTTATTTCTTGGCTTCGCCTCACTTCTTCTCGGTTCGGGGCTTCAATCTTTGGCTTTTGGTTTCACAATTCAGGTCCGCTTCAGTACAATTGGGTCTTTTCACCTCCTCGCCATCCAAGACATCGAGATGGCTCCAAAAACTCTATAATTGGCTCGAATTAACACCAATTAGCATGATCGACTCCCGACACGGCCTAGGCTCAATTAACGTGTAAATAGGACAAGTAAAGCATAAAATGACTCTAACAAGCTTAGATTAGAGGCGATAAAATAGGACTATTTAGGTCCTATCGGCAGTATTGCATGGGCAACGTGATTTTGGCCATTTGTAGTGTGGTTTCAGTTGTTCGAGCCTTGGGTAGGTGCTTTTCATCTAGATTTCCTTTGTTTTGGGAGGATTCAAAGGTTTGAATTGTTTACCCATTAACTTTTGTTTCCAATTGTGTGATGCCTTAGCGTTTGGAGGTCGGAATATTGGAATTTGAGAGAAATTTAGAACCGGTTCAGCAAGCTTTAAGTTCTCCTTGGGTAAGTTGTGGGCTCTTAAATGTAAGATGAGTTTTAGTGGGTTTAGTAGTTTAATTTCTCCTAATTGTGAAATCTTATTTGGTAGAGTTAAACCTTTAATTGGGATCAAGTTTGGTTTTTATCAAGTCATTTGGAGCTTTGAAATAAGGATTCATTAGCCAAGGTACTTGGCTTTAGTACCGAAAACGCTTGGGCTAGGTTGAGAACTTGCATGTTGTTAGGATAGATTTTCATGTGTATTTATTATGTGTTGCATGACTTGATGGCACAAGAACCATGAACTTGTTTGTTAAATAAACCATGTTAAACTATGAGATTTTGTGTCTTATATGATAGATGATTATGTGTGCATTATCATGAAGCCTGATGTTTGATTTGGGACCCCATGCATATATGCATGTTCCATGAAATTTAATGAACTATGTCCATGACAATTACCTTAGAGGGAATTGATGTACATCTTGAGGCGATGACATGCAAAAATGTCATCATTTTCCTATTAATTTTAGCTAGTGTTATGCATGAATTGAGAGCTTTAATGTATTTTTATATTGATTTTGTAGAAAACCGAGTTCAAGATGCAAAGCCAAAAATTTTACCAATTTGTGGCATAAAAAGAAGACTTTGGGCCATAAACGATGAAAAGAAAAGAGAAAATTTGAAGTGGAAGCCCAAAAAGCCCAAAAGAAAGAAGAAAGGAGGCAAAAATCCGTGTTTAAGGCTTCTAGAAGGCCTAGCGTCTCGACACTAGGACCATAGCGTCTTGACACTAGGTAATCAGCGAGGAAAATTCCAAAATCGCGACAACGTCTGTATGACGTCAACGCTGTGACGTAGCGTCTCGATGTTGTCGACTTGTTTAGCAAAAAATTTCCAGCCTCTTCCCCTATAAAAAGCCCCCTCTCCCAAGGTTCAAATCATCCCATTTTGGAGAGCTCTCCCCTAGCTCAATAGAGAGAAAAAGTGAGAGGAATTGTGAGGAAAAAGGCGGAATTGATCGAGATTCCAAGGCTCGAGATTCGAGATGATCGTGATGGGAGCTTGGGATCAACTTATCGGTTATTTCTTCCTTACTTCTTTGTAATTTCTTATTTTAATTTGAGTTAGGCCTATGGATCACTTGGGAAAAATTATTCCCATTTGTGAGTAGATCTTGAGACTTGGGATCGTTATTCTAGTTAATTGGATATTGTAGCAGAATTACTTGGATTATGTAATGAATTGATTCATATTTCATCTATGCAATTTTTGCTTAATGCCTTTAATCTCTTGATCACGGATTAATTGTTATGTTGGTCTAAATTGATATTCGACTGAGAGAAATTAGATTAGATCCTAAATGCATGGCTAACGATTGCTTGGAGCACGAGAGTGAAAGAGAATTGTTAGAAATTGATTATGAAGTTGCTTAATGCCATACTATGATTAGCTAAGGAGATGGACACATAAATTAGTTATGTTAGTATGAGATGTGGAGGAACTTGAAAGAGAAATCCACTTAAAATTACTTCTAGATTTATGAAATTGATGATTATTAGTTACATGCATCCATGTATTTGAGCTACATATCGAAAAAGCTAGATAACACCCTAGGTCAAGTTCCCTTATTAGGATATAAAATTAAATCAATTTCCCTGAGGATTCGATACTCGGAATACTTTCTGTTTTATATTACTTGCGGTCCATGCACTTTGCGGTCAACAAGAGGAACCTGAAGTACTGTAGGTCAGATTCAACCCCACTAAATAGGTGCCAACTGACTATTAGATGAGACGTAATCTCTAGAGGATGCCTACTACATCTCTTAGTTGGGAGAGGAACCCGAGGAAAGGTAATTGTCCATGATAAGGCCTTAAAAGAAATTGATAGTTAAGAGGAAAGAGGACTAGGATCCCACTAGTAAAACATGAACCATGTTGTATGTGTTTGCATGTTCTGACCCAAGTAGTGGGGTTACTTACTGAGTATTTTAAATACTCATTCTTTCCAAGAATGTTTTTTTTTTCAGGTAAAGGAAAAGGCGTATGATGACGATGGATGCTGGATCAGTTAGGTGCCCATGGGGAGACTAGGACTCATGGATTTTCTTAATTTTCTTCCGCTTTTAAGAACTATGTTTTATTCTTTCATTTCCTTCATAAGGTTGTTGAGAACTTTTTCTTTGAGGCCATGTAAAACCATTAGTTTGGATTTATTTGAGAAACTTTTGTGCTTTAAATTGGGATCCCGAATAAATGTTGTTTTCTTCTTGTGTTGAGGTTTTACGAAAATGCGAGTTTATGCTTTTAAAATATTTTGCTTAAAAAGGCCTCCATAGCATGCATGTGGTAGCGATCCCAAATAGGTCCATGTTAGAAGTCGGCTCGTTACACTCAAGGTTGGGCTTTTTCAGCTTTGTTTGATGACGTGTCCTCCTCAGCTTCTCCAATTGGAGTGTCATACTCATCAGTCTCAGGCTCCTCAATTTCTTCAATCTCCTCCTCCTGGTGCACAGTGACGACCTTACAGTACTCCATCTGGGGGTCTCTCCTACTCAGCTGGGGCCTTACCTTTCTGCATGGTGTTTACAACACTTACCAACTGTCCCAGTTGAGTCTCGATGTTTTTTATGGCTGCACTGTAGCCGGTCACCGTGGTGTTAATTGCAATAACGGCCTCCTCAAGCTTATTTTTCCTATTACTCGACTCTGCAATGAAAGCTCCAACAAGATCCTTTAAATATTGTGTTATTTTCTTGCTTTTGAGGGGCAAAACCAGGAGGATCTAAAACAGTAGTCTTAGTACTTGGATTTAAACCATTATAAAAGAGTTGAATTCGCAACCAATTAGGATATCCATGCTGGGGGCACTTCCTCAACAGCTCTTTGTAACGCTCCCATGCCTCGAACAGCTGCTCATCCAACTACTATTGGAACGTTCCAATCTCGGTCCTAAGCTTAACCATCTTTGTAGACGGAAATAATTTCTTCAAAAAGACTTGGACCAAAGCATCCCAGATGGTGTTGCTTCCAGGTGGAATAGACTGCAACCAATCTCGTGCTTTGTCCTACAAAGAAAAAGGAAACAAGCGTAAGCGAATGGTATCCTCAATGACTCAATTTATTTTTACCGTCCCACAAATGTCTAAAAAAGATTTTAAATGAGATTTTCGATCCTCGAAAGAGGAATAGGGGAGTTTTTTGATCCCCTTTTACAAGTTTAAATTTGTTTCTGTGAATATATAGTTGTTGTTTTTAGTTTTTAGCATGCTTAGTTTTCTGTTTTTACTTGTGTTAGTTGTTGTTTTTATTGTTTTAAATGTTTAGTTAGTTTTTAGTTATGTTTTTAGGTTAGTTTGTGATAGCTTGTTGATAGGATAGTTTAAAATGACTTGGATTTTTAAGTTTTTCTGAAAAAATCTACTTGCTTTTTTTTTGGCTAAATCTGTGAAAATTTTGAAAAAAAAATCAACTTTATGCAAACTTTGTGCTTCAAAAATGTTTTGGAAAAACATGTTTTCATTTGAGTTTTCTTTTAAGTCCTTGATGATGATAACAAGAGCTTATTTCTATCTCATAAAGTGCTACCGTCACAACCAATTCGTTTTCTAGTCATAGGCTTTTCATTAGTCTTTTTCTTTACAGAATTTTCCTAAGTCTAAACTTCCTCATGTTTAACCCATTTAACACACTATGAGAGTTTAGCCTTGATGTTTTGAAAAACAAAAGGCCTCATGTTAAGCCCATGCCTCATAAACAAAAGTTAATGAGAGCATTGCCTATTTTAAGTTTACAGGGGTGCTTTTACTTTGTAAATATGCATTCTGTGTAAGTTTGAACTGTTGGAAAAAATATATGCTCAGTCTATATCATATGAAAAAAAAAGAGATAAAGAAAAACTGAGAGTTACTCCTCCTTCCTAGGGTTTACTGAGTAACCAGGGGCATTCATGACACCTGTGGTTTGCCACTGCATGAAAGGTTTACTTAGGGAAGTGAGTATTAGTCCAAGTTCGTGATCTCTGCTCGTAGCTAGATATCTTCACCACAAAGTGTCGACAAGCTAGAACGAAGGTAGAGGTGACAACAAAGATTCTCTTGGGAAAAAAGAAAAGTTGAATAAAAAGAGCCCCAACAGCCAAATAAGTTTGGGGGAGATAGAAAAGGTCTAGAAAACTCATGTATGCTCAAGGAACCTCAAAGATTAGTTTTTCTTAACTAAAAGGACCCCACTAGGCTCAATGAGTAGTAGTTAGGTAGTTTAAACATATTGGTTAGGATGGACTTGTGAGAGTTTTGTTTTTAAAAAGAAAAGTAGAAATCTTCATGCCTAGGAAACTTAGAAGTTGTGACTGGCACTATAGTAGAAACCTTTCCTAAAAGGTAACTTTTTAGAAAACCATCTTGAGAAACATGTTTACTTGATTCCATATGGTTTATTCATGACATTTTGATTTGCAATTAAGTTAGTATATATGCACATCTACAGTCAGTTAGCGTTTGCAAATTGTCGTTATTCACACAGATTCTCTTTTCAAATTTGATTTCAAATTAAAAAGAAAAAGTAACTGATATCGTCTCCAATCGAAAATCAAGTCATTCCTAGATCTACGAAGATATATCATTACTGATTTTTGTTATTTGTGTAAATGATTATTATAACTTAATTTAAATATTCCCAAATCCCAGAAAATGGTCATATAACAAATTATGATTGTATTCGATAGTGTCTGGAACGCAAAGAACTTCTACAACGATTTTAAGTCTGGAACCGTGTCTGTTTGGTGTGATTCCAACCTCGATCAACTCAAGGAATGTGTGGTAAACCACCTGAAACTCTCAGAATGGAGATATTGATATACATAACGGCGGTTCAGGAGCAAGTTCAACCCTAGGGGGAGAAAGATTTTGGGTTCATTAACTTAGATGGAATCAACACATTGATAGAGAAGTTTTCGTTGTGGATGTTGAGCCGGTAGATACCAATATACACAAAGGTAGTGTTGGAACAAATCCACTAAGGAATGCAACTCGAGGAAGGATGATGTTTGTTTTCTTAGTTTAGAAGGAATTGTTGCATTGATGGAGAAGTTCATCAGTTTCGAGATGACGAGAACCAGGTAATGGTTGAGTTACTGTATTAACTAAATGTATATACTCGTATGTACATAAAGATGCCAGAAATATATACCCTTATCCATATGTGAGCGATTGATTAGGATTGTTGAGTATGATGCTTGTTTGTATATACTCGTATATAGATATATATTGTCATAGTTATTGCATGTTTTTATACAATTACTTCTGAGCTTCCATGTATGTGTTAGTATATACACATAAGTATTGAGTGGTTTTGCACGAAAAAGTGTATATACATAGTTCAACATAAGTTTTTTCAATATTAAGAATTTAGAATTTTTGTTTGAATGATGTTAATTACAGTTATAGATTTAATTCAAAGTTGTTAAGATGTCAAATTCGGTTTCAATCTTCCGCTACTTTTTTTGTTTTGATTTAGTTGGTTAGTTTGTTTTTAAAATTAGGTTTTCTTTCTTCCTTATTATACTCCAGTATTATAGATTGTATTTCTCTTTTCAAAAAGTCTAAACGGTACGTTCGGGGCATTTTTGTCCATTCTAATTATTAATATCATAATAAAAATTATGTTTAGCCATTACTTAATTTCTAAACACAGTCAGTCATTTCTCGAACTATCCATTTTTCTTGTTGTCCCTTCAAGAAATTGAACCGTAGTTTGTTTAATTAGGAATGAAAACCAAAAGGTGGGAGCTATTTCGACATCAATGCACCGACATGAGTATGGAAAATCTCCCACTTGAATTTTTCCTTTTATAATGTTGGTATTTACAATAATTATAAAATAACCTAATAGACATATAATTAAATTTAAGTCTATCTTGGGCTTCAATCGGTTAGGGGATTGACAAAGCTGAAATTTTTAGAAATCTTGATATTTGTGTACTTTGAGTCTTCGAATGGTCTATATATATATATATATACGGTTACCTATTTTCTAATCCTATTCCCTTTCTGTGCATCACCATAAACAAGCTGTATTGGGTTTTTTTCGAGTGTATCTTTCTTAGCCATGATTCCACGACTTAAAAATGTTGTGATTGAGGGTCTTTTATATTTAAATATTTTTCAAGAATGTAATTTTTAAAAAACATTTTGTATAAAAAAGTTTAGAATTTAAATACTCATATGTTTTGGTTGCATTTCTTCACAAATGTTTTTGTACACAAATTATTGTTTAATTTTTTTTAAAAAAAAAGTTGGTTTCAAGTGTTTCTCTCAAAATGATTTATTTATCAATCTCATTTTCTAATAAGTCATTTTTAGTAGTCGCCAAACCCTAGAAATTTTTGCAGAATGATTTATTTTCAAAATTAAACACTTGAAAAGTTTAACCAAACACACCCTGAGCCTTGAGAAATGAGTGTTCGGCTTTGGACCATATCAAAATTCGTATGGGTCGAGCGAGCTACCCGCTCATCAAATCGATCGCTGAATCTCAATATTTATTTGAGATGGTATTAGGGTATGTTTGATTTAACATTTCAAAGTGGTTAATTTTGAAAAAAAAAATCATTTTTACCAAAATTTGCAACCACTAAAAATGACTTATTAAAAAATGAGTTTGGGAAATAAATCATTTTGAGAGAAACACTTGAAACCAAATTTTTTTAAAAGAGTTTTTTTGCATAATAGCACTTGGGAAGAAATGTAACCAAACATATGATTTTTTAAATTCTAAACAATTTTTATACAAAATGTTTAAAAAAAATGCATTCTTGAAAAACATTTAAACTATTCCAAACGGGTCCTTTGGATTGAAGGGAATAAAAGTCCCCACGCAGCGGAAGCGCATCGATTGGACCTTACGCCGTATATTAATTAATATTAAAATACCGTTACGAAAACTCAAACAAACTTTAAACACTCTTTAAAGTTGCTGGAAATTCAGTTTAAACATGCTTAAAAATAAATCTAAATTTATTTTCATGCTTTTCTAAAGAAAAGGGGAAGAACCATCACATACCTCCGTTGTAGACTTGACCATTCTTTGCCAACAACGCTCCAACGAACGAAAATGCAGCAGCCTCTTCACCTCTTGATCACTGGAATTTTCTTCTTGATTGACACAATAACCACAAAGGTTACACCGGTATGACTCTAGGTCTAGGAGGAAAAAGACTTGTGGGAGTCTTTCTCTAAGAGGGAGGCTAGAGAGAATTTTAGGTCTTGTCTTTGAGAGTCTAAGAGCAAGAGCAAAATTTTTAAGTGTCATGACCAATTAGGTCTAGTGTTCTATTTATAGAAGAGATACCATGAATAAAATATTCAATTAAATCAATCTTTTCCAAAATTGATTCAATCTTATTCCTTAATTAATCATTCATGATCAATCAATTCCATAATTGATTAATCTTTTCCACAAATGACTAATTACTTTCATAAGTGATTAGATCATTTCCATAAATGATTAATCACTTCCTTAAGTGATTAATTATTTCCATAATTGATTAATTCCCAGTTAATGAATTCTTTAATTAATTAACCACCAATTAAATATCACATATTTAATTTCCGGCCTAGAATTAATTAATTTGCCCAAACACATTTTAGGCCTTAAATTAATTCATTGTTTGAACTCTTTCAAACTTCCATAAATTTATATTTGAACTTCTTCAACTATTAATTTCTCTCATAATAATATATCAATATATATTATATTTGTTTCCCTTAGTAAATTGAACATTTTCAATTTACATTTATTACTTAGTTGCCTCAAATTACTTTATGAGCTACAAGTGGGACCTAATGCACCTGCAGATCAGAAGCTCCAACGATATGAGATTAATTGGTCAAACTCATTAACCACATTAATCAATATTCGTTAACTGTGTGTACATTCCACTATAGACTCACAGTTGCACTCTTCTCACTGCAGACATATTTTCTGTGTCCACGGATCTAGACCAATATCGACTAGTTAGTCCTTCACGAGTGTCCGTAACACCAGCTGGGTCAAATTACCGTTTTACCCCTGGGTTACCTCTATTTCCTTAAGTCCCAGTTCTCCTCTAATGAACAACATGTTTGTGGTCCAACCATCAAACAGAAAACCCTCTCATGCCATTGAGAGGGTAGGGCCCTTTGTTCAAGACTCGGAGTAACCACTTAAGGGAACACTCATCTGCTTCCCTAAAGTCGGGAAGGAGTGAATTCCTTATACCCATTATACATTTCTCCCACTTGCCCTAGATTAGATGACATACATATCTCGTAGACCTAGACCTTCTAGATGACCCTCAAACACTTTAGCCGTGAGAGCTGATAGCGAGCATAGCTAGCTATTTTTCTCTGATTAATTAAGTTAGTATTTTACAATTATTTGCCCAAATTTATGCATTTTTATGTTTTATTTGTAGGAAGTATGTGTTTGAAGCTTAATTCAGCAATTGGAGTCAATTGGAGTTCAATCCTAAAAAAATAAAAAATAAAAAAAAAAATTGCGTCGCGACGCTCTAGGCAAATTTTCCAAAAATGCGGTATCGCGACAGCGTCGCGACGCTACGAAGAAAATTTGTTATATATATTTCTTTTCGGCTAGGTTTAAAGGGGAACCAATTTTGGGACTTCTTGGGGCCGTAAACAGAGCAAAAAGAGAGGAATTCAAGGCTGAAGCAAAGGGGAAAATTCGGAAATCAACCCATTGTTCGTGGGGATCGTGACGGGGACGTTCGGTCTCGGCCTACAACGAGTTTAATTCTTCTTTCCCTCACTTTAGTTAGATTTTTTATGGCTTTTACATGTATAGTTGAGCTTGTAATTTTAATCATGAGTAGCTAAACTTGTAAGCTTAGGGATTGATGTAGTTGATTGTGTTTATGGATTGATTTATAGTTTAAGTTGTGCAATGTTTATTATGTTTGTAATCTTGATTTAATGCTTTCAATTAATTGGCCATTAGTTGGATGATTTAAGTTTTGAATCTAGCTCGGGAGAGGGGATTTAATATAGACTTACTCAAGATTGCATGACTAGAGTTATTTTCTAATTCGTGACGGTTTTAGATTAACTTTGGAATTAGTCAAAAGATGTTATTGCCTTGCATGTTAATAAACTTAGATAGGGATATCAAGTAGATTAATTTGCATGAGAATCAATTATACTCGGGAGAGGTAGTTGTGATTAAAGGGTCTTTGACTCATAATTTCATTGTGCATAATAACTTACTCCTTAAAATCAATCCTAGATTAAATCGGCGAAATCAATTCCCTAAGTATTTTTCCCAATTGAATTTCCACACTTTTTACTTGTTTTGATTTAGTTTTCATATCATTCAAACATCACATTGTGTTCCCTAAATAAAATTGAGCAAGATAATTCACAATACTTGATTTGTTTAAAAATCCAATCCAGAGGACGACATTCGAATTACATTCACTATATTATTACTTGACCCGTGCGCTTGCGGTAGGAAAAGTCCCCATCATGTTTTTGGCGCCGTTGCCGGGGATTGGCACATTTAGCTAGATTGATATTGTGAAAATATTGTTTGATCTTAATTTAGGGTGTATTTTTACTTTTCTAGGTTGATTGCATATTTTTTTTCCTTATTTGTTTTTCTTTCCATATTTGTTTTTCTAGCTTAGTTTTTCTTTTAGTTGTGTAATCTTTTCCTTATTTGTTTCTTGTTTTCCTTTTTAGATTAGTTTTTCTTTGTTTTTTTTTTCTTTGCTTTTTTTGAGTCTTTGTCATTTGTTCTTGTTGGGTTATTATTTGATTGAAAGCCTAATTATCATTGTTGCTTTAATTGATTTGAATGGCTTTTTATTCAACACCATATTCCAATTTTTCATCTTCAAGTTATACCCCTTTAAATGAAAATTCTTCCTTGGAAATCATAGTTCAAAATTATATTGAGGAGTCTAGAGCGAGGAGTCTAAAAATTGATGAAATCATTAGAGGACTTCAAGCCCCAAAGGAAGTTAGTGAGGTGAGATCCACTTCCATAAGTTGTCTAGTGAGTCATGTGGTCGATGATTCATTGACACTCATTCATGAGCGTAGTTCTTTCGATCTTGATGAGGATGAGCAGTTAGGGGTGAGTTGCATGAATAATGGGGACGAATTGGAGAGTTGGAGCACCTTTCAAGAACATGGTTGTGAGGAGAAAAAAGAAAATGAGCTTGTAGTGTTAGAGGAAGTTCAGGAGGTAGAGTTTGAGGTTGAAAAACCTTCGTCTGTTTTATCTTCCCCATCCTTTGTAGATTTTGATTGTTCTTTTTTCTATTCTCACGAGTCAGATTTAGAGTCAGAGTCTCTTTATTTTGATATTTCTCCTTTTATGCTTCTTTTATTCAAAAATACCAAAAATAATTCTGTTTTAGGGGTCCATGAGAAGCTAGTAAGTTTACTAGCGATCGTTGGTTATATTGATTCAAAGAAGAAGGGTCTAAAGAAATACGAGAATTTTTATATGCCTTGACAGACTGGACAAACACGTCGAGCTAATGACGTTAAACAAGCGCTTATGGGAGGCAACCCAAGTAAGTTTAGTGTGTTTTCTTTTTGGTTTTTGATTTATTTTATGTTTTTGTTTTGTAGGTCTTGTTTTCTTTCTCTCATGTGCTTTCAAGCTTTCAATATTCCAAGCTTTCAGTCAAGAAGTCCTCTTTATTCTAGGGGCCCATGAGAAGCTAGTCTTGTTTTCTTTCTCTCCTTTGCTTTCAAGCTTTCAAGATTCCAAGATCTCAAGCAAGAAGTCGTCATCATTCCAGGCCAGTATTGTTCACTCATGTCATTCTTTTATTGTTCTCATGCTTGTTTATGCCTTATTTTCTTTATACATTAAGGACAATGCATATTTTAAGTTTGGGGGTGGATTAGCATTGTTTGTGGAGCCCTTGAGCATCTGAGTTCGGGCTATAGTTTTGAGCTTTCTTTGAATTATGCATATGGTTGTTGTCTGGATGTATTTTTGCATGATTATGATGTCCTAGGATAGGCTTTCTTGTCAATTTTCAAGCTTGTGATGAGTTGTAAGCATGAGTGCCCAAAAAGGGAGACTTTTTAAAATTTTTCTAGGAGATGGCTTGCATGAGTATAGTATTTGTCTTGGCTAGATTTGGATTTGAATGCTTAGAAGCGAATTATTGGGTTCATATGCTTGTTGTCACCTCAATAGGTGTAGGGCAGAGCTAAAGAGTTAATTTTTTTGCAAATTAGCATGTTTGATCTTGCTTAGGAGAAAAGAAAAGAATATCTGCTTATCATGTTCATAACGAAAAATCATTCTTGTTGTTATTGTTGAAAAAGAAAAAAAATCATGACTTATGCGCCCAATATGCAATGGTTAATAAAGATTAAGGCAAAAAGATCTACCCCTGTTGTGATCAGTTAGGCCAACCAGAGAAAACTCAGGTTAAGGGTCCCTGCAATGGGTGTGTGAAAGTTAGTGCCACATATACATGCTTAATTCAATTGTTAAATACAAGCACCTAAGTATGGAGAAAAACAAACTAATTTGTTCCATTAACTCATTAGTGAAACCTTAGTGCCAGTGTAGAGGGAAGATGAGCTGAGAGTTTAATAAATCAATCCCGGGCTAGTAGAGTATGATCTTGTTGAGTTAGATCTCGCTTGTGCAAGTTAATTTTGGAAAAATTTTAATTTGTCTCCCTCATTGGTCCTTATGTGCATGTCTCTTGCTTGCTTGGTTATTGACTTTTGAGCCTTGAGGATTGAGTCATGTTTGTTGCATCTATTCTTCCACTGTATGCTTGATTTTTAGTTTGCTCGAGGACTAGCAAAAGCTTAAGTTTGGGGGTATTTGATAGCGAGCATAGCTAGCTATTTTTCTCTGTTTAATTAAGTTAGTCTTTTACAATTATTTGCCCAAATTTATGCATTTTTATGTTTTATTTGTAGGAATTATGTGTTTGAAGCTTAATTCAGCAATTAGAGTCAATTGGAGTTCAATCCTAAAAATAAAAAAAATATAAAAAATAAAAAATAAAAAATAGCGTCGCGACGCTCTAGGCAAATTTTCCGAAAACGCGGTATCGCGACGCTGTTCACAGCGTCTCGACGCTACGACGAAAATTTGCTATATATATTTCTTTTCGGCTAGGTTTAAAGGGGGAACAAATTTTGGGACTTCTTGGGCCGTAAACAGAGCAAAAAGAGAGGAATTCAAGGCTGAAGCAAAGGGGAAAATTCGGAAATCAACCCATTGTTCGTGGGGATCGTGACGGGGACGTTCGGTCTCGGCCTACAACGAGTTTAATTCTTCTTTCCCTCACTTTAGTTAGATTTTTTTATGGCTTTTACATGTTTAGTTGAGCTTGTAATTTTAATCATGAGTAGCTAAACTTGTAAGCTTAGGGATTGATGTAGTTGATTGTGTTTATGGATTGATTTATGGTTTAAGTTGTGCAATGTTTATTATGTTTGTAATCTTGATTTAATGCTTTCAATTAATTGGCCATTAGTTGGATGATTTAAGTTTTGAATCTAGCTCGGGAGAGGGGATTTAATATAGATTTACTCAAGATTGCATGACTAGAGTTATTTTCTAATTCGTGACGGTTTTAGATTAACTTTGGAATTAGTCAAAAGATGTTATTGCCTTGCATGTTAATAAACTTAGATAGGGATATCAAGTAGATTAATTTGCATGAGAATCAATTATACTCGGGAGAGGTAGTTGTGATTAAAGGGTCTTTGACTCATAATTTCATTGTGCATAATAACTTACTCCTTAAAATCAATCCTAGATTAAATCGGCGAAATCAATTCCCTAAGTATTTTTCCCAATTGAATTTCCACACTTTTTACTTGTTTTGATTTAGTTTTCATATCATTCAAACATCACATTGTGTTCCCTAAATAAAATTGAGCAAGATAATTCACAATACTTGATTTGCTTAAAAATCAAATCCAGAGGACGACATTCGAATTACATTCACTATATTATTACTTGACCCGTGCGCTTGCGGTAGGAAAAGTCCACATCAAGAGCCTTCGTAAATGGATCAGCGATGTTGTGTTCTGAGGCGATCTTAGTGACGATCACATCTCCTCTTTGCACAATCTCCCGTATCAGGTGATACTTCCTCTCGATGTGTTTACCCCGTTTGTGGCTTCGAGGTTCTTTTGAGTTGGCTACAGCCCCACTGTTGTCACAGTATAGTGTTATGGGCACGTTCATATTCGGAACCACTTTGAAATCAGTCAAGAACTTTCTGAGCCATACTGCCTCCTTAGCTGCTTCGCAAGCTGCTACATACTCAGCCTCCATGGTTGAGTCTGCTATGCATCCTTGTTTGATGCCTCTCCACACTACTGCTCCTCCATTGAGGTTGAATACTGACCCTGATGTGGATTTCCTTGAATCCTTATCAGCTTGAAAGTCAGAGTCAATGTATCCAGTAAGAATCAAATCCTTAGCTCCATACACAAGCATGTTGTCCCTCGTTCTCCGAAGATACTTGAGGATATTCTTAACCGCTCCCCAGTGGTCCAACCCTGGATTAGACTGATACCTACTGACTACTCCCACTGCATAACATATGTCAGGCCTAGTGCAGAACATAACATACATTAAGCTGCCCACAGCTGAGGCGTAGGGAATGTGTCTCATGTTCTCAATTTCTTGAGGTGTCTTAGGAGACTATTCCTTAGACAGGTGTACCCCATGTCTGAAGGGTAGTAGTCCCTTCTTGGAGTTTTGCATCGAATATCGAGACAACATCTTGTCAATATACGTTGCTTGAGACAGAGCTAGCGTTTTGTTCTTACGATCCGTAATGATTTGGATTCCCAGAACATATTGAGTCTCTCCCAGATCTTTCATTTGGAATTGGGTTGCTAGCCATTTCTTAATGTCAGTGAGGTATCCTACATCATTCCCAATGAATAGGATATCGTCTACATAAAGTATTAGAAAAGCTACTTTCCTTTTGTTGACTTTCTTGTACACACAAGGCTCATCAACGTTTTGGTCAAAGCCAAAAGATTTGATTACAGTATCAAATCTAATGTTCCATGATCTGGAAGCTTGTTTCAATCCATAAATGGATCGATTGAGCTTACAAACCTTTTGTTCCTGACCTTGGGCTATGAACCCTTCGGGTCGAGACATGAAGATATTCTCTTCAAGATTACCATTCAGAAAGGCAGTCTTGATGTCTATTTTCCATATCTCATAGTCATAATATGTGGCTATGGATAAGAGAATTCTTATAGACTTTAACATGGCTACAGGAGAAAAGGTTTCCTCATAGTCAACCCCTTCCTTTTGGGTATAACCCTTTGCCACTAGTCTAGCTTTGAAGGTCTGTACCTTTCCAGCTGCATCTCTTTTTCTCTTATAGATCCATTTGCACCCTATGGGTTTTACCCCATTTGGTAGATCTGTAAGTTCCCATACAGAATTGGAGTACATTGACTCCATTTCCAAGTTCATGGCTTTGACCCATTCATCCTTATCTTCATCATTCATTGCCTGTCGATAGGACAATGGATCCTCAATGCCATCATTAGGTATGAAAACCTGAGTTTCAGTTAAACCCAAGTAGCGGTCAGGTTGTAATACAACCCTCCCACTGCGTCGAGACATTCCCAACGTTTGAGATGGACGGGATGGATCTGAAGAACTAGTTCCTTCATCAACCCTTGTTGAAAGTCCAACTTCATCAACAACTCTTGATGAGTCTTCAGTAGCTTCTCCTAATATTATTTTGCTGCGTGGTTTATGATCTCTCATGTGGTCTTCCTCTAAGAAAGTGGCGTTTGTCGATACAATCACTTTATTTTCTTGTGGGTCGTAGAAATAACCACCTCTCGTTTCTTTAGGGTAACCAACAAATTGGCACAGTTTTGAACGAGGTTCCAGTTTCTTAGGATTTGTCACAAGCACGTGTGCTGGACAACCCCAGATGCGAAAGTGATGCAAACTAGGTTTACGCCCCTTCCATAATTCGAAAAGTGTTTCAGAAACACTTTTCGAGAGAACATTGTTCCAGATGTATACTGTAGTCTCTACTGCATACCCCCAAAACGAGCTAGGCAATTGAGCATAGCTCATCATTGATCGAACCATGTCTAACAAGGTTCTATTTCTCCTTTCTGATACACCATTCTACTGAGGTGTACCAGGGGCTGAGAGTTGAGATTAGATTCCATGTTCTATCATATAATCCTGGAATTTTTTATTTATATACTCCCCTCCTCGATCAGATCGAAGTACTTTAATAGATTTACCTAATAGGTTTTCATCTTCAGCCTTAAACTCCTTAAACTTTTCAAGGGCTTCAGACTTATGTCCCATTAGGTACAAGTAACCATATCTTGAATAATCATCTATAAAATATTCGTACCCTCCTCGAGCTTTTACATTCATTGGACCACATAGATCCGGATGTATTAACTCTAAGGGTTCTTTGGCTCTGTAACCTTTTCCAGTAAAGGGTCTCTTGGTCATTTTTCCCTCGAGACAAGATTCACAAGGTGGTAGTGAATCATCTTCTAACTTCCTTAGAAGTCCATTCTTGACCAAACGACCGATCCTATCGATGTTTATATGACCAAGTCTGAGATGCCAAAGATGAGTATTGTTACTTGATGGAGAAATCTTTTGCCTTTTACTTTGAGTTTCAGCAGTTTTAAATAATTCGTGATTTAAAAGTGCTTTGTTTTCGGTTGGTCTTAAAACATACAAGTTATTTTCCAATTTGGCTGAACAAATAAGTACACCATTTTTATAAATGAACGCTTCATTCATATCAAAAGTAACTGTATACGATTGTTCAATCAAACATGAAATAGAAATTAAGTTCCTCTTAATCTTGGGAACGATTAACAAACTTTCTAAAAGTAAGAATCTATTTCTAAAAAATAACTTCGCAGCTCCCACTGCTTTAGCTGAAATGACTTCTCCAGTTCCGACCCTGAGTGTCATTTCCCCATCGTTCAACTACCGAAAGGAACTATTTTCCTGAAAAGAAGAGCACACATGATTAGTTGCTCCTGAATCAAGTATCCAGGTTAACTCATCATGTTCTACCAGGCATGATTCTAAAACAAGTAAATCAAATTTACCTTCTTTTTCCTTCTTTTTCTCAGCAAGGTACTTTGGGCAGTTTCTCTTCCACTGTCCATCTACATTGCAGTGAAAACACTTGCCCTTATCTGCCATAGCTTTGGCTTTTCCCTTGCTTTTAGCAGCAGTACTGGGAGCTTTCCACTTGTTTCCTTTCTTCTTCTGAGTTTTCTTTGAAGAAGTGGCTACATATTTAGTTCCAGAGGATGAACCCTTCTCGAACTTTCTTTTAGAGTGAATAACGTTTGTCTCTCCTTCTATCTGTCCCTTGTTCTTAAGAAGATACTGATAGAGTTGTAGCTCATTCAGGAGGCTAGTCAGGTTGAATGTTATTTTATTCATCATTGCATTGCTTCGAAACTGTAGAAAACTCTTTAGAAGAGATTCTAAGATGAATGCAACCTGACTACGCTCATCTATGACCGCCCCGTTTGCCTCTGCCATGTTGAATTGGACCATCATATCCAGGACATGCTCCTGAACAGATGTGCCCTTTTTCATGCGACAGCTATAAACGTATTTGAGAGCGTCATGGTGGAGTTGGTAGGACGGTTGTCCAAACATCTCCTAGAGAGAGTTCATAATCTCCCTCGCTGTTACCATGCCCTCATGCCTTTTAGCCAAAACTTCAGATAAGCTGGCTAGGATATAGACGCGAGTCTTATCATTGGCCTTTGTCCAGCGGTCATAAGCATCCTTAACTTCTTGGGATGCATTACGAGCAGGGGCTGGAGGACAATCCTCCGTTAAGACAAATCGCAGATCATCGACAACAAGAATCGTATTCAGGTTCGACTTCCACGTAGCATAATTTTCGCCGGTTAATTCCTCATTTTTAAGCAGAGAGACAATTGAGGAAGACATTGCTGAAATTTAAACAAACAATGACCGTATTAGTTATCTTTGCCTTAACCCATCATACAAGCAAACAATTGCACACAATCCAATCAATTTAGAAAAACAGACAATCATAGAACCCTAAAACTATCGATTTAGTTTTGCAACGATGTTTCAGAGGTTTAGAATATCAGTCACCGAAGGGTGATCAGGTACTCCTCCTTTGAAATGAGACACCTCTCAGCTAATTTTAATTCTAGAATAACTCATATTCCTATAGACATTAGCCACCGTTGTTCGGTCAAGGATTTGTTAACACTTTTAACTCATCCTCGTAAGTGTAACCCTCCCACTTTCAGATCTCAGAGGCACGCACCAACAGGGTACCGAAGGGAAAGACAACTGTTGGTGATTAGCCTAAGAGCTCCTATCCTTTTCAGGAGTTCACGATGTTCCGAATCCTATGACCAGGCCCTCCGAAGGGATGGTTGCGCCAGGACAACTTGCAGGCGGATCATAGGACTCTCACGGTGTGAACTATGGGCGGACACCGAGGGATACGTTGACACGTGTCCCGCTCCCACTTACTCTAGACATTTTTCCCATTCACCTTGATATTGATTCATGCAAACACTTTCCGAAGGGAGGCCGCTCCTAAGGCGACTCGAAGCCGAGCATGAATCTCACGTTGTGAATATAGGGACATAGGAGCAAAACTTGATTTAAATCTCGTTTTGTAAGTTTCCTCCCACTGAAAATGTCCTAAGGTTAATATAGGGTTATTTAACTTAGATAATATTTGACTAAGTCAATCTATCTAAGTCTGATCCTATTATAACAATTATGGAAAGGATTCAACTGCAATCTTTTGGGTGAATTAAACTTCTTTTAATAAACCCAACATTGCAAGTCAACATTACTATGGTTAATTCAACTCAATGTTCGGGTCAGTTCCCAGGTAGGAGGTGTTCCGTAAACCGTCAACTTAAATACCCACAGCCTTAGACACAACTTTACCGAGAGAGTTCCCTTATAACCTCAGTAATGTAAGGTCTTTACTCTAAAGATCTAGGTGCATTAAACACTTTTAATTAACCTAGTGACATTGCATGCTAACATTTAACTATGATTAATTCAACTCCGGTGTTCCAGGTCAGTTTCCAGGTAGGAGGTGTTCCATAAACCGTCAACTTAAATACCCCCAGCCTTAGACAGAACATTACCGGTGGAGTTCCCTTATAATCATAGCAATGTTTTTCCTACTTAGTCAATTAAAACTATTTTAAATTCTAAGTAAGAAAAGATTCTAATCCTATTAGAAACTGATCTAGGTCTAATTAATTTTAAACAATTTAAAATTAATTCAATTTATCCTATGATCTTATGTTTTCATGCAAATCTTGATTATAGATTGACGGTTTCTAATCATTAATATTAAAGAACTATTTCAAATTTTTAATGATTAATCCTATAATCAAGAATCTAGGGTTTAATTCATTCAACAATCTCATTCAAATTGAATAATAAAACCACACTAATTGCATGAATAATATAACAATTATATTATTAACTATGGATGTTTCATGCTTCATGCAATATTGATTTTCTTTTAATATAACAATTATAAGCCAATCAAGAAAATCAATCAAGCATGCTTCATTCATCACATTAAACATAATTTTTTATATTTAATTTAAGTAATGACATGCTTCATGCTTTCCATTTTTTCATATAATTAATATACACTTATATTAAAAAATATGAAAACAATTCCATGCATTTAAACATACATTATAACAATTTATAATATATAAAAAATGCATGAGCATGTTTATAACCTAAGGTGGGATTAAATATTCTATATGACATCCATAAAGCATATAAATAGCAATTGAACCGGTTAATTTTAGCCCCTAGGATAAAATAAAGCATTAAATTACATTAATTTAGCTAAATTCTATCCTAAAAATCCATGTACAGCTCCGAAATTTTGTCTAAACATCACGAACCGCCCCAAACCACCTCGAACCGGCCTCCAAAATCACGAACCATGCAAAAAATTGGCTGAATCGAGCCAATAACACAGAAAATCGGGCTGATCCAGCAAAATAAACCGAACCAGACCGATTTCCCAAGTCAGGATCCCGGCCGGGAATTTCCCGGTCTCGATCCCGGTCGGGATCCCAGCCAGGAAATTTTCCAGCAAACCCTAAATCGTCGATTCCTCTATTCTGCACTCTGTTTTTCCGATTTCCAGCGTCGTTCTTCATGATTTTCGCCCAAAATCATCTCGATCTTCATCGATAACAGCCCTAAATCTAGACACAGACTTACAAGGACTCAATTTACATAAAATACCCGAAACACCGGGCCTTACATGATCAAAATCACATAAAATAAAATCTATGGCCATAAAATTAACCCAAACAGTTCAACGCAAACCAAACATACATTATGCATAAATCCCACCTTTAGAGCCTATCCCAACTTTTAATATTAATTAATAGGGACAGCGATGGCTCTGATACCAATTGAAGGGAATAAAAGTCCCCACGCAGCGGAAGCGCATCGATTGGACCTTACGCCGTATATTAATTAATATTAAAATACCGTTACAAAAACTCAAACAAACTTTAAACACTCTTTAAAGTTGCTGGAAATTCAGTTTAAACATACTTAAAAACAAATCTAAATTCATTTTCATGCTTTTCTAAAGAAAAGGGGAAGAACCGTCACATACCTTCGTTGTAGACTTGACCGTTCTTCGCCAACAACGCTCCAACGAACGAAAACGCAGCAGCCTCTTCGCCTCTTGATCGCTGGAATTTTCTTCTTGATTGACACAACAACCACAAAGGTTACACCGCTATGACTCTAGGTCTAGGAGGCAAAAGACTTGTGGGAGTCTTTCTCTAAGAGGGAGGCTAGAGAGAATTTTAGGTCTTGTCTTTGAGAGTCTAAGAGCAAGAGCAAAATTTCAAGTGTCATGACCAATTAGGTCTAGTGTTCTATTTATAGAAGAGAGACCATGAATAAAATATTCAATTAAATCAATCTTTTCCAAAATTGATTCAATCTTATTCCTTAATTAATCAATCATGATCAATCAATTCCATAATTGATTAATCTTTTCCACAAATGACTAATTACTTCCATAAGTGATTAGATCATTTCCATAAATGATTAATCACTTCCTTAAGTGATTAATTATTTCCATAATTGATTAATTCCCGGTTAATGAATTTTTTAATTAATTAACCACCAATTAAATATCACATATTTAATTTCCGGCCTATAATTAATTAATTTGCCCAAACACATTTTAGGCCTTAAATTAATTCATTATTTGAACTCTTTCAAACTTCCATAAATTTATATTTGAACTTCTTCAAATATTAATTTCTCTCATAATAATATATCAATATATATTATATTTGTTTCCCTTAGTAAATTGAACATTTTAAATTTACATTTATTACTTAGTTGCCTCAAATTACTTTATGAGCTTTTTTCAAAAAAAAAAAAATTACTTTATGAGCTACCAGTGGGACCTAATGCACCTGCAGATCAGAAGCTCCAACGATGTGAGATTAATTGGTCAAACTCATTAACCACATTAATCAATATTCGTTAACTGTGTGTACATTCCACTATAGACTCACAGTTGCACTCTTCTCACTGTAGACATATTTTCTGTGTCCACGGATCTAGACCAATATCGACTAGTTAGTCCTTCACGAGTGTCCGTAACACCAGCTGGGTCAAATTACCGTTCTACCCCTGGGTTACCTCTATTTCCTTAAGTACCAATTCTCCTCTAATGAACAACCTGTTTGTGGTCCAACCATCAAACAGAAAACCCTCTCATGCCATTGAGAGGGTAGGACCCTTTGTTCAAGACTCGGAGTAACCACTTAAGGGAACACTCATCTGCTTCCCTAAAGTCGGGAAGGAGTGAATTCCATCTTGTACGATTATGTTCCCAGCTCCCCATTCGGTCTTGTCCCCAAAATTGTAGGCTTATTGAGTCGGCGTATTGGCCACTCTCACCCATACAAATCAAAGGACAATCTCTCATGAGCAGGAGTCCATAATCAACTCAGGATTAAGACTAAGTTGTCTAGGTCGTCCTAGTGAAATAGAAAACCAACTAGTTAACGGTGTTATAACTAGTGGTTACTATTTCGCGGTCCGGTCTTATGCAAACTCATTGCATAGGATACCCCCACTCGCATGTCTCCTACACGAACGCGTTGGATCGCAGCGTTTGTATCAAATACAAAGTGGGTCGTATCCATAGTGTCACCAGGATAAGGCACCCAGTCTTATCCTTATACTATAGACCCTTTAGGCTGTTTCTTGAACAATGATCCCATATGTCGCTACATATAGTTCAAGACTCATATTACAGCCTAGGATGTCTAGTTTATTGGATTAGAGTTATTATTAGGCAAAGACAAATATAAAATATAAAATAACTAATAACAATTAATGGAAAAATATATCAATATTATTTCATTAATATCCGGTCAACCGTTACATTCACTATCTACGAGTTTTAGGGCATAAAACCCAATAAGGATATGTTTGGGTTAACATTACAAAATGAGATTAAAAATTAAATCATTTTGAAAAGAAAAGCAGTATTTTTGAAAGAGTTTTTAATTACATAATAGCTTGTGGATTAAAAACACTTGTGAGGAAACAAAGATTGTGAAGATTCTAAACAATTTTTATACAAAATGTTATGGGTAATTTTGGACCACCCCGATGTTCAAGGAGCTGATGAGGACAATCGGGTAAAAATCAGACTGTAGGATGGATCCCGAGGTTGAAATGGGCCAATGAATAAGGCCAAGACCAAAAGGGTCGAGGTCGGCCTTGGGCCGAGGCCGACCCTCGACTCACTTGCGCGGGTCGAGTCCCTCCGACTCCGTTTGATCCCTGCAGCCTCTAGCTGCCCCGGTGCCGCCTGGTTTGTCCCGAAACACCTCCGAATTCCTAAAAACCCTAGGAGCATGAACAGGTATTTATACCCTTCTTCGCCACTAAAAAAGGGATCCGAACTCTAATCTCGAACTTTATTCTCTACTTTCTCGTCTTGCTCTTACTTCTTTGCTTCCCATCGTTCTGTTTGCTGACTTAAGCATCAGAGACGGTGTCGCTAGCACTACACCGGTGTGCAGGTTACTGTCTTGCAGGCCACGTCTTCCCCCCTCACAAATAAATTTACCGTTGGTGGCACATGAAGGTCAAGTGAGTTCTTCTGACCAAATTTGACCATCAACAGTTGGCGCCGTCTGTGGGGAAAAAAGCTTGCAAAATTTGCATATAGATTACCTAACAAATAAGAGGATGGAGAAGAAAAACTAGAATCCAGATGCAAAACCTTCCGCAAATAACCATCAACCACAAAAATCGAAAGAAGAGTGATGCGAAAAGGGCTCCAAGACAAACAACGACTACTAGACGAACAGGGCGAAGGTTGAGGCCGAGCAGGCAAAGGCCGACCAGAGATGTTCATCCAGACCGATTAAGAGGAAACCCCACAAGAGATCAGAACCATATTTGGAGGATAAATCAAAAGCAAATACAAGTCTTAGCAAGATCGAAGGCACCAGGAAAAAAAGCTAGTCGAAGGGTTGGAAGCCATTCCATCAACATCCAAAACTAAGGCAGCGTATACTAGAACAAGATAGGGGGCTAAGAGGAAGAAGCTATTAGGCTGAGGCCAACCCTAAGCTAAGGTCATCCTTGGGACGAGGCCGAGCCGACCTTTCAAACCCTAAAAAATGTCCCCAATGCAAGAACACAAAGACGAGATCAGGAATGAAGCAAAAGGAGCCAGACACAGAAGATGACAGACTGTTCGAGACTGAGACCGAGGCTGAACCCAAATATGGTCGAGACCGAGGCCAAACCAAGCCATGTTTGAGGCCAAGGCCAACCATGGCCATGGTTGTGACCAAGGCGAATCATGCTATTGCAAGCGAGACTGAACACATGCAAGCCTAAGCTTTTCAACTTAGAGCCCACGCCACTACATGCGAGCCTAAGCTTTTCAGTTTGGTGCCCACGTTTATCATGCGAGCCTAAGCTTTCCAGCTTAGAGCCCACACCTTCATGCAAGCATGGACCAACGAGTCTACCTTGCCTCGTCTAAATCTGAGATCACGTGAGCCTGGACTACCAGGTCTACCTTGCCTCATCTAGTTTGGGCTCACATTTTCATGCGAGCCTGGACCCACCAGGTCTACCTCGCATTATCCTGACTTGAAGTTATGCCAGTCTGGGCCCCCGAGTCTACCTCGCCTCATCTAGATTCGAGACTACGTGAGCCTGGACTACCGAGTCTACCTCACCTCATCTGGCTTGAGCCCATCCCTTCTTGCGAGCCTGGACTCGAGTCTACCTCGCCTCAACCAGATTCGAGACTACGTGAGCCTGGACCACCGAGTCTACCTCACCTCATTTGGCTTGAGCATTTTCACATCATGCGAGCCTGGACTACCGAGTCTACCTCCCCTCAACCAGATTCGAGACCACGTGAGTTTGGACCACTGAGTCTACCTCACCTCATCTGGCTTGAGCATCTTCACATCATGCGAGCTTACACTGTCGAGTCTACCTCGCCTCATCCAAACTTGAGACCATGTGAGCCTGTACCACGGGTCTACCTTACCTCATCTGGCATGAACCCATCATGCGAGCTTGGACTAACCAAGTCTACCTCGCCTCATCCAAATATGGGATTGCATGAGCTTGGTCTGCCAAATCTACCTCACCCCATCTGGCTCGAGCCAATGCACTTCATCTGAGACAGGCTCACCTGGCCTAAGTCGAGGCCGACCATGCCGAGGTCGACCCCAAACCTTAAAGGTATTGTTCTCTTTATTCAACTATGCTTTATGTTTTAATGAAGCTTTACTTGAGATTGGGGGCTACATAGGGGATATGCACTCCCTATTAAACAAACAGCACACTGACTTAGCATGTTTCACTAAAAATTACATGTCCTAGTCTATTCTCTTATTATTTTCCTATAAGGACTAATATATGGATGCAGGGAGCCAAATTTTAGGCTAACAGGGGCTTGAGGTCGAGGCCGACCCTAGCCTCTTCCCTAACTTTTCTCTTGCAGAAATTAACTTTTCGATGCAGAAGCTCAAAATTTTCAAATCATGTGTGTGGATATGACTTGAACCTGGAATGAAGCACTCCGAATGACCAAGTACGGGGGTCTCGTTCACCTAACCCCTATTCAGGGAGTTTATACTTTATCTAGGTTGTCCTATCTTGCAGGAAAACAAGGAATGCACTCATACTCTTAAATCGGGCTTAAGGAGCTCGACCAATAGCAGTAAGTCGCACCTGAATCCCAATTCAAGAGTGGGGGCTTACTGTTATGGGTAATTTTAGACCACCTCGATGTAAAAAGAGCTGACGAGGACAACCAGACAGAAATCGGACTGGAGGATAGATCCCAGGGGCGAAATGGGCCAATGAATCAGGCTAAGACCGAAGGGGTCAGGCTTCTGGCCCAATCCCATGCTCGGCCCGCTTGCGCAGGCCGAGTCCCTCCTACTCCGTTTGGTCCCCTGCAGCCTCTAGCTGCCCCGGTTCCGCCTAGTTTGTCCCGAAACGCCTCCGAATTCCTAAAAACCCTAGGAGCATGAGCAGGTATTTATACCCCTCTTTGCCACTGAAGAAGGGATCCGAACTCTAATCCCGAACTCTATTCTCTACTTTCTCCTCTTGCTCTTACTTCTTTGTTTCACATCGTTTTGCTTGTTGACTTAAGCATCGGAGACGGTGTGGCTAGCACCACACCGGTGTGCAAGTTACTATCTTGCAGGCCACGTCTTCCCCCCTCACAAAAAAATTTACCGTTGGTGGCACGTGAAGGTTAGGTGAGTTCCTTTGACCAAATTTTATCATCAACACAAAATATATAAAAGAAAATACATTCTTTGAAAACACTTAAACTATAAAGTATTCCAAGTGGACCCTTAGTCACCTTGTCCTGTGATATGCATTGCATAAGCCGGGTTATTTAAGGAAAGCAGACTGAACATCGTCAAAGGGAACTACAGTTCACGAAGCAAAGTGAAATAACTATGAGTGCTAGGGGAAGGAGTTTTCATTGAGGCTGAATGAGTGGCTTCTCTTGTTCTTTTACTCGAGCTTTTACTTTCTACTATTTCATTGATCTTTAAATTCAATCATCTACATGAAATTAGGGTTGTAAAGTTAATTTCGCAATGCACCAAATTAAGCACATGTCACTCATGAGTGAAAAGAAGATTCAAATCTAAAAATTAAAATATAATACAAAGTGGTTAATTAATTAGGAAAGGGATGGAAACCACACTCCACTAACCACGTTGAGTGGAGTAGTAATAATGTGGTTGAATACTATCACAACTATACAGCACTTTCCAAACTTTGTTTTAATTTTCCATGTGTAGCTAGTTCTTTTTTTTTCTTTTTCTAGGTTTAATAATAAATTTAGTCTGAATTTTAACGAATATATGTCTCTTAATTATTGAAAGTTATAAGTTTCTATTTGTGTGAATTTTTTGGTTCTTAACGTGTGATCTAAATATTAATATAACGGATTGGATTAAATAAGTCATGGTTTGATATGACATAACTTTTGCTCTTTAATGGTCTTTACAGCTTAAAATTATTATATGGAAACATAGTTTAACTAGCAAGTGTGTTGGTGGTTTTTTTAGAAGTCATAACTTCGAATTTTCTCGATTTTTTTTATGACATTTGAGTAGAGAAGGCTATGTAAATAAACTGACACCACATAAGAATGAGAGGGATCTAAACTTCTAAATTGAGATTATGCAATATGATTATGAAAAAATAAAAATAAAACTTTTAAAAATTGATAGTCACCGTTTATGATAGCAAGATGCCCTTTCCTTTGTTGTGACTGAAGATAAACTTTAAAAGTAAGCATACTTAACTTGGAGCAATCCTTTAATTTGTTGCATGTCCTCTTAAAAAATTTCTTTTAAGAAGCATGTGAGTGTGGACAAAGCATATTGAAAGGACTCATGTTAGGTTTTTGGAATAGTTTTCATCCTAGTCTAAATCCTAGGTTTGAGATGTTATATTTACACCCTTGATTGAATTGGAAAAGAAAAAAAAAAAAAGCTAAATTATAAAAAAATACCCATGAACTTTGAAAAGTTTCAAAAATACCCTTGAATTTTAAAAAATGTTTCAAAAATACTCATAGCGTTAATTTTTGGATGGAAACCATTAAAGTTTCGGTTTCAAAACTTTCTGTTAATTTTTTTACTACATGTTTTTCTTTTCTATGCATGATTTAATTTTTTTACTACGTGTTTTTCTTTTCTATGCATGATTTAGTTGGTAAATTGATTTTGGTTAGATCTTGTTTGTTGTGATATAAAATATTGAATTTTGGAATTCTTTGCAAATTCTTTGAAGTCAAAGATTCGAATCTCCAACATAGTCATAATAAAAAGAAATTAAAATAAATACTTATCAAGCGGAAATTGAGAGATAAAAAAAAATTATTTAATTTAAAAGAATAAAAATCAAAACATGGAAAAGTGGACATTCATAAACATTAAACAACACAAATACTTTTAGACAGTGGAAGCTCCAACACATTGCACTTGTAAAAAATAATAAAATTAAGCTTTTAATTTCGTCTGCCATTGATTGTTTTGGAGCATAACAGTATTTAAAGCGATGGATGAGTTTGAAATTATACAAAAAAAAAAAAAAAAAGTTATGGGAAAACAGTTGCTGGTGGTGGTGATTTTGGTGGTTGAATTGCAGGGATACAATGGGTGCTTAGAAAAAGAAAGGGCAGGATTGTTAGATCTAAAGGCTTTCTTCACTGCCCAGAAATTTAGTATGGATTCTCTTACATCTTGGAGTGGGAAGAATTGTTGCGAGTGGAGTGGAGTTCAATGCAATTCTCTGTCTCTTCACGTACTCCATCTCTCTCTCAATGCTTTGTTGGATAATCAAGATTCCACCAACGACGCATCTTACTTTTTCGATGCTTCTCTTTTTAAACCTTTCACTCGATTGGAATCACTCGACTTATCTTCCAATGGCTTCTCTGCCTTCACTCATCACCAATGTAACATACATCAAATAACTTTCAAATTCGTTTATTTTCATTTTAATCATTTTGAAATTTCATTTTGAATATATATATATATATATAACACTTTCTTGATTCCTTTGTGACAAACAGATTTGAAGAACTTGAGAGAATTGACACTGGCGAACAATCGAATGAATGACTCACAACTCTTAAGAGGTAATTATGCAAGTGATAAAACAACCTTCTTTGTAAATATTTTTATTTCCTTTGGGTGGGGGTATTGCTTAAATGGAGTTTAAGCAATAAAAATAAAAATATATGTATTTTTTTATTTTAAAATTTTCAAAAATATTTTTTTTAATAAAAAATTAGTGTCCCGTCAACAATCCATTAGTTATTAATGGAAAATTGGACGAAGAGACCAAAATGAAACAAAATCAAAAGACTAAATCGTCGAGTTTGAAAACTTAGGGACCAAAATGAAACCTACCCCAAACCTTAGGGACTAAAAGTGTATTTTTTCCTTTAAAAACACAAAGTCAAAATTTGACACTAAAAAAAGTAGTTTTCAAAAACTTGTCTTTGTTTTTCAAATTTGGCTAAGAATTCAAATGTAACCTCCCCAAAGATGAAGACTATTATAAGAAAGTTAGGAGAAAACAAGCATAAATAAGCATAATTTTCAAAAACAAAAAACAAAAAACCAAATAGTTATCAAATGGAGTCATGTCTCGTTTGATAATCATTTTGTTTTTTGTTTTTGTTTTTGAAAATTGAACCCGTAAACACTACTCCCACCTATAAAAGTTTCTTTATTTTGTTATCTACCTTCTTCCCACATTTTTAAAAGCCAACTCCAATTTTTTTTTTTTTTTTTAAAAAAAAAAGTTTTCAAAACGTAGTTTTTGTTTTTGAAATTTTGCTAAGAATATGAATGCATCCTTAACAAAGATGGAAACCTAAGGAAATTAGGAGAAACAAACATAATTTTCTAAAACAAAAAACCGAAAACCAAATAGTTGTAAAATAGGACCTAAATAATTTTACACCTTCCAAATTATTGAGTTAGATCTTTACAATAACACATTTTACTTGACAGGATTATGCAAAACAAGGAATTTGGTGAAGTTGGATATCAGCTCCAATCATTTTTCAGGTGAATTTCCAGAATGTCTTGTAAACTCAACCAATCTTGAAATTCTTGACATCTCTTCAAATCAATTCAGTGGAACCCTTCCATCCACCTTTTCTAGTCTCACATCAATTAAGATCTTGCAGCTTGATAACAACAACTTCCAAGGTATATTCTCACTTAACTCCTTAGCCAAACTATCCAAACTCAAAGTATTCCAACTCTCAACCAAAAACACCACCAACTTACAAGTGGAAGCTGAAAGTCCCTCATTCTTTCCCACTTTTCAGTTAAATGTCCTCAAGTTGAGCAATTGCAACCTGAATAGGAAGAGTGCTTCTTCAAACATCCCCAACTTCTTATTGACACAACATGACCTTAAATTTCTCGACCTTTCCCACAACAATTTGGTCGGAATGTTTCCTGTTTGGTTGTTGCAAAACAACACAAACTTGGAGTACCTAATTTTGACCCATAACTCTCTTACAGGAACTCTCCAACTACCTACTTTCAAACATCATCTAACATACCTTCGACTCTCTTCCAACAATCTCAACGGTCACCTTCCTAACAACATGGGTTTCATTCTCCCAAATCTTACCCACTTGAACGTTTCAAAGAATAATTTTCAAGGCAATATTCCTTCGTCAATAGGAACGATGAGAAGCCTAAATATATTTGATTTGTCAAATAATAAATTTTCAGGGAAGTTACAAATTTCTATGTTCAGTAACATGTCTGAACTAAGTCGTTTGCAGTTGGGAAACAATAGCTTTAGTGGGAGTATTGAAGATGGAATACAAGACAGCCCGAGTTTAATTGTCTTGGACATATCAAACAATCTCATATCAGGTGAAATTCCTGGTTGGATTGGTAACTTGTCAGATCTTCTATATTTTCAAATGTCGAAAAATCATTTAAAAGGCAAGCTGCCAATTGAGCTTTGTTCCCTTCAATATCTCAAATTCTTAGACATCTCTCAAAATCAATTGTCTGGCCTCCTACCCTCTTGCTTCAACCTCCTTTCCTTGAATTACTTGTACATACAAGGCAACAACTTCTCTGGCTCAATTCCAAAAGCCTTTTCAAAGAGTTCAGAGTTGATCGTCTTCGATTTGAGCCAAAACAGATTCTCAGGTCATATTCCAACTTGGATTCATAGCTATCCGAGGTTACAATTCCTTTTGTTGAAAGGAAATCGTTTTCGAGGTTCGATTCCTCGACAAGTTTGCGAGTTGAGAGAAATGAGCATCATGGATCTTTCAAGCAATAAGCTGAATGGACCAATACCCTCGTGCTTAGGTAACATGTCGTTTGGGATTCCAAAAGGGCCTAAAAGTCCCTATGAATCAATGGGAGTCAGTTTTAATAGTGTGATTTCCATTGAACTTGATGTTGTATCTAAAGGAACTCCTCTGTATTGGAGCATTACTCACCAAGACAAGTACTCCGAAGGACAAATTGAAGTGGTTTTCATTACTAAAAACAGATTAGAACAATATAAAGGAACAATTTTGATGTACATGTCTGGCCTCGATCTATCAAACAATCAGCTAACCGGCCGTATCCCACTTCAAATTGGAGAGTTGCAAGAGATTCATGCATTGAACTTTTCACACAACAGATTGAAAGGGTGGATCCCAAACAGCCTTTGCAATTTAAAACAGTTGGAAAGCTTGGACCTTTGTTACAACTTGTTGAATGGAGACATCCCTTCTAAACTAGCTCAACTTGACTTTCTTTCTTTCTTCAACGTGTCCTACAACAACTTGTCGGGCGTGATCCCTGTGTCACCGCACTTTAGAACGTTTCCTGAAAGCAGTTATTTGGGAAACCCCAATCTCTGTGGGGCACCAACTGGAAAGAATTGCTCGAGTCTTGGCTCCACACCCAGTAATCAGAATGATGAGTTGACGAGGGAGGAAGTTGGTGAGATTCTTTGTGTAGAAGCATTCTACTGGAGTTTTGTTTCATCATATTTTACAATACTGTTGGGACTTGTGATGGTTCTCTTTCTCAACCCCAAGTGGAGATGGACATGGTTCTACTTTGTTGATGTTTGTTGCTCTTATTTATGCGACTATATTTGATTAACAAGTGTTTTATGAACACAATGTTTTCTTATCTTGATTAATTAAACGAGTGGGATAGAACAAACCTGCTTATAATTTTTTCTATTTTGAGTTCAATAATAGGGAGATTCGAACGTATTCATCTCTTAGAGTTCAAAGTACGTACATGACAATTACCACTTAGATATGCTCATGTTTTTAACTTATGAATGTTGATTAATTTGATTAATGAGTCTAACCAATTAATCTCGAAACATTGGAGCTTCTAATTTGTAGGTCCACTAGGTCCCCTACTAACTGGTAACGAGTAAACAAAGATTATTTGTTTTAAAAGAATTTGAACCGTTCAAATTAATTAAGGGAATTCAAGTTAATTAATTGTATAACATACAATTAATATAATGTGTATTGATACATGATAATATACAAAATTTGAATTTGATTCAAAATTAAACTATATAATTTGAGAGAATAATTAATATGAATATGATTCATATTAAAACTATAAATTAAATTAATATGAATTGGGTTCATATTAATACTATAGTTTAATTTTGAATATAATTCAAATAAATAATTAATTAAATATGTGAAATTTAATTTGAAGGAGTGTACGACACTCGAACGAAAGCGATTACGGATCTTGGGCGTTTAATTTCTTTAATTTGTCAAAGAAAAGCATGCTGAATTTTTTCCCAAAAACAGAGCATACAGAAATCTAACCTTTGGAGCACGAATTCGAACGTTTTGTTGGATTAATTCTCAGCACGATCGAGTCGTGGAGGACCACCGATATCTTCCCCGCTATTCTTCAACCTTAGAACGAGCTTGTGGGAGCTGGAGAGTGATGAATTTGAGAAGAATAGAATGGTTTCTTGCATTAGAAACATACTGTTTTGAGAGAGATAATTTTCTTTCCTTTCATGGAAAAACTCAGTCATTTCTCACACCCAAGCTTCATTTTTCCTCTTTTAAGGAAGCATTTCATGCAAAGAAAATGAAGCCCTCGCTGAGGGCAAGTAGATTTAGAGAATTAGTCATCCATTAAGGTGTCATTTTTTGCTTTTGATACCAAAATTGAATTTCTTCAAAATTAAAATTAATTTTGAATAACAATTAACCAAAATTAATTTTAAAACTAAATTAGTTTAATATATAATCAATTTAAACATTTTAAATTAATTATAATCATTTAATTAAATATCAAATATTAAATTAAATATGTGCACTAATCCCAATCTTTAAAACGATAAATTTGAATCGCTATTCAAATTTAAACCGAATATCTCGAACGTGAATCCCTATTCAAGTGCCTTATATTTAAATCATATTTATATAATAATAACTCTTTCAATTATGGTTTAATACTCTATTGAACCTGTTGTGAAGAACTCTAAAAATCATGCTTAAATTATAGCAAAACAGAAAATCACATTTAACCAAGTTCGCAATTTTCCAACTAAAACAATCATAGAAAAATAGGGAAGACGACACATATATTTATAGTGGTTCGACCAATGAGGTCTACATCCACTGTGCAAGGCGAGATCAATCTTTTATTAACTTCAATTCCAGAACAAGATACAATCGAAAAGAGAGAAAACTTCAAGCCACAAATCTCTCACAACTCAATAGAAACTATACAGAAGAACCAATCTCAAAAGAGATAAATTTCTCTCTTATATCATACCCAAAAGCCATCTGCTCCACAAAGAAAGAAAAACATTGTTCTTCTGCAAAACCTCAAAAAAACTGTTGCTACAATTTTTCGTTTCTGTACCACGAAGGAGAAGAAAAACCGGCAAAACCACATTTCTCCAATCTCGGTAAAAAACCATAACACACATTAATGATGGGCTGAGTTAAATGTGTGCTAACATTGGGCTTTGTACTTAATAAAAAACACAGGCCCAATATTGACTTTCAATGGATATGGCTTGAGTCATCACATTAGTCAACAAATCACCCTCTTGAATCAAGTATATCCTCAGATAAAGAAGCAAAACACAATCTTGAACTCACCATGCACCTTAAGCATCAACAAGCAACATTAGCCAATACCTACTTTAAGTAGGTCACAGAAGAATTTAAACTTCACTCCTGACAAAGACTTTGTAAACATATCAGCAAGATTATTTTCAGATGTAATCTTCTCTAGCTTCACTGTTTTCTTGTTCACTTCATCTCTCACGAAATGAAACTTCACATCTACGTGTTTGGTTCGATCATGGTATAAAGGATTTTTCGAAAGTGCAAGAGCACTTTGACTATCACAATGTATGATAGGTTCTGCTATATCTCCCTACATGTCTGAAATCAGTCCTTTCAACCAAATTGCTTCCTTAACTGACTCAGATAATGATATATACTCTGACTCAGTAGTAGATAAAGCCACTACAGATTGAAGAGAAGATCTCCAATTAACTGTATTACCAAACAATTTAAACACAAAACCAGATGTAGATCTTCTTTTATCTAAATAAGAGGCAAAATTAGCATCAACAAAACCTTCTAAACACTAAACGTCAGAATCACCAACTGTGTAAATTAAGCCATAGTTCTTAGTACCTTTCACATATCTGATAACCCATTTTACAACTTCCCAATGACGTTTTCCTGGGCAACTCATAAAACGACTAATAACACTCATTGCATAGGCTAAATCTGGGCGAGTACATGTCATTCCATACATTAAACAACCCACTGCATTTGAGTAAGCTACCTTTGCCATACCTGCAAGTTCTGTGTCTGTCTTTGGAGACTGAAGCTTTGACAATTTGAAATGAGAGGCCAAATGGACAACAACTGCCTTTGCAACATCAAGGTGAAACCTCTTAACCACACTGTCAAGATAACCCTGTTGTGTAATTATGAGTTTTCCAGCAGCTCTGTCTTTGATAATTTCCATGCCTAGAATCTTTCTAGCTGGACCTAAATCTTTCATATCAAATTCTCTGCATAACTGTGCTTTTAAGTCAACAATTTCAGAATATACATGAGAAGATATAAGCATATCATCCACATATAGTAACAAAAACACAGACACATCTTTCGAAACATGTTTAACATAAACACAGCTGTCATAATCACTTCTATTAATACCACACTTAATAATAAAAATATCAAACATTTTATACCATTGCCTTGGAGATTGTTTAAGTCCATAAAGTGACTTTTTCAATCTACAAACCAAATGTTCTTTTCCTTTTTCAACAAATCCAAGGGGTTAAGACATGTAAATTTCTTCCTCTAGCTCTCCATGCAAAAACGCTGTTGTCACATCCATTTGCTCCAATTCAAGATTAAAATGAGCAACTAAAGACAACAAAACACGAATGGAAGAATGTCTTACAACAGGAGAATAAACCTCATTATAGTCAATCCCATATTCTTGAGTAAAACCTCTTGCTACCAACCTAGCTTTAAATCTAGGTTTTTCTTCACCACTGATACTAGGTTTTACTTTAAACAACCATTTGCAATCAACAAGCTTATGATCTGGCGGTTTTTCTAAAAGCACCCAAGTGTCATTTTTCATCAATGAGGCCATTTCTTCATTCATAGCAATCAACCACATATCACTTTCTTTCGACTGCATTGCTTCATCAAAATTTGCAGGTTCATGACTTAACAAGATTTCATCACAGTTTAAGGCATAAGCTGTTTCTTTCCCCTATTCTACTGCACAACTTGCTTCATCATATCTTGCTGGCGGTCTAACAACTCTTCTCTGTCTATCTCTAGCTAACTGATAATCTGACAAACGAGATTTTGATTGATCATTTTAAGTATCTACAAACTCAGGTTGTTCCTCTGACGACTCACCAGTTAACTGATCATCAACCCTTGCAGCTTCATTATTAGAAACAGATTGCTCACCTGAAGATCCGACAGTGTGTGTGTTTTCTAACTCAATCTCAAAAGAGTTTGAAGACACATTATCAACAGATTTCTTAAAACTCACACTACCTGACAGCTCCCAAGGCAGGTCAAATTCATTGAATTTTACATCTCTACTGATAATACATCGTCCCTCACCTGATTGAAGAAGCCATAGCTTATAACCCTTCAACTCAGATGGATAACCAAGGAAGATGCACTTCCTTGCACGTGACTCTAGCTTGTCTTGTTTAATATGTGCATATGCAGCACATCCGAATACCTTCAAATGACTAAGATTTGGAGGCTTTCCTGACCAAACTTCTTGAGGAGATTTCATATTCAAGGCAACTGAAGGACTTCTATTTATGAGGTACGCTGTTGTCGAAACTGCTTCACCCCAAAACATCTTAGGAAGCTTTGCATTTGCTAACATACATCTCACCGTCTCAAGCAAAGTCCTATTGAACCTTTCTGCAAGACCGTTATGTTGTGGTGTGTAAGGAACTGTGTGATGCCTCTTAATTCCAGCTTTTTTACACAAAGTTACAAAGCTGTCATTCAAATACTCCAGACCATTGTCTGTTCTCAATACCTTAATTTTCCTTCTAGTTTGATTTTCAACCAGGACTTTCCAATCTCTAAAGGTTTCAAATGCATCACTCTTGTTCTTCAAAGTAAACACCCACAATTTCCTTGAGAAATCATCAACAATACTCATAAAGTATTTTGCTCCTCCAAGTGTTGAAACCCTTGCTGGTCCCCACAAATCTGAATGAACATAATCTAAAATCCCTTTGGATAACTTAGTGCTCTTAGAAAATTTCACCCTGGTTGACTTTCCAAGAGTACAATGTTCACAGAAAGATATTTTTGAAGGCTTGAACTTACCAAACAAACCTTGTTTGTGCAATTCATTTAAGCCTCTTTGAGAGACACATGGGCTAATCTATTGTGCCAAAGGACAGTTTCTTTATCACCTTGTCCTAAAACAACATTTGCACAATTAGCTACAGCTGAGGTTCCATTCAAAACATACAAGCCATTTCTAAGGTTACCTTTCATTTCAAGAAGTGAACCTTTATAAATTCGAAGAACGCCTCCCTCTAACTTGCAATTGAAACCTCTTTTATCAAGTTGTCCAAGAGAAACTAAATTTCTCTTTAAATCTGGAACAAACTGAACATCAGTCAGGACCTTCTCCATTCCACCATAAAGTTTCAACCTGACAGATCCTATACCCTTCACAAGACAATGCTGATCATTGCCCATCAAAACCTTGTTACCTTCAAGTTCCTCAAAATCTTGAAAGTAATGTCTATGAGGTGTCATATGATAGGAACATCTAGAATCAAGTATCCACTCATTATCAACTGCAATCTCAGACACAGTTAACACTCCTGCTGACTCATATCCTTCATGCACATTTGCAACAGTTTGTTCATCATTTTTCTCCTCTTTCTTGTTCTTGTTTTTTAACTGAAAACAGTTTTTAATCAAATGCCCTTCTTTATGGCAATAATAACATTTTCTCTTCTCTTTACCTCTAGATTTGGATCTATGTTTAGTGTTCTTCACTTGTGATTTTCCTTTAGATTCTAATCTCCCTCTAACCACTAAGGCATCAACATCCGTTTTCTCATACATGATTTCAAAATCTTTGGATCTCAAGGCATTTAAAACAATGACTAAAGTTAACGAGTCTCTGCCATATTTTATTGCAGCCTTAACTTCCTTATAGCTTTCAGGTAATGAATTTAGGAGAATAACTACTTGATTTTCACCATCTAAGTTCTCCCATGTATTTGCCAGATCTACACATATCTTCTTGAAATCATCTAAATTATTTTCTAAGGATTTTGATGGTTGCATCTTAAATCCAAAAAATCTTTCCTTCAAGTAAATCTTATTTGGCAGAGATTTACTTAAATAAAATGACTCCAACTTAGTCCATAATTCCTCTGGTTTTTCAATATCATTAACCTGTCGAAGCACATTATCAGATAAATGAAGAATCATTGTGCTATATGTTAATTCCTGCATTTCAGCTTGTTTTTCTTTGGTCATATCTTCAGGCCAAGTTTCTGGTTTATCTAAAATTCTACCCACTTTCTGTTGAACTAAAAGAGCTTTCAACTTTTTTCTCCAAAGGCTAAAATCTCCTTTTCCATCAAACTTATCTAGTTCGAATTTTGCAGACATATTAGGAATTTAAACAGCCAATCAATCTCACTGAATTTTTTTTTATTTTTTTTCCAACCCAAACACAATTTTAGATACACCCAACAAATAACACAACCCAGCCAAACAGAAATTTAAACCGACGAAAAACAGAGATACACTTACAGTTTCACAGAATCAAGAAACCCACAACTGCTATTGCCTTAATCAACACTGCTCTGATACCATTTGTTGTGAAGAACTCTAAAAATCATGCTTAAATCACATCAAAACAGAAAATCACATTTAACCAAGTTCGCAATTTGCCAACTAAAACAAGCATAGAAAAATAGGGAAGACGACACAAATATTTATAGTGGTTCGACCAACGAGGTCTACATCCACAGTGCAAGGCGAGATCAATCTTTTATTAACTTCAATCCAAGAACAAGATACAATCGAAAAGAGAGAAAACTTCAAGCCACAAATCTCTCACAACTCAACAGAAACTATACAGAAGAACTGAAGGTGTTAATATAACACATGCGGAAGCAATTGAAGATCGAAAGCACTTAAGACATTCAATTTTACTCCTAAAGCATGCATGTTCTAAAAAAAACAGAACATAAGGAAAGAAAAAAAAGTACCAACCTCTTTGAAGCTCACTTGAAAGGAACTCCTTGTGGTGTTTTCCTTCTCCAACTTCTCTTGGACAACCTTTAGTGTCTTCCCTACTATTCTCTTGGGCCAAGTATGACTTGTGGGAGTCTATAGTGATAGGGAAAGGAAAGGGAATGCTTGAAGGTACAAGCTCTTGAGAGATTTATGGAGGTCTTTGTGTTTGAGAGTAAATTCCAACAGCATAACCTTAAGCAAATCACTCTCTCCATGGATGAATCTGATCCAAGCTCCTTATATAGACATCAACCATGCAAAGACAAGCTTCATGACACTAGACACATGGTCAAAATGCAACTCAAAGTGGATTCTAGGTGTTTAATTCACAACACATGCAACTTGTGCATGGTTGTGTTGTTTTCCACTATGCATCATCATGCAAGAGTGGGAATGCCACTAAATCCACTTAATTTGAATATTGATTCTGAATTTTTCAGCTTGCAATTTACCCTAATTCAATTCTAAATTGAATTTGATTTCTAGGTTATTAATTGAGACATTTCCAAGTAATTTGTCATGATTAATCTAATTAATCATTGTCACCTAGTGCCATTTATTATATATGGTTCCTAATACATATATTTGGTATTTAAAACACTTTTAAATACCTTATCTCTCAATTCCTAATTTAATTCATAATTAAATCTTTGTGTCAAACACTTTTTACAATAAAACCCTATTTCTCGTTTTTGAACGATTCAAAGATTCCTATCAATATATTCTAGGCTTTAATCCGATATGAGCTAGTAGGGGGACCTAATGGACCTATAGATCATAGGCTCCAACGATTCGAGGCTAACCGACTAATCTCATTATCTAAGCTATCCAACATTCGTTAACTACCGAGACACTACACTATATAGCCTGATAGTTGCACTCCCGTCACTATAGATATATTTCCGTCCACTTGATTTAACCATGTTCAGTAAGTCGTTCCTTCATAGGTTGTTCGTAGCTATAGCTAGGTCAAATAACCGTTTCACCCCTATAGTACTTCTTGTTCCTTAAGTTCCACTAATCCTCTAATGAACAATCGATTTGTGGTCCAACCATCAAAGCTAAGTCCCTCTCGATCCAACGAGAGGGTGGGGCCCCTTGTTCAAGTCCTTGAGTTAATACTTAAGAGAAACCTCTCTACTATCCCTGAAATGGGTAGGAGTGAATTCCGTCTTGCGAAACTATGTCCCCAGCTATCTATTCGATTTTATCCCCAAAATGGTAGGCTTGTTGAGTCGGCGATGCTGGCCACTCTCACCCATGCAGATAAAAGGATAATCTTGTATAAACAGGAGTTCATAGTTAGCTCAGGATTAAGAACGAGTTACCTACGTCATCTATGAGAAATAGTCAGTTTCTTCAGTAAACGACGTTATAAAGAGAAAGTGACTTATTTCGTGGTCCTGTCTTATGCAAACTCATTGCATAGGACGCCCCCACTCGCATGACTCCACATGAACGACTTAGAATCACATCGTTTGTACCTAATACAAAGTAGGTCGCGTCCATAGTGTCCCAAGGATAAAGCACCCAACCGTATCCTTATACTATAGACAATTTTGACTATAAACTTGAACTTGATCCTATGATATATCTCTACATATAGTTCGAGTATTCATTTTATAGCCAAGGATCTTAGTTTATTGGATTTAGTTAATCATTTGCAATTTACATATTCAATAACATCTTTTACTGAATAACCTCAATAACGTCTTTATTGGAAATAAAATATGTTTAATCATTTACAAACTACGAGTTTATAGGACATTAAACCCAACAAGAACCAATCTCAAAAGAGATAAATTTCTCTCTTAAATCATACCCACGAGCCATCTGCTTCACAAAGAAAGAAAAACACTGTTCTTCTGCAAAACCTCAAAAACTGCCGCTGCAATTTTTCGTTTTTGTACCACGAAGGAGAAGAAAAACCGACAAAACCACATTTCTCCACTCTCGGTAAAAAACCATAACACACATTAATGATGGGCTGAGTTAAATGTGTGCTAACATTGGGCTTTGTAAAAAACACAGGCCCAATATTGACTTTCAATGGATATGGCTTGAGTCATCACATTAGTCAACAAAACCAACTCGTTAATGAAGGCATTGAATCCTTAAGCGGAAGCGAATTGAATCGTGCGTGATTTAATTTCAATTATTTCGAATACCGGTACGTTGGACAAAATTAGAAACTTATTTTCTAAACTAGATTAAGCATGCAATTACTAATTCTAAACGATTTAGAATTTTAGGAACTTACTTGTTGAAGACTGTTCTTCACAGCACTATGCTCCTCAACGAACACTTCGTCACGATCTCTTGAACACAACCATCAAAGAGCACCCACTATCCTCTGAATTCATGAGGCTTGGATTGTGGGATCCAATCTTGAGTTGGGAATAATTTTCCAACAAAATGTTGCTGGAAAAATCTTAGAGAATCTCAGAGAGGGAGAGCTTGAGAGAGAATTTCACTTCTCTGTCATTCTGTGTGAGAAATGAGAGAATGAGCGATCAGTTGGGCAACTCCCTCTCCCATGTACGATAAGTGGGGAGGGAGTTATTACCCTACTAGATCTTGATTGTTGGATCTAATCCAAAAGATCTTGGCCGTCTATTAATTAAATAATAATAATCATTTAATTAATTAATTAATTATAATTAATTTAATCAAAACAATATTAATTAAATCAATTATAATATAAGGTATTTAATTCAATTTGAGTCATATTCAATTGAATTAAACTGGCCATTCAATTAATCCTATTAATTGAATCCACATTAATTAAATATCAAATATTTAATTAATTTTGTAATTGAATCATATTCAATTATATCTCTCTCCTTTAACCTATAGTTTTAATGTGCATCAAATGTACATTAATATTAACTATAGAATTAATTTAATCAAATCACATTTAATTAAATTAAATTAATTAATTCTCCAATTAATTAATTCATTAATTAAATATCATATATTTAATTAATTTACTATTTGAATCATTATTCAAATAATTCTCTCATATACTATAGTTTTAATATGAATCTCATTCACATTAAATTTAACCTATAGTTTCAATATGAATCTAATTCATATTTAATATTTGAACTCCTTCAAATATTTAATTCTCCCGTTAATTAATTTTGAACCATATCCAAAATTAATTTATAATATAAAATTTAATTCATTAATTAAAATTATATTATAATGTATATTTATACATTATTTTAATTGTATCAAATACAATAAAATTCCCATAACGAATTTGAACACACTTCAAATTCTATTCAAGACTATTTAACCTCAGAACCCTTTACGAGCTAGCAGGTGGACCTAATGGACCTACAGATTAGAAGCTCCAACGATACGAGACTAATTGGCTAAACTCATTAACCAAGTTAGTCAACATTCGTTAACTGTGAGTCACTCCACTAAAGACCCACAGCTGCACTCTTCTCACTGTAGAATATTTCTGTGTCCATGGATATCGACCAATAACAGTAAGTCCATCCTTCACGAGTGTTCGTAACGCCAGCTGGGTCAAATTACCGTTTTACCCCTGGGTTACCTCTGGATCCTTAAGTACCACTGATTCCTCTAATGAACAATCTGTTTATGATCCAATCAATAAACAGCAATTCCTCTCGGGCCAGGAGAGGATGGGCACCCTTGTTCAAGACCCAAAATCAACCCTTAAGGGAACATACATCTTCTTACCCCAATAGGGGAAGGAGTGAATTCCATCTTGTACTGTTACGTTCCCAGCCCCCATTCGGTCTTGCCCCTGAAATGGTAGAATTATTGAGTCGGCGAACTGGCCATTCTCACCCATACAGATCTAAGGACAATCCCTCCCGAAAAGGAGTTCATAACAGACTCAGGATTGAGATTGAGTTACCTAGGTCATCCTATTGAAATAGAAACCTAAACTAGTCAACGGTGTTACATCTAGTGGTTACTATTTCGCGGTCTGGTCTTATTCAAACTCATTGCACAGGATACCCCCACTCGCACAGATTGGATCATTCCTCTAATGAACAATCTGTTTATGATCCAATCAATAAACAGCAATTCCTCTCGGGCCAGGAGAGGATGGGCACCCTTGTTCAAGACCCAAAATCAGCCCTTAAGGGAACATACATCTGCTTACCCCAATAGGGGAAGGAGTGAATTCCATCTTGTACTGTTATGTTCTCAGCCCCCATTCGGTCTTGCCCCTGAAATGGTACGATTATTGAGTCGGCGAACTGGCCATTCTCACCCATACAGATCTAAGGACAATCCCTCCCGAAAAGGAGTTCATAACAGACTCAGGATTGAGATTGAGTTACCTAGGTCATCCTATTGAAATAGAAACCTAAACTAGTCAACGGTGTTACATCTAGTGGTTACTACTTCGCGGTCCGGTCTTATGCAAACTCATTGCACAGGTTACCCCCACTCGCATGTCTCCTACATGGATGCTTTGGATCATTGCATCTGTATCGAATACAAAGTGGGCCGTATCACATAGTGTTACCAGGATAAGGTACCCAACCTTATCCCTATACTATAGACCATTTAGGTTGTTACTTGAACACTGATCCCCGTATGTCCCCACATACTAGTTCAAGTTTCATCTAAACAACCTAGGATCTTAGTTTATTGGATTTGGGTCAAATTGTGCAATTTTAGTAACAATAACTCTTTATTGTACAAACCTCAACAACAACGTACTGAGACAAGTAAACAATTTGTCATCATTCACTATGTACGAGTTTTAGGGCATAAAACCCAACAGTTAAATCATATCAAATATAATTAACGATATCTCCCTAAGTTGAATTTAAACGTATTCAAATTCGTTCATCACTATGTTCTAAGGTTTATCCCGTTTGAGCTAGTATGGGGACCTAATGGACCTACAGATCATGAGCTCCAACGATCCGAGGTTAACCGATTGAACTCTTTCAATCCAAGCTAACCAACATTCGTTAACTAACGGGACACTCCACTATTGCCCGTAGCTAAACTCCCCTCACTGTAGATATATTTCTGTCCACCCGATATAACCATGATTAGTAAGTCGATCCTTCACAGGTTGTTTGTAACTATAGCCAGGTCAAAAGTTCGTTTTACCCCTATAGCACTTCTTGTTCCTTAAGTTTCCACTGAGTCCCTAATGAGCAATTGGTTTGTGGTCCCTTACCACTAAACCTAAAACCTCTCAGGCCAATAAGAGGGCAGTGCACCTTTGTTCATGTCCCAGAGTCAGCACTTAAGGGAACCACCTCTCTACTATCCCTAAATTCGGATAGGAGTGAATTCCATTTTGCAAGACTATGTCCCCAGCTATCTACTCGGTCTTATCCCCAAAATGGTAGGCTTATTGAGTCGGCGATGTTGAGCCACTCTCACCCATGCAAATCAAAAGATAATCCCGAATAAACAGGAGTTCATAGTTAGCTCAGGATTTAGATCGAGTTATCTAGGTCATCGCTTTGAAATGGTTAGTTTTCACAGTAAATGGCGTTATAAAGTGAAAGTGACTTATTTCGCGGTCAGGTCTTATACAAACTCTTTTGCATAGAACGCCCCCACTCACATGTCTCTTACATGAACGATTTTAGGATCACATCGTTTGTACTAAAACAAAGTGGGCCACGTCACATAGTTTTTCCTACGATAAGGTACCCAGTCATATCCTTATACTATAGACCGTTTAGGCTATTACTTGAACTTGATCCATTTTTATGTCACTACATAAAGTTCAATTGTTCATATCATAGCCAAGGATTCTAGTTTATTGAATTTGGGTTAATTAATACATAATTAAAAGCTACTAATTGACAACCAGAAATCGAATAACCTCGATAACGCTTTATCAATTATAATTAACTTTGTTTCATTTACTATCCACCCGTTTTAAGAAGTAAAACCCAACATAATTAATCATTGAAATATTCAATTAATTAATTGATTAGTTTGATTAATGTAATTTAATGAAAAATATGATTTAATTGAGTTGATTAATTAAAACACTATATTGAATTAATTTAATTGTATTACATTTAATTAAATTAATTAAATATAAATAAACCTAAGTTAATTTATCTAAGTTTATGCCTATTATAACTCTTACAATAAGATATTTACTTTTATGTTCTTGGTGAATTAAACCTTTTTAATTACCTAGTGACATTGCATTCTAACAAGACTAGGGTTAATTCAACTCAAGTTCCAGGTCACTTCCCATGTAGGAGGTGTTTCGTAAATTTTCAACTTAAATACCCACAGCCTAGACAAAACCTCACCAGGAGAGTTCCCTAATAACCAAAGTCCTATTTGTCCTAATTACCATATTTTAAAAACAATTAAAATATAAAGTAAGACATGTTTCTAATCCTATTAGAAATTTTTTATCTTAGGTCTAATTAATTTTAAACATTTTAAAATTAATTCAATTTTCCTAAAATCCTATGTTTGCATGCAATCTTTATTATAGGTCGAGGGTTTCTAATCATTAATTTTACAACTATTATAAACTTTAATGATTAGCCCTATAACATGTTTTCTATGGTGAAATAAATTAACAATCATATTCAAATTAATTTATAAACCATATACATGCATTTTATGACATACTTTAATATAACAATTATAAAAAGCTATGGATGTGAAATGCAAATTGATTTTTCATAATATTATTAATACCACCATTATATCATTAAATCAAGAAAATCAAGCAAGCATATACAAGAAATTAATTAAATATAACTCTTATATTTACCAAAGTAATGTCGTGCATCATGCTTTTCCATTTTCATATATTTAATATAACAATTATATTAAATAACTCTCATGAAAAATATTCCTCATGCATATTTACCATACATTATCACTATTATAACATAAAAATATGCATGAAACATGCTTAACCTATGGTGGGATTTAGCTAAATGACATCTATAAAGCATTAAATAACCATACAGACTGGTATTTTGGCCCCTAGGATAAAAATAAATAATAAAATTATATTAATTTTATCAAAATTATCCTAAACCGCCTTGAGCCGCTCCAGAATCGGACCCCAAAACCACGAACCAAGTGAAAAACACCAAAAACCGAACCGAACTAGACTGAACATCCCGAATTCACGTTGCGCGCTTCTGCTTCACGTTGTGTGTGAAGGAGTATACGAGACATTAGCGGAAGCGATTCAGATCGAAACACTCAAAGTTCTTTTAATTTCAATTAGAAAAGCATGCACAACAAAGAACCGAAAAATAGAGTTTTTAGTTTACCAACCTTTGGAACTTAAATTCTTCAAGACCGTTGGATGAAATCAAACACGAACGAGCTTCGGACTACCACGAGAGTCTTTCTCGCTATCCTCTGGCCTTAGAACGAGTTGTGGGACTCCAATTGTGTGACGAGCTATTAAGAGGGAAAGATGGGTTTGAGAGAGTTTATTCTGGAGAGAAAATTTTCTAGCAACCAACCCTTTTGGCCATCAGCTTAATTCTTCTTTTTTAAAGACTGTCTTTCTGAACACCAATCCTTTGGAGAAGAAGACAGCTCATGGGGAGTGGAAATTGTCATCCTTCTATGGTGTCAAACACCTAAAATTAGCAAAAATTTGAGTTTACAAAACTCAATTAATGGAATTCAAATATTGAATTTCATTTATCTAATTTTACATAACTAATTCAAAATTAGTTTTGTATTTAAATTAAATACTTTAATTTAATTAAATAATTATTTAATTAATATTAAATCATTGCACAAATCCCATTGCCTTTAAAATCGAGCATTCAAATACGAATCCCTATTCATATTCAAACCATAATATGTCTCGAATACATAATATACTGACAATATTTAAATCATAATTAAATACTACCAACTCTCTCCCAATTTAATTTGTAATTAAATTTTAACGTTAAATATATCGAACATAATTTGACAACAACTCCCTAGTCTGAGTTTGAATGTTTCAAACTTTCTCATCACTGTTGGGTTTTATGCCCTAAAACTCGTAGATAGTAAATGCATTTTACCGAACATTAATAAAATAGTTTATTTTGTTTGTATTTAGCAGATCTTGTCTTATTAACCCTAATCCAATAAACTAAACATCCTAGGCTGATAGTATGAGGCTTGAACTAGTATGTAGGGACATACGGGGATCAATGTTCAAGATTCAGCCTAAAGGGTCTATAGTATAGGGATAAGGTTGGGTACCTTATCCTGGTGACACTATGGATACGACCCGCTTTGTATTATGATACAAACGCAATGATCCAACGCGTTCATGTAGTTGACATGCGAGTGGGGGTATCCTATGCAATGAGTTTGCATAAGACCGGACCGCGAAATAGTTAACCACTAACTGTAACACCGTTAGTTGACTTGGTTTCTATTTCACTAGGATGACCTAGACAACTCGGTCTCAATCCTGAGTGGATTATGGAGAGTTCACGAGGGGTTGTCCTTTGATTTGTATGGGTGAGAGTGGCTAGCACGCCGACTCAATAAGCCTACCATTTTGGGGACAATACCGAGTGAGGAGCTAGGAACATAATCACACAAGATGGAATTCACTCCTTCCCGACTCTAGGGCAAGTAGAGGTGTGTTCCCTTAAGTGGTGTCTTCGAGACTTGAACAATGGACCTAACCCTCTCTATGGCACGAGAGGGACTTCTGTTTGTTGGTTGGACCTCAAACAGATTGTTCATTAGAGGAGTAGTGAGAACTTAAGGACAAAGATGTAAACCAGGGGTAAAACAGTAATTTGACCCAGGTGGGATACAAACACACTGACTTGTAGTATTGGTCGATATCCGTGGACACAGAAATATTCTGTAGTGAGAAGAGTGCAGTTGTGGGTCTTTAGTGGAGTGACCCACAGTTAACGAATGGAGACAAACTTGGTTAATGAGTTTAAGCCGATTAGTCTCGTATCGTTGGAGCTTATGATCTGTAGGTCCATTAGGTCCCACTAGTAGCTCGTAAAAAAACTTGAAGCAAATAAATATAAATTGTAAATTGAAGGTGTCCAATTTATTTTGGGAATCATATAATGTATATTGATGCATTATATGTTAGGATTGGTGCCCTAAAACTCGTAGATACTGAATGTTAAACGAATTATATATTTATTCGATAAAGGCGTTATCGAGATTGATTCAGTAAAAGTCAATACTGAATAAAGTAAATTGCACATATAATAACCCAAATCCAATAAACTAAGATCCATGGCTATAGGATGAACACTTGAGCTTTATGTAGAGACATAAAAGTGGATCAAGCTTGAGTAATAGCCAAAACGGTCTATAGTATAGGGATAGGGTTGGGTACCTTATTCTGGAGACACTATGAGACGCGACCCACTTTATAGATGGTATAGACGATGTGATCCTAAATCGTCCATGTAGAGACATGCGAGTGGGGGTGTCCTATGCAATGAGTTTGCATAAGATCAGGACCGAGAAATAAGTCACTCTCGCTTTATAACATCGTTTACTGACGAGACTGACTATTTCATGTGATGACCTAGGTAACTTGATCTTAATCTTGAGCTAACTATGAACTCCTGTTTATTCGGGTTTATCCTTAGATCTGCATAGGTGAGAGTGGCTCAGTATCTCCGACTCAATAAGCCTCCCATTTCAGGGATAGGAACGGGTAGATAGCTGGGGACATAGTCGTGCAAAAAGGAATTCACTCCTACCCGAATTAGGGATAGTAGAGAGGTTGTTCCCTTAAGTGCTGACTCCGGGGCTTGAACAAAGGGATCCCACCCTCTCATTGGCCCGAGAGGGACTCGGTTTATTGGTTGGACCATAAACCTATTGTTCATTAGAGGATCAGTGGGACTTAAGGAACTAGAAGTACTATAGGGGTGAAACGGTTTTTTTTTTCACCAAGCTATAGCTATGAACAACCTGTGAAGGATCAACTTACTAATCATGGTTAAATCAAGTGGACGGAAATATATCTATAGTGAGGGGAGTGCAACTATCGGGCTATAGTGGAGTGTCCCGGTAGTTAACGAATGTTGGCTAACTTGGATAATGAGATTAGTCGGTTAGCCTCGAATCGTTGGAGCCCATGATCTATAGGTCCATTAGGTCCCCTTACTAGCTCATATCGGAACAAAGCCTAGAACAAAAAGATAGGAAGCTTTGAATCGTTCAAAATCGGGAAAACGGGTATTATCGTAAATTTTGTTTGACACAATAATTTAATTATGAATTAAATTAGAAAATGAGAGATGAAGTATTTAAAAGTGTTTTGAATACCATATATATGTATTAGGAATCATATATAATTCATGGCACTAGGTGATAAAGATTAATTGGATTAATCATGTAAAAATTACTTGGAATTGTACCAATTAATTGCCTAGAAATCAATTTCAATTTTGAATTGAAATAGGAGTGAATTGCAAGCTGAAAATTGAGAATTTATATTCAATTTTAAGTGGATTTAGTGGCATTCTCACTCTTGCATGTTGATGCATAGTGGAAAACAACACAACCATGCACTAGTTGCATGTGTTGTGAATTAAACACCTAGAATCCACTTTGAGTTGCAATTTCACCATGTGTCTAGTGTCATGAGGCTTCTCTTTGCATGGAAGATGTCTATATAAGGAGTATGAATCAGATTCAAAGTGAGGAGAGCCACTTTCTTTAATGTTATGCTGCTGGAATTTGGACTCAAAGTTCTCTCATCTCTCATTCTTCTCCATTTCTTGATGCTTCAAGCATTCCCTTCCCATTCCCTATCTTATATAGACTCCCACAAGTCGTTCTTGGCCCGGAGTATAGTAGGTAAGACTCTAGAGGTTGTCCAAGGAGCATAGGAGAGGCAAACACCACAAGGAGTTCAACATAAGTGAGCTACAAAGGTTGGTGTTTTCTAAACTCTCTATTTTGTTTTTTCTAGAACATGCATGCTTTAGGAGCAAAATTGAATGTCTTAAGTGCTTTCGATCTTCAATTGATTCTGCATGTGTAATATGTACACCTTCATTATAAAATAAAGTTTATGAAACTTTATAATATAATTTTTTGAATTAATTTCAAAAATTAATTCATGAGAGAAAATATTTGAAAAGTTCAAATAAATTTAATATGAATGTAATTCATATTAATTTTAATTTTAATAAAATTCCTAAGATTAAATATGTGATATTTAATTGGGTAATTAATTAATTATGAAATTAATTAATTATTTATTAAAATTAGATATTGTTCAGATAATAGATTTGAACTTATTCCTAGACCTTTTCCTATTAGGAAAAGGTCTTGGCCTTTACCTATATATAGGACCCCTGGGGTGGGATGAAAGGCATCCCATTGATCATTCTCTCAGAGATCTCTCCCAAAAGACACCCACAAGTCTCCTGCTTCAAGAAGTCTTAGAGATATACTGGTGTAGCTGATTGGTGGTGTTCGCACAAGAGGGTTGCTGCGTTTTCAATCTTATTGGCAAGAAAAGGCAAATTGATCAAGGCTTTCTACAAAAGTAAGCTTTCTATGAAATCCTTGATCACTAGGATCAATCTAGTTGATCTTTTATCATGTTTATAGCCTATGTACAACCATATTTATTACTGTAATATTTTGCAAATTGTATTGGTATTTCAATTAGAATATAAGACTCTGAGTAGGTTCCGTAATTCTTTCCGCTGCGTGGGGCTTTTATCTTTTCAATCACATATGTTCTAAGGTTTATTCCATATGAGCTAGCAGGAGAACCTAATGGACCCACAGATCATGGGCTCCAACGACCCGAGATTAACCGACTAAACTCTTTTAACCTTGTTAACCAACATTCGTTAACTACCGGGACACTTCACTATAGCCTAGTAGTTGAACTCCCCTCACTGTAGATATATTTATGTCCACCCGATATAACCATGATTAGTAAGTCGACCCTTTACAAGTTGTTCGTAACTGGAGCTGGGTCAAATGTCTGTTTTATCCTTGAAGTTACTTCTTGTTCCTTAAGTCCCTACTGAGTCCCTAATGAACAATTGGTTTGCTGTTCGACCACTAAACCTAAAAACTTCTCGGGCCAATGAGAGGGCGAGATCCTTTTGTTCACATCCCAGAGTCAGGACTTAAGGGAACAACCTCTCTACTATCCCTACGTCTTGCCAGACTATGTCCCCAGTTATCTACCCGTTCCTATCCCTAAAATGGGGGGTTTATTAAGTCGGCGATGATGAGCCACTCTCACCCATGCAGATCTAAGGATAAGCTCGAATAAACAGGAGTTCATAGTTAGCTCGGGATTAAGATCGAGTTACCTAGGTCATCACACTAAAATAAGTGAGTTTCAACAGTATACGACGTTATGAAGGAAATTGACTTATTTCTTGGTCCTGGTCTTATGCAAACTCATTTGTAGAGGATGCCCCCACTCGCATGTCTCTATATGATCGATTCAAGATTACATCATTTGCAATTTATACAAAGTGGGTCGCATCTTATAGTGTTTCTAGGATAAGGGTACCCAACCTTATCCCTATACTATAGACTCTTTAGGCTATTACTTGAACTTGCTCCACTTTTATGTCACTACATAAAGTTCAAGTATTGATACCATATAGCCAAGGATGTTAGTTTATTGGATTTAGGTTATTTAACGTGTAATTCACTTATTTAATAACTTAAGTGAACAAAACTCAATAACGACTTTATCGAACAAAGTATATAACTATTTGTTTCATTCACTATCTACGAGTTTTAGAGCACCAACCCCAACAATCTCCCACTTGCACTAAAACTCTAGTTTAGTGGGTTGTAAAATAATCCATAACAATAGTGAGTGAATAAATACTTGTATTAATAATAGTTTACAAATACAAGAAACTAGGGCATTACAATACCCAGTTGGTGCGTGTGTGAACAAAATGGATGGAATGTGAGATAAGATGGATAAAAATAAGAAAGAAATATTCAGGCAACACTTGAGTGCAAGTATACACTATCGCAGTAGTAATAAAAAACCTCATAAAGTATTCCAAGGGTATCGATCCCACGAAGACTAAATTGGAAATTCAGATTGGATGAAGAAACTACTCAAATGATTGCTTTTGAAAAAGGTAACCAAAGAAAATAAGTTGATTAATTGGGTTTTTGAAAAGATAAATAAAAACAAGTACGTAGATAATAAAGAATAACAAATAATAAACAAACGAGGTATTCAACATGGATTCATCCCTAGGGTAACAACCATACTTATGCAATATCTAACTTAAGAGTGTTTAATGCATTGGGTTCGATTTAACTTCCATTTGGCCCTTGTTTCCAAAAACAGCAAGAAGGCTAAGCGAGTACTGTTATGCACATTTGTGTGACTCGACTCCAAAATAGATAATTCACGAATGCAACCTATAACCCTATAGTCGATATATGGTGCCTTAGGCAGCTTTCCCTATACCGCAGAACAATCTTTTTCGAGCCTTTTCTCCTATATCACCTTTATGAGAACCGATATCGTTTACCCCTTTCGAGATCAAACTCACATAGCATGCAAAGTCTAAGTGATTAAATTAAACTCAACAAGATCATAATGATATTCAATAAAGAATGACATGCATTAAACCTTACTTAAGTAAGTAAAACACTTTCAAGCAATTAAACCCTAAGGGAATTCACCACATTGAACCCCTCAACGAGATTTAACTACTCATGATGGGATAAAAAGCAAATGAACACATTTTCATTGAAATAATGATGTAAAGAATACAAAGTAATGAAAAGGTTCAAGAGCTGGAAATAAAAGAGATAGCTAAATATTATGGGTTTTTTGTTTACACAATCCTTCTAGAGTTCACTAAGACACTCCACTCTGTCACTTTTACAAGATGGGAATGGGTGAAACTCTCTATAAACCACAAGGTTTGATGTCTAACTCTCTCTCTGGTTAGAATTTGGTCATCTAAGAAGGACCTCGGGAATCCCTACTCATTGGCATCGAGCCAAGGCTCTGTCACCACCCTTTTCTTCCAAGTGAGTTTTGCTTGAATTTGACTTCGAATCCCGAGCTTATATAGTGTAGAAATTTGTTGAGGAGCTGCGGAATAGGTGCTGGAAGGTTGCCCAGTCAGTTTTGGGGTCAAAACAACCGGTTAGGTACGAAGACTCGTTAACAACGACCAGCACACGACTCGGAACGACCTCTATTTTTCCAGAAATGCGGTCGCAATTCATTTTTTCTTCCCAGAAATGTGGTCGCATTTCTTGGGAATTCCAGCTTCTCCTCTGTTTTTCTGCACAACAGCAAACTAAGTCAAATTTGCTTCAAATCAAGTCTTTTTAAGCACAAATAAGCATAATTCAACAAAAGTGACTCTCAACACCCTAACTTATCAAATTAACATATTTTGAGCTCGGAAATAGTAAAATTGACCTAAACACTCAATATTTGACCAAGAAATGAGCTAAATATAAGGGTAAAATATGTATATTTTTTACCCTTATCATACCCCAAACTTAACTCATTGCTTGTCCTCAAGTAATTGTCAATCAAAATGTTAGAGATCAACATTAATTGCAAACCAAAACGTTAGAGTTCATGCATAGTAATGAATCATGGTACTAGTATCAACTTTTCACTTAAAATCAAGTGACATGGAATCAAGTAAACATATATTTCAAAATCGTTTTCTCAAAAGTTTGCCTTTCAGGAGAGGGTTATACTCTAGTGCCAGTCACAACGTCTGAGTTTCCTAGGCATGAAGATTTCTATTGTTCTTTTTCAAAGCAAAACTGATAGCGAGCAGAAATGTCGCTATTTTAGTCCTAAAATATTAAGGTTTTTAGTGTTTTAATTGGGTTTTTATTGAAGATAGTTAATATATTTTGTTATTTGGTCTTTAGGAGCAAAATTATGGATTTTGGTGAAAAAGTGCCCAAAAAGAAGTCATTCAAGCCCAATTTCCATGTATGGGTCAAGGGGGAAGCCAAGAAAGTCAACCATGAAGATGAGGCCCAAAAGAAATGAAGAGAGGCCCAAATTCAAGCCCAAAATCACGCCAGAAAGTTCTAGAATAAGTTCGGAAATAGGGTAGCATCGACGCTGTCCCATTTCTTTGCCGGCAAGTCGATGACTCATAGCGTCGCGACGCTTTGTCAATAGCGTCGCGACTCTGCCCCATTTCCGAGCCTATAAATAGCGCCCCTTGAAGCCATTTTTTTAGCATCAATCATCATTTCCCTCATTCTTTCCTTTCTTTCCTTGGCTCCTTTGGAGCCTCTCTCAAGGCTTTCTAGCCTTTTTGAGAGTTCTTTAGTGGGAAAATTTTGGGAAGCTTTGGGGAGCACTTTAGGAGGCTCAAGGTGTGCTCGGAGGGACTCCAAGCGCCAGCAATGGGGTCTTCGACGGTCAATTCCTTCCCTTTTATTGTGCTCATATTTATGCTTTCCATTGTAAATTTTATGGATATTTTAGCTATGTATAGCTAAACCCCAATTTGGGATCTTGAAATGAAATTATAGTCAAAGTATTGTTATAATTGCCTATCTCTTGCCCTTTTCCTAATTATTTGTATGGATGTGCTTAATGTTGTGTGCAATCTAGCCAATTGTGTATTGATTCGATTCTTAATGGTGACTCGACCGAGAGAAGGTAGGATAGATCATAATCCATGCAACTAGTTTAATTGCCCGTCGTGACGACGAGATTAGTTAGTTAAACTTAGATTCCTAAAATGAATCTGAGCGTAATAATTAATGAATTTTAATAGCGCTAAGGACACTTAGGTTGTTCAAATTAATTAATTACAATTAGGGGAGGCCAACAGGAGAACCTATGTGATTAACGGAGATTCTAGGATTATAATTAGTTGGGCATCGAGATAGGATAATTGTAATAATTGTTTAGCTAATAATTGATTTTCAAGACCCCACTTCCCAATAAAAAGCTCTTTCTCCATTTCTTTATTTCTTGATTGATCAAATTGATTTTTAATTGCTTTGATTTTTAAATTCCTTTTAATTGCATGTTTTGGTCCCTAGATATTATTTCTCCCAAGTATTTTTAGTGTTCAAGAATCTTTTTTCTTTGCTTAATTTTCGCTTCGCCTCCCTGAGGATTCGATACTCGGAACTCTTCCGTTTTACTATTACTTGTGACGACCCGTGCGCTTGGAGATACTCGAAATTCATTCGTTTTTCTTGCTTTATTTACTTAAAGTTCTCTTTAATTTCACTCAATTTTATTTACATTAGTGCATCTTAGTTATTAGTCAATATTTGGTCCTTGGTTACTTTGAATTTCATTGAAAATAGGCTCAAGAATAATGATTTTCGTTGCATCAATCCCTGTGGAGAACAATATAAAAATACTTATCACTTGCTGCCAATGATGTGTATACTTGCACATTTTTTTAGCTTTTTGTGAAGATTTCTTGCATATTGTAAATCACATTGCACAAGGCAACAAGTTTTTGGCGCCGTTGCCGGGGATTGACTTGATTTTCGCTATTTTTGAGCTAAATTTCAGTGAGATTGGTGCTAAAACATAATCTAAACTTTGTTATTTGATTTTACAGGTACGGGCAACTGTGTATGAACGAGTTCCCTGATTTGGAATTCAATTTTGATCCATAAATTGAAAGAACTTTTCATAGGAGGAGAAAGGAGCAACGAGAAAGGAACAATAGGATGGATCAACCGCCTCTTTTACCTCCGGGAAATCAGCCGCTTAATCCTGAGATAAATCAACAACAAGGGGTAGAAAATCGAGCTGAAAACCCTGACTTAATAGCCGATGATAGGGGAAGAGCTATCAGAGCTTATGTCATCCCTACTTTTATGAGTTATATTCGAGGATAACAAGGCCAGAGATTCAGGCTCATAATTTTGAGATGAAACCTATGATGTTTCAGATGCTGCAAACAGTGGATCAGTTTCATGGGTTACCTTCAGAAGACCCACACCTACACCTTAAATCTTTCTTGGGAGTAAGGGGTTTCCCAAGACGCGTTGAGGCTAAGTTTATTCCCTTATTCCTTGCGGGATGGAGCTAAGGCTTGGTTAAACAACTTTGCCCCCGGCTCTATCACATCTTGGAATGAGTTGGCTGAAAAGTTTCTTATCAAATACTTCCCTCCCACGAGGAACGCCAAGCTCAGAGCAGACATAATATCTTTTAGACAGTTTGATGATGAATCATTTAGTGAAGCTTGGGAGAGATTCAAGGAATTGTTGAGAAAATATCCTCACCATGGACTCCCTTATTGCATTCAAATGGAAACTTTCTATAATGGGTTGAATACGGCCACTTAGAACATTCTATAATGGGTTGAATACGGCCACTCAGAACATGGTAGATGTCTCAGCCAATGGAGCCTTATTGTCCAAAACCTATGATGAAACATATGCTATTTTGGAGAGAATTGCTACAAATAGTTGTCAGTTGTCGGATTCAAGAAACATGGGTGGAAAGAAAAACAAGGGTATGCTTGAAGTGGACACAATGACATCTTTCAATGCAAGATTTGACTCAATGGAGAGTATGATGAGGAAATTGAATTCGGGATTTGAAAGTATGCAACTAGCAAATTCTGGTGCAGTCCAAAATGCTGCAGCAATTAACATAAGCAATAATGCAGCTGATTCTTGTGTGTATTGTGGAGAGGACCATACTTTCGAGTTTTGCCCAGGGAATCCTGCTTCGGTATGCTATGTTGGGAATCAGAATGCCCCAAGGATTAATCCTTACTCCAATACTTATCACCCCAGGTGGAGAAATCATCCCAATTTTGCTTGGGAAGGTCAAGGGAGTAACGCCAACAATCAACAAGTTCAACAGAAGATGGCAATCGGATTTGGGAATCAAAATCAGCAAGGGCAGTTTCAGAAGGTTAACGTGAGTCAGCAAGCTTCAGGGTCTTCTTTAGAAAATATGTTCAAGGAATATATGGCCAAGATCGATGCTTTCATTCAAACTCAACAAGCTTCCTTGAGGAATTTAGAGGTTCAAGTGGGTCAAAGAGCGAGTGAGCTGAAAGCAAGACCGATGAGTAAGCTTCCTTTTGACACTGAGAGCTCAAAGAGAGAAGGTAAAGAGCAAGTTAAAGCAGTAGAGCTGAGAAGTGGGAAGTCGTTGGTTGAGAAAATTTTGCAAAAACTGCAACCACCAGCTGCTGATATGGGCATTAATTTAGCAAAGACAACGGGAGAATCTTAGAAAAAAGATGCTGGAATTTAGTGTGAAGAGACCTCCGAGGCTGAGGAAATTGAAGAAATCCCTAGGAAAACCTCTCAAACTTCTCCTAAGCTTGTTCTTACACCTTCCCCTACATTTAAACCACCCAACTGAAGGTGTACATATTGCACATGCGGAAGCAATTGAAGATGGAAAGCACTTAAGACATTCAATTTTACTCCTAAAGCATGCATGTTCTAGAAAAGACAGAATAGAGAGTTTAGAAAACACCAACCTTTGTAGCTCACTTATGTTGAGTTCCTTGTGGTGTTTGCCTCTCCTATGCTCCTTGGACAACCTCTAGAGTCTTCCCTACTATACTCCGGGCCAAGAACGACTTGTGGGAGTCTATATAAGATAGGGAATGGGAAGGGAATGCTTGAAGCATCAAACAATGGAGAAGAATGAGAGATGAGAGAACTTTGAGTCCAAATTCCAGCAGCATAACATTAAGGAAATGGCTCTCTTATGTTTGAATATGATTCAAACTCCTTTTAAAGACATTCTCCATGCAAAGCCAAGCCTCAAGACACAAGACACATGGTGTATTTGCAAGCTCAAGTGGATTCTAGGTCTACATTACACAAGACATGCAACAATGCATGAGTGAGTTGTCTTTCCACTTTGAATGATCATGCATTAAGTGGATTTCCAACTAAATCCACTAAATTCAAATTGAAATCAAATTTCAAGCTTGCAAATTACCCCCAATTTCAATTCTAAATTGAAATTGATAGCTTGGTAATTAATTTGAAAATTTTCAAATTAATTTTGATATGATTAATCTAATTAATCTTTGTTATCTTGTGCAATTCCATATATATGATTCCTAATACATATATATAGTATTCAAAACACTTTTAAATACTTCATCTCTCATTTTCTAATTTAATTCATAATTAAATTATTGTGTCAAACACAATTTACGATAATACCCTTTTTCCCTATTTTGAACGATTCAAAGCTTCCTATCTTTTGTTCTAGGCTTAATTCCGATATGAGCTAATAGGGGGACCTAATGGACCTATAGATCATGGGCTCCAACGATTCGAGGCTAACCGACTAATCTCATTGTCCAAGCTAGCCAACATTCGTTAACTATCGGGACACTCCACTATAGCCCGAAAGTTGCACTCCCCTCACTATAGATATATTTCCGTCCACTTGATTTAACCATGATTAGTAAGTCGATCCTTCACAGGTTGTTTGTAGCTATAGCTAGGTCAATAAGCCGTTTTACCCCTATAGTACTTCTAGTTCCTTAAGTCCCACTGATCCTCTAATGAACAATTGGTTTATGGTCCAACCAATAAACCGAGTCCCTCTCGGGCCAATGAGAGGGCGGGATCCCTTTTTTCAAGCCTCGGAGTCAGCATTTAAGGGAAGAACCTCTCTACTATCCCTTATTCGGGTAGGAGTGAATTCCTTCTTGCACGACTATGTCCCCAGCTATCTACCCGTTCCTATCCCTGAAATGGGAGGCTTATTGAGTCGGCGATACTGAGCCACTCTCACCTATGCAGATCTAAGGATAAACAGGAGTTCATAGTTAGCTCAGGATTAAGATCGAGTTACCTAGGTCATCACATGAAATAGTCAGTCTCGTCAGTAAACGGTGTTATAAAGCGAGAGCGACTTATTTCTCGGTCATGGTCTTATGCAAACTCATTGCATAGGACGCCCCCACTCGCATGTCTCTACATGGACGATTTAGGATCACATCGTCTATACCATCTATAAAGTGGGCCGCGTCTCATAGTGTCTCCAGAATAAGGTACCCAACCCTATTCCTATACTATAGACCGTTTTGGCTATCACTCAAGCTTGATCCACTTTTATGTCTCTACATAAAGCTCAAGTGTTCATCCTATAGCCATGGATCTTAGTTTATTGGATTTGGGTTATTATATGTGCAATTTAATTTATTCAGTAATGACTTTTACTGAATCAATCTCGATAACACCTTTATCGAATAAGTATATAATTCGTTTAACATTCACTATCTACGAGTTTTAGGGCACCAATCCCAACACCCACCACCGTTCCCTCAAAGGTTGAAACAAAAGAATCAAGAGGCCAACTTCAAGAAATTCTTTGAGGTACTAAAGCAACTCCATATTAATATTCCCTTAGTTGAGGCATTAGAGCAAATGCCCAATTATGTAAAACTCCTCAAAGACATTTTATCAAAGAAGAGGAGGTTAGGTGAATATGAGACAGTGGCCTTGACTGAGGAATGTGGTGCGATCTTGAAGAGCAAAATTCCACCCAAGGTAAAAGACCCTGGAACATTTACAATTCCCGTTTCAATTGGTGGCAAAGAGTTGGGCCAAGCCTAGTGTGATCTTGGGGATAGTATCAACATTATGCCACTATCCATATTCAAGAAGCTAGGCATGGGAGAGGCAAGACCAACCACAGTGACATTGCAGCTAGGTGACCGATCCATTACCTACCCCGAAGGCAAGATTTAGGACATCTTGGTCAAGGTGGATAAGTTAATATTCCCAGCGGATTTTATTATCTTAGATTATGAAGCCGACAAGGATATCCCAATTATTTTGGGTAGACCATTTCTAGCAACGGGAAGAGCTTTGATTGATCTGCAAAAGGGTGAATTAACCATGAGGGTGTTTGATCAAGAGGTTAAATTCAGCGTGTTCGATGCAATGAAATACCCAACTGCAACAGAAGAATGTTCGATGATTCGGGTCATGGATGAGGCAGTAACACAGAACTGGGAGTAGAAATTGCTACAACATCACATCCAGCAATTTGGGGAAATCAGCGTGGAAGATCTTGCAATTTCATGTGTTCAGCCGAAAACAGAGGATTTACATGAAATTTCTGTGTTCAACCGAGGCTTTGCATAACTGGAATTGGCGGACAGAACAGTTAAACCAATGCAACCATCAATTGTGGACCCTCCCAAATTGGAACTCAAGCCACTGCCATCACATTTGAAATATGCATATTTGGGGGAGCAAGAGACATTGCCCATTATTATCTCTTCAAAATTACTCCCTGAAGATGAAAAGGCATTGCTGAAATTGTTGGGAAAATTTAAAAAAGCCATTGGGTGGACTCTAGCCGACATCCAAGGTATAAGTCCTTCCTTTTGCATGCACAAGATTAATTTAGAGGAGGGAAATTTCAAGTCCATTGAGCATCAGAGAAGATTGAATCCGACAATGAAAGAGGTGGTAAAGAAAGAAATAATTGTTGGGTTTTATGCCCTAAAACTCGTAGATAGTGAATGTAACTGTTGACTGGATATTAATGAAATAATATTGATATATTTTTCTATTAATTGTTATTAGTTATTTTATATTTGTCTTTGCCTAAAAATAACCATAATCCAATAAACTAGACATCCAAGGCTGTAAAATGAGTCTTGAACAATATGTAGCGACATATGGGATCATTGTTCAAGAAACAACCTAAAGGGTCTATAGTATAGGGATAAGACTCGGTGCCTTATCCTTGTGACACTATGGATACGACTGATAACTGCCCAAAAGGTAGTTATTTAGGCCTCATTTATATAAGGATTTATGTGTCCTTTATGCTTATTAGGGTTGGTTTTGGATAGATATTACATGATTTAACCCATTTGGAAGAATGGAAGCATTGGAAATTATTTTGTGCAGATTATGCTGCTGAGCGACTGGAGGGAGCAAATTCTATGCTGCAGCAAAACTGGGAGCAGAAACTGCCACATCACAGCTCGTTAGCCAACTTCATGAACCGACTTCTGTTGAGTTATTTTCGTGATAAAGGATCAAGGAGAGCCTTACACGTGTCCTAGTTGACCTAATTCAAGCCTCCCATCCTTCTATAAAAGGAAGTAGCCGTCAAAGTCAAAGTCATTCCATGTTTTCCCTTGGAAGCCGAATAGGATAGGGAGATTGAAGATCATCAAGAACACCATCAACCGCAAGCTGATTAGGGAGTTTACCTTCTTTATTAACTTTTAGTTATGGACATGCATACTCATATTGTAATTTGTATTCCTATGCTTATTATGAACTAAGTAGCTTAGGGTGTTGGTTAGGAATAATGTGATTACTGTGCTTCATCTCTAGTAATAAATTGACTATCGCATTTTGGTTAATTGTTGTGCTTAAACTCATTTTATGCCCGCCTGGCCAGCCGGTATGGATAGCTCTCTCTAGTTTCAGGGATGATTTAGAGAGTGTGTGGCAATTATCCACACTACGATCATTGTGTATTGGTGAACGCCAGTGACTGAGCTAGGGATAGCCAGTTGCCTAGTGCTTGATCGGTCACTCTTCATTGGGTTTGAAACATATCCCAAAAGATCCGGAGTTCCGGGAGGAATCCGCTAATAATAATGCGAGAAATGCATGATCAATAATATTGCTAGAGCATATCTTAGAACAATCACTAAAGCCTAACCAGCGCCTGTCTTTAATCTGTCTATCTATTTGTTTACTCGTTGTTCTGTCATTTATTTTGCTTCAGCATAATTCCGATAAAACCCAATCATTTTATTATCTTTGAAACCATTAGGAAGTTACGCAAAATAGATAAAGTGGAAACTCATTCAGACCTTGGATTGATAATATTACTTGCTGCAGACTGTGTATACTTGCACGGGAATTCTAGAGTATTTTATACTACATTTTTACTCACTCTAGGAACCCATTAAGTTTTTGGCGTCGTTGTCGGGGACTTGAATAAGTTTTTATCTGATCTGTTTTGTGTATGTGTTTTAGTGGTTTGGTGCTAGAACTTTTTGATTGTTTCTTTTGTTTTTGCAGGTGTGATTTTGGTGCATGAGCGATCCGCCTGGGGTACGGTTTGAGCTTGATCCAGAAATTGAAAGGACATTTAGGAACAGAAGGAGGGAGCAGCGCAGAAACCAGATGGAGAACGTGCCGCAACTACCGCAGGTTCCTGAAGGTCCAGCAGCAGCAAACCCCCAGCAGAATCCATTGCTGCAGCAAAACCCACTGTTTGAGCAAAATGAGCAGCGAAATAATCAGGCTGAGAATCCTATCTTGATAGCGAACGATAGGACCAGAGCCATTCGAGCATATGCTGTCCCGATGTTTAATGAGTTGAATCCAGGGATTGCACGTCCCCAAATCCAAGCGGCAAATTTTGAAATGAAACCGGTAATGTTTCAGATGTTGCAAACTGTGGGGCAATTCCATGGTTTGTCATCTGAAGACCCTCATTTACATCTTAAGTCTTTTCTAGGAGTTAGTGATTCTTTTGTAATTCAAGGAGTGCCTAGAGATGCTCTTAGATTAACTTTGTTCCCGTATTCTCTTAGAGATGGAGCAAAGTCATGGTTAAACTCTTTTGCTCTAGGATCAATTAGGACGTGGGATGAGTTAGCTGAAATTTCTTTGAGTAAATATTTCCCACCTAATAGAAATGCTAAATTAAGGAGTGAAATAGTAGGGTTTAGGCAACTTGAAGATGAGACTTTTAGTGAGGCTTGGGAGAGGTTTAAGGAGCTTTTACGAAAGTGTCCCCACCATGGGTTACCTCATTGTATTCATATGGAAACATTTTACAATGGTTTAAATGGAGTAACCCAAGGTATGGTCGATGCTTCGGCTGGAGGGGCCCTTTTGGTAAAAACTTTTGATGAAGCCTATGAAATTTTAGAAAGAATATCTATTAATAGTTGTCAGTGGTCGGATGTTAGAGGCACAAATAAAAAGGTTAAGAGTGTATTAGAGGTTGATGGTGTGTCCACCATTAGGGCTGATCTTGCTATGATTGCTAATGCTCTTAAGAATGTGACAGTGATTAGTCATTAGCAGCCACCAGCTATGGAGCCTGCAGCAGTGGTAAACCAAGTCACGGACGAAGCATGTGTCTATTGTGGTGAAGACCACAACTACGAGTTTTGCCCCAACAATCCAGCTTCTGTGGTTTTTGTAGGTAATCAGAGGAACAACCCTTATTCTAACTTCTATAATCCAGGTTGGCGCAACCACCCCAACTTCTCATGGGGAGGTCAAGGAAATAACGTACAAGCGCAACAAAAGATGAACCAGGCGGGATTTGCTAAAGCGTAGGTAATGCCCCAACAAAATAAGCCGGCTTTGCCCCAGCAAAATTCGGGAAATTCTCTCGAGGCGATGATGAAAGAATTTATGGCTCGCACAGATGCCACAATTCAATGTAATCAAGCTTCGATGAGAGCCCTGGAATTGCAAGTGGGTCAGTTAGCTAATGAGCTCAAGGCAAGGCCTCAAGGGAAACTTCCATCAGATACTGAACACCCTAGAAGGGAAGGTAAGGAGCAGGTAAAGGCAGTTACTCTTAGGAGTGGTAAGCCATTAGAAGAAAGAATTGAGCCTAGTAAAACCCAGGTTATAAATAATAATGGTGATAGAAATAATAATGTTGTTGTTGAGAAAGAATTGAAGTCTGGTCAGGGTGCTGGAGGCAGCAAAGAGAATGCTGGAGCATCTGGTTCTGTGCCAGATGTAGAACCACCATATGTGCCGCATCCACCTTATGTACCACCTCTACCTTTTCCACAAAGACAAAAGCCTAAGAATCAGGATGGTCAATTTAAAAAGTTTTTAGAGATTCTTAAGCAGTTGCATATAAATATCCCTTTAGTAGAAGCTATTGAGCAAATGCCTAATTATGCTAAATTTCTTAAGGATATTTTGACTAAAAAGAAAAGGTTAGGTGAGTTTGAAACTGTATCTCTTACTGAGGAGTGTAGTGCTATTCTCAATAATGGTTTACCCCCCAAGGCTAAGGATCCAGGGTCATTTACCATACCTGTATCTATAGGTGGAAAGGAATTAGGTAGAGCACTCTGTGATTTAGGTGCAAGCATTAACCTTATGCCTCTTTCGGTCTATCGGAAGTTAGGTATTGGTGAAGCTAGACCTACCACAGTTACACTCCAACTAGCTGATAGGTCTATCACATATCCAAAGGGTAAGATTGAGGATGTCTTAGTAAAAGTTGATAAGTTCATATTTCCTGTTGATTTTATTATTTTAGATTATGAGGCTGATAAAGATGTCCCAATTATTCTAGGTCGTCCATTTTTGGCTACTGGTAGGGCGTTAATAGATGTTCAAAAAGGAGAATTAACAATGAGAGTCTGTAATGAGGAAGTGAAATTTAATGTCTTTAAAGCCATGAAATATCCAGACGAGATGGAGGATTGCTCCTTCATCAGGATTCTGGAGAGCACAGTTATTGAGACAGCAATACAGGATTCGGCTAGTAAGCATTCGGAAAAGCATGGAGAGGTTAGTGTAGAAGATTTTGAAATTTGTTCTTTAGATAAAAAAAATGAAAAAGAATTGTTTAGGTGTGAGGATGTTTTTGAGTCTTTAGATTTAGATCAAAGAAAGGCTCCCCTAATTAAGCCATCCCTAATTGAGGCACCCACTTTAGATTTGAAACCTTTACCAGATCATCTAAAGTATGTGTATCTTGGGGAAAGTGAGACGTTGTCCATTATTGTTGCATTAGATTTAATGTCGGAGCATGAGGAGACCTTAATAAAATTGCTGCAGCAATACCGCAAAGGTATAGGTTGGACATTGGCTGATATACAGGGAATTAGCCCGTCTTTTTGTATGCACAAAATCACTCTAGAGGAGGGATCCTTTAGGAGTATTGAGCAACAAAGAAGGTTTAACCCTGCAATGAAAGAGGTTGTTAAAAATGAGGTAATTAAATGGTTGGATGCTGGGATCATTTATCCAATTGCCGATAGCAATTGGGTAAGCCCTGTCCAATGTGTTCCTAAGAAAGGAGGTGTCACTGTGGTGAGCAATAAAGATAATGAGTTGATCCCCACAAGGACAGTAACTGGCTGGAGGGTTTGTATGGATTACAGAAGGCTTAATAAAGCCACCCGAAAGGATCATTTCCCTCTACCATTTATCGACCAGATGTTGGATCGATTGGCTGGTCAGGCCTATTACTGTTTCTTGGATGGTTATTCTGGGTATAACCAAATTACTATTGCTCCTGAAGATCAGGAAAAAACCACTTTCACCTGTCCTTATGGGACATTCGCTTTTAGGAGAATGCCTTTTGGCCTTTGCAATGCTCCAGCAACATTCCAGCGGTGTATGTTAGCAATTTTTTCTGATATGATTGAGTCCACTGTTGAAGTCTTTATGGACGATTTTTCAGTTTTTGGAGGGTCTTTTCAGAGTTGTTTAGATAATTTAGGAAAGGTGTTAAAAAGATGTGAGGATACCCATCTAGTTCTTAATTGGGAGAAGTGCCACTTCATGGTGAAGGAGGGCATAGTGTTAGGCCATAGGATTTCTAAGAATGGTCTAGAAGTTGATAGAGCAAAAGTTGAGGTTATCGAAAGACTAGAGTCACCGAATTCAGTGAAGGGAATTCGGAGTTTTTTAGGACATGCTGGATTTTATAGGAGGTTCATAAAGGATTTTTCCAAAATCAGTAAACCTCTTTGTAACTTATTGTGCACTGATCATGTTTTTGACTTTAATGCAGATTGTAGGAAGGCTTTTGAAACATTGAAGGCTGCTTTAATCTCAGCACCCATTCTCTGCGCGCCTAATTAGAATTTTCCATTCGAGGTAATGTGTGATGCGAGTGATGCTGCGGTAGGTGCGATGCTGGGGCAAAAGCAGGGCAAATTTATTCATCCTATATATTATGCAAGCAAGGTTTTAAATGAGGCACAGGTCAACTACACAACTACTGAAAAGGATTTGTTAGCTGTTGTGTTTGCTTTTGAAAAATTCCGGTCATATTTGGTTGGATCCAAAGTCACGGTGTTCACGGATCATGCAACAATAAGGTATTTAATGTCAAAGAAAGATGCAAAGCCTAGGTTAATTCGTTGGATTTTACTATTGCAGGAATTTGACTTGGAGATAAAGGACAAGAAGGGATCAGAGAATGTCATTGCAGATCATTTGTCTCGTCTTGATCCATCATCATCTTTGCTGGAGCAATCTGCCATTTCCGATTCTTTTCCAGATGAACAGCTTTTTGCTGTTCAGGTAAAGGTAGTCAGGGATGTCCCTTGGTATGCTGATATTGCCAACTTTTTAGTAAAGGGAGTCACTCCTATTGACATGGATTGGAGGCAGAAGAAAAAGTTTAAGCATGATGCGAAATTTTTCTTTTGGGATGAGCCATTTATGTATAAGCAATGCTCTGATGGTATTATTCGTAGGTGTGTTTCAGGTGCTGAAGCAAAGGAAATCCTGGAGCAATGTCACTCTTCGTCGTATGGAGGTCATTTCAGCGGTCAGAGGACGGCTATGAGGATTTTGCATTGCGGATTTTTCTGGCCTACGTTATTCAAGGATGTCCACTGGTTCTACAAGCAATGTGACGCTTGTCAAAGGAGAGGAAACTTGGGGCCTAGAGATGAAATGCCTCTTACTTACATTTTAGAAGTTGAATTATTCGATGTATGGGGTATTGATTTTATGAGGCCATTTCCCCCTTCTAATGGCAATGTTTTTATCATTGGCAGTTGATTATGTGTCCAAGTGGGTGGAGGCCATTGCATGCCATCAGAGTGATGCCAAGACAGTTGCAAGGTTTCTTCAATCGCACATCTTTGCGCGGTTTGGGACAGCTAGGGCTCTAGTGAGTGATGAGGGTACACATTTTGTTAATAATATCTTAACTAAGCTTTTAGCTAAGTATGAGATTAAGCATAGGATAGCTACCCCTTATCACCCACAAGCAAATGGTCAAGCTGAAATTAGTAATAGGGAAATTAAAGCTATTTTAGAGAAAGTAGTCCATCCATCTAGAAAGGATTGGTCCTTTAGGTTGGATGAGGCTCTTTGGGCTTATAGGACAGCTTATAAGACTCCTCTAGGTATGTCTCCCTATAGGTTAGTATATGGGAAAGCTCGCCATTTACCATTAGAGCTTGAGCATAAAACATTTTGGGCTTTGAAAAAGTTAAATTTTGATCTGAGTCGTGCAGGAGCAATAAGAATGATGCAGCTTAATGAGTTAGAAGAATTTCGTCAATTTTCTTACGAAAATGCGAAAATGTATAAGGAAAAGACTAAGCTGTGGCATGACAAAAAAATTAAATCTAAGGAGTTTGTCAAGGGTCAAAAAGTTTTGCTTTATAATTCTAGATTAAAATTATTTCCTGGAAAATTAAAATCTAAATGGTCAGGACCATTTATTGTGATTGAGGTTTTTTCCAATGGAGCAATTACTTTGCATAATGAAAAAGATGGGAGAGTGTTCAAGGTGAATGGACAGCGGGTGAAGCATTATTGGGGTGAGGAGTTTCAGTCGAAATATCCTTCCCTAAAGGTTGGTTGATGTTTGAGAGAACAGGACTTTTGCGGGAGCATTTCACAGAGCAAAATTTTAAGCTCCCATTATTTGTATTAATTTTATGTTTCGTTGATTTGTTTTTTTTTTATTATTTTTGGTAGGTTAGATTTGATCTATTTTTTATTTGATTTGATTTTATTTTCGGGTTATTAATTTAAATTATCTTTCAATTATCTTTTAATTAGTTAGATTGTATTATATTTTATATAGATTTTATTCTGGTTAATAGAGATTTTCTCTAATTTATTCGGCTTCTTTTGAAAATAAAAGATTGGGATGACTGATTAAAATTTAATTTGAATCTTAGATTTTTCTTGTTTTGAAATTCGAATTCCGTAACTAAGATTCTTCAGGTTCAGCAGATTGTTGCGGCAAAGATATGGCTGGAGCAAAATCATCTGAATTAAACGGGTTTCCGTTGGAATTTATTATTTTTACCGTTGGATTTGGTTTTGAATTCTCGCAGGTAAATGTGCGTGCGTCATCTGATGAGGCCACGTGTCGCAGAGAATTTATCCGAAGGCTTTAATGATGACAACACATCAATTTTTACCATGGGCGTTTGGGATCCACGATTTTACCGTTGATGGTTTTTGAATTTCAGGTTTACAATTTTCATTACAACGGTAATATTAGTTATTGCAGAGCAAATCTTTTCGGTTAAGATTGAATTTTGCTGGAGCCTTATTTATTCACTACCGCTGGTAAGTTTCTTTCCACTTCGTCTTCTTGATCCCATTTTTGCCATCTGCATTCTTTTTTTTTCCCTTCAATTCTCTGAAAAATTGTTGAGTCCTCCATGGCTAAGACTAGAGCTAGGAAAGAGAGGGAGAGTGAAGAGGAGGAGGTACTGGTCACACCGGAAGTGCAAAAAGGGAAAACTAAGAAAAAAAGAACGCCAGAAGAGAAGGAGGCGAAGCGAAGACGGAGGCAGCAGAGGGCTGCGGAACAAGAAGTCATCCAAGAAACAAAGGCTGTTCAGAATCTTGAGACAGAACCGATAGTTTCTGCTACGGTTCAGGAAGGGAATACTGAGAAGGAACATGAGACAGAGGTCGACAGACAAGTCGCAGGTATGCCTGAAAAAGAGAAAACACCAGAGCTGGTGCAAGAGGCTCGTGTTGAAATCATTATGCCTGAACCGCCCAAGCGCCGCCGCATCAAGAGGAAGGCGGGTCGCGTGAGGGTGATTCGGAACACTCCATCACCTCCGACGTCAGACTCTGAGGAAGAAAAAAGGGAGGCTGAGAATAAGGAAAAAGAAGAAGAGGCAAGAAAGGCAGAAGAAGAGCGTTTGCGTGTACAGAGAGAAAGCAAGGGCAAAGGAATTGCCGAAGCATCGGGAGAAATTGAGGAGCCGAGGGCACCATTCATTCGCTTCGTCAACGATCTTGCTCGAGCAAAATACCAGGAGGTGCTGAAACGGGACTTCTTGTTCGAACGAGGGTTTGGCAGTGATTTGCCCAGGTTCTTGGAGTCTGGAATAGTGAACCTCGGATGGAGGCAATTTTGTGCGAAACCAGAACCTTTCAATTCCAACATTGTTCGAGAATTTTATGCCAATCTTGACGTTAAGAATGATTTTGAGGTTATCGTTCGAGGAGTGCCTGTACAGTGGAGTCCTGAGGCCATTAATGAATTATTCGATCTCCAGGATTTTCCGCATGCCGTTTTTAATGAGATGGTGGTTGCACCATCTAGTGATCAACTGAGTGCGACTGTCCGGGAGGTAGGCATTGAGGGGGCTCAATGGAGGGTGTCGCAGACGCGGAAGCATACGTTTCAAGCTGCTTATTTGAAGAGTGAAGCCAACACTTGGATGGGTTTCATTAGGCTACGCTTGCTGCCGACAACACACGACTCCACGGTATCTCGGGACAGGGTATTGCTTGCTTTTGCCATTCTTCGCTCGATGAGTATTGATGTAGGAAAAAATATTTCTTCTGAGATTGTTGATTGCTGGAAAAAGAAGGTGGGGAAGCTGTTCTTTCCAAACACTATCACAATGTTATGCAGCAGGGCAGGAGTGCCCACGGTTCCAGAAGATATGATCATGACTGATAAGGGAATCATTGACACACCTAATCTGGCGCGGCTTAAGCGTATGCAAGAGGTTCGCCAGGGAGGGCTGCTGTATGGCGTTAATTAGATCCTAGAGCAACTGACAGTGTTGACCAGTAGGTTAGAATTTGCTGAAAGGCAAGCTCAGACCTATTGGACTTATGCTAAAAGGAGAGATGATGCGTTCAGGGGGGGCCTTGCAAACCAATTTCTCAAGACCATATCAGGCCTTTCCAGTGTTTCCCGATGATTTGTTTAATCTTTGGATACCGCCCCCGCCTGTTGAACAAGAAGAGGATGTTGATGAGGAGCAGGGTCAGGAAGACTGACTGATGGGATGACCTGGAGCGAGCATTACTTTTGTTTCTCCATTTTTGTTTGCTCGCGCATATTGACCCTGCTCACTGTTATAACTGCTTGTCTTGTTTCTTTTTAATTTTTTTTATTGCGAAAATAATATATCTACTTTGTAATGTTTTTTCTATGATTTTAATGAAATTTTTGAATGTTTCTATTCCATGAGCACTGACTAACTCTAACTTAACTAATTTTCTTCAGAATTTTTGAAGCTTGGACTGATTACGCTTAATTAGATCAAGGTATTCTGATCTCCAGAAACCTTTTGCTTGAGCATTTCTTCTAGCCTGGACTGTTGCTGTGGCAAGAAGATTTTGAAGGTAGTATTGACTTATATGATCCACTTTAAGCTTAATATGAGTCCCATGTTTAGTTTAAAAATTCAGAAAGAAAGATTTAAGTTTGGGGGTATAATTGCTTAATTAATGATTCATTGGGGACAATGAATAATTCAAGTTTGGGGGACTTTTTGCTACTCCAATTATTTTGCTCGAGCATTCCTCTCCTTCAAAATTAAAATTTGCAAGGTTATTGAGTAACCGGGGATATTTGTGATACCCACAGTTTGTCTTCGCGTCAAAAGATGACCTAGGAAATGTGAAAAAAAAATGAGAAAAAATGAGAAAAAGTTATTTGCTGGAAAAAATTATTTGTTGAAGATTTTGCTGAAAAATTGACATAGCAAAAGTTTTGAGGGATGAATGATGATCCAGCAGTTTTCTGTCTTCCAGAACTTAGGTGAGCTTCATCATAAAATGTCGCCATTCTGAGGGGCAAGAGATGGAATAACTAAGGATTTTTTAGCTTTATAATGAGTATTGAGTCTAGTTGGTGATGAGCTTGAGGCAAGGGTATACTGCACCATAAAGTGGGTCATCCCATGCTTAAGAGCTTATGACTGTAAGGCTGCTTTAAGTCTGATAAATAATGAAATAAACCCTTTTAAAAATATGTTTTGAAATGTCTGATAATAGAGCTAGGCTGTGGTGAGTTCTTAGAATTAAGTTGAAAAGTGGTGATTATTTGTCTGTGCCGGAGGAATCATTTTGCTGCAGCAGAGCTTGGTTTTGCAGAGTGCTCAGGTAAAGGTTAAAGGTAGTGTTGGATTGTCTGATTTGATTAAGCTAATTCTTTGTCTAATATTTTTAAATTCTTGAAGGAAGGTTGGTTAGTATTGCTCGGGACGCGCAATAGTTCAAGTTTGGGGGTATGATAACTGCCCAAAAGGTAGTTATTTAGGCCTCATTTATATAAGGATTTATGTGTCCTTTATGCTTATTAGGGTTGGTTTTGGATAGATATTACATGATTTAACCCATTTGGAAGAATGGAAGCATTGGAAATTATTTTGTGCAGATTATGCTGCTGAGCGACTGGAGGGAGCAAATTCTATGCTGCAGCAAAACTGGGAGCAGAAACTGCCACATCACAGCTCGTTAGCCAACTTCATGAACCGACTTCTGTTGAGTTATTTTCGTGATAAAGGATCAAGGAGAGCCTTACACGTGTCCTAGTTGACCTAATTCAAGCCTCCCATCCTTCTATAAAAGGAAGTAGCCGTCAAAGTCAAAGTCATTCCATGTTTTCCCTTGGAAGCCGAATAGGATAGGGAGATTGAAGATCATCAAGAACACCATCAACCGCAAGCTGATTAGGGACTTTACCTTCTTTATTAACTTGTAGTTATGGACATGCATACTCAGATTGTAATTCGTATTCCTATGCTTATTATGAACTAAGTAGCTTAGGGTGTTGGTTAGGAATAATGTGATTACTGTGCTTCATCTCTAGTAATAAATTGACTATCGCATTTTGGTTAATAGTTGTGCTTAAACTCATTTTATGCCCGCCTGGCCAGCCGGTATGGATAGCTCTCTCTAGTTTCAGGGATGATTTAGAGAGTGTGTGGCAATTATCCACACTACGATCATTGTGTATTGGTGAACGCCAGTGACTGAGCTAGGGATAGCCAGTTGCCTAGTGCTTGATCGGTCACTCTTCATTGGGTTTGAAACATATCCCAAAAGATCCGGAGTTCCGGGAGGAATCCGCTAATAATACTGCGAGAAATGCATGATCAATAATATTGCTAGAGCATATCTTAGAACAATCACTAAAGCCTAACCAGTGCCTGTCTTTAATCTGTCTATCTATTTGTTTACTCGTTGTTCTATCATTTATTTTGCTTCAGCATAATTCCGATAAAACCCAATCATTTTATTATCTTTGAAACCATTAGGAAGTTACGCAAAATAGATAAAGTGGAAACTCATTCAGACCTTGGATTGATAATATTACTTGCTGCAGACTGTGTATGCTTGCACAGGAATTCTAGAGTATTTTATACTACATTTTTACTCACTCTGGGAACCCAACAACGACCCACTTTGTATTTGATACAAACGCTGCGATCCAACGCGTTCGTGTAGGAGACATGCGACTGGGGGTATCCTATGTAATGAGTTTGCATAAGATCGGACCGCGAAATAGTAACCACTGGTTATAACACCGTTAACTAATTGGTTTTCTATTTCACTAGGACGACCTAGACAACTTAGTCTTAATCCCTAGATGATTATGGACTCCTGCTCATGAGAGATTGTCCTTTGATTTGTATGGGTGAGTGTGGCCAATACGCCAACTCAATAAGCCTACCATTTTGGGGACAAGACCGAATGGGGAGTTGAGAACATAATCGTACAAGATGGAATTCACTCCTTTCTGACTTTAGGGAAGCTGATGAGTGTTCCCTTAAGTGGTTACTCCGAGTCTTGAACAAAGGGCCCTACCCTCTCAATGGCACGAGAGGGTTTTTTGTTTGATGGTTGGACCACAAACAGGTTGTCCATTAGAGGAGAACTGGTACTTAAGGAAATAGAAGTAACCTAGGGGTAAAACGGTAATTTGACCCAGCTGGTGTTACGGACACTGGTGAAGGACTAACTAGTCGATATTGGTCTAGATCCATGGACACAGAAAATATGTTTGCAGTGAGAAGAGTGCAACTGTGAGTCTATAGTGGAATGAACACACAGTTAACGAATATTGATTAATGTGGTTAATGAGTTTGACCAATTAATCTCACATCGTTGGAGCTTCTGATCTGCAGGTCCATTAGGTCCCACTGGTAGCTCATAAAGTAATTTGAGGCAACTAAGTAATAAAGGTAAATTGAAAATGTTCAATTTACTAAGGGAAAAAATATAATATATATTGATATATTATTACGAGAGAAAGTAATATTTGAAGAAATTCAAATATTGATATAAATTTATGGAAGTTTGAAAGAGTTCAAATAATGAATTAATTAATTTAAGGCCTAAAATCTATTTGGGCAAATTAATTAATTCAAGGCCGGAAATTAAATATGTGATATTTAATTGGTGGTTAATTAATTAAATAATTCATTAACCGAGAATTAATCAATTATGGAAATAATTAATCACTTAAGGAAGTGATTAATCATTTATGGAAATGATCTAATCACTTATGGAAGTAATTAGTCATTTGTGGAAAAGATTAATCAATTGTGGAATTGATTGATCATGAATTGATTAAATAAGGAATAAGATTGAATCAATTTTGGAAAAGATTGATTTAATTGAATATTTTATTCATGGCCTCTCTTCTATAAATAGAACACTAGACCTAATTGGTCCATAACACATTGCTCTTGCTCTTAGACTCTCATGACAAGACCTAGAATTCTCTCTAGCCTCCCTCTTAGAGAAAGACTCCCACAAGTCTTTTGCGTCCTAGACTTAGAGACATACCGGTGTAACCTCTGTGGCTATTGTGTCCTTCAAGAAGGATTTTCCAGCGAAGAAACTCAAAGGAGGCTGTTGGGTTTTCTTCGTTGGAGCGTCGTTGGCGAAGAACGGTTAAGTCTACAACGGAGGTTTGTAACGATTCTTCCCCTTTTCTTTAGAAAAGCATGAAAATAAATTTAGATTTATTTTTCAGCACGTTTAAACTATTTTTCCAACAACTTTAAAGTGTGTTTAAAGTTTGTTTGAGTTTTTGTAACGATATTTTAATGTTAATTAATATACGGCGTAAGGTCCAATCGATGCGCTTCCGCTGCGTGGGGACTTTTATTCCCTTCAATCGGCATCAGAGCCATCGCTGTCCCTATTAATTAATATTAAAATTTGCGATAGGCTCTAATAGGTGAGATTTATGCATAATGTATGTTCGCTTTGCGTTGAACTGTTTAGGTTAATTTTATGGCCATAGATTTTATTTTTATGTGATTTTGATCATGTAAGGCCCGGTGTTTCATGTATTTTATGTAAAATCGAGTCCTATGTAAGTTCGGGTCTAGAAAAGGTTTTTATGAGATGAAAATCGGAGAAATCGCCGCTGAAATCGGAAGAAAAATCAAAGAAACGATGTTGTTTTCTGCCCAGAATTGCTTCCAGACGCAACAAGGTCAGGTCGCTACTTCAACAGCGTCTCGACGCTGTCTCGATACCGCAGACGCTCAGATAAGGAAAGCGCACAGCGTCACGACGTTGTGTTGATAGCGTCTCGACACTGTCACGATGGCGGCGTGCGTTAGGGCTTCATCAGGCGCGGTTCAAGAGGAGGGTGAACCGGTTCGACTGGGCTGGGACCTATTTGGTCCGGTTCAGCCAATTTTTGGCATGGTTCGTGATTTTGGAGGCCGGTTCGAGGTGGTTCGGGGCGGTTCGTGCTGTCTAGACCAATTTTGGGAGCTGCAGAAGGTTTTAGGACAAAATTTAGCTAAACTTATTGTAATTTAATGCTTTATTTCATCATAGGGGCCAAAATTAACCGATTCAATTGCTATTTATATGCTTTATGGATGTCATATAGAATATTTAATCCCACCTTAGGTTATAAACATGCTCATGCATTTTTTATATATTATAAATTGTTATAATGTATGTTTAAATGCATGGAATTGTTTTCATATTTTTAATATAAGTGTATATTAATTATATGAAAAATTGGAAAGCATGAAACATGTCATTACTTAAATTAAATATAAATAGTTATGTTTAATGTGATGAATGAAGCATGCTTGATTGATTTTCTTGATTGGCTTATAATTGTTATATTAAAAGAAAATCAATATTGCATGAAACATGAAACATCCATAGTTAATAATATAATTGTTATATTATTCATGCAATTAGTGTGGTTTAATTATTTAATTTGAATGAGATTGTTGAATGAATTAAACCCTAGATTCTTGATTATAGGATTAATCATTAAAATTTGAAATAGTTCTTTAATATTAATGATTAGAAACCGTCAATCTATAATCAAGATTTGCATGCAAACAAAAGATCATAGGATAAATTGGATTAATTTTAAATTGTTTAAAATTAACTAGACCTAGATCAGTTTCTAATAGGATTAGAATCTTTTCTTACTTAGAATTAAAAATAGTTTTAATTGACTAAGTAGGAAAAACATTGTTGTGATTATAAGGGAACTCCACCGGTAATGTTCTGTATAAGGCTGGGGGTATTTAAGTTGGTTTACGGAACACCTCCTACCTTGGAACTGACCTGGAATACCGAAGTTGAATTAATCATAGTTAAATGTTAGCATGCAATGTCACTAGGTTTATTAAAAGTGTTTAATGCACCTAGATCTTTAGAGTAAAGACCTTACATTACTGAGGTTATAAGGGAACTCTCTCGGTAAAGTTCTATCTAAGACTGGGGGTATTTAAGTTGACGGTTTACGGAACACCTCCTACCTGGGAACTGATCCGAACATTGAGTTGAATTAACCATAGTAATGTTGACTTGCAATGTTGGGTTTATTAAAAGAAGTTTAATTCACCCAAAAGATTGCAGTTGAATCTTTTCCATAATTGTTATAATAGGATCAGACTTAGATAGATTGACTTAGCCGAATACTATCTAAGTTAAACAACCCTATATTAACCTTAGGACAATTCAATGGGAGAAAAATTACAAAACGAGATTTAAATCAAGTTTTGCTCCTACATTCACAACGTGAGATTCATGCTCGGCTTCGAGTCGCCTTACTAGCGGCCTCCCTTCGGAAAGTGTTTGCATGAATAAATATCAAGGTGAATGGGAAAAATGTCTAGAGTAAGTGGGAGTGGGACACGTGTCAACGTATCCCTCGGTCTCCGCCCTTAGTTCACACCGTGAGAGTCCTATGATCCGCCTGCAGGTTGTCCTGGCGCAACCATCCCTTCAGAGGGCCTGATCATAAGATTCGGAACATCGTGAACTCCTGAATAGGATAGGAGCTCTTAGGCTAATCACCAAAAATTATCTTTCCCTTCGGTAGCCTGTTGGTGCGTGCCTCTTAGATCTGAAAGTGGGAGGGTTACACTTACGAGGATGAGTTAAAAGTGTTAACAAGTCCTTGACTGAACAACGGTGGCTAATGTCTATAGGAATATGAGTTATTCTGGAATTAGAATTAGCTGAGAGATGTCTCATTTCAGAGGAGGAGTGCTTGATCACCCTTCGGTGGCTGACATTCTAAACCTCTGAAACATCGTTGCAAAACTAAATCAATAGTTTTAGGGTTCTGTGATTGTCTGTTTTGCTAAAATTGATTGGATTGTGTGCAATTGTTTGCTTGTATGATGGGTTAAGGCAAAGATAACTAATACGGTCATTATTTAAATTTCAGCAATGTCTTCCTCAATTGTCTCTCTACTTAAAAATGAGAAATTAGCTGGCGAAAATTACGCTACGTGGAAGTCGAACCTGAATATGATTCTTGTTGTCGATGATCTGCGGTTCGTCTTAACAGAGGATTGTCCTCCAGCCCCTGCTCGTAATGCATCCCAAACAGTTAAGGATGCTTATGACCGCTGGACAAAGGCCAATGATAAGACTCGTGTCTATATCCTAGCCAGCTTATCTGAAGTTTTGGCTAAAAGGCATGAGGGCATGGTAACAGCGAGGGAGATTATGAACTCTCTCTAGGAGATGTTTGGACAACCGTCCTACCAACTCCACCATGACGCTCTCAAATACGTTTATAGCTGTCGCATGAAAGAGGGCACGTTTGTTCGGGAGCATGTCCTGGATATGATGGTCCAATTCAACGTGACAGAAGCAAATGAGGCGGTCATAGATGAGCGTAGTCAGGTTGCATTCATCTTACAATCTCTTCCGAAGAGTTTTCTGCAGTTTCAAAGCAATGCAATGATGAATAAAATAACATTCAACCTGACAAGCCTCTTGAATGAGCTACAACTCTATCAGTCTCTTCTTAAGGACAAGGGACAGATAGAAGTAGAGGCAAACGTTGTTCACTCTAAAAGATAAAGTTCGAGAACGGTTCATCCTCTGGAACTAAGTCTGTAGCCACTTCTTCAAAGAAAACTCAGAAGAAGAAAGGAAAAAAGGGGAAAGCTCCCGGTACTGCTGCTAAAAGCAAGAGAAAAACCAAAGTTGTGGCAGACAAGGGCAAGTGTTTCCACTGCAATGTAGATGGACATTGGAAGAGAAACTGCCCAAAGTACCTTGCTGAGAAAAAGAAGGAAAAGGAAGGTAAATTTGATTTACTGGTTTTAGAAACATCCCTAGTAGAACATGATGAGTTTACCTAGATACTTGATTCAGGAGCAACTAATCATGTTTGCTCTTCTTTTTAAGGAAATAGTTCCTTTCGGCAGTTGAACGATGGGGAAATGACACTCAGGGTCGGAACTGGAGAAGTCATTTCAGCTAAAGCAGTGGGAGCTGCGAAGTTATTTCTTAGAAATAGATTCTTACTTTTAGAAAGTTTGTTAATCGTTCCCAAGATTAAGATGAACTTAATTTCTATTTCATGTTTGATTGAACAATCGTATACAGTTACTTTTGATATGAATGAAGCGTTCATTTATAAGAATGGTGTACTTATTTGTTCAGCCAAATTAGAAAATAACTTGTATGTATTAAGACCAACCGAAAACAAAACACTTTTAAATCACCAATTATTTAAAACTGCTGAAACTCAAAGTAAAAAGCGAAAGATTTCTCCAACAAGTAACAATACTAATCTTTGGCATCTTAGACTTGGTCATATAAACATCGATAGGATCGGTCGTTTGGTAAAGAATGAACTTCTAAGTAAGTTAGAAGATGATTCACTACCACCTTGTGAATCTTGTCTCGAGGGAAAATGACCAAGAGACCCTTTACTGGAAAAGGTCACAGAGCCAAAGAACCCTTAGAGTTAATACATTCGGACCTATGTGGTCGAATGAATGTAAAAGCTCGAGGAGGGTACAAATATTTCATCTCATTTATATATGATTATTCAAGATATGGTTACTTGTACCTAATGGGACATAAGTCTGAAGCCCTTGAAAAGGTTAAGGAGTTTAAGGCTGAAGTTGAAAACCTATTAGGTAAATCTATTAAAGTACTTCGATCTGATCGATGAGGGGAGTATATGGATCAAAGATTCCAGGATTATATGATAGAACATGGAATCCAATCTCAACTCTCAGCCCCTGGTACACCTCAGCAGAATGGTGTGTCAAAAAGGAGAAATAGAACCTTGTTGGACATGGTTCGAACAATGATGAGCTATGCTCAATTGCCTAGCTCGTTTTGGGGGTATGCAGTAGAGACTGCAGTATACATCTCGAACAATGTTCCATCGAAAAGTGTTTCTGAAACACCTTTCGAATTATGGAAGGGGCGTAAACCTAGTTTGCATCACTTTCGCATCTGGGGTTGTCCAGCACACGTGCTTGTGACAAATCCTAAGAAACTGGAACCTCGTTCAAAACTTTGCCAATTTGTTGTTACCCTAAAGAAACGAGAGGTGGTTACTTCTATGACCCACAAGAAAATAAGATGATTGTATCGACAAACGCCACCTTCTTAGAGGAAGACTACATGAGAGATCATAAACCACGCAGCAAAATAATATTAGGAGAAGCTATTGAAGAATCACCAAGAGTTGTTGATAAAACTGGACCTTCAACAAGGGTTGATGAAGGAACTAATTCTTCAGATCCATCCAGTCCATCTCAAACGTTGAGAGTGCCTCGACGAAGTGGGAGGGTTGTATTACAACCTGATCGCTACTTGGGTTTAACGGAAACTCAGGTTGTCATACCTAATGATGGCATTGAGGATCCATTGTCTTATCGACAGGCAATGAATTACGAAGATAAGGATGAATGGGTTAAAGCCATGAACCTGGAAATGGAGTCAATGCACTCCAATTCTGTATGGGAACTCGCAGATCTACCAAATGGGGTAAAACCCATAGGGTGCAAATGGGTCTATAAGAGAAAAAGAGATGCAGCTGGAAAGGTACAGACCTTCAAAGCTAGACTAGTGGCAAAGCGTTATACCCAAAAGGAAGGGGTTGACTATGAGGAAACCTTTTCTCCAGTAGCCATGTTAAAGTCCATAAGAATTCTCTTATCCATAGCCACATATTATGACTATGAAATATGACAAATGGACGTCAAGACTGCCTTTCTGAATGGTAATCTTGAAGAGAATATCTTCATGTCTCAACCCGAAAGGTTCATAGCCCAAGGTCAGGAACAAAAGGTTTGTAAGCTCAAACGATCCATTTATGGATTAAAACAAGCGTCCAGATCTTGGAACATTAGATTTGATACTACAATCAAATCTTTTGGTTTTGACCTAAACGTTGATGAGCCTTGTGTGTACAAGAAAATCAACAAAAGGAAAGTAGCTTTTCTAATACTTTGTGTAGACGATATCCTGCTCATTGGGAATGATGTAGGATACCTCACTGACATTAAGAAATGGCTAGCAGCCCAATTCCAAATGAAAGATCTGGGAGAGGCTCAATATGTTCTGGGAATCCAAATCATTAGGGATCGTAAGAACAAAACGCTAGCACTGTACCAAGCAACGTATATTGACAAAATGTCGTCTCGATATTCAATGTAAAACTCCAAGAAGGGACTACTACCCTTCAGACATGGGGTACACCTGTCTAAGGAACAGTCTCCTAAGACACCTCAAGAAATTGAGAACATGAGACACATTCCCTATGCCTCAACTGTAGGCAGCTTAATGTATGTTATGCTCTGCACTAGGCCTGACATATGTTATGCAGTGGGAGTAGTCAGTAGGTATCAGCCTAATCTAGGGTTGGACCACTGGGGAGCGGTTAAGAATATCCTCAAGTATCTTCGGAGAACGAGAGACTACATGCTTGTGTATGAAGCTAAGGATTTGATTCATACTGGATACATTGACTCTAACTTTCAAGCTGATAAGGATTCAAGGAAATCCACATCAGGGTCAGTTTTCACCCTCAATGGAGGAGCAATAGTGTGGAGAAACATCAAGCAATGATGCATAGCAGACTCAACCATAGAGACTGAGTATGTAGCAGCTTGCGAAGCAGCTAAGGAGGTAGTATGGCTTAGAAAGTTCTTGACTGATTTGGAAGTGGTTCCGAATATGAACGTGCCCATAACACTATACTGTGACAACAGTGGGGCTGTAGCCAACTCGAAAGAACCTCGAAGCCACAAACGGGGTAAACACATCGAGAGGAAGTATCACCTGATACGGGAGATTGTGCAACGAGGAGATGTGATCGTCACTAAGATCGCTTCGGAGCACAACATCGCTGATCCATTTGAGAGTCATCTAGAAGGTCTAGGTCTAAGAGATATGTATGTCATCTAATCTAGGCAAGTGGGAGAAATGTATAAGAGATATGAAGGCTCCCACATTTCCAGCATTAGATTATTGCATTTACATCCCACTAACTAGTGTTTTAGTTCAAGTGGGAGTTTGTTGGGTTTTATGCCCTAAAACTCGTAGATAGTGAATGTAACTGTTGATTGGATATTAATGAAATAATATTGATATATTTTTCCATTAATTGTTATTAGTTATTTTATATTTGTCTTTGCCTAAAAATAACCCTAATCCAATAAACAAGACATCAAAGGCTGTAATATGAGTCTTGAACAATATGTAGCGACATATGGGATCATTGTTAAAGAAACAGCCTAAAGGGTCTATAGTATAGGGATAAGACTGGGTGCCTTATCCTGGTGACACTATGGATATGACCCACTTTGTATTTGATACAAACGTTGCGATCTAACGAGTTCGTGCAGGAGACATGCAGGAGACTAGTTTGTTTTCTATTTCACTAGGATGACCTAGACAACTTAGTCTTAATCCTGAGTTGATTATGGACTCCTGCTCATGAGAGATTTTCCTTTGATTTGTATGGGTGAGAGTGGCCAATACGCCGACTCAATAAGCCTACCATTTTGGGGACAAGACCGAATGAGGAGTTGGGAACATAATCGTACAAGATGGAATTCACTAATTCCTGACTTTAGGGAAGCAGATGAGTGTTCCCTTAAGTGGTTACTCCGAGTCTTAAACAAAGGGCCATACCCTCTCAATGGCACGAGAGGGTTTTCTGTTTGATGGTTGGACCACAAACATGTTGTTCATTAGAGGAGAACTGGTACTTAAGGAAATAGAAGTAACCTAGGGGTAAAACGGTAATTTAACCCAGCTGGTGTTACGAACACTCGTGAAGGACTAACTAGTCGATATTGGTCTAGATCCGTGGACACATAAAATATGTCTGCAGTGAGAAGAGTGCAATTGTGAGTATATAGTGGAATGAACACACAGTTAACGAATATTGATTAATGTGGTTAATGAGTTTGACCAATTAATCTCACATCGTTGGAGCTTCTGATCTACAGGTCCATTAGGTCCCACTAGTAGCTCATAATGTAATTTGAGGGAATTAAGTAATAAATGTAAATTGAAAATGTTCAATTTACTAAGGGAAACAAATATAATATATATTGATATATTATTACGAGAGAAAGTAATATTTGAAGAAATTCAAATATTAATATAAATTTATGGAAGTTTGAAATAGTTCAAATAATGAATTAATTAATTTAAGGCCTAAAATCTATTTGGGCAAATTAATTAATTCAAGACCGGAAATTAAATATGTGATATTTAATTGGTGGTTAATTAATTAAAGAATTCATTAACCGGGAATTAATCAATTATGGAAATAATTAATCACTTAAGGAAGTGATTATTCATTTATGGAAATGATCTAATCACTTATGGAAGATATTAGTCATTTGTGGAAAAGACTAATCAATTGTGGAATTGATTGATCATGAATTGATTAAATAAGGAATAAGATTGAATCAATTTTGGAAAAGATTGATTTAATTGAATATTTTATTCATGGCCTCTCTTCTATAAATAGAACACTAGACCTAATTGGTCCATAACACTCTACTCTTGCTCTTAGACTCTCAAGACAAGACCTAGAATTCTCTCTAGCCTCCCTCTTAGAGAAAGACCCCCACAAGTCTTTTGCCTTTTAAACTCAGAGACATACCGATGTAACCTCTGTGGCTATTGTGTCATTAAAGAAGGATTTTCTAGCAAAGAAACTCAAATGAGACTGCTGCGTTTTGTTCGTTGGAACGTCGTTGGCGAAGAACAGTCAAGTCTACAACGGAGGTTTGTAACGGATCTTCCCCTTTTCTTTAGAAAAGCATGAAAATAAATTTAGATTTATTTTTCACCATGTTTAAACCATTTTCCAGCAACTTTATAGTGTGTTTAATTTTTTTTTAGTTTTCGTAACGGTATTTTAATGCTAATTAATATACGGCGTAAGGTCCAATCGATGCGCTTTCGCTGCGTGGGGACTTTTATTCCCTTCAATAATCAAGTGGTTAGACGTCGAGATTTGTTACCTGATAACTACCCAAAAGGTAGCTATTTAGGCCTCAATTATATAGGGATTTGTGTGTCCTTTATGCTTAATAGGGTTGGTTTTAGATGGATATTACATGTTTTAACCCATTTGGAAGAATGGAAGCATTGGAAATTATTTTGTGTAGATTATGCTGCTGGGCGACTAGAGGGAGCAAATTCTGTGCTGCAGCAAAACTGGGAACAAAACTGCCACATCACAGCTCGTTAGCCAACTTCATAAACCGACTTTTGTTGAGTTATTTTCGGGATAAAGGAGCAAGGAGAGCCCTACACGTGTCCAAGTTGACCTAATTCAAGTCTCCTATCCTTCTATAAAAGGAAGTAGCCGTCGAAGTCAAATTCATTCCATGTTTTCCCTTGGAAGCCGAATATTTTAGAGAGATTGAAGATTATAAAGAACACCATCTTCCGCAAGCTGATTAGGGATTTTATTTTCTTTATTAACTTGTGGTTATGGACATGCCTACTCAGATTGTAATTCGTATTCCTATGCATGTTATGAACTAAGTAGCTTAAGGTGTTGGTTAGGAATAATGTGATTACTGTGCTTCATCTCTAGTAATATATTGACTATCGCATTTTGGGTAATTGTTGTGTTTATTCTCATTTGATGCCGGCCTGGCCAGCTGGTGTGAATAGCTCTCTCTAGTTTCAGGGATGATTTAGAGAGTGTGTGGCAATTATCCACACTGCGATCGTTGTGTATTGGTGAACGCCAATGACTGAGCTAGGGATAGCCAGTTGCCTAGTGCTTGATCGGTCGCACTTCATTGGGTTTGAAACATATCTCAAAAGATCCGGAGTTCCGGGAGGAATCCGCTAATAATATTGCGAGAAATGCATGATCAATAATATTGCTAGAGCATATCTTAAATCAATCACTAAAACCTAACCAGCGCCTGTCTTTAATCTGTCTATCTATTTGTTTACTTATTGTTCTGTCATTTATTTTGCTTCAGCATAATTCCGATAAAACCAAATCATTTTACTATTCTCGAAACCATTGGAATGTTACACAAAAATAGGTAGAGTGGAAACTAATTCAGGGCTCGGATTGATAATATTACTTGTTGCAGACTGTGTATACTTGCACAGGAATTCTAGAGTATTTTATATCATATTTTACTCACTATAGGAACCCAACATTACCCCATATCCGATAGCAATTGGGTGAGTCCGGTTCAGTGTGTATCGAAAAAAGGAGGCATGACAGTTGTGATGAATGAAGCTAATGAGTTGGTCCCTACAAGAACAATGATGGGATGGAGAGTATGCATGGACTATAGGTGCTTGAATAAGGCCACGAAGAAAGATCATTTTTCGTTACCTTTCATTGATCAAATGTTAGAAAAGTTGGTGGGTCAAGATTATTATTGCTTTTTGGATGGCTATTCGAGTTATAATCAAATCACTATAGCACCCCAAGATCAAGAGAAGACTACGTTCACTTGTCCCTACGACACATTTGCATTTAGAAGGATATCGTTTAGTCTTTGCAACGCACCGACTACATTGCAAAGATGTATGATGGTGATCTTTTTCGACTTGGTGGAGACTATCATAGAGGTATTTATGGATGACTTTTCGGTTTTTGGAGAGTCATTTCAAGCTTGTCTCACCAATTTGGGAAAAGTTCTACAAAAGTGTGAAGAAACCAATTTGGTACTCAATTGGGAAAAGTGCCACTTTATGGTAAGGGAAGGAATTGTTCTTGGGCATAAATTTTCTAGGCAAGGTATTGAAGTGGACAGAGCAAAAATTGAGCTAATTGAGAAGCTTGAGCTGCCTACAACAGTGAGGGGAGTGAGGAGTTTTCTTGGCCACGTCAGGTTTTATAGAAGATTCATCAAGGACTTTTCTAAAATTTCAAAGCCCCTTTGCTTATTGTTAGAGGCTAACCAACCCTTTGAGTTTGGGGAAGATTGTTTGAAGGCATTCAACACTTTAAAGAAGTCGTTGGTGACTGCACCTATTATATCGAGCCCGAATTGGAAGCTTCCATTTGAGTTAATGTGCGATGGAAGCGACTATGCGGTGGGTGTTGTAGGGCAAAGGTATGGAAAAAATATTCATCCCATTTACTATGCTAGTGGGAAACTTAATGGCACACAATTAAATTACACCACTACAGAAAAAGAATTGTTGGCCATAGTTTTTGCATTTAAAAAATTTCGGCCATACTTAGTGGGTTCTAAAGTAATTGTGTTTACCGATCATGTTGCTATTAAGTATCTACTAGCTAAAAAAGATGCGAAGCCGAGATTGATAAGGTGGGTGTTGCTTCTTCAAGAATTTCATTTAGAAATTAAAGATAAAAAAGGATCCGAAAATCTGGTTGCTGACCATCTTTCAAGGCTGGAAAATACTGAGAAATTGCTGCAGCAGAGTGAAATCATAGATGCATTTCCAGATGAGCAATTACTTACAGTGGCACATGTAAAGGCAGTGGGTACCCCTTGGTTTGCAGATTTTGCTAATTATTTAGCATGTGGGATTTTGCCTCCAGATTTGACCAAGCAACAGCTGAAGAGATTTTACTTTAAGGTGAAATTTTACTTTTGGGATGACCCATTTCTTTATAAACATTGTGTAGATGGAATTCTTAGAAAGTGTGTTGGTGATGACGAAATTCAGCCCATTTTAGCTCATTACCATTCATCTCCGTATGGTGGTCATTTCGGTGGGCAAAGGACAACGACAAAAGTTCTTCAATTGGGTTTTTATTGGCCCACGATGTTCAAGGATGCCCACTTGTTTAGCAAGGTGTGCGACAAATGCCAAAGAAGAGGAACCATAGGCCAAAGAGATGAAATGCCTTTAAATTATATCCTGGAATTGGAGCTTTTTGACGTGTGGGGCTTGGATTTCATGGGGCCTTTTCCCCCTTCATTTGGGAATTTATATATACTCTTGGCAGTGGATTATGTATCCAAATGGGTTGAAGCCATAGCTTGCCCCCTAAATGATGCAAAAACAGTTTTGAAGTTCTTCACAAACATATTTTCACTCGATTTGGAACTCTGAGGGCATTGATTAGCGATGAGGGAACCCACTTTGAAAATAAGTTGTTGGGCAACCTATTGGCTAAATATAATGTAAAGCACAAAATTTCCACTCCATATCATCCTCAAGCCAATGGGCAAGCCGAAATCTCCAATAGAGAAATTAAAGGAACTCTTGAAAAAAGGGTGAGTCCGAACCGGAAAGATTGGTCCATTAGACTCGATGATGCGCTGTGGGCATACCGGACAACATTCAGAACCCCATTAGGAATGTCTCCATACAAGTTGGTTTTCGGAAAAGCTTGCCATTTGCCTTTAGAATTGGAGTACAAAGCTTTTTGGGCAATTAAAAAGCTTAATTTTGACCACAAGGCAGTAGGGGAATTGAAAAAGCTTCAGCTCTTAGAGATGGAAGAGTTTAGGCACTCATCTTATGAAAATGCGAAGATATATAAAGAAAAAACAAAAAATTGGCATGATAAAAAATTGGCAAGATATAAAATAAGCTCTTAGAGCTTCAGCGTGTATTACTGTTTAATTCTCGGTTGAAATTATTTTTCGGGAAACTTCAATCGAGATGGTTCGGGCCTTTCACAATTATCGAAGTTTATGACCATGGAGCGGTGCTGCTAAAGGATGAAGAAGATGGAAGACAATTTAAGGTTAACGAGCAAAGGCTTAAGCACTATTGGGGTGAAGAATTCCAAAGGTGTTTTGCTTCTTGCAATTTGTTGGAAATGTAGAAAATTGAAGAAAATGGTGGGACATTGAGCTTCATATGGCAGTAGCAATTTTGGTCCCTGGATTGGTAAGGTAGTGTTTGCTTTCAATTTAATTTCTAGTCTATAATGGTTGGTTTTAGTTAATGGCTAGTCTCTGTTTGCTGATTTTAGTTGCATTAAATTTCCTTTGCTTGATTCTTGCTTTGGCTATTTTGGTAATCTCGACCCCTCCCCTTTTGTTGCTAATTTTGGTTTTAGTAATTTTTGTATAAGTCAGTATTATTAGGTGGAGACCCCATGCATGTGATGGAGCAAAAGAATCTTGCACAAGCCTTCTTGGATAATGGGTTCTCGGTTATAGAGGGATTTCTTCAATATTTGATGGGATGTTGAATGATATTTGAAAAGAAAGCCTCTTGGGAACAAAAAGGGTCAGCTTTTGCATGGCGCAAGGGAGAAATTTAATGGACTTTGCATGGGTGAAGATGAAAAGAAAGCTAGAGTAATTGGGGGAGTGGACAAGTGGAGATCATGCTACAGCTAGTGGCATTGAAGGCTTGATTGCTCTTTATAAAAATAACGCCCATGAAGAGGAAGAGCAAGCTCTCGGTTTTGGCCTTCATCCTTTACCGTCCGTTCGAGTTCCTCTCCATCTCCATTTCTCTTCCAATTTCGGTTGCTGCATTTCTAAAAATATGGGTCAAAAATCTATAGCTCGAAAAATCTTCAAGTCGAGAGCAAAAGGAGACGGCGGTTCATCTGCTCAAAACAGGGGCAAGCAGCCCATGCTCGAGGATCCTAGTGTTCTGCAGCCCATGTCTCCACCGCAAAGAAGAAGCGAAAAAGGAAAAGGGAAAGCTCCAGTTGAGGCTGTGAGTGAAAGCCCAAGGAAATTCGTGAGCAATGTCGCAACCGCACGTTTCAAGGAGATTAAAAACAGAGAATTGATGCTTGAAAAAGGTTTTGATGCAAATGTAGACAGCTTGTCGCATATGTTGGCGGTAACAATTACAAATCAAAATTGGCAAAAGCTATGTCATCACCCCGATCCAACTGTACCCAACATTGTGAGGGAGTTTTACGCTAACTTTCAAGACAACGAAGTATGGAAGACAAAGGTCCGAGGGAAGCTTGTAGTATGGAGCCAACGGTTACCAATGAATTTTATGACGTACTCGACTTTCCATTTGCCATTTTCAACGCAGTGATGGCAGCTCCTTCAGACGACCAGCTTAAGGCTACGTTGCAATACTGTGCTTTGGAAGGTGCTGGTTGGAAAATGGGTAAGAATGGTCATCGCTCCTTGTTGTCCGCCTATCTCACTCCATAAGCAAATGTATGGCTTTGGTTTGTGAGAAATCGTCTCCTCCCCACCACGCACGACACGACAGTTTCAAAGGAAAGGATGCTTTTAGTCTTTTCTATCATGAGCCAAATAAGTATTGATGTTGGAAGAGTGATAGCTAAAGAGATCACCTCATGTGCCCGGAAGAAGTCGGGTAAACTATTCTTTCCAAACCTCGTCACAACTTTGTGTTTGAAGGCCGGTGTGCAACTAGAGGACGAAGATGACTTCTCAGTAGACAAAGGCATTATCAATTCGGCGACTATTAAGCGTTTGATGGGAGATGGCAAAGCAAGAAAAGCTTCAACAGTAGCTAGTGGGATCGAAGAAATTCTTAAGCAACAAAGAGACTTATTGCACCACCAAGGTGATCAGCATCGTATATATTGTGAATACGCCTCCAGAAGAGACGATATGGTAGAACGAGCTTTCAATTCTGACCAAGAGGAAGTTCTACTTCCCTTTCCTACATTTCCTCACATTGTGCTGAACCCTTGGTGCCCACCCTCTTCGAATGGAGAAGATGAAGAAGATGCTGATGAAGATTGAAAAAGGGAGGTTGTTGTCTTTTGTTGTGTCTTTCGTTGTTGTTAATTTCGTTGCTTGGCTTGTGTGGGTTAAATCTGTTTCTTGCAAGTTGTGTGTTTATTTTGTTATGTTGTGATGTTGTTAAGGAAAAGCAAGAAAAAGAAAAAGAGAAAGAAGGAAGAAAAAGAAAATATGTATGTGTTTGTATTCTGTTGCTTAATTTCAATACAATTTCTCTTGTGTGTTTGTGCAATTTTCTGCTTGGAATAGTGTTGAACGGCTGTTGTGTTGGTGAAATTCTTGGCTGCTTGTTGTATATAGTGGATGCCCATAAAGAAACTTTTGTTGAAATTGTGCTTTGTAGAATGGGTAGTGGGCCTAATTTAGAATGTTAGTAGCTAGCTTGTCTTGAAGTTATTTGGGCCTCATGCGTATTTAAGTTATAAGCTTTGCAAGATTCATTTTTTTTCCCAAAGGCCCAGTTTGGTTTTGAGTAGAGAGCCTTTTATTTTCATGCAACTGTGCTTTTGTCTGACTTCCCTTTGATAAATGCTCCAGCAGCTGAATGCTTGGTTAAGGCTAAAATTCTGTTTTAATAGAAAATAGCATGATGTCTTTTGATCTTCAGCTTTTTAGCCTCTTGCTTAGTTTGATTATCTTATTGGGTTGTAAATCCTTAGGTTGATTTGAAGCTTCCTAAATTTCTTCCTTTAGCTTAGCTCAAATTTAGGAAAGCTTGTGCCTAGTTCTTTGCCCAAGGCTATAATCTCCCTAAGCAACAGGCATTAGCTCTCTCTCAAAGAAATAAGTTTGCGGGTTCTTGCCTTACTTTCTCATTTATTGGCGACGATGAATAGTTAAGTTTGGGGGTGAGGTGCCCTTTCGAAAAAAAAAAAATTAGAACAAGCATCCTAGAAGCATTCCTCTTTGTCCTAGTTTTGTCTAAAATGCACTCCTCTCCCTTTGTGGAATGTATTATTTTCTTGAGCTTGCCTAGTAACCAGGGGGATTTATGATACCCATAGTTTGCCCTTGCGTCAAAAAGTAGCTCTTGGAAAGGTATGAGTTCCTATGAAAAAAAACAAATCAAAAGGTATGATTAAGGGATGAGTGCTAGCTTGAAAGTTGCAATTTCCCCAAAGCTTAGGTGAGCTTCACCAAAAAGTGTCGCCACTCTGAGAAGCAAGGAAATAGTTGCTAGATAGCTACCTTAGTCAACTTTAGGGGATATGAATGCAATGCTCGCTAGGTGATGAGCTTAGAGGTTTGGGTGAGCTTCACCATAAAGTGTTGCCATTCCGGGACCAAAAAGGCTATGACCTAAGAGATTTTCTAAGATTGTAAAAATCAAAAGAGAATAACAGTTGAGAGATGTTTGGGTTGAGCTTAGAGTTTTTATAAATTGGGCATTAGGATTTTAGGCATGCTTAACAAGCTTAAGGAATAAATTTTGAGCTAAGGAAGAAAGAAAGTTAGTGGCTTCTTTGGTGCCTATAGGTTGACTCAATTGGATATGATAGCTAGTCAAGGTAGGCTAAGAGCATGGATCAAAAGCATAATGCTGATTTGGTAGTTGCCAAGTTTGTAGCCTAATTGTCTTTAGGCAGTGCATTCTTTTTCTAAAGGTATGGGCATTGGTCACGAGAGGTTTTGAGCAAGAAGTAGTTGTGTGGCATGTAAAAGGCTATAGTGAGAGGCAAGCTGATTTTCCTGTTTAGTTGAGCTTTTGGCCTAGCATTGCTCGGGGACGAGCAATGAGCTAAGTTTGGGGGTGTGATAACTCTTAGAAATAAGAGTTGTTAGCAATAATTTTGGGGCCTTAACCTTTTATTCTTCTCTTTACCTTCCCATTGGTATTGGTTGTGTAAGAAGCTGAAAAGTATGTTGAATATGAGTGGTCTCTGCTGTATTGAACTTATTTTCTCTTTGAACACGAACTAATCCTCTTTAGGTGAGGATTACGGATCCTATATTGTAACGTGGGGTTGTTTTGTAGTTGAACCATGCTATTTTCATCTTAAAGTAAAGTGTTCTTCATTGTTTAAGCTGGAATTTCGACTGGCCATCCATTTTCTAGCATTGTTATTGGGTGTTTGGGAAAACATTTAGTAGCCGATTACTTTACTTTACCTTAGTCTTTTATGATCATGAAAATGAGTGGGTATTTAGGGATAAATCACCCCTACGGCACTAATCAGATTGAGCTAAAAATAAGGGGTTAAATGGGAGTTTAATCGCCTTGATCTTTGGAGAATTGGAAAATTCCCGTGTTAAATCTGGGTGAGATGAATTAGCACAGTTTTTGCTATAGAAATCCCTGGAAACAATACAGAGCACCCCTAATCCGAGCCTTACTTCTCCTCTGCATTCAGCCGTTTTTCTTGCTTTATTTACTCCAGTTCTCTTTAATTTCACTCAATTTTATTTACATTAGTGCATCTTAGTTATTAGTCAATATTTGGTCCTTGGTTACTTTGAATTTCATTGAAAATAGGCTTAAGAATAGTGATTTTTGTTGCATCAATCCCTGTGGAGAACGATATAAAAATCCTTATCACTTGCTGCCAATGATGTGTATACTTGCACGTTTTTTAGTTTTTTGTGAAGATTTCTTGCATATTGTAAATCACATTGCACAAGGCAACACTAGGGCAACAATGACTGAGGGAAATTTGGAAAGACTGGAGCAATGCTTGGGGCGATAGAGAGATAGAACTCTCTAATAGCTTCAACCCTCTCCTTGGCATATGTCCAGTATGTCTTCAGGTTCTCCCTGATTCGATCAAGCTGGTGTGGACCATGCCTAGGGCTTCTGATGCTGGTGAATACCATGAAAAAGGAGTGTGCTGGGATGGAGAGGCTACATTCGACCCTGATTGAGGTGTGGTCTGTGATGTGGAGACTTTATCCTTCCTCTGGATGTTGTTCTACTAAAGCTTTCCTATCAAGGACAAGTCAATGGTTGGTTTGAAGAAATGGTGCTCCTCGTCTTTGCCTGGCACAATCTTCACCCTCTGACAGAGCTGGGTGATGAGTGAGCCAAAGAAAAGCTTGCCTGCCCTTTTTCGTCCATAGGCTAAGATTTCATTCCTTATAATGCTCCCTACGTTGATCTCCAACCCCTTGATTAGGCAATAGAGTAGCCATCACTCTATCCACTGAAATCGTGTTGCCGTGGGTGGTTGGCATCAAGCGGTTCTTGATGAAGTGAAGCCACACTGCCGATTCTGGCTTTAAGTCGTTTGGCACTAAAGACTTCACTTTTGTCTGTGACTCTTTCCATTGGACCCCTTTGTTGGCCACAAGTTTAAGTGCTTCCTTCATTTGCTTGGCCGAAGGGTTCCTAATAACGTCATTCCCTCTTGCGTTCAGGGGTGCCTTGATCCTGTACACCCTGTTAATGTCGACTGCAGAGAAACTGACCATCTTCCCCCTCACCACCGCCATGCTAATGCTCTCCTCCCTCAGGCCGACGTAGAATTCACGAACTAGAGGCACAACAGCCTCCTGAGGGTGAGCACAGAACTCTTGCCATTTGTATTGGAAGATAACTCTGCTTACGAACTCTGACAGTGCTCCTACTCTGTTAGAGAATCCTTTTCATTGAGGAAATCTCTTTTCTTCATGTTCTCCATCTGTGCCTGAAAATTAACATCTTTAAATACCTCGGGGAATGGATCTTTAGGAGATGCAGCCTTGGGTGATTTTCCCTTTGGCTTGGTGGGTGAGACAGTCAGAGGAACTACACGAGAAGCGTCCATGGACCTTGTCCTCGGCCTCTTGGCAAAGATTGGATCATTCTTGTTGTTTGTCCTCCTCTCGGCCTTTATCTCTCTCTTTTTATTTATTCTTAATGCTGCAGAGATAGGGACTTGGTCATCATCTAGCTCCTTAATCTCTGAATCAGATTCTGTGTCAAAGTCAGAATCACTGGAGGTCTCGGCCTCCTCGTCTTCTTTTTCTCTTTCATCCCTCTTCTCCCCTGAAGAGGTGCTGTCAGTAGCTGGTGGGTCATATGTGAATAGAGGCTCAAAAACCTCTTCAGCTGGCTACTCTTTATTGGCCTCGGCTAGGCCTTCCTCAGAATGCGGCTCAGATGCGGTCGCATTTTGTCCGTCTTCTTTTTCTGTTTCTTCTTATTTTTCTATTTTTTCTTCTCTTGGCCCCTGGTGAGCCTTTTCTTCTACCCTTCCTTTTAGCAGTTCAACCTCGCTTTGAACCTTATGGAGTGGCTCAAAGGCTGAAACGAAGTCTTCAGCTTCCTTCCTTCTCTTTTCGTCTTCTTTTATTTATTCTCTTCTCTTTTTCTCTTCCTCAAGAAGTTGCAAATCCATAGCTGCCCTCTTGAGGTTTTCCTCATATTTTCTCTCTTCCTCAGCTTCTAAGGTCCTCTCGGCCTCTTGTACTTATTCTCTCCTTCTTTTCTCATCTTTCTCATCTTTTTCCTTTGCAAACTCATCCTCCCTAGCCATCTTTTGATTTTCCATCTCTCTCTGCTTCAATCTCTTTCAAAGCATCCTGTTCAGCCTTGTATCCCTCTACAATCTCAAGGGCCTTTGGCACTGCTTGGCGGATTATTCCTTCGAATATATCGGGCGACATCTTTGCGATTTTTAGGGGCTGAATTTCAAGCGGCTTTTCAGACACATTTTTCTTTGGGCTCCTCTTTCTTGTGCTGTAAGTAACAACGGGCTTGGTCCTGCAAGATAGAGAGGTGTTCGTTGAAGGTTCGGAAACCTTACCCATTGAAGCTTCTCCTTGCCGAGAGCTTTAAGCTGCCTTGGTGGCTTTTTCTTCGTCTTGACGATTCCCTTCTTCTTCAAGGGCAGCTTTTCTCTTGGCACCTATCTCTCAGATCATCTCAAACCACTCCCGCGAACGTTTTCTGAATTTTTGAGTGGGGGGTTTTTTGGTTTGGTGGACAGTAGTGGTGCGCCTGAACCTTTTTGCTGTAGATGAGCTCGACATCTCCCTCGAACTAGCCGGCATAGTCGAAGAGGATGGAGCTGGAGTGTTGGGCACTCGGTTCACGACCACCAGTGAGAATCCCGTGGGTCTTGTCCATCGCGTGCCTTGCATGGGTGTTTCGGGGTTCTCCTCTTGCTGTCTAACGTTAGCCTCAGCTTCGTGGGTCACTCGTACACTCTGAGGTCCAGTGTTTTTGCGGGAGGATGATGATCCTTGAGTGTTCATCATCTTCTGTAACGCCCCGTGTCTTTCGGTGTATTTAAGTTCCATGAATATAGTCGAAAGGAAAATAAAAATTGTTATTTGGCTTGAGTTGTGGAAATTATTTTTAAACTAAGGTGTGGGGAATGGATCCGTTATATTAATTTAGTTTCCCTTCCCAAAAGCTCGTTTAAAGGTTAGTCGGTGTTGGTTGCTTGAGAGTTAAAGCATTGAAATATTCAGGCTATTTGGGGGTTGGTTGAAAGCTAATCTTGGATTGGCTATTTTTGGCTTAAGGTTATTTGGAAAAATGAATTAAATTTTAAAGAAAAGAAAAAGAAAGGGAAAAAAAGCCCTAGATCTCAAAAGTTTCCATCTCCCTCCATCTCTTTTTCAGCCGTTTCCATCTCCCTCCATCTCTTTTTCAGCGGTAACCCCCCTCCCAGCCGTTTGCGCCGCCGTCCCACAAACCATCTGTGCTACGGTTTGTTCAGACGCGCGTCCCTCCTTCTTCGCTCAAGCTCGCGCCGTCGTCTGTTCGTGCAACACCACCGTCGTCGTGCTCGTCGCGCGGATCTCCCTCTCTCTGAGGCCGTGAGAGCTGTAGCGCCGCCGCTTGCTCGTGCTGCCGTCTCTCTTTGTTTCGTGGGTTAGATCCGTGGCTCCCTCTCTCTGTCCATGCGTTTTTTGGTCGAGATAAATAGTGGGTAAGCCTTTTCCCTCTCGTTCTTGTCGATTTAAGGCCGATCTAAGAGTTCCTTGCTTTGTCGTGGTTAGATCTCGCGTGGACAACAGCTTGAAGTGTTTGTTTTCTCGCGTTTTCGTCGCTGTCCAGCAGCGTCCTTGGGTGTATCCAGTGTCAATTAGCGTATCCGGTAAGTTTTGGCCCTTACCCATTCTTGTTTGGGGCCTTTGGTAGTATTCCCTTTCATTTTAGGTGCTGAAAATTAAAGTGGGTTCGATGTTTTGATCTGCAGCGTCGTCTAGGTGATCGTTTGGGGTTCGAATCACTTCGACTCAAATACCCATTGCCCAAGGAGCATTCTGACTCGCTGGTTGTGGTTTGTATAGCCCGTCTTGCGTTGAAACAGGACTGTTTGGGTAAGATTTGCTGCTGTCTTCAGTTTTTAGTTTTGAAGTTCATTGGTAGTTAAGTGTTTTAGCTTTAGATGCATAAATTTACCTTTGCCCAATAGTTGTTTAGGCCTTAGAATGTTCCCAACTTCTCAAAGGTCCTTAGAAAGTGATTAAAAAGGGTCGAATGCTTGATGTCCCTTTGTTTTTAGCGTCGAAGTTTGTTGTCTATTAGTTTTCTTAGCTTTCAAAGCATGTTTAGGTCGTTACCCATTGCATAACTAGGCTCTTAGGTGTTGCCCCAACCCTTAAAGGTCCTAGAGCGTGTTTTAGATGGTTTATCATGGCTATTTTGATTATAGGCATGTAGTTTAGCATTGTCCTTTTGGTCTCGTCGCCCTTGTAGGTTGCCCAATCAGTATAGTTTCTTTATCCATGGAAGGAATGAGCTTTTGGGTGCTGCCCATAGCTTAGAAAGTTTGTTAGGAAGGTTTCCAATGATTACCTAGGCCTTGTTATGCATTGCCTGAGCTTTAGGAGCCTGTAGAATGTCGTTCGTGCGTTTTAGGTGGTTGTTGCTTGTTGTCCAGTGGTTGAATAGCCTTAATATCCTCAACTAACAAATACCCACCGCCCGTAACGCTTTAAACGTGGTTGCCCATGGATTAATGGTGTGGGGTTCTCAATTCGAGTTATGTTTAGATGCTGTCCAGCAAGGAAAACAAACCGTTATTGGTTCAGTCCCGCCCTTAGCAACATGTTTTTAGGGTGCTTTTCTTTAGTATAGACTTCCTTTAATAGTTGGTAGCTTGTTTGTAGCCGAAAGCTTGTTCTGGGAGCGTGTCGTGCCATTCCAGCTACCGTTGGTTTGTAAAAGTCTTCGGTAAGTAGTTTCTACTTACTAAGCTTGTTTGACTGCCTGAAGCATGTTTGTTTGTTATCCGCTTTCCTTATATATATGCTGAGTATGAATTGTTATGTATACACTTGTGAACATTGAAATGGTTGTATAAATCTTGAATTGTGGTTATTGCATTGCTTGAGATGTGTACTCTTAAGAAGTATAAGCATGATAGGTACTTGTCTTAGGCTTAGTGACTGTTGAGTCAAGCATGTTGAGTCTGGCTTGCATGTTGCATGGGGGATGTGTAGCATGAGTCGGGTGTGAGGCACAGCACATGGTGCGTAATTCATGTGTAGCGGAGCGTGACGCGGAAATCACGTGGGTTGTGAGTGCGGAGCGTGACGCGGAAATCACGTAAGAGTGGCGCAACACATGGCGCGAAATTCATGTGAGGTAGGTGCGGAGAGTGTCGCGAAAATCACGTAAATTGCGCAGCACATGGCGTGGAATTCATGTGTAGCGGAGCATGACGTGGAAATAATGTAGTTAGCGAATCATGACGCGAAAATCATGTGGAGTCTAGTGCGTGTGTTGCATAGCATGTGGTGCATTGGCATGAGTTGATTGTTTTTAAGCATGTGGTTAGTTTTAAGCTTGAAAGCATGTTTCTTATTGTGGTTATGTAACCTGTTGGATGCGTGTGCTGAGCATGTTGCTTGTTTGGTTGTTTGTTTGTGGTTTGGTAAGTGTGAGCTGCTTACCAGTACCACGGTTGTACTGATACCCCCTTCCCCACCTTCCCCCCAACATTTTAGATGTTGCAGGTATCGAGGATGATCCAGACCTTGGCGGCGAGGAGGAGAGCTACGAGGAAAAATCCCTAGAGTGGTGGTGTCCGTGTGGTTATGTTTTCCTAGTTGTTTTAGTAGATGGTTTGATTAGTTTGAGTTGTTGATCTGTACCTCTGTGATGGTGATGGGTTCACTTGAGAATGGTCGAGTTTATATTCTAGCATTGTTTATTTTGTTTAAGTTTAAGAAATGCTTAGCTAGTTGATAGCTTGTGAAATGCAAGTTATTTATCCTCTAAATTCAGGCTAAAAGAACCTCTGATGTGTTATCTTAGCGCATAAAGAAAAGGAAAAGTGTTTTGTTCTAAGCGGCAGGCTATATTTGTGTATGCCATATGAAATTATAAATACAGAGCGCTAGCGCAGCTAATCTGGTTGTTTTAAGTATCTTTTTCAGCCCAGGCACACTTTCAAAGATGATCAAGAGACAGAAAAAGATGGATGAAAAGACAGCGACGGCACAACCAGAGCAAGTGGGCGAAAAAGGAGATTAGAAAGGCGCAAGTGGCCTAATGATGATCAAAGAAAGTGGCTATTACTTAATGAAGTTATCTTCGTTACCCATAAATAGAAGCCCAAATATGAACAAGAAGAGGAGAGGAGAGGAGAGGAGAAGAAATTCACGAAGGAACTGCAGAAATTTGTAAATGGGAGCATACTTGTGTGTAATGTGTCATTTCATACAGTTTTGTTTTGCTCACATGAGCTAAATCTTCTCTTCAAGGCTTAGCGCAAGCGCCTCATGCGGCGATAAGTACAACCTGTAAGCACATATTTTGGTTTAATTGAAACATTGATTGCTTTCTACTTAGTTGCATTAATCTTTTCATTGCTAATTCCCGCTTGGCCAGCCGGATGCGTTAACAATATGATAAATCCTTGACAGGTAATGCATATGGATCTCTCTCAGTAGAACAAGTTAGCGCATGTCATGTAGTCTTGGTAGCATTAAATCATTACCGCTAAAAGATATTGCATGCTTGAGCTTCGATTGCGTTGTGACTAACGCAATCCCTTGTAAGTGATAAGAGAACTAAACTTCATGCATAAACTAGTCAAAGAATCAAAGTTTAGTTTATTGCTAAAACGCATAAGGAATACCGGAAGGGAAACTTAATGATTTTTTCTCACTTAGGCATTAATGGATCAATTAACCAAAATCAGCATTACAAGTCTCTTATAAACGCATGAGGTTGCTACTGCAACAGCCTTGATACTTTTCGCATTGAACTCCTTTCCTCAGTTTTTATTATTCATTTTTCTTCCTGCAAATCACTTATTGTTTAAACTATACCAATCATTTTTTACTCTCTAAAACTTACGTCGCACATTGAGAGATTAAATCAGTGAATATATATATATATTACCACTTTTGTTTCATTTCCCTGTGGATTCGACCCTGGACTCATCAGGTACTACTTGATTTAGTCAGTTTATACTTGGATTGATTTAAATCTACGACTACTAAACCAATCACATTGACAACCAATCAAGTTTTTGGCGCCGTTGTCGGGGAAATTGGCAACAAGAGTCTATTCTAACTTTCGCTGAATTAATACTCACAGTGCTCCTTGTTGAGTCTTTTTCTCCAGGAACAAGAAATTGTATGCGTGCCGCCCGACGAATTGAATTCGAGGTAGATCCTGAAATCGAAGACATCGAAGGCAACCAGGAGAAATGGCAGCACCAAACCAACCAAATAGACCATTAAAACCCATCTAGATGGCCGATGATAGGGCCAGAGGAATTAGAGATTATGCAGCCCCTGCAAATTGCAATTTCAATCTAGGGATAGTTCAGCCAACTCTAGAAACAGAAAGGTTTGAGCTAAAACCTGTTATGTTTCAAATGTTAACAGCTGCAGGACAATTTGGAGGAAGTGCATCGGAAGATCCTCACTCTCACCTCAAGTCATTCCTCGACATTTGCAACAAGTTTATCATTCCAGGAGTTACCCCAGAACAACTTCAAGTCATATTATTTCCTTACTCTCTGCGAGATGCGGCGAAAGTGTGGTTAAACCAGCAGCCAGCAAACTCCATCGCAACATGGAATCTTTTGGCAGAAAAGTTCCTAGAAAAATACTTTCCACCCACCGCAAACTCTAGATTGAGAAAAGAAATAATGACGTTCACACAACTAGACGATGAAACATTGAGCGAAGCTTGGGAACGATTCAAGAGCCTGCTACAAAGATGCCCGCACCATGGTTTACCACTGTGCATTCAGCTAGAGACCTTCTATTTAGGTCTTAACAAGAAATCGCAAGTTTTGGTAGACTCATCCGCAAATGGTGCATTACTCAGAAAGACTTATGACGAAGCCCACGAAATTCTAGATCGAATTGCACGCAATAACTATGAGTGGGGCACTGCGGAAGATAGAAGACGGAGACCCATTAAGACCAATTCAGGAAGTTTTGAAGTAGAGGCTATGACTTCAGTAAACACAAAAATTGAGGCGTTGACCTTAAAAATGGATGCGCTCATAGCCAGCACTGTACCCTTGATCGCGCAACTCAACGCATTTGGATGCGGGATCTGCAGTGAAGGACACAACCCATATTCAAGCACATATAACCCAGGGTGGAGAAATCACCCAAACTTTTCATGGAATGGGAGCGCAAATAAACAACAACAAGGTAATGTAAATCATGCGCCAAGATTATTCAATTCTAACAATGACCAATCTTCGCAGGGACATTTCTAGCGCAACATGGATGGAGGAAGCCAAAGAGCATTATCCTCAAACGCATTAGAAAACATGATGAAGGAATTCATGACCAGTCAAAAAGAGTATATGGCCAAGAATGACGCAGTAGTTCATAGCCAAGCCGCATCCCTTCGCTAACAAGCTTCCCCCAAAATTGAAAGATCCTAGAAGTTTCACAATTCCTTGTTCGATAGGAGGAATCGATGTTGGCAGAGCATTTTGACCTGGGCGCAGACATAAATTTGATGCCATTGTCTGTCTACAAGCCCCTAGGGATCGGAGAAGCAAGACCGACAACCATTACACTCCAATTAGCAGATAGATCCGTAGTCCACCCTGAGGGAAAGATCGAAGACGTTTTAGTCAAAGTTGACAAATTCATTTTTCCAGCAGATTTCATCATTTTGGACTATGAAGTCGACAAAGAAATTCCCATTATTTTGGGAAGACCATTCCTTGCCACCGGACAAACCCTAATTGACGTACAAAAGGGAGAACTGACAATGCACATGAACGATCAGAGAACCTGACCAAATTATGAGAAAATGCGTTGCCCATAAAGATGCACTGAAAATATTGAAAGACTGTCACGAAGCACCATACGGAGGCCATTTTGGAGGACAACGCACCGCATCTAAAGTTCTTCAAAGCAGCTATTGGTGGCCCACCTTGTTTCAAGACGCCAGAAAACATGTCGAAGGTTGCGATAGATGTCAGCGCACTGGAAACATCAGCGCAAGAAATGAAATGCCTCAAAACTACATAATAGAAATAGAGCCATTCGATGTCTGGGGCATTGATTTCATGGGACCTTTCCCATCATCGCAAGGGAACCAATACATTCTCCTCGCAATGGACTATGTGACCAAGTGGATAGAAGCAATCGCTTGCGTTAAAAACGATGCTGCAACTGTGGCAAAATTCCTCAAAAGGAATATCTTTACAAGATTTGGAGTACCACGCAGGCTGATTAGTGATGAAGGGTCCCACTTAATAAACAGGGTCATGGATAAGTTATTGCGAAAATACAATGTCAAACATCACATCGCAACAGCTTACCACCCACAGAGTAATGGTCAGGCAGAAGTTTCAAATAGAGAAATAAAGAGAATTCTCGAGAAGGTTGTCAACACCAGCAGAAAAGACTGGGCGCATCACCTAGATGATGCACTATGGGCATATCGCACTGCATTCAAAACACCCATAGGCGCATCTCCATATGCGCTAGTTTATGGAAAAGCATGTCATTTGCCATTGGAATTGGAGCACAAGGCGCATTGGGCAATGAAGCGTCTAAATTTTGACTTAGAAGCCGTAGGGCAAGAACGATTGCGTCAACTGGCAGAATTAGAAGAATTTAGAAGGAATGCATATGAGAATGCCAAGATAAATAAAGAGAAACAAAAGCAATGGCACGATCGAAAAATACTCAAAAAGGATCTCAAGGCAGGTATGAAAGGATTGTTGTTTAATTCACGTTTACGACTCTTTCCAGGAAAACTAAAATCCAGATGGTCGGGCCCCTACATAGTTCATAAAGTTTATCCATATGGGGCAGTAGATCTACATTCTACAGATGGGAAGAGAATTTTCAAAGTTAACGGGCAGAGAGTAAAACCATATATCGAAGGAACTTTGAATGAAGTAGTTGAGACGATCCTTCTGAAGGATCCGCCTTGAAGAAACCAAACAAGATAGGTCCAGAAGAGGAGTGCTCTGAATGCGCAAGGACCTAGCGCAAGGAAAGAGCACTAACAGGTCAGAAGTGGTAAATATTTTCTTTCTGCATACTTTATTTATTTATTTTATATATATTTTGATAGGTTGAGCTTTAGGGAGACAATCCCATCGCATGTCTCTTTAGTTAGAGTAAAATCGCTGCGTTAGTAAAATTTTGTTGCCTAAAAGGAAATCCCACCGCATGTCCAATTCCATCCGTATTTCTGCCTCACGCGGTGATAATCATATTAGCATTTAAGGAGACGCACTAATCCCTGTTTTTCTCACATTACCCAAGGCAACCGCTCACATTCCTCCATAATAATCATGACCACCCACTCTTGTGGGATGCGAAAGGTTGTCAGTACCTAGGGACGCATGCCTTGCGTTAACTATATAGTGGGGAAAGCTTCTGATGCTTCTTCCTCATTACCTGCGTCTCCTTCATTCCAAAACCCTAAACCCCCAAGTTTTCGAAATTTCTTTTCTCCTTCCCACCGAGGAACAACCATGTCAGACTCTCAAAATCTCTCCATCGCCGGATACGCGGATGATGCTCATTCTTTGCCGGAAGTAGAGGGGCCAAATAGATATGTGATTATCTCTTCAGAAGAAGAAGGTGACAACCCACAAAACATCGACCAAATGGAGGAAGAAGAACCAGAGGTTGTGGACGGAGAACCTCCCTTAGCCAGCACAAGCGCCCAACTTGCCGCCGCCCCATCAACCTCCAGTGTTGATGAAGTGCTTAACATCGCCCCATTAGACGCATCCACCTTCTCCATCCAACCTGTCACTCTTCAGGCAACCCCAAGCATCTCCACCCCTCGAAACCTCACTCCCTTTCCATCACCATTCCCGTCGGTTGCCCTCCTTCCATCCGCAAACCCTTCCTCTACCTTAACCCAAAACACCGATCCTTCCCCTTCTTTCTTCCCAACTAACACCATTTCCACCCCTCTTCCCCCATCCTCTTCCACACTACCACAGTTCTCAGAACAGCAAGTCGCTGCATGGAACGACCTGCTACAAGAGCTAGGCGAAGAAGGCGATGAAATTCGCCAAAGAGAAGAGCGAGAGCGTACTGCCGTAGAGACAAACGCAGCAAACAGAGGCGAGGGGCCAAGCAATGCGGAAGCCGTAGACATCGCAGCGCATAACTTGGCTACCATCGCAGCAGCCATGGAGATGTCTGACTCCAAGGATGAAATCCCCCTCACACGTCGCCACAATATCCAACCTACAGGGGTAGTCATCAGAGAGCCATGCGAGCAAGCTGCAGTGACCCAAAGCAAGAAACGAAAAGCGCCCACCGCAGCCAAGGAAAAGGGAAAACAAAAAGTAGGCACAAGCGCAGAGGCAGAAGCAAAAGAATGGGGTAAATTTCAGGAAGAAAGGGGATTTAGTTGCCCCCTGCCGCAGACGATGACTGACCAAATTTCCCAGCGCAAGTGGGAAACAGTCTGCAAGAACCCTAGAACCTACGTCCCTGCGCTTGTCCATGACTTCTACCACGCACAATGGCGAGAAGAAATTGATGAAGTTGTTGTTCGTGGCCATACCATCGCATTCTCCTCAGCGCATATAAACAGTGTCTATGAGCTACAGGACATCCCCAGCGCTGAAGGGAACCAGCTTCTTGATTGCCTTGACGACGACTTCCTAAGCACTGTCCTTCTTGCGGTAGCCAGACCTGGGGCTAAGTGGGATGGCCATGGCGCAAAGAGGACCCTAAAATCGCAGTTTCTTGACTTCGAGGCCACGCTCTGGATGCACTGGATAAAGAATCGCATCATGCCTACAACGCATGATGCAACCTTAAGCCTTCAACGCGTGATCTTGGTCTACTGCATAATGAAGGGTACACCAATCGACTTGGGTAAGGTCCTTGTCGAAATCCTGCGCCACACTGCCGGTAAGCCAAGAGGTGCATTATTCTGTCTTGGCCTTGTCACCTCCTTATGTCGCGCATCAAATATCCTTCCCGCAGCTGATGAAGAGATAAGAACAATGCGGAAGGACTTTGAGGAGCAATGGTGGACGCGTGTTACGGGCACGCGAAATAGGCGTTCGCAAGGCAGCGGCCACAGACCTGTAGCCCTCGTAGCACAACCCAACGAACCAGCACCTGAAACGCAAAAGAAGAAGAGGCGCAAGGTAACCGTAGGACGATACCCTCGCCCAACCGCAGAAGGTCCTCAAAGAAAGTCTCCGGCGCAGAAAAGTATTGTCTGCGCTCAACCTCAAAATTCGCCACCGCCACCTCTACCTGTTCAACACTCACCTCCCCGCATTGACGTAAGTGTGGAAGAAGTCTTTGAAGAATCCCTGCCTAGTCCTCCTCGCAACAATGAAATCCCTGAGCCAACACTGGAAGCACGAGACTTCGAAACTGCACCAACAGGCGAAGACAAACGCAACCTATGAGCGTTAAGGGCAGTAAAAAAAGGTAATACCCGTAGTTGGATACCTTTCATCACAAATGTGGGTAAGCCAAAGCGAAAGTATGCGTTTTGATGTCCATTTGCTCTAAAAAAAAAGTTAAAGGATAAATGTATGCGCCCAAGACAGGGAAAAGTGGTTGAGTTATCGCAAGGAAGAATCTAAGCGCAAGGAACCTGCCTTAAGCAATGAAGAAAATTTGACAAAAGTCAAATCTATTGGGGTAATGCCTGCAAGAAAAAGAGATAAGAGGATGCCAAGATCGCAAGCAATAGAGAGTTGAGTAATTCTCGCAAAGTAGATAATAGGCATTGCTTGGGGACAAGCAATAGTTTAAGTTTGGGGGTTTGATAGCTTGCGAAATGCAAGTTATTTATCCTCTAAATTCAGGCTAAAAGAAGGCTAAAAGAACCTCCGATGCGTTATCTTAGCGCATAAAGAAATGGAAAAGTGTTTTGTTATAAGCGGTAGGCAATATTTGTGTATGCGATAAGAAATTATAAATACAGAGCGCTAACACAGCTAATCTGGTTGTTTTAAGTATCTTTTTCAGCGCAGGCACACTTTCCAAGATGATCAAGAGATAGAAAAAGATGGATGAAAAGACAGCGCCGGCACAGCCAGAGCAAGTGGGTGAAAAAGGAGATTAGAAAAGCGCAAGTGGCCTAATGATGATCAAAGCAAGTGGCTATTACTTAATGAAGTTATCTTCCTTACCTATAAATAGAAGCCCAAAGATGAACAAGAAGAGGAGAGGAGAGGAGAGGAGAGGAGAAGAAATTCACGAAGGAACTACATAAATTTGTAAATGGGAGCATACTTGTGTGTAATGTGTCATTTCATACAGTTTTGTTTTGCTCACATGAGCTAAATCTTCTCTTCAAGGCTTAGCGCAAGCGCCTCATGCGGTGATAAGTACAACCTATAAGCACATATTTTGGTTTAATTGAAACATTGATTGCTTTCTACTTAGTTGCATTAATCTTTTTATTGCTAATTCCCGCTTGGCCAGCCGGATGCGGTAACAATATGATAAATCCTTGACAGGTAATACATATGGATCTCTCTAAGTAGAACAAGTTAGCGCATGTCATGTAGTCTTGGTAGCATTAAATTATTACCGCTAAAAGATATTGCATGCTTGAGCTTCGATTGCGTTGTGACTAACGCAATCCCTTGTAAGTGATAAGAGAACTAAACTTCACGCATAAACTAGTCAAAGAATTAATTGTTAGTTTATTGCTAAAACAGAAACTTAATGATTTTTTCTCACTTAGGCATTAATGGATCAATTAACCAAAATCAGTGCTACAAGTCTCTTATAAAAGCATGAGGTTGCTACTGCAACAGCCTTGATACTTTTCGCATTAAACTCCTTTCCTCAGTTTTTATTATTCATTTTTCTTCCTGCAAATCATTTATTGCTTAAACTATACCAATCACTTTTTACTCTCTAAAACTTACGTCGCACATTGAGAGATTAAATCACTGAATATATATATATATATATATATATATATATTACCACTTTTCTTTCATTTCCTTGTGGATTCGACCCTGGACTCATCAGGTACTACTTGATTTAGTCAGTTTATACTTGGATTGATTTAAATCTACGACTACTAAACCAATCACACTGACAACCAATCACTAGTGGTCTAGCTGCTTTTGTTAATAAATGTCTTTATGTTTCCGCTGCATGATTTTCACTTTGTTGCATGATATGGTACAATATGGCTTGTCTTTTTAGAGGAGATAGGCTTGTGTAATCTGACCGTAGATCGGTGAAGCTTGGTTGGGTGCTTATATAGAAGTGTTAAAAATCTCCATCAGGGGCTTAAAATTTTCGGATAGCCAATTTTACGTCGTTATGCTGCCGAAATTTTTGGTACATCTAGTTTAAGTGGTTGAGTTCCATAGATAAGGGTTTAAGGGTTGTAGTAATGTCCCTAGGCTAAGGGTTGTAAAACCTGGGGCGTTACATCTTCCTTGAGCGTGGGTCTTTCGGTTTCACGATGGAGAATATGGAGAGTTGAGGGTTTGACTTGAATGCAAAGGTTTGGTGTTTAGTGAGGAGTAAAAGAATTTAAGTCAAGCTATTTATACTTTTCTAATTAGGTCACGTGTAGGTCAAACGAAAATCGTGACTCCCTTTTTATTCGGGCAAATGAGACCGCATTCCCAAATACACTGGAGAGAAATGCAGTCGCATTTCACCTAGTTTTTTTGTCTTCATTTTTTTCTGCCTTTTCTCTTTTCATTTGCTTTCTCATTTTCTCTGAAACACTTATAAATAAGTTAGAAAGCTCATACACTTTAATCATAATTTATTAGATATTTTTTTTTTCATTTTCTCATTTTAAAAGAATTTAAGAAATGTTTTGATCAACTCAACTTCCAAGTAAGTCCCCAGGTATAGGTGTTCCCTATGGTCAGCTTAAATACCTCAGCCTATGCAGGACTTGCCTTAAACAAAGTTCCATCTTGATCAAAAATCATTTATTCAAAAACAAACTTACAATTTTCTCATTTTTCCTGATTTTTTGCTTAGACAGGGCTAAAAAATAATACGGACTTTTCAAAACTCCCAGGTAAATCTCCAGGAAAAGGTGATCCCAATGGTCATCTTAAATACCCTTTCCTAGACAGGATTTTTCTAGACAGAGTTTTTACTCTTGTCTAGAAATTTTAGAGCTTTTGTCTAGATTATTATTTATAAACCCAGATAATATACAAAAATTCAAGGTGGTAGTCATACCAAATCAATTACGGAGGCTTGCTCATCCTCGAAGCCTCTTCCCCAATATGGTTTAATCTTTTGTCGCTTCATGGTTTGACTGCTTCCTTCAACTTCAATCTTTTTCCCACTTTTTTCGTCTATTTCTTCATGTCTAAGTACATCCTCTAAGGTTTCTCTTCTTACTATTTCCTGCAAAGTAGATTGAGAGATTTCATCAATTTCATCGATCATCGAACATTCCTCGAAATTTCCAGGGTACTTCATTGCATTCATCACATTAAACGTGACTTACTGATCATTGACCCTCATGGTCAATTCTCCTTTCTGCACATCTATTAAAGTTCTGTCGGTGGCTAGGAACGGTCGTCCCAAAATAATCGACACGTCTTTGTCAGCTTCGCAGTCTAAGATGATGAAATCTGCAGGGAAAACAAACTTATCAACTTTAACCAATATGTCGTCAATCTTTCCAATGGGGTGTGTAAGTGATCGGTCTGCCAACTGCAAGGTCACAGTTGTTGGTTGTGCATCACCTATTCCTAACTACTTAAAAACCGAATATGGCATTAAGTTGATGCTTGCTCCCAAATCGCACAGAGCTCCACCTACATCCCTGCCTCTTATAGAGCATGGAATTGTAAAGCTTCCTGGATCTTTATGCTTGGGAGGAATCTCGTTCTTTACTAGTGCACTGGAACATTCCGTGAGTGCAACCATTTCGTATTCCCCCAACCTTCTCTTTTTCGATAGGATATCTTTTAGGAACTTCACGTATGTAGGCATTTGTTTGAGTGCCTTCACCAATGGTATGTTAATGTGCAACTGCTTCAATACATCTAAAAATTTATTGTACTGCACATCCTGTGAGGCATGTTTGAATCTCTGTGGGTACGGAGGAGGTGGTCTGTAATCTGGGTCGATCAGAAATTTCTGAGGTTTTGCGGTCGCATTCCCCTGTTTTTTCTCTAACTTTAATTTTTCTTCTTTTTCTACCAAGGCTTCAGGCTCCTTGGTCCTTTCTACTTTATCTTCTTTATTCTCTGAAACATCTGTGGTAATATTTAACTTCTTTTCACAAATCTTTTCTCGAGCTTCAACTGGGATCTCTGCTTCTGAACTTCATGGATACTTTGGTCCATCATATTCTAATCCACTTCTTAGGGTCACTAGTTTGCATTGTTCCTTCCCCTCTCTTTGAGGGATCTCGGTTTTGCTAGGCAACGTCCCTTGAGGTCTATTCTTTATCTCCTGAGCAATTTGTCCAAGATTAACTTCCAAATTCCTGACTGCAACATCGTTCCTTGTCATGTACTCCTTCATAAGTGTCTCTAGATTTGACTCTTGGCTCTGCACTAGAACTTGTTGGAAGTTTTTTTGCGACTGTTGTTGTGTAGGTTACTTTCGAAACTGATGAGTATTGGAATTACTCGATCCGGCTTGTCCTCCCCAAGAAAAGTTCAGATGTTGCCTCCATCCTGGGTTGTATGTGGCCGAATAAGGATTCCATCTATTTTGGTTCTGATTTCCTTGTGGACCTACATAAAAAATAGATGCAGGGTTTACTGGACAACTATCATCGATGTGTTCCTCACCACATATCTCACAACAGAGGGAAGAAACAACATTGGCAGGGGCTATATTTGCTTGATTGTTCATGGACATGCCCATCATCATGCTATGGATGGCCTTGATCTGGGCTTGCATCGTAGAGTTAGCCTCTGTTTCCACTGCTTTCACTGGATTTTTCAAAATGGTTGTTAGTTCATTTTCTCCCCAATGTCGGTTATTGATGGCTATGGTATCTAGAATAGCATACGCCTCATTAGCAGACTTCTTCAGAAAAGATCGGTTTGCAGATGCGTTTACAAATACCTTTGAAGCTTGATCTAACCCACTATAAAAATGCTCCAAAATAATGCAAGCAGGCAGTCCATGGTGTGGACACTTCCAAACCATCCTCTGGAATCTTTCCCAAGCTGTATCCAAAGGTTCATTGTAAGACTGTCTGAAAGCTATGATCTCTGCTCTGTACTTGACATTCTTATTAGAGGGAAAGAACTTCTCCAAAAATTTCTCCGCCAAACTAGTACACGAAGTGATGGAGTTTGGAGGAAATGAATCCAACCAGGCTTCAACATCTCCCTGCAAAGAAAACGGAAAAAGTTTTAACTTCAAAGTATCTTCTGGCACTCCTGTTACTTTAAAAGAATTGCAAACTCGCAAAAACGATTTAATATGCTTCTGTAGATCCTCATTTGGAAGTCCTGAGAATTGGCCCATTGTATTTAACATTTGGAACATCACTGGTTTAAGTTCAAATTGTGGAGCATCAATCGGTGGCTCCAAGATTCCTAGATTCAATGTCTGGAAAATTGGTAAAGCGTAGTCCCTTATTGCTCGGTTTCGATCTTCAGCAATCTAGATCAGGTTTTCTTGTTGTTGCACTAGTGGAACTGGAGGAATTCTTCCGCCATTCTACTCCCTTCCACGAGCTTGAGGATCGACTCCAGGAGGTTCCATTGGAAACTCTTGAATGTAAGATGTTTCCTCTAGTAATTCTCGTGCGCTCAACTCTTGTTCCTCCTTCTTCTTCTGTCTCTGTTCCTTCCTTCGATGATGAAAGGTTCTTTCTATCTCTAGATCAATGTCAAGGAGTGGATACCCCTTGCTCATGCGCTAACTCCAACTTGCAAAAGAAAAACAAATGCAAACCGAAGTCAAATTCCCTTTGAGACAGAAATGTGGCCGCAATCTGATCGCAATTTCAAAAAGAAATCGGGTTTCACTTTTGGTCTCCGACAACGACACCAAAAACTTGGTGCATGTGTGAACTGAATGGATGAAATGTGAGATAAGATGGATAATAATAAGATAGAAATATTCAATCAACACAAAGTGCAAGTATACATTATCGCACGTAGTAATAAAAAACCTCAGAAAGTATTCCAAGGGTATCGATCCCACGAGGACTAAATTGAAAATTCAGATTTGCTGAAGAAACTGCTCAAATGATTGCTTTTGAAAAAGGTAACCAAAGAAAATAAGTTGATTGATGGGGTTTTTGAAAAGATAAATAAAACAAGCAAGTAGATAACAAAGAATAATAAATAATAAACAAACGAGTTGTTCAACATGGATTCATCCCTAGGGTAACAACCATACTTATGCAATATCTAACATAAGAGTGTTTAATGCATTGGGTCAGATTTAACTTCTATTTGGCCCTTGTTTACAAAAACCGTAAAAAGGCTAAGCGAGTACCGTTATGTACATTTCTGTGACTCAACTCTGACATAGATAATTCACGAATGCAACCTATAACCCTATAGTCGATATAGGGTGCCTTAGGCAGCTTTACCTATACCGTCGAACAATATCTTTCAAGCTTTTTCTCCTATATCACCTTTATGAGAACCGATATCGTTTGTCCCTTTCGAGATCAAACTCACATAGCATGCAAAGTCTAAGTGATCAAATTAAACTGAGCAAGATCAGAATGATATTCAATAAAGAATTGCATGCATTAAACCCTACTTAAGCAAATAAAACACTTTCAAGCCATTAAACCCTAAGGGAATTCACCACATTGAACCCATCAACGGGATTTAGCTACTCATGATGGGATAAAAAGAAAATGAACACATTTTCATTGAAATAATGATCTAAAGAATACAAAGTAATGAAAAGATTCAAGAGATGGAAATAAAGGAGATAGCTAAATATTATGGGTTTTTTGTTTACACAATCCTTCTAGAGTTCGCTCACTTTTACAAAGTATTGAAAAGATTCAAGACACTCCACTCTCTCACTTTTACAAGATGGGAATGGGTGAAACTCTTTATAAACCACAAGGTTTGATTTCTAACTGTCTCTCGGGTTAGAATTTGGTCATCTAAGGAGGACCTCGGGCATCCCTACTCACTGGCGTCGAGCCAGGGTTCTGTCACCACCCTTTTCTTCTGAGTGAGTTCTGCTTGAATTTGACTTCGAATCCCAAGCTTATATAGTGTAGAAATTTGTTAAGGAGCTACGAAATAGGTGCTGGAAGGTTGCCCAGTCGGTTTTGGGGTCAAAACAACCGGTTAGGTGCGAAGAAGACTCGTCAACAACGACTCGCGCACGACTTGGAACGCCTCTGTTTTTCCAGAAGGAATTCCACCTTCTCTTCTGTTTTTCTGCACAACAGCAAACTAAATCAAATTTGCTTCAAATCAAGTCTTTTTAAGCACAAATAAGCATAATTCAACAAAAGTGACTCTCAACACCGTAACTTATCAAATTAACATATTTTGAGCTCGGAAATAGTAAAATTGACCTAAACACTCAATATTTGACCAAGAAATGAGCTACATATAAGGGTAAAATATGTATATTTTTTACCCTTATCACCAGTACATCATGGTATTGAATACCGGTTACAATTCTCCTACTTGCCCTAGATTATTTCCTATACATATCTAGCAGACCTAGACCCTCTAGATGACTCTCGAACACTTTAGTTGTGAGAGCCTTCGTGAATGGATCAACAATGTTGTGCTCCGACACTATCTTTGTGACGATCACGTCTCCTCGGTGCATTATCTCCCTGACGAGATGATATTTTCTTTCCATGTGCTTGCCTCGTTTATGGCCTCTAAGTTCTTTTGAATTTGAAATTGCACCGCTATTATCACAGTATAGGGTGATGGATAGATGCATATTTGGACCGACGTTCAAATCAATTAAGAACACCCTGAGTCGTACCGCCTCTTTCGCTACTTCGCAGGCAGCTTGCTTGATGCTACGCCATTGATAACGACTAAATATATACCTATTTTTCCCTTATATTTAGCTTATTATCTTGTGAATATTGTATGTTGAAGATCAAAATCATGATTCCCGAGCTTAAAAAGTGTTGAAGTTGATGAATTAGAACTTCTAGAGTCACAAGTGTTGAAATGTATGAATTTGTGCTTAAAAGAACCCATTTTGGTAAGAATTTGACTTAGTTTTGGTACTTTACAGAAAACAGAGGAATCTGGAAAATACCCAGAAATGCGAAGGCTAAAGTGAAATGCGACTGTCGCACGAAGTAATAAAAACCTTAGAAGTATTCCAAGGGTACCGATCCCATGAGGACTAAATTGGAAACACAGTTTTGAAGAAGAAACTGCTCAAATGATTGCTTAAATTAAGTAACCAAAGAAATAATGGATGATTGGTTTTTGGAATTTAAACAAAACAAAAAAGTAAATAAATAAAAACATTAAATAAACGAGGTAATCAATATAGCTTCATCCCAAAGGCAATAACTTTAATCATGGATTATTCAACTTAAGCTTATTCAATGCATTGGGTCAGATTTAACTTATATTTGACCTTGCTCCCAAAAACTGTTAGAAGGCTAAGCGAGTACCGTTATGCACATTTCTGTGACTTGACTCCGACATAGATTATTCACGAATGCGATCTATAACCCATAGTTGTTATAGGGTGCCTTAGGCAGTTTACCCTATAACACAGAACAATCTTTTTCGAGCTTTTCTCCTATATCACCTTTATGAGAATCGATATCGTCTTTCCCTTTCGAGATCAAACTCACATAGCATGCAAAGTCTAAGTGATCAATTCAAACTCAGCAAGATCAAAATGATAATCAATAAAGAATGACATGCATTGAACAATATTGAAGCAAATAAAACACTTTCAAGCTATTGAACCATAAGGGAACTCACTATATTGAACCCCTCAACGGAATTTAGCTACTCATGGTGGGATAAAGTGAAAATGAATATCTTTTCATTTAAATAATGAATAAAGAATACAAACAAGTGAAAAGTAACAAAAGTTGGAAGTAATGACAGTAGCTAAATACTAGGTTTTTTTTTTCTTTTATCCAATCCTTCTAGAGTTCGCTCAACACTTCACTCTCTCTCTTTTACAAGTGGGAATGGGGTGAAAATCCCTACAAACACTCAGGTTTGATGTCTAACAAGGGTTAGAATTTAGTCTTTAAGAAGAACCTCGGGCATCCTTACTCATAGGCGTCAACTAGAGTTCTGTCACCACACTCTTCTTCCAAATGAGTTCTGCTTTAATTTCTCTTCGAATCACGAGCGTATATAGTGTGGGGAGTGGTTGAGGACCCACAAAATAGGTGTTGGTAGGTAGCCCAGTCATTTTCGGGGTCAAAACGGCTGGTTAGGTGGGCAAAAGTCTCATTCAAAACGACCCTCGACAGACTCGAAACGGCCTCTGTTTTTCAAGAAATGTGGTTGCATTTGATTTTGGCCTTCCCAGAAATGTTGTCGCATTCTGGGCAAATTCCAACTTTCTTCTGTTTTCTTGCACAACACCAAATTGGGTCAAAGACATATCAAATTGAGTCTTTTTAAGCACAAATAAGCATAATTTGACAAATGTGACTTTCAACTCCCTAATTCATCAACTTTAACATATTTTGAGCTTGGGAATAGTAAAATTGATCTAAACATGCAACTTTTGACACAGAAATGAGCTAAATATAAGGGTAAAATAGGTATATTTTTTACCCTTATCAGTGGTGACAGAACCCTAGTAGATGCCCATGAGTAGGGATGCCCGAGGTCCTTGCTAGAAGACTAAATTCTAACCCTTAGTTAGACATCAAACTCGAGTGTTTGTAGAGATTTCACCCTCTTCCCACCTTGTAAAGGAGAGTAGAGTGTCGTAAGAATTCTAGAAGGATTGGATAAAAGTGAAAAAACCTAGTTTTAGCTACGGCACCTTACTTTTCCCGCACTTGTTACTTTTCATTATTATGTATTCTTTACTCATTATTTCAATGAAAAGTTGTTCATTTTCATTATATTCCATCATGCGTAGCTAAATTCCATTGAGGGGTTCAGTATAGTGAATTCCGTTATGGTTTGATGGCTTGAAAGTTCTTTATTTTTCTAAGTTTTTATTTTGCATGTCACTCTTTATTGATAATCATTCTAAATCTTGTTGAGTTTAACTTGATCACTTAGACTTTGCATGCTACGTGAGTTTGATCCTGAAAGACACAAAAAATATCAGTTTTTGTAAAGGTGATATAGGAGAAAGGGCTCGAGAGAGTGTATTCGGTGTTATACGGGAAGGTCACCTTATAACAACTATAGGGTTATAGGTTGCATGCACGAACAATCTATGTCGGAGTCGAGTCACAGAAATGTGCATAATGGTACTCACTTAGCCTTCTAAAGGTTCTTTGGAAGAAGGCCAAATAGGAGTTAAACCTGACCCAATGCATGTATAACTTAGGATAAATAAGTCATTACTAGAGTTATTTGCCTTAGGGTTGAAGCTATATTGAATACCTCGCTTTATTATTATTGTTATTTCTTTACTTGTTTTTTTATTTATTTTCAAAACCCAACATCAACTATTTTATTTGGTTACCTTTCAAAAGCAATTTAAGAGCAGTTTCTTCTTCAAATCTGTGTTTTCCAACTTAGTCTCTGTAGGATCGATACCTTTGGAATATTTCCAGAGATTTTTATTACTACATGCGATAGTGTATACTTGCACTTGGTTGGCTGAAATTATTCTTATTTTTTATTTATCATCTTTTCTAACAACCACATTCAGCCCATGTCGCATCAGCCATGCTATTGCTCCTCCATTTAGAGTTAATACTGAACCCGATGTGGATTTCCTCGAATCCTTATCGGCTTGGAAGTTAAAATCAGTGTATCCTGTAAGGATAGGATCAAATCCTAATCACCATACACGAACATACTTGAGGATGTTCTTAACGACAAGCCAGTGATCGAATCCTGGATTGGATTGATATCTACTGACAATCCCTACTGCATAACAAATATCAGGCCTTATACATAACATTGCATACATCAGGCTGCCTACTGCAATGACATAGGGAATGTGTCTCATGTCCTCAACTTCTTGAGGTGTCTTAGGACATTGTTCCTTAGACAAAACAATTCCATGCCTGAAAGGTAACAAACCTTTTTTGGAATTCTACATCTTATATCTAATCAACAACTTTTCTATATAAGATGTTTGAGACAAAGCTAGCGTTTTGTTCTTTCGATCTCAAATAATTTGGATCCCTAGAACATATTGTGCCTCACCCAAATCTTTTATTTGGAACTGAGTTGCTAGTTAACATCTAATGTGAGTAAGATATCCTACATCATTCCTGATGAGTAGGATATCGTGCACATACAAAACTAAGAAAGCTACTGAACTGTTGATGATCCTTTTATAAACGCACGGTTCATCAACGTTCTGTTAAAAGCAATAAGATTTGATCGTTGTATCAAATCTTATATTTCAGGATCTAGACGCTTGCTTCAATCCATAAATGGATCGTTTAAGTTTGCAAACCTTTTGCTTTTGACCCCGAACAATGAACCCTTCTGGCTATGACATAAAGATACTTTCTTCAAGAGTTTCGTTTAGAAACACAATCTTGACATCCATTTGCCATATCTAATAATCATAGAATGTAGCAATGGATAAAAGTATCCTTATCGACTTCAACATGGCAATCGGGGAGAAGGTTTCCCCATAGTCAATCATTCCCCGCTGGGTAAAACCTTTTGCCGTAAGTTGTGCTTTAAAGGTCTGTACCTTTCCAGCAGTGTCTCTTTTTCACTTGTAGATCCATTTGCATCCTATGGGCCTAACCCCTTCGGGGTGATCTACAAGATCCTAAACTGAATTAAAGTACATGGATTCCATTTCTAGATCCATAACTTTATTTCATTCGTCCTTGTCAACGTCATTCATATCTGTCTATAGGTCAATGGATCCTCGACTCCGTAACTAGGCATGACGACTAGAGTTTTAGCTAAACCCAGATAGCAGTCAAGTTGTCTAATAACCCTCCCACTACGTCGAGGCTCTCTTATCTCTTGAGAAGGACGTGACTGGTTGGAGGTGTCAGCTTCATCGATAACTTTCGATGATGTTTTCGTAGCGTCGTTAGATAATTCCCTTAAAACAATTTTACTCCATGGCTTATGGTTCCTCACGTGGTCGTGTTCTAAGAATGTAGCATTTTTCGATACAAATACTTTATTTTTTCAGGATCGAAGAAGTATCCACCTCTTGTCTCTTTGGGATAGCCTACAAGTAGGCAAAATTGTGAATGAGGTTCTAATTTATTTGAATTTGCCTCTAGCAGGTATGTCGGGCATCCCCAAATTCTGAAATGACGTAAACTTTCTTTACGCCATTTCCAGAGCTCAAACGGTGTTTCTGAAACACTATTTGAGGGAACCACGTTTAGAATATACACTGCAGTCTCTACTGCATAACCCCAAAACGAGTTAGGTAATTTAGCATAGCTCATCATTGAACGAACAATGTCTAACAAGGTTTTGTTTCTCCTTTCTGATACATGATGGAAGAGATTGTCGAGGTCTCTTATCAAGTAAATTTATAATCCATAACCTCTAAAGCTAACTTGTAGCAGTAGCGGCCGGAGTCGAACACAGGGAGCACGATTATAACTTGTTTATCTTAGATTTATTGCGATGATCGGACTAATTGGGGGTTTTTATATCTGAAAAAGAAAGTAAACAAGGAAAGAAAACTAATTATGGAAAATATTGCAAAAGGAAAGTAAGAAAATCAAATTAAGGAAAGGAATCAATACCCCAAAGATCATGTAACCGAGATAGTCATGGTAAGTTCCATTCAAGTAAATCATCAATTTCACTAATAAGTCAGAACAAATTTAAGTCTGGCGTATTCCGGCAACAAACCGAGAATCATGATCCACTATCACAAACATACAAACGCTAAGTTTGATTCTAATTTAAACTAATTAATTATCCAATTAACTAATCTAAACCGCATTGGGATCTAGTCGAATTAATTCACATGCAAAGGCCTCTATTTATAGGGATTCTTTGTCTTCAATTCGTGGTAGAATGGTGTTGAATTGGGTCTTCAAACATGGAAAAAATCCCAGCCAAATTTGGAAAATTTCAATTATGGAAATTGCCTAGCATTGCGACGCTACAGCCTTAGCGTCGCGACGCTATACCTTCAATGTTGGAAAATATTTCTCGGATTGCCTTAGCGTTGCGACACTGTTGAGCAAGCGTCTCAACTCTGTATGACGAGCGTCTCGACGCTGATGAGGCTCCAGGGGCAGAATTGTCATTTTACGCTCTGGTTTCACTCGTTTAAGCCCCGAATTGCTTCCAAAGCTCCGGTGAGGACCTATAGATATATTATACACATTTTAAAGCATTTTCGCAAGGAATTCAACTAAGGTAAGCAAATTGGGAGATTCTAAGTGTATAATAAATTGGACTTATCAAATACCCCCAACCTAAACCTTGCTAGTCCTCGAGCAAGCATAGAATAAGATCAAGAATAATTGAGATTTATTTAGTTGCAATTCATATAGCACCAACCTTAACATTCAAAAGAATCATTCAATTTATTTGAAGCATGCGAACACGTTTAAGCAGTAATTAAACAAATCAAAATTTTCATGAATTTCTCATGCGTGTGTGTGTGGGGAGCTTTCCTAAGGTGTTTTTACTAACCCGGGATAATCATATGAGAACCTCAACTCATCTTCCCCCTACACTGGTCAAAGACATAACCATTAAGTAATCCAAATAGTCAAACGTGTAATACATTACTAGGCGCATGAAAACAGAAACAATTTATATTTTTGCATTTATAAGATGACACTAGCTTTCACACACCTATTGCAGGGACCCATAACCCGAGTTTAACCCTTTGGTTGGCCTAACTGATCACAACAAGGGTAGCTCTTTTTGCCTTAACATTTTTAAACATTGCAGAGCACTCGTAAGACGTCTTTTCTTTCTTTTATCATTTTTTTTCTTTTATATATAAGAATGATTTTTCTTTTAAGCACACTAGACATATTTTCTTTTATCATTCCTAAGCAACGCATTACAAGCAATCATTTTTTAAATTACCATCTAGTTAGATCTAGCCTATCAAGGTGACAACGAACATATGGAACCCATAAGATGATCTTAAGCTTTCAAAACTTCCTAAGGAAAAGCCAAGTGCTCAATATGTGCAAGAAAAATCTAGAAAACTTTTAAAAATTGGTCAATTTTTGGTAAATGCTTCACAAAGCTTAAAACAAATAGAATAGTTCAAGAGAATGTCTCATTGATCTTCATAACTATACTTCAAGCAACCTAATAAACTTAATGATTCATCTCGTTTTAAAATTGTTCGAACTCTGATTCAAATCAGTTCCCAGGTAGGAGGTGTTCCGTAAACCGTCAACTTAAATACCCCCAACCTCAGACAGAACTTCACTGGTTCGGGTCAGTTTCCAGGTAGGAGGTGTTCCATAAACCATCTTAATTACCTCCAACCTTAGACAGAACTTCGCCGATTCAGGTTCTACTTTATTTTTGAATTGCTTAAAATAATAGGTCATAGAGCAAACATGCATATGTTCCCACCCCCAACCTAAACACTACATTGTCCTCAATGTAATCTAAGCATGCAACTTAAAGGACAAAAAGTAAAAGGGAACAAAAAACCTCCTATGTTTAAGCATTGGATTGGAAAGGATGGAAACTTCCACGGTTGGCAAAAATTGAAGAGATTTGGTGTAGGAGTCCTATAGAACAATAAAGAAAGACAATTAAGAAAACATTTAAAGGAATAAACTATTAAATTGAAAAGAAAGGGATAGAACTAATTGGGTTGCCTCCCATAAGCGCAATTTTTTAGCGTCGTTATGCTCGACGGGATTCTCATATTCCTGTTAGGGTACATAAAAATTCTCATATTTCTTTGGGTCCTTCTTTCTCGAATCCACGAAACCTGCAAACAGAAGTAGGCTTGCCCATTTTTCATGGGACCCAGAAGATGCATTTTATTTTTTTAATTTTTGAAAAGAGGAAAAATCAAAAGACAAAGACTCAAAGGATAAAATTTTGTGAGACAGATTAGAAGATAAATTAGATGAAGGGAGATCAAGGGGAAGAACAAATTCAGACTCGTCAGCCTGAAACTCTATCTCCTGAATTTCCTTGCAATCTAGTTCAGACTCTTCTTTAACCTCACATGATCGATCGTGAGATGGCAATGGACATTCAATTTCTTCATCATCAACCTTTGCAGCGAAGGGAACTTCTGTTGTAAGGATTGTCTCTTGGGTCAGTTGTGCTTGTTGCTCTACATGCTTCTCCAGTTTCGTCACATATGTTTCTATCTTATCAATATTGTCAGACATGTCTTTAAACTTAGCTCGAGTACTTTCCTGAAACTGAAGTGTATTATGAGCAAGTTCATAAATTTGATTCTCAAGAGATTTACCTGTTCTGGAAAGTCGATAGTGCTGATGTGGCTGTTTGATTTGATATCCATGCACTAATTGCTCGCATAAAGAAGTTAGCATTGATAGTTTATTGTCGAGAAATCCTACCTCCTTCACTAATTGGGCTTCTCTTTCCCTCCTCGAAGGATATGCCATAAAAAATCGACTCAATTAAAAACAAACAAATAAGAAAAATTAAAAGAAGATATCACAATAAACCTATGGTAAACAACTTAAATTTGGCTCCCCGACAATGGCGCCAATTTGATGGAAGAGATTGTCGAGGTCTCTTATCAAATAAATTTATAATCCACAACCTCTAAAACTAACTTGTAGCAGTAGTGGCAAGGGTCGAACACAGGGATCATGATTATAACTTGTTTATCTTAGATTTATTGTGATGATCAGACTAATGAGGGATTTTTATATTTGAAAAAGAAAGTAAACAAGGAAAGAAAACTAATTATAGAAAATATTGCAAAAGGAAAGTAAGAAAATCAAATTCAGAAAAGGAATCAATACCTCAAAGATCCTGTAACCGGGATAGTCATGGTAAGTTCAATTCAATTAAATCATCAATTTCACTAATAAGTCAAAACAAATTTAAGTCCGGCGTATTCCGGCAAGAAATCGAGAATCATGATCCACTATCACAAACATGCAAACGCTAAGTTTGATTCTAATTTAAACTAATTAATTATCCAATTAACTAATCTAAACCGCATTGGGATCTAGTCGAATTAATTCACATGCAACGGGCAACAAACCACAATTATAATTGATTAAATCATTTAGTTCTAGGGACACATGCATATGGACACAACGTTAACCTATATGCTACTAAGAATTAGCAAGTAAATTTAGAGAGGGCGCGGTCAAGGTTGTCAATCTTTCCTACCACAAACTAAATTTATAGAAAAATAACTAAAATCACATAAACATGCTTTGATAATTCAAACAAGAAATTTCATTAAAAGAATATGAACTTACTCTTGACTTCCCGATTACATGAATGAAGAACTTAGCCTCTTATGGAGCAAGAACAAGCTTGATACATAAAGGAAAGTGAGAAAATCTAAGAAGAATGGTGGAATGGGGGAGAGAGATGGACTACAATGTTGTAGTGAATTGTGTATTGAGGGATGATTCTAAACCTACACCAAAGGCCTCTATTTATAGGGATTCTTGGCCTTCAATTCGTGGTAGAATGGTGTTGAATTGGGTCTTCAAACATGGAAAAAGTCCCAGCCAAATTTGGAAATTTTCAATTCGAGAAACTGCCTAGTGTCGCGACGCTGTAGCCTTAGCTTCACAACGCTATGCCTTCAATTTTGGAAAATATTTCTCGGATTGCCCTAGCGTCGCGACGCTGTTGAGCAAGCGTCTCGACTCTGTATGACGAGCGTCTCGATGCTGATGAGGCTCCAGGGGCAGAAGTGTCATTTTACGCTTCGGTTTCGCTCGTTTAAGCCCCGAATAGCTTCCAAAGCTCAAGTGAGGACCTATAGACATATTATACTCATTTTAAAGCATTTTTCGCAAGGAATTCAACTAAGATAAGCAAATTGGGGGATTCTAAGTGTATAATAAATTGGACTTATCAATACACCATTCTGTTGAGGTGTACTAGGGGTTGAGAGTTGGGACGTGATTCCATGCTCTATCCAGTAGTCTTGAAATCTCAAGTCCATATACTTTCCACCTCAATCAGATTGAAGTATTTTTATCATCTTACCTTATAGGTTCTCAACCTCGGCCTTGTACTCCTTGAATTTTTCAAGGGCATCATATTTATGATGGTAGAGATAGGCATATCTTGAATGCAATAAAATTGATGAAATATTAGTTCCTTCCTCGAGCTTTGACATTCATCGGTCCACAGAGGTCCGAATGTATAAGCTCTAGGGGCTCTTTGGTGCGATAGCCTTTTCCGGTAAAAGGTCGTTTAGTCATCTTGTCTTGAAGGCATGACTCACAGGGAGGTAAGGATTTATCTTCTAACTTGTTTAGAAGTCCATTTTTAACCAATCTTCCATTCCTATTGAGATTAATATGGCCTAACCTCAAGTGCCAAAGATAGGTATCTTGAGAAACTTTTCGACTGTTTGGTTGAGTCTCAACAGCTTTAAACATCTAATATAGCTTTAGACTCAATTGTTTTTAAAACATACAAATTATTCTCCATGTTCGTAGAGCAAACATTAATACCTCTTTTAGTTATGAACGCTTCATTAACAGAAAAGGATATTGAATAACCTTGTTCAATTAAGCAAGATAGAGAAATCAAATTTGTTTTAATTCTCGTATTTATGTACACATTATCCAATATTATGTAACGTTCCTCCGAGAAGAATAATTTTATGTCTCCCACTACAGTAGCCGAGATGACTTCTCCTGTTCCGAGTTTATGGGTCATCTCACCAGCTTGTAACTGTGCCCATGAACTCATTCCTTGAAATGAAGAACATACGTGATTAGTGGCAACTAAATCGAGTATCCAGACTGATCTATCGTTTTCCACTCTACACGATTCCAAGACCAATAAATCAAATTTAGGGTCGTGGATGTTCTTTTTAGCTAAGAAGTTTTCCTGAGGACGTTCCTCAGTTAAACCATACCTAAATTGTTCGCCACGTGTTTTAAGTTTTTCTTAGTCGTATGTTCTAAACCATTTAATTTTGCGTTCGACAAAGCTCATACATAATTCAACATATTGTTGAAATAAACAAATAACTTGTATTAAAACCTTGCACTAAACCCATTATTTATATTATCAAATTAAATTTAGCAAAAGCAATCATCGACCCAAGTATGTTATTTGATTCTTTTTGCAACGATATTTCAGAGGTTTAGAATAACCGCTACCGTAGGGCAGTCGGCTACTCCTCCTCTGAATCGAAACAATCTTGGCCATTTACTATTACCAAAAAGATTCTTTATTCCAATAGTTCTTAGCTACCGTTGATTTGGTCAAGACAATCTTGTAAGTGTGACACGCCATTTTCTGATTCCAAAGGACGACCCTAACAATGCCACCGTAGGAAAGAGCTAATGTTAGGAACGGCCCTAAGAAACCCTATCCCTTTTTGGAGTTTGCGTTGTTCCGAATCTCCTTGTTCCAGTGCTTCGTAGGGTGATCGCTCCTAGGGCGACTCGCAGGCGGCGCATAGGAATCTCACGGTGCAACCTAATGGAAGAGACCATAGGATACGTTGACATGTTTCCTTCACCCATTTACTATGATCACTTTCCTCATTCACCTTGTTATTGACCCATATAAACACCATCCATAAGGGGACGCTCCCAGGGTGCCTCGAGGTCAAACATGGATCTCACGGTTCGAACACAGAGGGAAGTGAGAGTAAAAACTTGATATTAATATCTCGTTTTTATACTTTTTCTCCCACTAAAGTGTCCTAAAAATTTAGGGTCTTTTATTACTTAGGTAAATTTCGACTAAATGAATCTATCTAAGTCTACGCCTTTTATAACTCTTTATAAAGGTCCTTACTCTAATGTCTAGAGGAATTAGACCCTTGTAATTACCTAGCGACGTGTGCATGCTAATAAGACCGTGGTTAATTCAACTCAGGTACCGGTCCATTTTTCGGGAGAGTTTCCTTATAACCGAAGTCTTATATCATATTTTAAAACTATTAAAATACTAAGTAGGACATTTTATTCCAATCGTATTAAAAAAAGAGATCTTAGGTATAGTAGGACATTGTATTCTAGTTTTATTTGGCTCGGACCCTCGACAAGTCCCATCACTCTCCTTTGATGAAAGGTCACAAATTTATTGCAATTCATCAGGGACCAACGTACAGTGAACACCACCAATGAAACAACCTCCCTATCCTCTGAGATCTTAAGGTATATGGTTAGTGGGAAACTCCATTTGGTTTTGGGAATGGATTTCACTTAGAATGGTTGTGAAAATCTCTCAAAATTTTAGAGAGAATTTTTGTGAAGCCTTAGGAGATCTCTGCGAAGAAGCGAATACCAGATGGAAAATTAATCGATGTTTTCTTCCAAGATGGCCTCTTAGGCGTGTGAGAGAGCGAGTAACATAGGTGGTTACCACGTATCTGATAACTCCCATTAGACGTGGGAATTTTTTATTTAATTTAATATTAAATTAAGTTAAATTTAATTAATAAATAATAATTAATTAAATCTAATTTAATTAATATATTCATTTAAATCATAATTTAAATGAACATCTCTCAAATAACGTATAGTATCAATTCAATTAATTTAATTAAATAAAATTTAATTAGATTAAATTAAATTAAATAATTAGTTAATTCACCAATTAATTAATTACTAAATTAAATATCACATGTTTATTTTAACAAACATTTAAATCATATTCAATTGTATTTCTCTCATAACCTATAGTTATTATGTGCATCCAATGCACATTAAATTTAACCTATAGTTTCAACATGAACCCAAATCATATTAAGTTAATATTTGAACTCATTAAAATATTTAATTCTCTCATAAATTAATTTTGAATCATTTCCAAAATTAAACTTTTATTATAAAGTTTAATTAAAATATAAACTTTATATTATAATGTATCACCATACATTATACTAATTTCCTTAGGGGACGTTTGTTTCGTGGGAATCTGAGATTCCCATGAGTCGGGCATCTGGATTCCCACGTTTGTTTTGCAGTAATGTAAGATACCCGGGTATCCTAGGATGCCCACACAGAAGGTAATCTAAGTACTTTTGGATGCCCTTTTGAAACATGGGTTTCGAAGATTCCCATGTTGCGGGCATCCCCTCTTTACTTTTTTGCCCTTCGTTCATTTTATTTATATGTTTTCTTTCATCAATTTTCTTTCATTAAAAAAAACTCATATATTAATATGGATTCTACGAAATAACATACACAAATTAATGTACGTGGAATTAATATAAAAAATTAAATTATTAAAAACAAATATATTATATAAATATAAATTATATTAAATTAATATATAAATTATATTAATATATTAATAAGGGAATTTTTGGAACATTACATAAATTTACAACATTTCCAAGAATAAATCCTTCAAAACTATCGAAATATTCCGGGATACCCTTATAAAGTTTCCTACAAAACAAACGTGGCCATCTGAAGATGTCGGATATCTACAATTCTAGTCATCTGAGATTCCATGCATCTGAAGATGTCGGGCATCTGCCTCAATACCCTTTACGAGCTAGGAAGGGGACCTAATGTACCAACATAACAGAAGCTCCAATGATACGAGATTTATTGGCTAAACTCATTAATAATCACATTAATCAACACTCGTCAACTGTGGGTACGCTCCACTAAAGACCCACAACTGCACTCTTCTCATTGTAGATATATTTATGTGTCCACGAATATAGACCAATAAAGGTGACAACGAAAATCTGAATACTATAAGACCGTCTTTTTTTTTTAATAACTATAAGACCATCTAAAACCCACAAAACTACCCTAGAAGGTGCTTTTGCTTGAATTTAGACAATAAATGTTTTGAAAATTTTTAATGGAGGCTCTAAAGATGCTAGACATGCTTGAGTTCAACTAAAAGCAAAATATATATCCATGCATGCTAATCCTTGAAATGGCATCATGAATCCAAAGACAAACAAACAATCTCAACATGATAGCTCAAAATGTTTCAAAAAGTTGCTAAAAATAGGTCTAGTGTTTAGATGCATGGCCTCAATCATAAAAAGAGGAACAAATATGGCATGCAAAACTTAATAGTTTGATGCTCATGTGCATCGAGACTCAACATAAATCTAGCATGCAAAACACTAACTCCATCCCCAACCTTAAATCATACCTTGTCCCCAATGTATCAAATCGTGCATGATCAGTTGTCAGTATGCTTAACAAATTAATGCAAATTTCTCGTAGATATATATCAATCCAAGTATAAATTGACAAAATCAAGTAATACCTTGTGAGTCTAGGGTCGAATCCACAGGGAAAGGTTATTTGCAAAGCTTTAATAATTTTTACTGATCTAAACTCAAAAAACGTGTGATATCATACAAAAGATTAAATAAGAGAAGTGTTGAGTTTGAAAAATAATTTTGCAGAGAGTAAAACATGCGTCAAGAGTAAAAAGAGAAGTATTAAGGAGAATAGTATCAACCTCATGCGTTTATAAGAACCTTGTAGCGCATACCATGACTAATTGATCCATTAATGCCTAAGCGAGAAAAAATCACAAGTTTCCCTTCTGGTACTCCTTCTGTGTTTGACATAAAACTATCAATTGGTTATTTGGCTAGTTCATGCGTGAGGGTTAGTTCTCTAAAAACTTACAAGGGACTGTGTTAGTCTTAACGCAATCAAAGCTCATACATGCACTATCTTTTAGCGGTAGGATTTTAATGCTACCAAGACTACATGTCATGTGCTAACTTGTTCTACTTAGAGATGTCTGCATGCATTACCTGTCAGGGATTTAGCATACTACTATCGCATCCGGCTGACCAAGCGAGAGTTAGTAATGAAAATAGTATCGCAACTAAGTAGAAGGCAATAATGTTTCATTTAAATCAAAGTATGCATTTACAAAATAGACTTATCACCGCATGGGTGCTTGCGCTAAGCCTTGAAGAAGAAAATTAGCTCGTGCGAGTAGAACAATACATAATGCAATACATTGCAAACGCAAGTCTTCTCTCAATCACAGCTCTTTGTGATTTCTCTTTCTCCTTGATCTTCCCTCTCGTCTCTCGATTCTTCTCCCTTCTCAGTTATCTCTTTCCTTGAGCAGATGGCTTCTATTTATAGGCGAAGGAAACTAACTTCTCCAAGTAACTTGCTTCATTCATCTTCAGCCCACTTGCACCTTTTTAGCCCACTTGCGTCAGTTGTGTCAGCATTGTCGTTTCATCCATCTTGTCTGTCTCTTGATCATCTTGGGATGTGTACCTGCGCTGCGAGAAACTTGGACAACAAACAACTGAGTTAGCTGCGTTAGCGCCCTATATTTTTATAATTTCTCACCGCATACATGAATATAGCCTATCGCACAAAATCATCGCATTTTCTTTTCTCATTGCGTTGACATAACGCATCATTGTATCTCTTGACCTTGTTTTAGCTTAAGTTTATAGGATAAATAACTTGCTTTTTGCAAGTTATCAATGCAAAACAAGCGAGACAAAATAAAGGGGAAGAGAAAAACCTCCCCTGAATTTTGACACGATGGTTGGAAGGGAACAATCCACAATGACTCAAAAGAATGCTTTTCCACAGGCATAGGTCATAGACTCCTACAAAACAAAAAGAAGACAAACAAACATAAACAAAAACAACTAAAGAAAAACAAGCAAATGAAAAAAAAAAGAAGGGATAGAAATTATTGGGGTGCAAGCTTTTAATGTCTCCATGCTCGATAGGGTTCTGCATCTTTCTGTCAAGGCACATAAAAATTCTCATATTTCTTTGGACCCTTCTTCCTAGAACCTACAAAACCTGCCAATAGAAATAGGCTTGCTCATTTCTCATGGGACCTAGAAGATGCATTAATATTTTTTATTTTTTTAACATAATGAAAATAAAGATGAAAAATCAAAACAAACAGACTCAAAAGATAGAGACACGAACTTGTGAGATAAGAACGAAGACGAATCAAATAAAGAAAATCCAAAAGATAGAACAGACTCAGACTCATCAACCTAAAACTCTATCACATGGATCTCCTTGCTTTCGGGATCAGAATCCTCCATAATCTCACATATTTGATCTGGATGGCAAATAAAAATCATACTCAACATCGTCGTCTGCAAAGAATGCTTCTTCTAGCTCAAGGATCTCTTGGCATCGAAGCTCCTGATGCTCGTAACTTCTCTGCAGTTTAGCTATACTAACAAAAACCTGAGCGACTTAATCACTCAGGCTCTGCATTGAAGCTCTAATCTCCTACTAAAACTGAAAAAGAACTATAAGAAAATTCACACAATAATTCCTCAAGAGATTTACCTTGACTAGGAGGTGCATAATAAAAGCACGATGGTTCCTCTAGTGTCTCCTACAATTGAAGATCAACAAGCATCCTAACTACCTCCTCTAGAGATATATCTGAGGGGTCACGATACCGATTTTGAAAATAATAAGTCATTGAGATTGAGACAAATAAAAAATCAGAAACAAAAATAAAATATCACAATAAACCCAAGAAAGACAAAATAAGCTTGGCTCCTCGACAACGGTGCCTATTTGAAAGGACGTTTCGGAGGGTGTCGAATTCTCTAAAGTTCGGGTCAAATAAATTTATAATCACCAACCCATAAAGCTAACTTGTAGCAGTAGTGGTTGGGGTCGAGCACGGGGAGTGCTATTGTTAATTCGTCTAAATCAGGTTTATTGCAACGACTAGACTAAAAGGGGGATTTGAATTTGAAGAGATTAAATCGAAGGAATATATAAACTGCAAGAAACTATATGGAAGAAAAGTAGAGACGGTAAAATAAAAGACGAGCTGGTTAATCGCCCGCTACCCCTCATGCATTAGACTGCTAGCCCACGAATCTAATTCTAATTAACTAGCTAGACAACCTATTAACCTGTGATATTGTCTACTAAATTAACTGCATTAAGTCTAAGGGTCTGAAATATATCGATTCTATCAAGAAACAATTTTCTAATTCAATTGACTAATTTCTCTATGTTTCTTAGGCTCTATCAAGCAAGCTATACAAATTCATATAGAAAGATGCAAAGGACATGATTCAGACCTAGTGGCTATCTCAAATAACAAATAGATCGCCTACGGAAGCATTCATAAATGATGGTTTAAACAAGATAACATAGATGCATCCTTAAAAATTCAGAAAATCCCATAAAGTCCTAGAAATCTCATAAATATTGAATACACTTACAAACCAAAGTTCCAATTACAACAATCCACGCTTAGATGCCCATAAACGAGTCTAATCTAAGTCCCCAAGGCTAGATTAACCTACCTAAAACTTATCTAAACTAAGAAGAATTGAAAGGTAGAGAGAACATCGAGAAGAACGATGAAAGAATCACCTAAAACGGAGTTCGAATAATCTAGATACGAAAAAAACAGTTTTATAGTGCAGTCATAGCGTAGCGACGCTACGAGGTAGCGTCTTGATAGCTACACTTGCTGTCTTCAAGATTAGTGCATGAAAATGGTCAGCATCTCGATGCTGCACTGGGTGGCCTTTCTCTTGCACTATTTTTTTAGTGTTTTGATATAGTTTTGGGGGCTTGAACGTTCTGCTTGAGTCTTTTCACTTCCTCGTCATCTCGTGGGCTTCAAGTTGGCTGAAAACCTTCTTAATTTTCCCAAATTAACGTCAAATTGGAATATTGGCTCCCAAAATCTCTTGTTGTCGAAATCCTACAAAATATATTAATTAAGCACATAAACAACTATAAAAACTAACAAGATTAGGCCTAAATATATAGGACCAATTTAGTCCGATCAGACATGAAGCCGAGCATGGATCTCATGTTGTGAATATAGGGGCGTGAATGAGTGTACTGTTAGGTTTATGCCCTAAAACTCGTGGATAATAAATGTAACAAATGAATTAATAATCAATAAAGTGTTATTAGTATTATTCAGTAAATTGTTATTGAATGTGAGTTTTGCATTAATTAACCCTAAATCCAACAAACTAAGATTCAAGGTTGATTACATGAAACTTGAACGTGTGGAGACATACGGGGATCAATGTTCAAGTAACAACCTAAAAGGTCTATAGTATAGAAATAAGGTTGGATACCTTATCTTGCTAACACTATGTGATACGACCCGCTTTGTATTCGATACAGATGCAATGATCTAAAGAGTTCATGTAGTAGAAATACGAGTGATAGTATCCTATGCAATGAGTTTGCATAAGACCAGACTGCGAAATAGTAACCACTAGATGTAACGTCGTTGACTAAATAGGTTATTATTTCAATAGGATGGCCTACGTAACTCCATCTAAATCTTAAGTTTGCTATGAACTTCTTTTCATGAAGGGTTGTCCTTAGATTTGTATGGTTGAGAGTGGCCAGATCGTCGACTCAATAAGCCTACCATTTCAGGGGCATGCCGAGTAGGGCTGGGAACATAACATTATAAGATGGAATTCACTCATTCCCCTATTGGGGTAAGTAGATGAGTGTTCCTTTAAGGGTTGATTCCGGGTCTTGAACAAAGGAACTTATGTTTAATAGTTGGACCATAAACAGTTTGTTCATTAGAGGAATCAGTGGTATTGAAGGATCCAAAGGTAACCTAGGGGTAAAACGGTAATTTGAAGCAGCTGGCGTTACGAACACTTGTGAAAGATTGACTTACCAGTATTGATCAATATCTAATAGCGTGCAAAGCAAGTTATTTTTCTCGGTTAATTTTAATTAGTCTTTGAGTACTATTTGGTCATTTTGATGCACTTTCATGTTTTTTTTTATAGGATTTGATTATTGAAGCTAAAATAGAGAAATTGGAGTTAACCGGGTGTTCGGGATGCTAAAAGAGGCAAGGGATCGAAAAGGAATCAAGTTGGAGGCTTGTCATAAGAGGAGGACCCGAGACTCAACATCGTGACACTGGGTTTAGAGCGTCTCGACGCTGGCTTTCCAATTTTGTTTTTGGTGGCAACAGAATAGCATCGAGACACAGTCCCTAGCGTCTCGACGTTGTCGACAGTTTCCTTATATAAATAGAATATGATGTGTAACAGATTGGAGGAGTCCTTTTGGTTAGATTTTAGCCCTAATTCCGACTAGAGACCTTTGGTGGGAGCTGAAGCAAGGACAAGGAGCGGGAATCGAGTGAGAAGGCGTGGAGATCGTGACGGGGACGTACGATTTCAACGGATTCGAGTTTTATCCCTTTCTTTCCCTTTCATCCAGTTTTTTTTGTGGCTTTTCTTTCAATTAGTGTTTGTAGTTTCAAGGCTAAAAGTTGCTAATTGTTTGTCATAAGGATTAATTTATTAATTTAGTTTGTTGGATTTATTTATGAGATGAATGTGCTTTTGTTTTATTCATGCAATTATGTTAGAATACATTTAACTAACTGACCATTGATTAAATGTAATTTAGTGTTGAATCTTGCTCGGGAGAGAGGATTTAGCTTAGATCCTAATTGCATGACTAAGGTAGAATTTTAAGATCGGGAGATGTATCATAACTTTAGTAGTTGTTAAAAGAACTAAACTCAAAGCCTTGCATGTAATGAACTTGGATAGGGATATCAAGTTTGTTGTATGCATGAGAATCAATTATGCTCGGGAGAGATAGTTGTGATTTATGGTTCCTAGACTTGTAAAACAATTGCATGCTAAATTCAGTGCCATTAATTAATCCTCAATCTCAAATAATTAAATCAATTCCCTAAGAGTCTTTCCATTTGAAACTCCACTTTTATTTTATGCTTTTGTCGTTTGATTTATCTTTTACATTAAGTTTTCCTCTCTAATAAAATTGGACAAGATTATTCACGGTAATTAATTCACTAGAAAACTAATCCAGAGGACAACACTCGTTTTACACGAAAACACTATATTATTACTTGACCTGTACACTTGCAGTTAACATTTTTCTCTCAACAAGTTTTTGCGATTAGCATTTTTGCTCAACACTTGTGAAGGATTGACTTACCGATATTGGTCGATATCCATGGACACATAAATATTCTACAGTGAGAAGGGTGCAACTGTGCGTCTTTAGTGGAGTGATTGATAGCATGCATTTATGCTATCTTTTCCTAGTCATTTTAGCTAGTTTTGTGCGTTAATTAAGGGCTTTAAAGTCTTTTTATGTTGAGTTTGTAGAAAACCGAGCTCGTGATGCAAAACTTGGAATTTTACTAAATTTGGGATCAAAATGGAGATTTTTTACCATTATCAAAGAAAGGAAAAGATTACATTTGAAGAAAAGGTCGAAAAGTCCAAAAGAGTGGAAGAAAAAAAAAACCAATTTTGCGTCCAACATTTGTTTCTAGAAGAGCCAGCGTCGCGACGCTGGGTTAGAGCATCTCGACGCTGGATGAATTGTGCGACAAGAAAATGACGTCAGCGTCGCGACGCTATGCCTCTTGGGCAGCAAGTCACCTTTGTTTCCTCACCTATAAATGGGTCATTCCTCAATGGTTGAAGGCATCCAATTTTGGAGGGTTCTCCCTTAACTCAATACAGAGAAAAAGTAAGGAGAATTGAGAGAAAAAGGTGGAATTGATCGAGATTCCAAGACTCGGGAATCAAGATGATCGTGACGGGAGCTTTGGATCAACACAACGATTATTTATTCCTTATGTTTTTGTAATTTCTCTTTGTTATAGAGTTAGGACCATGGATCAAGATTATTGGGTCGAAATTATTCCCATTTGTGAGTAGATCTTGAGACCTAGGGTTGTTAGCTTAGCTAATTGGATATTGTAGCTTCATTACTTGGATATTGTAACGAAGTTCTTCATATTTCATCTATGCAATTCATGCTTAATGCTTTTAATCCCTTGATCACGGATTGATTGACATGTTGGTCTAAGTTGATACTCGACTGAGAAAAGTTAGATTAGATCCAAATTCCATGGCTAACGATTGCTTGGAACACGAGAGTGAAAGAGAATTGTTAGAAATTAATGATGAAGTTGCTTAATGCCATACTATAATTAACTAAGGAAATGGACACATAAATTAGTTATGTTAGTATGAGAAGTGGAGGAACTTGTAAGAAAAATTCACTAAAAATACTTCTAGATTTATGGAATTGAAGATTAGTAATTACAATCATCTAATTAATTGAGCTACAAACCCAAATAGCTAGTTAACGCCCTAGGTCAAGTCCCCTTAATAGGATATTTTCGTTGATTTTCATGATTTCTTTAAATTCTTGTTAGTCTTTACCCTTAGAGTTGATTTTCTAAATAAAATTAAACATGATGGTTCTTGGTAATTAATGGACTTAATTCAAATTCCCTGTGGATTCGATACTTGATTGGTTGTCAGGGTGATTGGTTTAGTAGTCGTAGATTTAAATCAATCCAAGTATAAAATGACTAAATCAAGTAGTACCTGATGAGTCCAAGGTCGAATCCACAGGGAAATGAAACAAAAGTGGTAAAAAATATTCATTGATTTAATCTCTCAATGCGCGACGTTAGTTTTAGAGAGTAAAAAAAGTGATTGGTATAGTTTAAACAATAATTAATTTGCAAGAAGAAAAATGAATAATAAAAAACTGAGGAAAAGGAGATCAATGCGAAAAGTATCAAGGATGTTGCGGTTGCAACCTCATGCGTTTATAAGAGACTTGTAGCGCAAACTTTGGTTAATTGATCCATTAGTGCCTAAGTGAGAAAAAATCATTAAGTTGTTGGGATTAGTGCCCTAAAACTCGTAGATAGTGAATGTTAAACGAATTATATACTTATTCGATAAAGGTGTTATCGAGATTTATTCAGTAAAAGTCATTACTGAATAAATTAAATTGCACATATAATAACCCAAATCCAATAAACTAAGATCCATGGCTATAGGATGAACACTTGAGCTTTATGTAGAGACATAAAAGTGGATCAAGCTTGAGTAATAGCCAAAACGGTCTATAGTATAGGAATAGGGTTGGGTACCTTATTCTGGAGACACTATGAGATGCGACCCACTTTATAGATGGTATAGACGATGTGATCCTAAATCATCCATGTAGAGACATGCGAGTGGGGGCGTCCTATGCAATGAGTTTGCATAAGACCAGGACTGAGAAATAAGTCGCTCTCGCTTTATAACACCGTTTACTAACGAGACTGACTATTTCATGTGATGACCTAGGTAACTCGATCTTAATCCTGAGCTAACTATGAACTCCTGTTTATTCGGGCTTATCCTTAGATCTGCATAGGTGAGAGTGGATCAGTATCGCTGACTCAATAAGCCTCCCATTTCAGGGATAGGAACGGGTAGATAGCTGGGGACATAGTCGTGCAAGAAGGAATTCACCCCTACCCGAATAAGGGATAGTAGAGAGGTTGTTCCCTTAAGTGCTGACTCCGGGGCTTGAACAAAGGGATCCCGCCCTCTCATTGGCCCGAGAGGGACTCAGTTTATTGGTTGGACCATAAACCAATTGTTCATTAGAGGATCAGTGGGACTTAAGGAACTAGAAGTACTATAGGGGTAAAACGGCTTATTGACCTAGCTATAGCTACGAACAACCTGTGAAGGATCGACTTACTAATCATGGTTAAATCAAGTGGACAGAAATATATCTATAGTGAGGGGAGTGCAACTATCGGGCTATAGTGGAGTGTCCCGATAGTTAACGAATGTTGGCTAGCTTGGACAATGAGATTAGTCGGTTAGCCTCGAATCGTTGGAGCCCATGATCTATATGTCAATTAGGTCCCCCTACTAGCTCATATCGGAATTAAGCCTAGAACAAAAGATAGGAAGCTTTGAATCGTTCAAAATCGGGAAAAAGGGTATTATCATAAATTGTGTTTTACAAAATAATTTAATTATGAATTAAATTAGAAAATGAGAGATGAAGTATTTAAAAGTGTTTTGAATACTATATATATGTATTAGGAATCATATATATGGAATTGCACAAGATAACAAAGATTAATTAGATTAATCATATCAAAATTAATTTGAAAATTTTCAAATTAATTACCAAGCAATCAATTTCAATTTAGAATTGAAATTGGGGGTAATTTGCAAGCTTGAAATATGATTTCAATTTGAATTTAGTGGATTTAGTTGGAAATCCACTTAATGCATGATCATTCAAAGTGGAAAGACAACTCACTCATGCATTGTTGCATGTCTTGTGTAATGTACACCTAGAATCCACTTGAGCTTGCAAATACACCATGTGTCTTGTGTCTTGAGGTTTGGCTTTGCATGGAGAATGTCTTTAAAAGGAGTTTGAATCATATTCAAACATAAGAGAGCCATTTTCCTTAATGTTATGCTGCTGGAATTTGGACTCAAAGTTCTCTCATCTCTCATTCTTCTCCATTGCTTGATGCTTCAAGCATTCCCTTCCCATTCCCTATCTTATATAGACTCCCACAAGTCGTTCTTGGCCCGGAGTATAGTAGGGAAGACTCTAGAGGTTGTCCAAGGAGCACAGGAGAGGCAAACACCACAAGGAGTTCAACATAAGTGAGCTACAAAGGTTGGTGTTTTCTAAACTCTCTATTCTGTCTTTTCTAGAACATGCATGCTTTAGGAGTAAAATTGAATGTCTTAAGTGCTTTCGATCTTCAATTGCTTCTGCATATGTAATATGTACACCTTCATAAGTTTCCCTTCCGGTATTCCTCGTGTGTTTAGCAATAAACTATCAATTGATTATTTTACTAGTTTATGCGTGAAGTTTAGTTCTCTTAATACTTACAAGGGATTGAGTTAGTCACAACGCAATCGAAGCTCAAGCATGCAATATCTTTTAGCGGTAATAATTTAATGCTACCAAGACTACATGACATGCGCTAACTTGTTCTACTTATAGAGATCCATATGCATTACCTGTCAAGGATTTATCATACTGTTACCGCATCCGGCTGGCCAAGCGGGAATTAGCAATGAAAAGATTAACGCAACTAAGCAGAAAGCAGTCAACGTTTCAATTAAACCAAAATATGCGCTTACAGGTTGTACTTATCGCCGCATGAGGCACTTGCGATAAGCCTTGAAAAGGAGAGTTAGCTCATGTGAAACCAAACTGTATGAAATAACACATTACACACAAGTTTGCTCCCATTTACAAATTTTTGCAGTTCCTTCTCGATCTTCTCCTTATGCTCTCCCCTTTTCGTTCTCCTTGGGCTTCTATTTATAGGCGAGGAAGATAACTTCATCAAGTAATAGCCACTTGCTTGATCATCATTAGACAACTTGCGCCTTTCTAATCTCCTTTTTCGCCCACTTGCTCTGGCTGCGCCGGCGCTGTATTTTCATCCATCCTTTTCTGTCTTCTGATCATTTTGAAATGTGTGTCTTCGCTGAGAAGATACTTAAAACAGCTAGATTAACTTGCGTTAGCGCACTGTATTTTATAATTTCTTATCGCATACCTAAATATAACTTGCTGTTTATAACAAAACATTTTTCCTCTTCTTTATGCGCTAAGATAACACATCAGAGGTTCTTTTAGCCTTCTTCTAGCCTGAATTTAGAGGATAAATAACTTGCATTTCGCAAGTTATCAAACCCCCAAACTTAAACTATTGCTTGTACCCAAGCAATGCCTATTATCTACTTTGCGAGAATTACTCAACTCTCTATTGCTTGCGATCTTGGCATCCTCTTTTCTCTTTTTCTTGCACGCATTACTCCAATAGATTTGACTTTTGTCAAATTTCCTTCATTGCTTAAGGCAGGTTCCTTGAGCTTAGATTCTTCCTTGCGATAAGTCAGCCACTTTTCCCTGTCCTAGGCGCATACATATATCCTTCAACTTTTTTTTTTTTAAGCAAAAAGCAGATGGACATCAAAACACATACTTTCGCTTTGGCTTACCCACATTTGTGATGAAAGGTATCCAACTACGACTATTACATTTTTTTAATGCCCTCAACGCTCTTAGGTTGCTTTTGTCTTCGCGCAGTGGCAAACTATGAGTGTCATAAATGACCCTGGCTACAAAAATGCCGCATACCTAGAGGAACACATTCATTATTTAAATTTATGTGCTGACTCCCCCAAACTTAAACATGGGCAATGTCCCCATTGTCCCCCAAACTTACTTTGGAGCGCATGGACAGAAGAAAATAGAGGTTGAGTTGCGGCAAGTCGAAAATGCAAAGGAATGTGCCTTACGTTCTGAGGAAATCAGGACAAAGGTTAAATTAAGTGAGGCAATGTGGACAAGAAAAGTCCGAAGGTCAGATGCGTGGATTAAAACAAAGGAGTTAACGCAAAGAATTTTATAGATAAGAAGACATTAAAATGTAAGGTAGAGAAAAAGTGATATGAGATAATCAGCGAGATATATATATATATGTATTGCGCTGACAAAATTATAAATACGACGCATACATTTAAACAAAAGAAATGAAGAAAAAGATAATTAGTTCTCTTCTTGCGGTGGCGGCGGTGGCGGCGGTGGCGATCTGGGAAACCTTGGAACTTGCGGAATTCTTGGTGGGCGCATTTGAGAAGGGCCTGCATCAGAGGGTCTTTGCGCTGTAGTTGGCCGCGCAAACAGATTTGGTGCGATAGGCAGACGATGGAAAGAATTTTTCCAATGCGTTAAGAAGAGGAGCAAAGCATTTACCCTTTGCGACAGCTCCTCTTGTTGCTTTTGCAGCAACTCCTGTTGTTGACACAACTTTTTTTGTTGCAGACGCAAGGGTTCCGTGACTTCTTTGAACATTTGTCGCAGCTCTGAAAAAATTAAGGTTGTGTCAACATCAAGTGGTCGAGCAGCTACATCTTCGCCTGTTGGTGCAGTAGCGGAGTCTCGTGCTGCCAGAGTTGGCTCAAGGATCTCATTGTTGCAAAGAGGGCTGGGCAGAGATTCTTCAAAAACTTCCTCTACTCGCACGTCTTCGAAGAGTGGTGGGGGCTGAGCAACTGAAGGGGGCGGTGGAAGCGGTAAAGAACTTTCTGGTTGGGCGCAGACAGTGCTTTCCTACGCTGGGGAACTTCTTTGAGGGCTTTTGTGGTTGGGCGAGGGTGTTGGCCTGCGGTTTGCTTGCGCCTTTTTTTCTTTTGCATTTTAGGCTCTGGCTCGTTGGGTTGTGCTGCGGGGGCTACAGGTTTGTGGATGTTGCCTTGTAAATGCCTATTTCGCTTGCCTGTGACACGCTCCACCATTGGTCGTCAAAGTCTTCGCGCATCGTTCTTGTCTCTTCATCATCTGCGGGTAGGAGATTCGATGCGCGACATAAGGAGATGACTAGGCCCGGACAAAATAACGCACCTCTTGGCTTTGCAGCGGTCTGGCGCAACGATTCGACGAGGACTTTACCCAAGTCGATTGGGGTACCCTTCATTATACAGTAAACCAAGATCACGCGTTGAAGGCTTAAGGTTGCGTCATGCGTTCTGTGCATGATGTGATTCTTTATCCAGTGCATCCAAAGCGTGGCCTCGAAGTCGAGCAACTGCGATTTGAGGGTCCTCTTTGCGCCATGGCCATCCCACTTAGCCCCAGGTCTGGCTACCGCAAGAAGGACAGCCCTTAGAAAGTCGTCGTCAAGGCAATCAAGAAGTTGGTTTCCTTCAGCGCTGGGGATGTCCTGTAGCTCATAGACACTGTTTATATGTGCTGAGGAGAATGCGATGGCGTGGCCACGAACAAGAACTTCATCAATCTCTTCTCGCCATTGTGCGTGGTAAAAATCGTGGACAAGCGCAGGGGCGTAGGTTCTAGGGTTCTCGCAGACTGTTTCCCACTTGCGATGGGAAATTTGATCAGTCATCGTCTGCGGCAGGGGGCAACTGAATCCTCGTTCTTCCTGAAATTTCCCCCATTCTTTGGCCTCTGCCTCTTTGCTTGCACCGACTTTCTGTTTTCCCTTATCCTTGGTTGTGGTGGGCGCTTTTCTTTTTCTGCTCGGGGTTGCCGCAGCTTGTTCACACGGCTCTCTAATGACCACCCCTGACGGTTGGATATTGCGGCGACGAGTGAGGGGAATTTCATCCTCCGAATCAGACATCTCCATGGCTGCTGCGATGGTGGCCAGATTGTGCGCAGCGATGTCTGCGGCAAGTGCAGTTTCCGCATTGAGTGGTCCTTCGCCTCTATTTGCCGCACTTGTTTCTGCGGCAACACGCTCTCTGTCATCTCTTTGGCCAATTTCCTCACCTTCTTCGCCCAGTTCTTCGAGCAGGTCGTTCCATGCGGCGACCTGTTGTTCTGAGAATTGTGGTAGTGTGGGGCTCATGGAAGAAGATGGTGGAAGAGGTGTTGAAATGGTGTTCGTTTGTACGGGAGATGGGGAAAAGGTTGTGGTCTGGGCTTGGGCAGTGGGAGCGTTCGGCAGTGAAAGAAGGGTAACCGATGGGAAGGGTGATGGGAATGGAGTGAGGTTTCGAGGGGCGGAGATGTTTACTGTTGCCTAAAGGGTGACGGGTTGAATGGAGAATGTGGATGTGTCTAAAGGGGCTATGTTGAGTACTTCGTCTGCGCCGGAAAATGATGGATCGACGGTGAGTTGCGCGTCTGTGTTAGCAATGGGTGGTTCTCCGTCGAGGACTTCGGGCTCATCTTCCTCCATTCGGTTGATATTTTGCGAGTTGTCTTCTTCTTCGTCTGAAGAGATCACCACATCTCTGTTCGGTTTTATGCCCTAAAACTCGTAGATAGTGAATGTAACCGTTGACCGGATATTAATGAAATAATATTGGTATATTTTTTATTTTATATTTGTCTTTGCCTAATAATAACCGTAATCCAATAAACTAGACATCAAAGATTGTAATATGAGTCTTGAACTATATGTAGCGACATATGGGATCATTGTTCAAGAAACAACCTAAAGGGTCTATAATATAGGGATAAGACTGGGTGCCTTATCCTGGTGACACGATGGATACGGCCCACTTTGTATTTGATACAAACGCTGCGATCCAACGCGTTCGTGTAGGAGACATGCGAGTGGGGGTATCCTATGCAATGAGTTTGCATAAGACCGGACCGCGAAATAGTAACCACTGGTTATAACACCGTTAACTAGTTGGTTTTCTATTTCACTAGGACGACCTAGACAACTTAGTTTTAATCCTGAGTTGATTATGGACTCCTGCTCATGAGAGATTGTCCTTTGATATGTATGGGTGAGAGTGGCCAATACGCCGACTCTATAAGCCTACCACTTTGGGGACCAGACCGAATGGGGAGCTGGGAACATAATCGTACAAGATGGAATTCACTCCTTCCCGACTTTAGGGAAGCAGATGAGTGTTCCCTTAAGTGGTTACTCCGAGTCTTGAACAAAGGGCCCTACCCTCTCAATGGCACGAGAGGGTTTTCTGTTTGATGGTTGGAATACAAACAGGTTGTTCATTAGAGGAGAATTGGTACTTAAGGAAATAGAGGTAACCCAGGGGTAAAACGGTAATTTGACCCAACTGGTGTTACGGACACTCGTGAAGGACTGACTAGTCGATATTGGTCTAGATCCGTGGACACAGAAAATATGTCTGCAGTGAGAAGAGTGCAACTGTGAGTCTATAGTGGAATGTACACACAGTTAACGAATATTGATTAATGTGGTTAATGAGTTTGACCAATTAATCTCACATCGTTAGAGCTTCTGATCTGCAGGTCCATTAGGTCCCACTGGTAGCTCGTAAAGTAATTTGAGGTAACTAAGTAATAAAAGTATATTGAAAATGTTCAATTTATTATGGGAAACAAATATAATATATATTGATATATTATTATGAGAGAACTTAATATTTGAAAAGTTCAAATATAAATTTATGGAAATTTGAAAGAGTTCAAATAATGAATTAATTAATTTAAGGCCTAAAATATGTTTGGGAAAATTAACTAATTCTTGGTCGGGAATTAAATATGTGATATTTAATTGGTGGTTAATTAATTAAAGAATTCATTAACCAGGAATTAATCAATAATGGAAATAATTAATCACTTAAGGATGTGATTAATCATTTATGGAAATGATCTAATCACTTATGGAAGTAATTAGTCATTTGTGAAAAAGATTAATCAATTATGGAATTGATTGATCATGATTGATTAATTAAGGAATAAGATTGAATCAATTTTGGAAAAGATTGATTTAATTGAATATTTTATTCATGGCCTCTCTTCTATAAATAGAACACTAGACCTAATTGGTCATGACACTTGACATTCTTGCTCTTGCTCTTAGACTCTCAAAGACAAGACCTAGAATTCTCTCTAGCCTCCCTCTTAGAGAAAGACTCCCACAAGTCTTTTGCCTCCTACACCTAGAGTCATACCGGTGTAACCTTTGTTGTTATTGTGTCAATCAAGAAGAAAATTCCAGCGATCAAGAGGCGTGGAGGCTGCTGCCTTTTCGTTCGTTGGAGCGTCGTTGGCGAAGAACGGTCAAGTCTACAACGAAGGTATGTGACGGTTCTTCCCCTTTTCTTTAGAAAAGCATGAAAATAAATTTAGATTTATTTTTAGCATGTTTAAAAAAAAATTTCCAGCAGCTTTAAAGTGTGTTTAAAGTTAGTTTGAGTTTTCGTAACGGTATTTTAATGTTAATTAATATACGGCGTAAGGTCCAATCGATGCGCTTCTGCTGCGTGGGGACTTTTATTCCCTACAATCAGCATCAGAGCCATCGCTGTCCCTATTAATTAATATTAAAAGTTGCGATAGGCTCTAATAGGTAGGATTTATGCATAATGTATGTTCGGTTTGCGTTGAACTATTTAGGTTAATTTTATGGCCATAGATTTTATTTTTATGTGATTTTGATCATGTAAGGCCCGGTGTTTCGGGTATATTATGTAAAATTGAGTCCTATGTAAGTCCAGGTCTAGAATAGGTTTTTATGAGATGAAAATCGGAGAAATCGCCATTGAAATCGAGGCCAAAATCGAAGATTCGTTGCTGTTTTTGCCCAGAAATCGATTCCAGATGCAACAACGTCTCGACGCTGTCCCAATTCGCAGGCGCGGAAGATCGAAAATTCACACAGCGTCGAGACGCTACCTCAACAGCGTCTCGACGCTGTCTCGATACCGCAGGCGCCAGATATGGAAAACGCATAGCGTCGGGACGCTATCAACACAACGTCTCGACGCTGTCACATAGCGTTGGTTTGGATCGGTTCGGCTAGGCTGGGACCTATTTGGTCCGGTTCAGCCAATTTTTGGCATGGTTCGTGATTTTCGGAGCCGGTTCGAGGTGGTTCGGGGCAGTTCGTGATGTCTAGACAAAATTTCGGAGCTCTACAAGGATTTTTAGGATAGAATTTAGCTAAATTAATGTAATTTAATGCTTTATTTTATCCTAGGGGCCAAAATTAACCGGTTCAATTGCTATTTATATGCTTTATGGATGTCATATAGAATAATTAATCCCACCTTAGGTTATAAACATGCTCATGCATTTTTTATATATTATAAATTGTTATAATGTATGTTTAAATGCATGGATTTGTTTTCATATATTTTAATACAAGTGTATATTAATTATATGAAAAATTGGAAAGCATGAAGCATGTCATTACTTAAATTAAATATAAATAGTTATGTTTAATGTAATGAATGAAGCATGTTTGATTGATTTTCTTGATTGGCTTATAATTGTTATAATAAAAGAAAATCAAAATTGCATGAAGCATGAAACATCCATAGTTAATAATATAATTGTTATATTATTCATGCAATTAATGTGGTTTAATTATTTAATTTGAAAGAGATTGTTACATTAATTAAACCCTAGATTCTTGATTATAGGATTAATCATTAAAATTTGAAATAGTTCTTTAATGTTAATGATTAGAAACCGTCAATCTACAATCAAGATTTGCATGCAAACATAAGATCATAGGATAAATTGGATTAATTTTAAATTGTTTAAAATTAATTAGACCTAGATCGTTTTCTAATAGGATTAGGATCTTTTCTTACTTAGAATTAAAAATAGGTTTAATTGACTAAGTAGGAAAAACATTGCTATGATTATAAGGGAACTCCACCGGTAATGTTCTGTCTAAGGTTGGGGGTATTTAAGTTGACGGTTTACGGAACACCTCCTACCTGGGAACTGATCTGGAATACCGGAGTTAAATTAATCATAGTTAAATGTTAGCATGCAATGTCAATAGGTTTATTAAAAGTGTTTAATGCACCTAGATCTTTAGAGTAAAGACCCTACATTACTGAGGTTATAAGGGAACTCTCTCGGTAAAGTTCTGTCTAAGGCTGGGGGTATTTAAATTGACGGTTTACGGAACACCTCCTACCTGGAAACTGACCCGAACATTGAGTTGAATTAACCATAGTAATGTTGACTTGCAATGTTGGGTTTATTAAAAGAAGTTTAATTCACCCAAAAGATTGCAGTTGAATCCTTTCCATAATTGTTATAATAGGATCAGACTTAGATAGATTGACTTAGCCGAATACTATCTAAGTTAAACAACCCTAAATTAACCGTATGACATTTTCAGTGGGAGGAAAATTACAAAACGAGATTTAAATCAAAGTTTTGCTCCTACGACCCTATGTCCACAACGTGAGATTCATGCTCGGCTTCGAGTCGCCTTAGGAGCGGCCTCCCTTCGGAAAGTGTTTGCATGAATCAATATCAAGGTGAATGGGAAAAATTTCTAGAGTAAATGGGAGCGGGACACGTGTCAACGTATCCCTCGGTCTCCACCCATAGTTCACACCGTGAGAGTCCTATGATCCGCCTGCAGGTTGTCCTGGCGCAACCATCCCTTCGGAGGGCCTGGTCATAGGATTTAGAACATCGTGAACTCCTGAAAAGGATAGGAGCTCTTAGGCTAATCACCAACAGTTGTCTTTCCCTTCGGTAGCCTGTTGGTGCGTGCCTCTGAGATCTGAAAGTGTGAGGGTTACACTTACGAGGATGAGTTAAAAGTGTTAACAATTCCTTGATCGAACAACGGTGGCTGATGTCTATAGGAATATGAGTTATTCTGGAATTAGAATTAGCTGAGAGGTGTCTCATTTCAAAGGAGGAATGCCTGATCACCCTTCGGTGGCTGATATTCTAAACCTTTGAAACATCGTTGCAAAACTAAATCGATAGATTTAGGGTTCTGTGATTGTCTGTTTTGCTAAATTGATTGGATTGTGTGCAATGATTGCTTGTATGATGGGTTAAGGCAAAGATAACTAATACGGTCATTGTTTGTTTAAATTTCAGCAATGTCTTCCTCAATTGTCTCTCTACTTAAAAATGAGAAATTAATCGGCGAAAACTATGCTACGTGGAAGTCAAACCTAAATACGATTCTTGTTGTCGATGATCTACGGTTCGTCTTAACGGAGGATTGTCCTCACCCCTGGTCGTAATGCATCCCAAGCAGTTAAGGATGCTTATGACCGCTGGACAAAGGCCAATGATAAGACTCGCGTCTATATCTTAGCCAACTTATCTGAAGTTTTGGCTAAAAGGCATGAGGGCATGGTAACAGCGAGGGAGATTATGAACTCTCTCCAGGAGATGTTTGGACAACCGTCCTACCAACTCCACCATGACGCTCTCAAATACGTTTATAGCTGTTGCATGAAAGAGGGCACGTCTGTTCGGGAGCATGTCCTGGATATGATGGTCCAATTCAACGTGGCAGAGGCAAACGGGGCGGTCATAGATGAACGTAGTCAGGTTGCATTCATCTTAGAATCTCTTCCGAAGAGTTTTTTGCAGTTTCGAAGCAATGCAATGATGAATAAAATAACATTCAACCTGACTAGCCTCCTGAATGAGCTACAACTCTATCAATCTCTTCTTAAGAACAAGGGATAGATAGAAGGAGAGGCAAACGTTGTTCACTCTAAAAGAAAGTTCGAGAAGGGTTGATCCTCTAGAACTAAATCTGTAGCCACTTCTTCAAAAAAACTCAGAAGAAGAAAAGGAAACAAGGGGAAAGCTCCCAGTACTGCTGCTAAAAGCAAGGGAAAAGCCAAAGTTATGGCAGACAAGGGCAAGTGTTTCCACTGCAATGTAGATGGACATTGGAAGAAAAACTTCCCAAAGTACCTTGCTGAGAAAAAGAAGGAAAATGAAGGTAAATTTGATTTACTTCTTTTAGAAACATGCCTGGTAAAACATGATGAGTTTACCTGGATACTTGATTCAGGAGCAACTAATCATGTTTGCTCTTCTTTTCAGGAAAATAGTTCCTTTCGACAGTTGAACGATGGGGAAATGACACTCAGGGTCGGAACTGGAGAAGTCATTTCAGTTAAAGCAGTGGGAGCTGCGAAGTTATTTTTTAGAAATAGATTCTTACTTTTAGAAAGTTTGTTAATCGTTCCCAAGATTAAGAGGAACTTAATTTCTATTTCATGTTTGATTGAACAATCATATACAGTTACTTTTGATATGAATGAAGCGTTCATTTATAAAAATGGTGTACTTATTTGTTCAGCCAAATTGGAAAATAACTTGTATGTTTTAAGACCAACCGAAAACAAAGCACTTTTAAATCACGAATTATTTAAAACTGCTGAAACTCAAAGTAAAAGGCAAAAGATTTCTCCATCAAGTAACAATACTCATCTTTGGCATCTTAGACTTGGTCATATAAACATCAATAGGATCGGTCGTTTGGTAAAGAATGGACTTCTAAGCAAGTTAGAAGATGATTCGCTACCACCTTGTGACTCTTGTCTCGAGGGAAAAATGACCAAGAGACCCTTTACTGGAAAATGTTACAGAGCCAAAGAACCCTTAGAGTTAATACATTCGGATCTATGTGGTCCAATGAATGAAAAAGCTCGAGGAGGGTACGAATATTTCATCTCATTTATAGATGATTATTCAAGATATGGTTACTTGTACCTAATGGGACATAAGTCTAAAGCCCTTGAAAAGTTTAAGGAGTTTAAGGCTGAAGTTGAAAACCTATTAGGTAAATCTATTAAAGTACTTCGATCTGATTGAGGAGGGGAGTATATGGATCAAAGATTCCAAGATTATATGATAGAACATGGAATCCCATCTCAACTCTCAGCCCCTGGTACACCTCAGCAGAATGGTGTGTCAGAAAGGAGAAATAGAACCTTGTTAGACATGGTTCGATCAATGATGAGCTATGCTCAATTGCCTAGCTCGTTTTTGGGGTATGCAGTAGAGACTGTAGTATACAGCTTGAACAATGTTCCCTCGAAAAGTGTTTCTGAAACACCTTTCGAATTATGGAAGGGGCGTAAACCTAGTTTGCATCACTTCGCATCTGGGGTTGTCCAGCACATGTGCTTGTGACAAATCCTAAGAAACTGGAACCTCGTTCAAAACTGTGCCAATTTGTTGGTTACCCTAAAGAAACGAGAGGTGGTTATTTTTACGACCCACAAGAAAATAAGGTGATTGTATCGACAAACGCCACTTTCTTAGAGGAAGACCACATGAGAGATCATAAACCACGCAGGAAAATAATATTAGGAGAAGCTACTGAAGAATCATCAAGAGTTGTTGATGAAGTTGGACCTTCAACAAGGGTTGATGAAGGAACTAGTTCTTCGGATCCATCCCGTCCATCTCAAACGTTGGGAATGCCTCGACGCAGTGGGAGGGTTGTATTACAACCTGACCGCTACTTGGGTTTAACTGAAACTCAGGTTGTCATACCTAATGATGGCATTGAGGATCCATTGTCCTATCGACAGACAATGAATGACGAAGATAAGGATGAATGGGTCAAAGCCATGAACCTGGAAATGGAGTCAATGTACTCCAATTTTGTATGGGAACTTACAGATCTACCAAATGGGGTAAAACCCATAGGGTGCAAATGGATCTATAAGAGAAAAAGAGATGCAGCTGGAAAGGTACAGACCTTCAAAGCTAGACTAGTGGCAAAGGGTTATACCCAAAAGGAAGGGGTTGACTATGAGGAAACCTTTTCTCCTGTAGCCATGTTAAAGTCCATAAGAATTCTCTTATCCATAGCCACATATTATGACTATGAAATATGGCAAATGGACGTCAAGACTGCCTTTCTGAATGGTAATCTTAAAGAGAATATCTTCATGTCTCAACCCGAAGGGTTCATCGCCCAAGGTCAGGAACAAAAAGTTTGTAAGTGAAGGTGTACATATTACACATGCGGAAGCAATTTAAGATCGAAAGCACTTAAGACGTTCAATTTTACTCCTAAAGCATGCATGTTCTAGAAAAGACAGAATAGAGAGTTTAGAAAACACCAACCTTTGTAGCTCACTTATGTTGAACTCCTTGTGGTGTTTGCCTCTCCTATGCTCCTTGGACAACCTCTAGAGTCTTCCCTACTATACTCCGGGCCAAGAACGACTTGTGGGAGTCTATATAAGATAGGGAATGGGAAGGGAATGCTAGAAGCATCAAACAATGGAGAAGAATGAGAGATGAAAGAACTTTGAGTCCAAATTTCAGCAGCATAACATTAAGGAAATGACTCTCTTATGTTTGAATATGATTCAAACTCCTTTTAAAGACATTCTCCATGCAAAGCCAAGCCTCAAGACACAAGACACATGGTGTATTTGCAAGCTCAAGTGGATTCTAGGTGTACATTACACAAGACATGCAACAATGCATGAGTGAGTTGTCTTTCCACTTTGAATGATCATGCATTAAGTGGATTTCCAACTAAATCCACTAAATTCAAATTGAAATCAAATTTCAAGCTTGCAAATTACCCCCAATTTCAATTCTATTGCTTGGTAATTAATTTGAAAATTTTCAAATTCATTTTGATATGATTAATCTAATTAATCTTTGTTATCTTGTGCAATTCCATATATATGATTCCTAATACATATATATAGTATTCAAAACACTTTTAAATACTTCATCTCTCATTTTCTAATTTAATTCATAATTAAATTATTGTGTCAAACACAATTTACGATAATTCCCTTTTTCTCGATTTTGAACGATTCAAAGCTTCCTATCTTTTGTTCTAGGCTTAATTCCGATATGAGCTAGTAGGGGGACCTAATGGACCTAACGATTCGAGGCTAACCGACTAATCTCATTGTCCAAGCTAGCCAACATTCGTTAACTATCGGGACACTCCACTATAGTACGATAGTTGCACTCCCCTCACTATAGATATATTTCCGTCCACTCGATTTAACCATGATTAGTAAGTCGATCCTTCACAGGTTGTTCGTAGCTATAGCTAGGTCAATAAGCCGTTTTACCCCTATAGTACTTCTAGTTCCTTAAGTCCCACTGATCCTCTAATGAACAATTGGTTTATGGTCCAACCAAAAAACCGAGTCCCTCTCGGGCCAATGAGAGGGCGGGATCCCTTTGTTCAAGCCCCGGAGTCAGCACTTAAGGGAACAACCTCTCTACTATCCCTTATTTGGGTAGGAGTGAATTCCTTCTTGCACGACTATGTCCCCAGCTATCTACCCGTTCCTATCCCTGAAATTGGAGGCTTATTGAGTCGGCGATACTGAGCCACTCTCACCTATGCAGATCTAAGGATAAGCTCGAATAAACAGGAGTTCATAGTTAGCTCAGGATTAAGATCGAGTTACCTAGGTCATCACATGAAATAGTCAGTCTCGTCAGTAAACGGTGTTATAAAGCGAGAGCGACTTATTTCTCGGTCCTGGTCTTATGGAAACTCATTGCATAGGACACCCCCACTCGCATGTCTCTACATGGATGATTTAGGATCACATCATCTATACCATCTATAAAGTGGACCGCGTCTCATAGTGTCTCCAGAATAAGGTACCCAACCCTATTCCTATACTATAGACCGTTTTGGCTATTACTCAAGCTTGATCCACTTTTATGTCTCTACATAAAGCTCAAGTGTTCATCCTATAGCCATGGATCTTAGTTTATTGGATTTGGGTTATTATATGTGCAATTTAATTTATTCAGTAATGACTTTTACTGAATCAATCTCGATAACACCTTTATCGAATAAGTATATATAATTCGTTTAACATTCACTATCTACGAGTTTTAGGGCACCAATCCCAACAATCTCCCACTTGAACTAAAACTCTAGTTTAGTGGGATGTACTATAATCTATAACAGCAGTGGATGAATAAATACTTGTATTAATAACGGAGTAAAAATACAATAAACTAGGGCATCTAAATACCCAGTATACTAAGGTATCGATATACCGGTTACAATTCTCCCACTTGACCTAGATTATTTCTCGTACATATCTCGCAGACCTAGACCTTCTACATGACTCTCGAACACTTTAGCCGTGAGAGCCTTCGTGAATGGATCAGCAATGTTGTGCTCCGTCGCTATCTTCGTGACGATCAAGTCTCCTCGGTGCACAATCTCCCTAATGAGGTGGCGTATTTCCTTTCGATGTGCTTGCCTCTCTTATGGCTGCGAGGTTCCTTTGAGTTTGCAACTGCGCCGCTATTATCACAATACAAGGTGATAGACAGATGCATATTTGGAACGACTTCCAAGTCAGTTAGGAACTTCCTGAGCCATACTGCCTCTTTTGCTGCTTCGCAAGCGGCTACATATTCGGCCTCCATGGTCGAGTCTGCAATGCATCCTTGCTTGATGCTGCGCCATACTATTGCTCCTCCATTTAGAGTGAATACTGACCCCGATGTAGATTTCCTCGAATCTTTATCAGTTTGAAAGTCAGAATCAGTGTATCCTGTAAGGATCAAATCCTTCGAACCATACACGAGCATATAGTCCCTCGTTCTCCTTAGATATTTGAGGATACTTTTAACGGCTGTCTAGTGATCAAATCCTGGATTGGATTGATATCTACTGACAATCCCTACTGCAAAACAAATGTCAGGCCTTGTACACAACATGGCATACATTAGGCTACCTACTGCAGAGGCATAGGGAAAACGTCTCATGTCCTCAACTTCTTGAGGTGTCTGAGGACACTGTTCCTTAGACAAGTTAATTCCGTGCCTGAAAGTTAATAGTCCTTTCTTGGAATTTTGCATTTTATATCTAACCAACAATTTGTCGATATAAGACGCTTGAGACAGGGCTAGCGTTTTGTTCTTTCGGTTTCGAACAATTTGGATTCCTAGAACAAATTGTGCCTCACCCAAATCTTTCATTTGGAATTGAGTTGCTAGCCATAGTTTAATGTCAGTTAGATAACCTAAATCATTCCCGATGAGTAGGATATCATCCACATACAGTACTAAGAAAGCTATAGAGCTGTTGATGATCCTTTTGTAAACACAAGGCTCATCAACGTTTTGTTCAAAGCCATAAGATTTGATCGCAGTATCAAATCTCATATTCCAGGATCTAGACGCTTGTTTTAATCCATAAATGGACCGTTTAAGCTTGCAAACTTTTTGCTCTTGATCCTGAGCTATGAACCCCTCTGGCTGAGACATGTAGATACTTTCTTCAAGATTACCGTTCAGAAAGGCAGTCTTGACATCCATTTGCCATATTTCATAATCGTACAATGTGGCAATGGATAAAAGTATCCGGATCGACTTTAACATGGCAACAAGGGAGAAGGTTTCTTCATAGTCAATCCCCTCCCGCTGGGTAAAACCCTTTGCCACAAGTCGTGCCTTAAAGGTCTGTACCTTTCCAGCAGCGTCTCGTTTTCTCTTGTAGATCCATTTGCACCCTATGGGTCTAACCCCTTCAGGTTGATCTACAAGATCCCATACTGAATTAAAATGCATGGACTCGATCTCTAAGTCCATGGCTTTAATCCACTCGTTCTTGTCAACGTCATTCATTGCCTGTTTAAAGGTTAATGGATCCTCGATCCCGTCATCAGGTATGACGACTGGAGTTTCAGTTAAACCCAAATAGCGATCAGGCTGTCTAACAACCCTCCCACTACGTCGAGGTTCTCTTATTTCTTGAGAAGGACGTGATTGACTCGAGGTGCCAGTATCATCAACAACTCTTGTTGATGTTTCTGTAGCTTCGTTCGATAGTTCACTTAAAACGACTTTACTACGTGGCTTGTGATCTCTGAGGTGGTCTTCTTCTAGGAATGTAGCATTTTTCGATACAATTACTTTATTTTCCTCTGGATCGAAGAAGTATCCACCTCTCGTTTCTTTGGGATAGCCTATAAATAGGCAAAATCTAGAACGAGGCTCCAATTTCTTTGGGTTTGCTTCTAGCACGTATGCAGGACATCCCCAAATTCTGAAATGTCGTAAACTAGCTTTACGACCTTTCCAGAGCTCAAATGGTGTTTCAGAAACACTCTTTGAGGGAACTACGTTCAAGATATAAACTGCAGTCTCTACTGCATAACCCCAAAACGAGTTAGGCAACTGAGCATAACTCATCATCGAACGAACCATGTCCAACAAGGTTCTGTTTCTCCTTTCTGATACACCGTTTTGCTGAGGTGTACCAGGGGCTGAGAGTTGGGACGTAATTCTATGCTCTATCAAATAGTCTTGAAAACTTAAGTCCATATACTCTCCACCTCGATCGGATCGAAGTGTTTTTATCGTCTTACCTAATAGGTTCTCAACCTCGGCCTTATACTCCTTGAACTTTTCAAAAGCTTCGGACTTATGATGCATCATGTAGAGATAGCCATACCTCGAATAATCATCAATGAAACTGATGAAATATTCGTACCCTCCTCGAACTCTAATGTTCATTGGTCCACAGAGGTCCGAATGAATGAGCTCTAAGGGCTCTTTGGCACGATAACCTTTTCGGGTAAAAGGTCGTTTTGTCATCTTGCCCTCAAGGCATGATTCACAAGGAGGCAACGAGTCGTCTTCTAACTTGTTTAGAAGTCCACTCTTGACCAATCTCCCAATCCTATTGAGGTTGATATGGCCTAACCTCAAGTGCCAGAGATACGTATCTTGAGAAACTCTTCGCTTTTTAGGTTGAGTCTCAGCGGTTTTAAACATCTCGTGATTTAAAATAGCTTTAGACTCAATTGGTCTCAAAACATATAATTTATTCTTCAAGTTTGCAGAGCAAACATCAATACCTCTTTTAGTTATGAATGCTTCATTAACAGAAAAAGAAATTGAGTAACCTTGTTCTAATAAACAAGATAAAGAAATCAAATTTCTTTTAATCTTCGGAACTATGTACACATTATCTAATATCATGTAGCGTTCTTTGGTGAAGAATAATTTTATGTCTCCCACTGCAATAGCCGAGATGACTTCTCCTGTTCCAACTTTAAGAGTCATCTCTCCAGCTATTAGCTGTTGCCAGGAACTCATTCCTTGAAATGAAGAACATACGTGATTAGTGGCACCTGAATCAAGTATCCAGGCAGAATCGTCGTTTTCCACTAAACACGTTTCCAAGACTAATAAATCACATTTAGAGTCGTGGATCATGTTTTTCTTGGCTACGCAGTTAGTTTGAGGACATTCCTCAGTTGAGACTAAACCTAAATTCTTTGCCACGTGTTTAGCGTTTAAGCAAGTATTCTTAGTCGAATGTACTAAACCGTTTAATTTGGCATTTGACAAAGCACATACGTTTTTCGACATATTGCTGAAACAAACAAATTAATCTCTATTAGAAACATGCACTAAACCCATTAATCACATTTATCCAATCAGATTTAGCAAAAGCAATCATCGACCCATATATACAATTGATTTATTTTGCAACGATACTTCAGGGGTTTAGAATAACCGCTACCGTAGGGCAGTCAGCTACTCCTCCTCTGAATCGAGACAATCTCGGCCAAATACTATTCCCAGAATAACTCTTACTCCAATAGTTATTAGCTAACGTTAATTTGGTCAAGACCATCTTGTAAGTGTTACCCATCATTTTCAGATTGCAGAGGGCGGCCCCAACAATGCCACCGTAGGGAAGAGCTAATGTTGGGAATGGCCCTAGGAAACCCTATCCATTTCTGGAGTTTGCGTTGTTCCGAATCCCATGCGCAAGCCCTCCGTAGGGTGATCGCTCCCAGGGCGACTCGCAGACAGCGCATAGGAATCTCACGGTGCAACCTAATGATGGAGACCGCAGGATACGTTTGACACGTTTCCTTCTCCCACTTACTATGAACACTTTCCCCATTCACCTTGATATTAACCCATGCAAACACCATCCGTAGGGGGACGCTCCTAGGGCGCCTCGAGGCCAAGCATGGATCTCACGGTGTGAACTCAGGGGGACGTGAGAGTAGAAACTTAATATGAATATTTCGTTTCTATACTTTTCCTCCCACTAAAGTGTCGTAAAGTTTTAGGGTCTATTACTTAGGTAAATTCCGGCTAAATGAATCTATCTAAGTCTATGCCTTATTAAACAAGGTCTTTACACTAAATGTCTAGGTGAATTAAACTCTTTTAATAACCTAGTGACATTGCATGCTAGTAAGACTTTGGTTAATTCAACTCAGGTTCCGAACCATTTGCCGGGAGAGTTCCCTTATAACCAAGGTCTTATGTCCTACTTACTCAAATTTTAAAACTATTTAAAAAAAAACTAAGTAAGACATGTTTCTAATCCTATTAGAAAAGGCGATCTTAGATCTATTTTATTTTAAACAATTTAAGAATGATAAGATCCTAAGATCCTATGTTAGCATGCAACTCTTTGTTATAGGTTTTATGGATTCTATTCATTAACTATTATAACTCTTATAACTTTTAATGAATTAACCCTATAACATGCTTTCTAATGGTGTTTAAAAGCATATAACAATCAATCATTCAAGTTATAAGAAAAGCACCATTTAGAAACAACCTATGTCTAGGTTTGTATAACGCTTTATACTACGATGTCTAGGTGATAACACTTTAAAACCTCACACCGCTCACGCATGCTCATAAAACTCGAGTTAACTTAACTCAAGAACCGACTCGATGCCCAGGTAGGAGGTGTTCCGTAAACCGTCAACTTAAATACCTCCAGCCTTAGACAGCATCTTGTCGGGTGAGTTCTCTCGTAACCATTGTTTTACAAGATATCGACCTAAACTATGCAAGTTGATCGAATCGTTGAAGGTTCATTAACCTAAGTGAGCATGCACTTAATCTTGTTATAGATTTTAGATTTCTATCTCTTTTTATAACAATTATAAAAACAATCCATAACAAGCCTAATTTGAGAATAACACTTATAATCAAACTAATGAAATTTCATGCTTCATGCTTGGTTAATTTTATCAATTAATAATTATAACTATTATAAGAATAATCAATTTTAATTAACCATTCAAGCATCAATCTCCCTAAATTAATACAACACTTATATTAATTAAACATGAAATTTCCCTCATGCATTTGAATTAATCAATAACACTTATTAAAATTAAACAAATGCATGAACATGCTTTCCTATGGTGGGATTTTAATCTATATGGCATGCTCATAATGCACATACAATCATTTAATTAAATCATACATTCACAATGCATAAAGAAATTAAATCAAGCTAAAATGGAATGGTTTGGCAATCTAAAAACAAACAATTAACTAATTATTACAATAATAATTAATAAAAAATTGCTTGAATCAATCTCGAGCTTCACGAACCGACTCGAACCAACCCTTCATGGAGTGAACCGGCCTTCAAAAGTGTGTATAGGGGCTGAACCGGCTGCAAACAAACCGAACCGGACTGGAAAAGAAGAAGGAAAAAAAAAACTGCTGCTGGAATTAAAATTAAACAGTAAGAATCAAATCCTTATACCCATTAACATTTCTCCCACTTGCCCTAGATTAGATGACATACATCTTTCGTAGAATAAAGCTGCCCACATATTTCATGCGACAGCTATAAACGTATTTGAGAGCGTCATGGTGGAGTTGGTAGGACGGTTGTCCAAACATCTCCTGGAGAGAGTTCATAATCTCCCTCGCTGTTACCATGCCCTCATGCCTTTTAGCCAAAACTTCAGATAAGTTGGCTAAGATATAGACGCGAGTCTTATCATTTGCCTTTGTCCAGCGGTCATAAGCATCCTTAACTGCTTGGGATGCATTACGACCAGGGGTGAGGACAATCCTCCGTTAAGACGAACCGCAGATCATCGACAACAAGAATCGTATTTAGGTTTGACTTCCACGTAGCATAGTTTTCGCCGATTAATTTCTCATTTTTAAGTAGAGAGACAATTGAGGAAGACATTGCTGAAATTTAAACATTCCCTACGCCTCAGCTGTGGGCAGCTTAATGTATGTTATGCTCTACACTAGGCCTGACATATGTTATGCAGTGGGAGTAGTCAGTAGGTATCAGTCTAATCCAAAGTTGGACCACTGGGGAGCGGTTAAGAACATCCTCAAGTATCTTCGGAGAACGAGGGACTACATGCTTGTGTATGGAGCTAAGGATTTGATTCTTACTGAATACATTGACTCTGACTTTCAAGCTGATAAGGATTCAAGGAAATCCACATCAGGGTCAGTATTCACCCTCAATGGAGGAGCAGTAGTGTGGAGAAACATCAAACAAGGATGCATAGCAGACTCAACCATGGAGGCTGAGTATGTAGCAGTTTGCGAAGCAGCTAAGGAGGCAGTATGGCTTAGAAAGTTCTTGACTGATTTGCAAGTGGTTCCGAATATGAATGTGCCCATAACACTATACTGTTACAACAGTGGGGTTGTACCCAACTCAAAAGAACCTCGAAGCCACAAACAAGGTAAACACATCGAGAAGAAGTATACCTGATACGGGAGATTGTGCAACGAGGAGATGTGATCGTCACTAAGATCGCCTCAGAGCACAACATCGCTAATCCATTTACGAAGGCTCTCACGGCTAAAGTGTTTGAGGGTCATCTAGAGGGTCCAGGTCTACGAAATATGTATGCCATCTAATCTAGGGCAAGTGGGAGAAATGTATAATGGGTATAAAGATGCCCTAGTTCATTGTATTATATACATGACATTTCCAGCTTTAGATTATTGCATTTACATCCCACTAACTAGTGTTTTAGTTCAAGTGGGAGTTTGTTGGGTTTTATGCCCTAAAACTCGTAGATAGTGAATGTAACCGTTGACCGGATATTAATGAAATAATATTGATATATTTTTCCATTAATTGTTATTAGTTATTTTATATTTTTCTTTGCCTAATAATAACCCTCATCCAATAAACTAGACATCCAAGGTTGTAATATGAGTCTTGAACTATATGTAGCGACATATGGGATCATTGTTCAAGAAACAGCCTAAAGGGTCTATAGTATAGGGATAAGACTGGGTGCCTTATCCTGGTGACACTATGGATACGACCCACTTTGTATTTGATACAACCGCTGCGATCCAACGCGTTTGTGTAGGAGACATGCGAGTGGGGGTATCCTATGCAATGAGTTTGCATAAGACCGGACCATGAAATAGTAACCACTGGTTATAACACCGTTAACTAGTTGGTTTTCTATTTCACTAGGACGACCTAGAAAACTTAGTCTTAATCCTAAGTTGATTATGGACTCCTGCTCATGAGAGATTGTCCTTTTATTTGTATGGCTGAGAGTGGCCAATACGCCGACTCAATAAGCCTACCACTTTGGGGACCAGACCGAATGGGGAGCTGGGAACATAATCGTACAAGATGGAATTCACTCCTTCCCGACTTTAGGGAAGCAGATGAGTGTTCCCTTAAGTGGTTACTCCGAGTCTTGAACAAAGGGCCCTACCCTCTCAATGGCACGAGAGGGTTTTCTGTTTGATGGTTGGAACACAAACAGGTTGTTCATTAGAGGAGAATTGGTACTTAAGGAAATAGAGGTAACCCAGGGGTAAAACGGTAATTTGACCCAGCTGGTGTTACAGACACTCGTGAAGGACTAACTAGTCGATATTGGTCTAGATCCATGGACACAGAAAATATGTCTGCAGTGAGAAGAGTGCAACTGTGAGTCTATAGTGGAATGTACACACAGTTAACGAATATTGATTAATGTGGTTAATGAGTTTGACCAATTAATCTCACATCGTTGGAGCTTCTGATCTGCAGGTCCATTAGGTCCCACTGGTAGCTCGTAAAGTAATTTGAGGCAACTAAGTAATAAAAGTAAATTGAAAATATTCAATTTATTAAGGGAAACAAATATAATATATATTGATATATTATTATGAGAGAAATTAATATTTGAAAAGTTCAAATATAAATTTATGGAAGTTTGAAAGAGTTCAAATAATGAATTAATTAATTTAAGGCCTAAAATATGTTTGGGAAAATTAATAATTCTAGGCCGGGAATTAAATATGTGATGTTTAATTGGTGGTTAATTAATTAAAGAATTCATTAACCAGGAATTAATCAATTATGGAAATAATTAATCACTTAAGGAAGTGATTAATCATTTATGGAAATGATCTAATCATTTATGGAAGTAATTAGTCATTTGTGGAAAAGATTAATCAATTATGGAATTGATTGATCATGATTGATTAATTAAGGAATAAGATTGAATCAATTTTGGAAAAGATTGATTTAATTGAATATTTTATTCATGGCCTCTCTTCTATAAATAGAACACTAGGCCTAATTGGTCATGACACTTGACATTCTTGCTCTTGCTCTTAGACTCTCAAAGACAAGACCTAGAATTCTCTCTAGCCTCCCTCTTAGAGAAAGACTCCCACAAGTCTTTTGCCTCCTACACCTAGAGTCATACCGGTGTAACCTTTGTGGTTATTGTGTCAATCAAGAAGAAAATTCCAACGATCAAGAGGCGAGGAGGTTGTTGCGCTTTCGTTCGTTGGAGCGTCGTTGGCGAAGAACGGTCAAGTCTACAACGAAGGTATGTGACGGTTCTTCCCCTTTTCTTTAGAAAAGCATGAAAATAAATTTAGATTTATTTTTAGCATGTTTAAACCAATTTTTCCAGCAGCTTTAAAGTGTGTTTAAAGTTAGTTTAAGTTTTCATAACGGTATTTTAATGTTAATTAATATACGGTGTAAGGTCCAATCGATGCGCTTCCGTTGCGTGGGACTTTTATTCCCTACAATCTTTTTGCGGCCCATCTACCTCCGTTGAAGATGAATGGGCGTCGTCAGCGTATCCGGCGATGGAGAAAAGAAGTTTTTTGAAAGTTTGGGGGTTTAGGGTTTTGAATTGAAGGAGACGCAGGTAATGAGGAAGAAGCATCAGAAGCGTTCCCCACTATATTGTTAACGCAAGGCAGGCGTCCCTAGGTACTCACAACCTTTCGCATCCCACAAGAGTGGGTGATCATGATTATTATGGAGGAATGTGAGCGGTTGCCTTGGGTTACGTGAGAAAACAGGGATTAGTGCGCTTCCTTAAATGCTAATATGATTATCACCGCGTGAGGCAGAAATATGGATGGACTTGGACATGCGGTGGGATTTCCTTCTAGGCAACAAAATTTTTACTAACGCATCAATTTTACTCGAAAGAAACATGCGATCTAATCATGCGATGAGATTTTCTCCCTAAAGCTCAACCTATCAAAATATTAAAAATAAAACAAAGTATGCAGAAAGAAAATATTCACAACTTCTGACCTGCTAGTGCTCTTACCTTGCGTTAGGTCCTGGCGCATTCATAGCACTCCCCTTCTGAACCTATCTTGTTTGGTTTCTTCAAGGTGGATCCTTCAGAAGGATCATCTCAACTACTTCATTCAAAGTCCCTTCGATATATGGTTTTACTCTCTGCCCGTTGACTTTGAAAATTCTCTTCCCATCTGTAGAATGTAGATCTACTGCCCCATAGGGATATACTTGATGAACGATGTAGGGGCCTGACCACCTAGATTTTAATTTTCCTGGAAAGAGTCGTAGACGTGAATTAAACAATAGTACTTTCATACCTTCCTTGAGATCCTTTTTGAGTATTTTTCGATCATGCCATTGCTTCTGTTTTTCTTTATTTATCTTGGCATTCTCGTATGCATTCCTTTTGAATTCTTCCAATTCTGACAGTTGACGCAATCGTTCTTGCCCTGCGGCTTCTAAGTCAAAATTTAGACGCTTCATTGCCCAATGCGCCTTGTGCTCCAATAAATGGTAAATGACATGCTTTTCCATAAACCAGTGCATATGGAGATGCGCCTATGGGTGTTTTGAATGCAGTGCGATATGCCCATAGCGCATCATCTAGGTGATGCGTCCAGTCTTTCCTGCTGGTGTTGACGACTTTCTCGAGAATTCTCTTTATTTCTCTATTTGAAACTTTCGCCTGACCATTACTTTGAGGATGGTAAGCTGCGATGTGATGTTTAACATTGTATTTTCGCAATAACTTATCCATGACCCTGTTTATGAAGTGGGTCCCTTCATCACTAATCAGCCTGCGTGGTACTCCAAATCTTGCAAAGATATTCTTTTTAAGAAATTTTCCCACAGTTGCAGCATCGTTCTTAACGCAAGCGATTGCTTCTACCCACTTGGTGACATAGTCCACTGCGAGGAGAATGTATTGGTTTCCTTGCGACGATGGGAAAGGTCCCATGAAATCAATGCCCCAGACATCGAATGACTCAATTTCTATTATATAGTTTTGAGGCATTTCATTTCTTGCACTAATGTTTCCAGTGCACTGGCATCTGTCGCAGCTTTCAAGATGTTTCCTAGCGTCTTTGAACAAGGTGAGCCACCAATACCCGCTTTGAAGAACTTTGGCTGCGGTGCGTTGTCCTCATAAATGACCTCCGTATGGTGCTTCATGACAGTCCTTTAATATTTTCATTGCATCTTTATGGCCAACGCATCTTCTAAGAATTTGGTCAGGTCCTCTGCGATAGAGGCAAGGGTCATCCCATAAATAAAATTTTAATTCGTGAAAGAATTTCTTACGGTGTTGCGCTGAGTATTCTTCTGGTAAGATTCCTGCGGCAAGGTAATTCGCAATGTCTGCAAACCACGGTTCTTCTTCTTCGATTACAAAAAGCTTTTCGTCAAGAAATTCTTCTGCGATAGGCACTCTTGGCGCATCTTCCTCCCCACGGTTTTCCAAGCGCGACAAATGATCAGCAACTAAATTCTCACTCCCCTTTTCGTCTTTGATTTCTAGATCAAATTCTTGTAGCAATAAAATCCATCTAATCAATCTTGGCTTTGCGTCCTTTTTTGTGATCAGATATTTTATCACTGCATGATCTGTGTAAACTATGACTTTGGAGCCAATCAAGTAAGCACGAAATTTATCAAATGCATAAACAACCGCTAATAATTCCTTCTCGGTTGTTGTGTAATTCGTTTGTGCTTCATTTAATGTTCTGCTGGCATAATAAATGGGGTGCAAATTCTTTTCCTTTTTATGTGCCAATACTGCTCCTACTGCCACGTCACTGTCATCGCACATCAAGACAAAAGGCTCCCTCCAGTTTGGGGTTGCGAGGATAGGTGCACTTACTAATGCAAGCTTCAGATTCTCAATTGCTTTAACGCATTCGTTAGAAAATTTAAATTTTCTGTTAGCTTCCAGTAATGCACAAAGTGGCTTTGTAATGTGTGAGAAGTTTCTGATGAACCTGCGATAGAATCCCGCATGTCCCAAGAAGCTGCGAATTCCCTTTACAGATGTAGGAGGTAGTAATTTCTCAATGACATCAATCTTAGCCTTATCTACTTCAATGCCTGCGTTCGATATGCGGTGGCCTAAGACAATGCCTTCTTCCACCATGAAATGGCATTTTTCCCAATTCAGCACAAGGTGGGTTTTTTCGCATCTTTCCAATACCTGCTCAAGCTACGTTAAACAGTCTGCGAAAGACTTCCCATATACTGAGAAGTCATCCATAAAAACTTCCACAGATTTTTCTAGAAGTTCTGAGAAGATGGTCATCATGCACCTCTGGAATGTTCACGGTGCATTACACAGTCCAAAAGGCATCCTTCTAAATGCGAAGGTGCCATATGGACAAGTGAATGTGGTCTTCTCTTGGTCTTCTAGCGCAATGGTAATTTGGTTATATCAAGAATATCCATCGAGAAAGCAATAATAAGCTTGTCCTTCAAGTCGGTCTAGCATTTGGTCAATGAATGGGAGAGGGAAATGGTCATTTTTGGTAATTGCGTTCAACTTGCGATAGTCCATGCAGATGCGCCAACCTGTGTTGGTGCGGGATGGAATCAGCTCATTGTTTGCGTTAGCCACTACTGTCATGCCTCCTTTCTTAGGCATGCATTGGATTGGACTCACCCATCTGCTGTCTGTGATGGAGTATATTACACCTGCGTCGAGCCACTTAATTATCTCCTTTAGTACTACTTCCATCATTGCGGGATTTAGCCTCCTTTGTCTTTCAACGAATTCATTGGATTCATCTATCAATCGAATTTTGTGCATGCAATAGGAAGGGCTAATACCTTTTATATCTGCTAAACTCTACCCAATGGCCTTTTTGTGCCTTGCGAGTACCTCCATCAGTAGGTGCTCTTGCGATGAATCAAGCTTTGATGAGATTATGACTGGGAGTGATTCTTTTTCTCCCAAGAAACTATACTTCAAATGCGTTGGCAAGGGTTTAAGTTCTAGCGCAGGAGGTTGCGCTATGGAAGGCAGGACGGGGACTCTTCCTTTCAAATCCAGCATGTGGGTAACTTCTTCATGCTGCGGTAAGATACAGTTTTCTCTTTCCTGATCTTCCTCGTTTCCTTCTTTTGTGGGACTCAACGCATTTGATAGTATTTCCTGCGCAGAGCATACATCGATGCGGGCCACCAAGTTGCATTCCTTGGGATCATCAGGATATTTTAGTGAGGAGAGAATATTAAAAACTACCTTCTGATCGTTCATGCGCATTGTCAGTTCTCTTTTTTGTACGTCAATTAGCATATGTCCGGTGGCAAGGAATGGTCTTCCTAAAATAATGGGGATTTCTTTGTCGGCTTCATAATCCAAAATGATAAAATCTGCAGGAAAAATGAATTTGTCAACTTTGACTAAAACATCTTCAATCTTTCCCTCAAGGTGGACTACGGATCTGTCAGCTAATTGGAGTGTAATGGTTGTCGGTCTTGCTTCTCTGATCCCTAGGCGCTTGTAGACAGATAATGGCATCAAATTTATACTTGCGCCCAGGTCACATAGTGCTCTGCCAACATCGATTCCTCCTATCGAACAAGGAATCGTGAAACAACCAGGATCTTTCAATTTATGGGGAAGCTTGTTGGCGAGTATTGCGCTACACTCACTTGTTAGCGCAATGGTTTCAAACTCCTTCCATGGTCGTTTGTTCATCAGAATGTCCTTCAAGAACTTGGCATAACTAGGCATCTTTTCTAACGCCTCCACAATTGGGACATTGATATGCAGCTCTCGCAAAACATTCAAAAATTTCTTAAACTGAGCCTCATCATTTTTCTTTCTCAGCCTCTGAGGAAAAGGTAGTGCGGGTTTATATGTGTCATGCTTTTTTTCTGCGTGAGTTTCCTTCTTTTCGGATTCTTTCTCCCGAGTTGCTTTCTCTTATTGTGGCTGGTCGTCCCCTTTTGTGGCTGCGTTTTTACGTGGATCATCTTGCGTTGGTGTAGGTTCATTTATCTGCAATTGTCTTCCACTTCGCAGAGTCACCGCATGGCAGTGTTCTTTCCCTTTTGGATCCTCTGTATTGCTGGGCAGTGTCCCCGCAGGTCTATTTTTTAATTCTAACGCAAGTTGTCCGACTTGAATTTCCAGACTGCGAAGGGATGCGACTTGGCTCTAAACTATTGCATCATTCTTGGCCATATACTCCTTTTGACTGGTCATGAATTCGAGGATGATGCTCTTTGGTTTCCTCCATCCATGTTGCACTGGAAATGTCCCTGCGAAGATTGGTCATTGTTAGAATTGAATAATCTTGGCGCATGATTTACATTACCTTGTTGCTGTTTATTTGCGCTCCCATTCCATGAAAAGTTTGGGTGATTTCTCCACCATGGGTTATATGTGCTTGAATATGGGTTGTTGCGCGTAGCTCCTTGCGATCCGACGTAGAGAACTGATTCTGGGTTTGAAGGACACTGATCATGCGTGTGTCCTTCACCGCAGATCTCACATCCAAATGCGTTGAGTTGCACGATCAAGGGTGCGGTGCTGGCTGTGAGCGCATCCATTTTTAAGGTCAACGCATCAATTTTTGCGTTTACTGAAGTCATAGGATCTACTTCAAAACTTCCTGGATTGGTCTTAATGGGTCTCCGTCTTCTATCTTCTGCGATACCCCACTCATAGTTATTGCGTGCAATTCGATCTAGAATTTTGTGGGCTTCGTCATAAATCTTTCTGAGTAATGCACCATTTGCTGATGAATCTACCAAAACCTGCGAGTTTTTTTTAAGACCTACATAGAAGGTCTCTAGCTGAATGCATAGTGGTAAACCATGGTGCGAGCATCTTTGTAGCAGGCTCTTGAATCGTTCCCAAGCTTCGCTCAACGTTTCATCATCCAGTTGCGTGAATGTCATTATTTCCTTTCTCAGTCTAGAGTTTGTGGTGGGTGGGAAGTATTTTTCTAGGAACTTTTCTGCCAGATCATTCCATGTTGCGATGGAATTCGCAGGTTGCTGATTTAACCATACCTTAGCAGCATCTCGCAGAGAGTAAGGAAATAATGACTTGAAGTTGTTCTGGGGTAACTCCTGGAATGATAAGCTTGTTGCAAATGTCGAGGAATGACTTGAGGTGAGAGTGAGGATCTTCCGATGCACTTCCTCCAAATTGTCCTGCAGCTGTTAACATTTGAAACATAACAGGTTTTAGCTCAAACCTTTGTGTTTCTAGAGTTGGCTGAACTATCCCTGGATTGAAATTGCAATTTGCAGGGGCTGCATAATCTCTAATTCCTCTGGCCCTATCATTGGCCATCTGGATGGGGTTTAATGGTCTATTTGGTTGATTTGGTGCTGCCATTTCTCCTAGTTTCCTTCGAGGTCTTCGATTTCTTCTTCTTCTGTGGTATGTTTTATCAATTTCAGGATCTACCTCGAATTCAATTCGTCGGGCGGCACGCATACAACTTCTTGTTCCTGGAGAAAAAAACTCAACAGGGAACACTAAGTATTAAATAAGAGAAAATTAGTATAGACTCTTGTTGCCAATTTCCCCAGCAACGGCGCCAAAAACTTGATTGGTTGTCAGAGTGATTGGTTTAGTAGTCGTAGATTTAAATCAATCCAAGTATAAACTGACTAAATCAAGTAGTACCTGATGAGTCCAGGGTCGAATCCACAGGGAAATGAAACAAAAGTGGTCAAAAATATTCATTGATTTAATCTCTCAATGCGCGACGTTAGTTTTAGAGAATAAAAAAGTGATTGATATAGTTTAAACAATAATTAATTTGCAAGAAGAAAAATGAATAATAAAAACTGAGGAAAAGGAGTTCAATGCGAAAAGTATCAAGGTTGTTGTGGTTGCAACCTCATGCGTTTATAAGAGACTTGTAGCGCTAAATTTTGTTAATTTATCCATTAGTGCCTAAGTGAGAAAAAATCATTAAGTTTCCCTTCTGATATTCCTTATGCGTTTAGCAACAAACTATCAATTGATTATTTGACTAGATTATGCATGAAGTTTAGTTCTCTTAATACTTACAAGGGATTGAGTTAGTCACAACGCAATCGAAGCTCAAGCATGCAATATCTTTTAGCGGTAATAATTTAATGCTACCAAGACTACATGACATGCGCTAACTTGTTCTACTTAGCGAGATCCATATGCATTACCTGTCAAGGATTTATCATACTGTTACCGCATCCGGCTGGCCAAGCGGGAATTAGCAATGAAAAGATTAACGCAACTAAGCAGAAAGCAGTTGACGTTTCAATTAAACCAAAATATGCGCTTACAGGTTGTACTTATCGCCGCATGAGGCGCTTGCACTAAGCCTTGAAAAGGAGAGTTAGCTCATGTGAAACAAAACTGTATGAAATAACACATTACACACAAGTTTGCTCCCATTTACTAATTTTTGTAGTTCCTTCTCGATCTTCTCCTTCTGCTCTCCCCTTTTCGTTCTCCTTGGGCTTCTATTTATAGGCGAGGAAGATAACTTCATCAAGTAATAGCCACTTGTTTGATCATCATTAGGCAACTTGTGCCTTTCTAATCTCCTTTTTCGCCCACTTGCTCTGGCTCAGCCAGCGCTGTCTTTTCATCCATCCTTTTCTATCTTCTGATCATTTTGGAATGTGTGCCTGCGCTGAGAAGATACTTAAAAAACCTAGATTAACTTGCGTTAGCGCTCTGTATTTTATAATTTCTTATCGCATACCTAAATATAACTTGTTGTTTATAACAAAACACTTTTCCTCTTCTTTATGCGCTAAGATAACGCATCAGAGGTTCTTTTAGCCTGAATTTAGAGGATAAATAACTTGCATTTCGCAAGTTATCAATACTCGGTATACCTACCGTTTTATATTACTTGCGACCTGTGCACTTTGCGGTCATCAGACCCACAGTTAACGAATGTTGATTAATTTGATTAATGAGTTTAGCCAATTAATCTTGTATCGTCGAATCTTCTGACCTATAGGTTCATTAGGTCAACCTGCTAGCTCGTAAAAGGTTATGAAGTTAAATAGTCTTCAATAGAATTTGAAGTGTTTGAAAGTGTTAATATCTAATATGCGGAAGCAATTTTGGATCTTAGGTACTTAATAAGTTCAATTTGATCAAATTATGCATGTTATTCTAAAGAAGAAAAACAGGGCAACAAGTGCCAACCTCTTTAATTCACCAAATTGGTTGAATCCTTTGGTTTTTTTTTTTTTTTTTTTTGCTTCTCCAATTTTGTCATGAAACACCACTTGATCTTCCTTGCTATCCTCAAGCCTTTGGAACAAATTGTGGGATCCTCTAGTGATAAAATTTGAAGGGAAAAGCTTCAAGAATAAGCTTCAATGGAGTTTTGTGTTTGGAGAGATTTTGGCAGCAATTCACTAAGGAATCAGAAGTTCTTTCTTCAGAAAATTCATCCTCATTTATAGAGGAATGAAAGCTGAAGAGTGATAGGACCAAAATAGTCCTATTTATTTGTTATTAATCTAGACTTGTTAGGGTGCACTTTACGTTTTATTTTTCTGTTTTGTAGATAATTTGTGCATTCAGGGTATCAAGGTCGAACCACACAAATTGGAGTTAATTCGAATAATTTAAGGAGTTTTTGATCTTACTTGAAGGCCATGAATCTCGAGGAGGTGAGAAGACCGTGAGGATCGTGACGAGCCCGAAGAATAGTTCCAAGGAGTCAAAGGTTCGAGGCCGAAATCGAGCAAGAAACGACATGGAATGAAGTCGTAGCACGTTGAAAATAGGCCCAGCGTTGAGACGCCGACCCGTTTTCAGCCCATGGCCCATATGGCACGGTGTCGAGATGCCATACCCAGCGTCTCGACACCACGACAAATTTTTCTATAAATTCCCTCTTTTATTTCTGCCGAAGAGAAGACTTTTTTTAGGGTTTTATTTTTGCTTCTCCTCTTGGTTCTCTCTGTCCTAGAAGACCATAATTAAGAGGTGTAAGTTCCCCTTTTGATTTTCTTTGTATTTTCTTGTTCGGGTTTTAGCCGGCTTAACCGTTATCTAAACTCGTTGACACCGATTGGATGATTGTTGGGTTATAGAATGCATTTCTTTTTGAGTTTCATGTTATGAATGTCTATTTAGTTCCATCTTGCTATTGTATTTCTGATTCAATTCGTATTATTTGCATGCGTAGTAGGTTAGATTGACGCCATAACTCGCAGCTCGAATGTTAATAACTTGCTAAGAAATTGATTTCCAAGTAGCTAATGGAACATTGGTTTAATAGTTAGTGCATAAACTAATTCGTGGGCACGGGTCCCAAGAGCAGACTCTGACTTTGTTGCTTGACACGATAGGTTTAGAATAAAAAATAGTGTTACAAGTAATCTAGGCCTCATTATTTCTAATGTACTAATCAATTCACTAGACTTAAGGCAATTGGTTGATGGTTTAATTTGATAGTCCAATTGAATTAATTAATCAACTAATTAGTGTCTAATTCGATGGACGTTGTATGATCGAATTAGATGGCTTAGATGAGCTTTGGGTCTTTTTTGGGTTCAAATTAGATTGATTGGACAATTGGGCAATTCAAACTAGCCTTTATTAGGTAGAGATTCAATGATCAAAGTAAAGCATTCAACCACCCCAATAATCACTCCAATCGGTGTCGCCTAATTTAATTCATTTTCTCGTCTTTTTACGATTTTCTGCAATTTAATTTCTCGTCATTTAAATTTCTTGCTTATATAAATTCTTTCATTTAAAATTCCTTGCACGCATTCATCCAATTTTCCAATCCCCCATTTACAGCTTTCACAACTCAAAATAAATAGAAAATAAGTAACCAACCGCCACTCCCTGTGATCAACCCTGACCACTACTACTACAAGTAGTTTAGTGTTCGCAAAATTATAAATTTTATTTGGCAAACTGGGAGTCTCGACAACTCCCGCTCCGTCAAAGAGATTCACCAGGGATTGACACCAAATTACCCCACAATTAGTGGGTAATTTGGTGGCTTAAGTGAGGGGAGTGCATGGGTTTAGTCACCATGCACTCCACCTCCAAAACTTCAATTTAATTTTGAATTTCTTAAATTCAAAATTATCTTGAATTTTAATTTTAATTAATTATAATTAATAATCTGAAAAATATAAAATCCAATTTTAATTTTTCAATTTTAAATTAATCCAAAAATAATTTAAAATAATTATTAATTAATTTAATATCTAATATTAAATTAATATTTTGCTACCAATCCCGAACATTTCCGAAGTGTTAGTTTTCAACCATGAATCCCTATTCATGTATTTGATATTTAAATCATATTTAAATATGTTAAATCTCTCATAGTTCGATTTAAAACCCGACGTGTTGATAACGTCAAATGTGTCCAACCATTTCCCTAAACCGAATTCGAACTTATTCTAATTATTTCCATCATATTGTTTCAAAGGTTAGTCTCCAGCTAGCAAGGGGACCTAATGGACCTACAGATCATGGGCTCCAACGGTTCGAGGTTTAACAGGCTAACCCCTTTTAACCTAGTTAACCAACATCCGTTAACTACCTGGTCACTCCACTATAGCCTTGTAGTTGAACTTCCCTCACTGTAGATATATTTCCATCCACTCGATATAACCATGATTAGTAAGTCAATCCTTCACAGGTCGTTCGTTACTATAGCTAGATCAAATGTTCGTTTTACCCCTATAGCACATCTTTGTTCCTTAAGTCCAGTGGTCCTCTAATGAACAATTTTCTTATGGTCCAACCACTAAACAGAGTCCCTCTCGGGCCAATGAGAGGGTGAGGCCCCTGTTCAAGCGTCAAAGTTAGCACTTAAGGGAACAACCTTTCTAATATCCTTGATTCGCGTAGGAGTGAATTTCATCTTGGAATACTATATCCCTAACTATGCATCTAGTTCTATCCCCAAAATGGTAGGCTTATCGAGCGACGCTATTGGGCCACTCTCACTCATGCAGATCAAAGGATAATCCCAGACGAACAGGAGTTCATAGTAAGCTCAGGATTAAGATCGAATTACCTAGGTCATCGAATGAAATAGTCAATCTTAATAGTAAATGACGTTAGAAAGTAAGAGGGACTTATTTCTTGGTTCGGTCTTGTGTAGACATCTTTTACACAGGATGTCCGTACTTGCATGTCTCTACATGAACGATCCAAAATCACGTCGTTTGCCTTATTCGCAAAGTAGGCCGCATCCATAGTGTTACCAGGATAAGGTACCCAACCTTATCCCTATACTATAGAAAATTTAGGTTATATACTACAACTTGGTCCATGTCCATATCCACGATGTTTCTATTGGATTTAGAATATGAAACAAACAATTCACTGAATAACATCTTTATTGCAAAAAGATTATAAAACCTGAGCTTTAGGACATAAAACCCAACGGTGTTCAAGTTCATTAAGGGAATTTTAGTTAATTGTATGTGATGCAATTAATATAATATATAGAGATACACTATAATATAAAATTAATTTTGGATGGGGTTCAAATTAATTAATGAGAGAGTTAAATATTTTAAGGGGTTAAAATATTAAATATGAATTAGATTCATATTAATACTATAGTATATGAGATAATTATTTGAATATGATTCAAATGAAAAATTAAATAAATATTTGATATTTAATTAAGGAATTAATTAATTAATTTAATTTAATTTAATTTAATTAATACAATAATTTATAATTAATGTACATTAGATGCACATTAAAACTACAGTTTAATAGAGAGAGACACATTTGAATATGATTCAAATGTAGTATTAATTAACTATATGATACTTAATTAATGTTGGAAATAATTATTTATTGAATTAATTAAAAGTATATGGTAAAGTTAATTTAATTAAATTTTGATTTAATTGAATTAATTTTTATTTATTGTATGGTTGTAAGAATTTATTAATTTAATTGGTTTATTAAATTAATAACAATATCTTCTCATCATAACTAATGGGAAGTTTCCACCTGGGGGTTATAGGCTAGTAACTCCCCTCCCTATTGTGTATACTTGGTTATCATAATCAAGTCTCTCTCTCACTCCCCTAGACACACAGAAAAGATGTGTCAAGAATTTTCTCCCTCTCTCAATTCTCTCAAGAACACAGGAGCACATTGCTGTAATTTAATTCCCAAAATCAATGTGTTAGAGTTCCCACAAACTCAAGACTTCAGCAACCCAGAGAATAGCGAGTGATTACTAGTGGTAGTGTCTAGGGGAGGTTCTCTGTACGGGTGAATTGATCTTGAAGGAGCATAGTGCTCCAACACGTAAGTCTCACAAACTCTAAATAGTTTAGAGTAATTAGACAACATGCTTAATCTGTTTGATTATAGAATTTGTTATGTAGTTTAGAGAAGAAGAATTAGTTATGTAGTTTAATGGTCAATGTATTGGTGTTTTCGTTGAAACCCAATTAACATCGTTTCGATCTGATACACACTTCCACTACAGGGATTTTCATTCCTTCATGTACAACACTCCTACAGAAGCGGTTTGGATCGAAAGCACTCTAATTTCATTAATTTAGTGATTAAAAAGAATGCTAAAAAATCGTCGTAAACAGATGTTTCACCAACCTTTTGATGCAAAATTCTCCAACATCGTGGGGTAATCTGAATCACGTTCGAGTTGTGGACAACCACCGACGTCTTCCCTGTTATCCTCCAGCCTTTGACGGCTTGTGGGAACCTCCCTAGTGATGAATTTTGGAGTGCAAGCTTGGAAACTCAAGCAATGAATTTGTGTGAGAGATGAGTTTTTGGAGAGAAATTTAGCAAACTTGCCAACCTCATCTTCAACCAATTTCTTCTTCATTTATAGAAGAATACCCAGCCTTCCATCTCATGGATTTTAGCCAACAAATATCCTTTTGATGAAGCTTTATAAGATTAGTCACTTGGCTTTGGTGTCATTATCATATAATTCACCTCCAAATTAATTTTAATCAAAATTAAAATTAAAATCAATCTGAAATTAATTTTAAATAAATTTTAAAGAAATCTCATTTAAATAAAATTGACTTAAAATAATTAATTAAACCATTTAATTAACTATATTAATTAAATATCAAATATTAAATTAATTATTTGCACCAATCCCGATCTCTCTCAATCCCCGTTTTAAATATTAATCCCTATTTATATCCAAACCTAAATATGTATCGTATACACGTCAATGATATTTAAATAACATTTAAACATCACCAACTCTCCCTATAGTTTAATTCACAATCAAACTATGACACATTAAGTATATTGAATATAATTAACGTCAATTCCCTAAATCGAATTTCAACGATTCAAATTCTTTCATCACACTGTTCTAAGGTTTAGTCCGTATGAGCTAGCAGGGGGACCTAATGGACCTATAAATCATGGGCTCCAACGATTCGAGATTAACCAGCTAAACTCTTTAACCTAGTTAACCTTTATTCGTTAACTACTAGGACACTCCACTATCGTTCGATAGTTGCACTTCTCTCACTGTAGATATATTTGTTTTACCCTTGAAGCTACCTCTTGTTTCTTAAGTCCCACTGATCCTCTAATGAACAATTGGTTTGTGGTCCAATCACCAAACCAAGTCCCTCTCAGACCAATGAGAGGGTGGAATCCCTTTGTTCAAGCCCCGAAGTCAGCCCTTAAAGGGGACAACCTCTCTACTATCCCTAAAAGCGGGTAGGAGCGAATTTCATCTTGCAGAACTATGCCCTCAACTATCTACCCGGTCTTGGTAGGCTTATTGAGTCGGCGATGCTATGCCACTCTCACTCATGCAAATCAAAGGATAATCTCGTATAAACAGGAGTTCATTGTTAGCTTAGGATTAAGATCGAGTTACCTAGGTCATCATATGAAATTAGTCAATCTCATCAGTAAACGACGTTATGAAGTGAAAATGACTAATTTCTCAATCCTGGTCTTATGCAAACTCATTGCATAGGACGTCCCCACTCGCATGTCTCTACATGAACGATTCAGGATCACATCATTTGTACTAAATACAAAGTGGGTCGCGTCACATATTGTCCATATGATATAGTACCCATCCCTATCCTTATACTATAGACCATTTTGGCTATCACTTGAGTCTGATCCACTTTTATGTCTCCACATAAAGCTCAAGTATTTATATTATAGCTAGGGATCTTAGTTTAATGGATTTGGGTTATTTAACGTGTAATTTTATTCAATGACACTGTATTGATTAAACCTTAATAACAATTTTATTGAACAAGTATATCATTTGCTTACATTCAATATCTACGAGTTTTAGAACATAAAACCCAAGAGGACGTAGGAGCAAAACTTGTTATAAATATCTTTTTTTGTACTTTCCTTTCACTAAAGTGTCCTACCATATTTTTGTAGGTGTTAATATCACACATGCGTAAGCAATTTAAGATCTTAGGCACACAATTTCATCAATTTGATCCTAGAAGACATGTTGTCCATATGAACAAAAATCAGAGTAATAAGGTATCTACCTCTTGAAGCTCACAATTCGTATAATCCGATCTTTATAATTCACACCAACGGCTTTTGGACAACCACTTGGATCTTCTCTACTATCCTCAGGCCTTGGAACGGATGGTGAGATCTTCGATTGATAGGAATGGGAAAGGAAAGCTTATGGGTATAAGCTAATTTGAGAGTTTGAGCTATGGAGAATTTGAGAAAATTTTGGCAGCATTTTAGGTTGAATTGTTCCACCCATTTTCATCAGCTCATCCTCTATATATAGAGGAAAATCATGCAAAAGAATTTCACAAAAAATTAACAACAAATAGGGATCATTTTGAGTCACAAGATTAGGTGGTGCAAAATTTGCTAACTTTTGAATTTCTTTTAAATTCAAAATTTGCAAATAAATTTCTGAATAATCCCACTTTCTTTTATTTTTATTTTAATTCAAATATCATTTATTTAATTTTAAATAAAATTATTTAATTTAATATCTTATATTTAATTAATACCATTTGTGCAATCTTGGTTTCTTTCTCCCAACGAATTTTCTCGAACATGAATCCCTATTCATGTGTTTAATATTTAGGTCATATATAACTCTCATTTTAAGTTTAATTCAAAATTAAACTAATATGTCGTTAAATATCGTATATAATCGACTATTGTATCCTTTTCCGAATTTGAACGTTTGAAATATTAACCTATCATATTGTTCCAAGTTTTATTCCTATTGAGCTAGTAGAGGGACCTAACGGGCCTACAGATCATGGGCTCTAACGAAATGATGATAACCGCTTAATCTCATTAACCTAGTCATTCATCGTTTGTTAGCTTTCGGGACACTCCACTATAGCCCGTAGCTAAACTCCCCTCACTGTAGATATATTTCTTGTCCACTTTAGATAACCATGATTAGTAAGTCGACCCTTCACAAGTTGTTTGTAACTAGAGCTGGGTCAAATGTCCGTTTTACCCCTATAGTTACATCTTGTTCCTTAAGTTCCACTGATCCTCTAATGGACAATTAGTTCTTGATACAATCACTGAACCAAGTCCCTCTCAAGGTTATGAGAGGGTGGAGCCCCTTGTTCAAGACTCAAAGTCAGCACTTAAGGGAACAACCTCTTTACTAACCCTAAAATGGGTAGTAGTGAATTCCATCTTGCAAAGCTATGTCCCCAACTATCTATTTAGTCTTATCCCCAAAATAGTAGGTTTATTGAGTCGGTGATGTTTGGTCACTCTCACCCATGAAAATAAAAGGATAATCCTAAATAAACAGGAGTTCATAGTTAGCTCAGGATTAAGATCGAGTTACCTAGGTTATATGTATGAGATGTTCAGTTTCAACAGTAAACGGTGTTGTAAAGTGAAAGTGACTTATCTCCTTGTCCGATCTCTATGCAAACTTTTTGCATAGGATGCCCTCACTTCACATGTCTTATACATAAACGGTTAGGATCACATCGTTTGTCTTTAAGGAACAAAGCGAGTCGCGCCAATAGTGTCCCCAGGATTAAGGTACCAAACCTTATCCATATACTATAGATCGTTTAGACTATTTACTTGAACTTAATCCATACTTATGTCACACATAAACTTCAAGTATACATAATAATATAGCCATGGGTTCTTAGTTTATTGGATATGTGGTTATATTTAGGCAAAACAAATATAGAATTAATACTTCATTGATGCAAGTCAAATGTTACATTTACTATCTATGAGTTTTAGGGCATAAAACCCAACAATTTTAGGGTTATTATGAAGGAATTGGAATTTCGTAATTCCGTAAAGCGGAAGTGTAATTGGGTACGATTCGTAGTTAATTTTGTTTAATCTAAAATACAAATACATTGGCAATAAACTTAGAACTATTCTAGATTTATATTAAGGCTAAGCATACAAAAATATTAAATTTAAATTTAATTTATGTAGTAACAAGTTACTTACTCTCATTGACGTCTCAGATTAAATTCACCAACTGCTTGTGAAATAATCACGAACTACTGCGAACACTACCACTATGGCTACATCGGTATGACTTTGAGACTACTAGAGACAGGAGACTAGTGGGAGCCTTCAGGAGAATTCTCTGAGAGTATGAGAATGAATGAGATACCTTTCACCCCACCCTAGGGTCCTATTTATAGGAAAATGTCATGAATAAGATCTAATCAAATTTATTATCTTATTCATATCTAATTTTAATAAATAACTAATTAATTCCATAATTAATTAATTACTCAATTAAATATCATATATTTAATTTTAGGGATTTTATTAAAAAAAATTATTTTATTAATATGAATCCAATTCATATTAATTATTTGAGCTCTTTCAAATATTTTCTCGCAAAATTAATTTTTGAAATTAATTCAAAAATTATATTATAAAGTTTAATAAACTTTATTCTATAATGTATACATTATATGATTCCCCTAAATAAATTGAACACTTTCAATTTACAATTTATACTTAATTGCCACAAGTATCTTTACGAGCTACCAATGGGACCTAATGGACCTGCAGATAAGAAGCTCCAACGATATGAGATTTAATCGACTAAACTCATTAACCAATTAGTCAATTTTCGTTAACTGTGGGTTCACTCCACTAAAGACCCACAGTTGCACTCTTCTCATTGCAGACATAATTCTGTGTCCATAGATATATACCTATGCCGGTAAGTCAATCCTTCACGAGTATTCGTAATCACAACTAGGTCAAATTATCGTTTTACCCCTATGTTACATTTGTCTCCTTAAGTACCAGTGCTCCTCTAATGAACAACCTGTTTATGGTCCAACCATTAAACAGAAAGTCTCTCGGGCCAATGAGAGGATGGGATCCATTTGTTCATGTCCCGAAGTCACCACTTAAGGGAACACTCATCTACTTCTCCTAGAAATGGGAATGATCAATTTATTCCTTCTTGTGTTGTCATGTCCCCAGCCTCCCACTCGGTCTTGTCTCCAAAAAGGAAGGTATATTGAGTCGGCGTATTGGCCACTCTCACCCATGCTAATCAAAGAACAATCCCTCATGAGAAGGAGTTCATGACACACTCATGATTAAGACTGAGTTACCTAGGTCATCCTATTGAAACAGTAACCTAACTAGTTAACGATGTTATATCTAGTGGTTTACTATTTCATGGTCTGGTCTTATGCAAACTCATTGCATAGGATACTCTCGCTTGCATGTCTACCACATGGACACTTTGGATCATTACGTTTGTATCAAATACAAAGCGGGTCGTATAACATAGTGTTACCAAGATAAGGTACCCAACCTTATCCTTGTACTATAGACCTTTTAGGTTGTTACTTGAACATCGATCCCCGTATGTCCCCACATACTAGTTCAAGTAACATACAAACAACCTTGGATCTTAGTTTATTGGATTTGGGTCAAATTGTGCAATATTTAACAATAACATACTTTATTGTAGAAACTGAATAACACTTTATTGAAACAAGTCTAAAATTTGTTTACATTCACTATCTACGAGTTTTAGGGCATAAAACCCAACACATTAAACTTAGATAAATCCGGCTAAGTTAATCTATCGAAGCTATGCCTATTATAACTCTTATAATCAGGTCGTTACACTAACTTACAGGTTAATTAAACCCTTTTAATTAACCTAGTGACATTTCATGCTAACATTAAACTGTGATTAATTCAGCTCAAGTTCCGGGTTAGTTCCTAGGTAGGAGGTGTTCCACAAATCGTGAGCTTAAATACCTCCAACCTAGACAAAAACTCACTGGTAGAGTTTCCTTATAATCATAGTAACGGTTGTCCTACTTAGTTTATTAAAACTATTTTAAAACTAAGTAAGAATTAATTCTAATCCTATTACAATTAAATAGATCTTAGGTATAATTAATTTTAATAATTTAAAATTAATTGATTATCCTATGACCTTATGTTTGAATGCAAATCTTGATTATAGATTGACGGTTTCTAATCATTAATTTTAAAACTATTTTCAAATTTTAATGATTAGCCATATAATCATGTTTTCTATTGTTTTATTTAATTAACAATCATATTCAAATTAAATAAATAAGCCATTATGCATTGCATGATATAATATAACACTGGTATTAACTCTGTGGATGTTTCATGCTCAATGCATCTTTGATTTTCATATTATTATTAATATAACTCTTTATATTAAAGCCAATCATGAAAATCAAACAAGCATGCTCAAGACATTGTTTTAAATATAACTCTTTATATTTAACTAAGTAATGTCATGCTTCATGCTTTACCATTTTCATATATTTAAGGGAAAATTAATACACTTTTAGTCCCTGAGGTTTGGGTTATTTTCATTTTGGTCTCTGAGTTTTCAAACTCGACAATTTAGCCCCTGAGGTTTGGTTTTAGTTTCATTTTAGTCCCTCCATCTATTTTTCCCCTTAAAAACTAACGGTTTGTTGACGTGACACTAATTTTTTATTTTAAAGAATAATTTTTGAAAATTTTAAATTATAAATATATTAAAATAATAAAAATAATATTATTTTATATTACTTCTTTATTTTTATTTATTTCTCACATTCTCTTCTTCTTCTTCTTCTTCTTGCCACCATCGATGAGCCTTTTTTTTTTCCTTTTTTTCTTTTTTTTCTCCTTCTTTTCTTCCCTCTCATCTATGTGTTTTCCGACCGTCTGTGTGTTTTCCGACTGCCGACGACCCACTTCCCCCTCCTCTATGTGATTTCCATCAAGCAGACCCACGGCGCAACACCTCTCTCCCTCTCGTTCTTTGTTCTTTCAGTCGATCATGAAACCCATACCATTTTCTTTTTTCCTTTCTCTCCGTCAAGGTGCCACTTTTAACCTCCAACCACCGTCACTCCTCCCGCTGGCTCTCTCCTTCCTTTTTGCTCATGTCGGTCGCTGACAGTTGCAAAGTTTTTTAAAAAATGAAGGTTGGGCTCGTTCCAGCTGGATACGAAGGGGGAAACTCCTTTTGTTTTTTTTAAACTTTGCAATTGTCGACGAAAAAGAGAGACATGGGAGAGCGATGGAAGGCAACGGCGACGACTGGGCGAACGACAATAGTGAGGGAGCAGACCGCGTGGGTCTGGTCGCCTGAAAACACACAGAGGAGGGGGGAAGTGGGTTTGCCGACGGTCGAAAAACACATAGACGAAGGGGAAGAAAAGAAAAAAACGCTCGTCGGCGGTCGACGACTGTACCGGCGTCGATGTCTGGAAGAAGAAGAAGACGAAGAGAGTGGTTGAGAAGTCACGAAAATTGTGCTTGCAAGTAGCCCAAGCAGTTTTGGAGTCAAATCAACTGGTTAGGTGTAGAAAACACTGGTTCAAAACGACCCGCGACGGACTCGGAACTGTCTCATTTGCCTAGAAATGCGATCGCATTTTATTTTGGCTTTGGCAAAAATGCAGTCGCATTTCTAGAAAATTCATGTTTCCTCTGTTTTCTGCAAAACACCAAAACTAAGTCAAATTCACACCAAAATGAGTCCTTTTAAGAACAAATACATACAATTTGACGCACATGACTCTTAGAGTCGTAATTCATCAACTTTAACACTTTTTAAGCTCGGGAATAGTGATTTTGATCTAAAACATACAATTTTCACAAGGCAATGAGCTCAATATAAGGGCAAAATAGGTATATTTTTTACACTTATCATACCCCCAAACTTTGTTAGTCTTAGGGCTTCAATCAAACAAAGTATTTTAACGATAACAAACTCAGATTTTTTGTACTAACATTTTTAGTGTATCAAAGTCACTATCTTTTAGAGCTCGGAAAGACGCTTCCAACGCAATTTGAATCGCTCAAATCGGAGTTCAAACGAGAAAGTTATGAGAAAGAGAAAATTGGAGAGGGAAATCCAACGTGCAGTGACACGTGGCACATTGCTGACGTGGCGGCTGATGTGGCACTTCAACAGTCAGATTTTTTATTATGTGGAAGGTGATGTCGTGGATGATGTAGCGTTTCAACGATCAAATTTTGTTGACGTGGCGATTACGTGGCAGCTGACGTGGACCAATACAGTAGTGACATGTGGCAAAGATGATGGAATTAAAAAAATAAGGAATGATTGATTTCAGTGCGGTCCACTAAGAAGACGACACGTGGCAGAGTGAATTTATTTTTGGATATTTATTTTGTTTTTAAAAAAATAAAAGGGAAAAAGTCTGGCGGCAGCTTCCTCACACGCTGACCCGCGCGTGAACTGCACGCGCCTGCAGTCCTTCACAGAAAGGCGCACGTGGATCAACTTTTCCCTCCCTGCGCGCGTGAGCATCATTCTCCTCAATTCTTTCCAAAATTCATCCTTAAAATCCTTGATTTATTCTCCAAATCTCAATAATTCCAATCTTTCAAAATTTCTCTCTTAATTACAAATCATTCCCATTTCTATTTTAAATTCAATCTCCACCCTTCATTTTTAATTTGATCTAACGACCAATATTCATCCTCCTCGCCTATAAATTGGCTTGATTTTACCCTTTCATCCACACACCAAAAAGCTATTAAGTCGTAAGCTCTCAATTCTATCTACTCTCAAATTCTTGTCCTCCTTGCTCTAAAATTGGCATAGTTTTATTTTTGCGAGGTTTCCTTTTTAGAGTGCTCAACTTGTGTATTTTGCCTTCAAGAGGTAATATTGTGAGGTTTTCTTTTATTGTTTTTTGGGAATTGTATTAAGGTGTAGGTACACCTTGGGTTGTGAGAAAAAAAAAATTGGTTTGATCCTGAACCAGCTAAAAGAATCTTGGGTTTCTCTTTAGCCTAGGAAAAAGAGGGTCGTGTGTCCGTTTGGTTCTTGCCCGCAAAAGGATCACTTAGTGAAATACCCAAGGAGTCTTGGTGAGTGGAGTAGGCAATTTGTCGAAGCACTACAAATCTCGGTGTTTTCTCTTCCTCTCTCTCATTTATTTCATGTTTTCTACTTTTTTTTTTTTTTTTTTTTTTTTTTTTGCTTTTTGTCTTAGTAATTTTTTAATATTTCCTAATTGCATGATTTTATTTTTATTGTGTTATTATTTAAATTTTTTTTTTGATTAGATTGTCTTTAAATTTGAAATTACCATAGCTTGCATGTTTTAGATTTTATCTTAGCTAGCCAATAATTGATTTGTGAGTTAACTTTATTGAGCATATTTTATAGATAAAATTAATTTTAAAATTTGGTAGTCAACCCTATTCACCCCCCTGTAGCGTTGCCTTTCGATTCTACAAACTTAACTCATTGATTGTCCTCAAGCAATAGCAAATTAGAACGTTAGAGATCAAACATCATTGCTAATCAAAATGTTGGAAATAAATCATATGAAATCAAGTAAACATGCTACTCAAGATCGTTTTCTAAAAAGTTGCCTTTCAGGAGAGGTTTCTACTCTTAGTGCCAGTCAAAACTTCTAAGTTTCCTAGACATGAAGATTTCTACCTTTCTTTTTCAAAGCAAAACTTTTCTTAATCCATACTAACCAATATGTTTAAACTACCTAACTCCTACTTATACAACCTAGTGTAATCCTTTAAGTTAAGAAAAACTAATCTTGAGGTGATGATCATACATGAGTTTTCTATTTCCTTTCTATCTCCCCCAAACTTATTTGTCTGCTAGTGCTCTTTTTATTCAACTTTTCTTTTTTCTCCCAAGAGAATCCTCGTTGTCACCTCTACCTTCGTTCTAGCTTATAGACACTTTGTGTTGAAGATATCTAGTTACGAGCAGAGATCACAAACTCAAATCAATACTCACTTCCCTAAGTTAACCTTTCATGCAGTGGCAAACCATGGGTGTCATGAATGCCCCTGGTTACTCAGTAAACACTAGGAAGGAGGAGTAACTCTCGGTTTTATTTTTTTTATCTTTTTATTTTTTTATTTTTTTGGATATAAAGATAACTTGAGCACATATCTTTTTTTCAGCAGGACAAACTTACATGTATATTTACAAAGTAAAGCACCCCCTCCCCCCCAAACTTAAGAAAGGCAATGTCTGTAGGGATTAAAGCTCATACGCAGCGGAAACATATCAGAGATTCATACTCAAATCAAATAACGATTGGAATACCGTTACAAAGCCAAATAATATACAACACATATTATCACATAAACCTACTATATTAAGGTTAAAAACATGTTGATTTTAATGAAAAAAAAATCTAGATCTAATCTAGATTAAAACGCTAGAATTCATAGGGTTAAAGAGAAACTTACTTCGTTGATGACTCTGAAAAGAACACTAATTCCTTGAATTTTCTTCTAATGTACAACAACAAAACTTGCTACAAATTCCTTCAAAAAACCACGATCAAGCCCTTGGATCACCACCAAAAGAATTCCACTAGTATTCTCCTTAGGGTTTTTGGTTGAGAAACTTGTGGCAGCCAATCTACTAAGAAAATTGGGAGAGGGAAATTCTCCTGGAGAACTTCTTGCCAGAGAAACCGAATAATAAGAGAGTAAAACTGACTTCCACATTATTCGATAAGGAAGAGGGAGAATGAGACATGAACGGTAGCCCATGATGGACCGCAAAGCGCACGGGCCGCAAGTAATATAAAACGGAAAGTATTCCGAGTATCGAATCCTCAGGGAGGCGAAGCGAAACTTAAGCAAATAATTAACATTCTCTTGAGCACTGAAAATACTTAGGTGAAATAATATTTAGGGACCATGTTCATGCAATAAAAAGAATTTGAATTCAGAATGACTAATGAAAACAAATTTGATCAATCAGAAATAAAATGTGGAGAAAGAGTTTTCTTTAAGCGGGAAGAGGGGTCTTGAAAATCAATGGTTAGCTAAATAATTGCTATAATTATCCTATCTCATTGCCCAACTAATTATAAACCTAGAATCTCCGTTAATCACATAGGTTCTCCTGTCGGTTTCCCCTAATTGTAATTAATTCATTTTAACAACCTAAGTGTCCTTAGCGCTATTAAAAATCATTAATTATTACGCTCTGATTCATTTTAGGAATCTAAGTTTAATCAACTAATCCCGGTGTCACAACGGGCAATTAAACTAGTTGCATGGATTATGATCTATCCTAATTTCTCTCCGTCGAGTTTCCATTAAGAAACGAATCATTACACAATTGGCCAGATTGAGTAAAGCATTAAGCACATCCATACAAATAATTAGGACATGGGCAAGAGACAATAAATTATAACAATATTTCCACTATTATTTCATTTCAAGACCCCAAATTGGGGTTTAGCTACACATAATATCCACAATAATTACAAGGGAAAGCATATTAAAAAGCATAAAGGAAAAGGAATTGACCGTCGAAAAACCCCTTGTTGTCGCTTGGAGCCCCCGCTGACTACTCCTCGACCCTCTAGAATTGCTTCCCAAAATTCCCCAAAAATTCCCACTAGAAGAACCCTCTCAAAAAGGCTCAAAAGCCTTGAGAGGGGCTCCAAAAAAGGAGTCTTAAGAAAGGAAGGAAAGGATTGAGTGGTGGATGATTGATTGATTGATGAGAAATGAGGCACCAAGGGCGCCTATTTATAGGCCTGGAATAGGGGTAGCGTCGCGACGCTGCCTTGCTAAGCGCCGCGACGCTGCTGCGCACGCGGCTTGGGCAACAAGAAAGGGCAGCGTCGCGACGCTGCCTTGCTAAGCGTCTCGACGCTGTCCAGTTTTTCCAGGTTTTTCAGCTTCCTTTTGGGATGATTTTTGGGCCTTCTTCTTCATTTCTCTTGGTCTTTTCTTCATGGATGTCTTCTTTGGGCTTCCAAATGCTTCATACTTTGATTTGGGCTATAATTACTTCAATTATGGCTCTTTTTCTCCCAAAATCATCATTTATGCTCCTAAAGACAAAATAACAAAATTCATCAAATATATTCATTAAAAACACAATTAAAGCACCAAAAAGCTTAATAAATTGAGACTAAAATAGCGACATTTCTGCTCGCTATCCCACCCCCAAACTTAAGCTTTTGCTAGTCCCGAGCAAAATAAATTCTAAAGATGCATGAAATAGAATCGCTCAACCCTCAATGATTTTTGAATTCTTAGGATCGAATGGAAAACATGCAAGTGGAATAAGCAAGCACCGCATACTCTTGAAGAAATCTTAAACTAGTTTGAACTTAAGATTAATGAATAGCATGCTCAAGACTTATCTATTGATTCTTTTACTAACCTAGATTAGTCTTATGGCTTTCTCCATTTGTTTTCCCCCTACACTGGCTAAGAGCACCTAATACTTCGGAGTCCTTCTATCATGCAAAAAAAAGTAACTAGGGTGCCTGTCATCCTTTTCTTTTTTCATGGGGGAGCAGAATTCTCACATGACTTTTTTCTTTTTCTCTTCTTTTTCTTTTCTTTTTCTTTTGCTCCTCCCCCAAACTTGCATTTTGATATCTAATGGTACTAGCTTTCACACTACGGTGCAGGGACCCTTAACCCGAATTTTATTCTTTGGTTGGCCTAACTGATCACACCGCAGGTAGCTCTTTTTACCCCTAGGCTTTTTTTTCATTTGAGCAAGCAAAAATTCTTTTTCAACAGATTTTCTTTTTCTCACATTTTCTTTTTGTGTTGCTTTTGCTTTTCTCTCAGTAGGCATAAAATTTTTTCCTACCTAGTTCTTTAGAGCAATCAAGCATGAACTTCCTGATATTAGAAACTAAGCCTATCGGGGTGACAACAACTTTGAAAACCATAATAAGAATCTAGATTTTCAAAGACGTCATTAGATAAGACTATTGCATGCTTTAGACATCAAAACTAAGTATCAAAAAATTTTAAAATTTCACAATTTCTGCCGTGCTCCCAGATTCCACAATCATATAAACCATTTTCTCCCAAAATTTCAAAAATCACATCCTTGGCTATCATGGCTATCTATTCATGCATCCAACAGAACTTAAATATGCTCAACACAGCGGAAGCCTCCCCCCCAAACTTAAACTAAACATTGTCCCCAATGTTTTAAAACAGAAAAACATAAAGAGAGATACTGAGACTTCCCTGAGCTAGGAGCGCTTCATCCTCTTCCTTTGGATCCATGAAAAATGGGAAATGTGGAATTTTGGGATTTGCTAAGGTGATCCTGCAAAACAAAATTGGATCACGGAGCAAAGAAAATTATTTACCGCAAAAACAACTAACTACTTTAATCCTTGGGTTGCCTCCCAAGCAGCGCTTTCTTTAACGTCTTTAGCTAGACTAGGCTCGGCACGCTTACGGAGGCTCAAAATAAAAATTTTCATCATCCTCCGGGCCCTGCAAGAAATCACGCACCGAATTGCATACTACAAACAGGGGAGAAAAAAAACTTTCCCCTGGCCCATCTTCACTAAAGAGATTCTCATAATAACATTTTAGAAAATAATCAGCTGCATCAAATCTCTTTTCTAAATCTCTATTCTCAAAACAGTTTTTAACAGAGTCATCAAGCGTTATAATGTCTACTGGTCTAAGATCTAGAGATGGCCTATCAATCATGCCAGTCCATTCATCAGAAAAAATATCTACATGCTCAGTAGATCCTTCAGACTCAGAATTAAAAAATGATTCAACTAAGCTATCACATGACTCATCATCAGAAGAATTAAAGAATTCAAGAATTTCAGGATCAGATTCTATACTATGCACAGATTCAAGTTCTTCTGGGTCAGATTCTATGCTATACACATCATCAGGACATGAAAAGAAAGTATTCACATTGTCAGGATTCATGCATTCAGGAATGTCAAGATCAGACTCAATAGATTCACTGTAATCATGGTCAGACTCAAAATTATCTATCGAGCAATCTTTTTTATGCCTTTTATGTTCATGCTCAATGTCAGGCAATTCAATATCATCATCAAAATTATCCATTTCAGGCAATTCCAATTCATTTTCAAAGGAAGGTAAATCATCAACTGCAGATCTTTCATTGTCACAAGCAGGCAAGTCTAATTCATTTTCGAAGTCAGGCAGATCCAAATCATTTTCAAACAGATGATTATCCATATATACATCATGATTAAAATTTACATTATCAATAAGCATTTCTCCTAAGCCTAGGCCAAGATTATAGTCTACCTCTTCATCGTCATCAGTCAAGTATTCAGGCCCAACAGAAAAACATGTATGCAAGCTACAAACAGATTCATCTTGGCCAAAAATACTAAACACGACTTTTTCATCATCAATGTTTAAGGTAAGCTTACCTGTATGCACGCTAATCTCAGCCTTACCAGTGGCTAGGAAAGGTCTGCCTAAGATAATTGGCACTTCTTTGTCCTCCTTCATGTCCAGTACCACGAAATCTACAGGGAAGATGAATTTGTTGACTTTCACCAACACGTCCTCCACAACACCCATCGGGTGGGTAATCGATCTATCAGCAAGCTGGAGAGTGACGTCAGTGTCTGTCATACCTGATAAACCAATCTTCCTGTATACAGAGTAGGGCATCAAATTTATACTTGCTCCTAAATCACATAAGGCCCTATCGAAGGATACTTCTCCTATGGTACAGGGAACAGTAAAACTCCCTGGGTCTTTCTGCTTAGAGGGTATCCTACCAGAAATGATGGTACTGTTACTCTCAGATAAATTAAAAACTTCTTTTTTCAGACTTTTCTTCTTAGAAAGCATTTCCTTCATGAATTTTCTATAATTTGGCATATTATACAAAGCTTCTACCAATGGAATATTCACAGACAACTTTTTAAACATTTCTAAAAATTTTTGAAATTGTTCATCTAATTTGACATTCTTAAATCTTTGAGGAAAAGGTAACTCCCTGTAATCAAAGGTTGGACATTCGCCCCTCCGCTTGGGCGGGCTAATATGCGAACCTTTGTCATGGTGGTTGCATGGAACCACTTCTTCCTCAGTCATCTTTTTATTGTCATTCTGCTTCTCTTCTTCTTTTTTACCTGCACAGCTATTAGAAAAATCACATTTTAATTCAATAGAGTTGGGAGGATGTTGGAACCTTTCAGAGGAGGCTTTTTGTGCCTCAGTCCCTTCATCTTCATCCCTTCTCTTTTCTTCTTCCTTTTTCTTCTCTATACTGTCCTCCAGTCTTCTGCCACTTCTCAGAACCACCATCTTACACTGCTCTTTCGGGTTAGGCTCAGTATCGCTTGGAAATTTTCCCTTCTGCAGGGCATTTACTGCTGAAGCAATCTGACCTATCTGTACTTCCATATTCTTTAGAGCTGCGTCGTGGTTGTTTACTGATGTCTGGAGACTCACATTCAATATTCTTTGTTCCTTGATGAATAAAGCCACCATCTCCTCCAGATTATTTTTCTTCTCAGGAGTACTCGTTGATGCAAAACCTGGGGGCGGCTGCAAAACATTCTTTGTATTCGCATATGAGAAGTTCTCGTGATTGCGCAGACTGGGGTGGTAGAAGTTTGGTACTCCTTGAGTATATGATCTATTTCCTATGTATTGAACTTCTTCCACATCTTGACCTTCTTTCTTTGAATGACCTTCAGCTAAGGTTGAAATGGACTTAACCACCTCAGATGACGTCAATTTGTTTAGAGCATTGGTAAGAGATGCCAGTTGCGCTTTCATTGAACTTGACTCATCCAGTTTATACAATCCAGCCTTCTTTGTAAATGTTCCTCTCTCCGTCGGCCATTGATAACTTGTTGCCGCCATTTCCTCAAGCAGGTCTTTGGCTTCTGTCACTGTTTTTGAAAGAAAACTCCCTCCTGCTGATGTGTCAAGGACTGTCTTCGTGGAGGGGTTTAATCCATTATAGAATAACTGTACCTGAAGCCAATCAGGATATCCGTGTTGGGGGCATCGCCTAAGCATTTCCTTATATCTTTCCCACGCTTCGTATAACTGCTATTCGTCAAGCTATCTGAATGTTCCAATTTCAGTCCGGAGCTTGGTAGTCTTAGCTGGTGGAAAAAATTTTGTCAGAAAAGCCTGGGCAAGCTCGTCCCAAGTACTGATGCTGCCCGTCTCGACTGATTCGAGCCAATCTTTTGCTTTATCCTGTAGAGAAAATGGAAATAGCCTCAATCTGATTGCGTCGGCCGGAACTCCGTTCATCTTTACTGTCCCGCATATTTCTAGGAATGATCGCAGATGAGAGTGGGGGTCCTCGGAAGGATGTCCCTTGAACGAGTTATCGCGCGCCATCTGAATCAACCCTGTTTTGAGCTCAAAATTTGTAGCTTGGATAGGGGCGTAAACAATTCCAGAATTCTCGGTAGGAAGAACTGGCTGCAGAAAATCTCTAATTGCCTTGGGAGCTTCTTCTTGGTGGGCCATCGTTTCTGCTAATCTTTTTTCTTTTCTAATGAATTTAAGAGTCCTGTTAATCTCAAGATCTAACGGAAACATATCAACCACCTTGTTTCTTCGCATGCAATGCTCCCAGATAACAAAAAGAACCAAACAAAAAATGAAAATAAAATAATATTCACAAAACGATGAAAGAAAAAAATATTTACACCTAAATTACCATTTATCCTTTTCTTTTCGATGTCAAGAAAAATTAATTTCTTGCTTAAAAATCAAGCCTCCCCGACAACGGCGCCAAAAACTTGATGGACCGCAAAGCGCACGGGCCGCAAGTAATATAAAACGGAAAGTATTCCGAGTATCGAATCCTCAGGGAGGCGAAGCGAAACTTAAGCAAATAATTAACATTCTCTTGAGCACTGAAAATACTTAGGTGAAATAATATTTAGGGACCATGTTCATGCAATAAAAAGAATTTGAATTCAGAATGACTAATGAAAACAAATTTGATCAATCAGAAATAAAATGTGGAGAAAGAGTTTTCTTTAAGCGGGAAGAGGGGTCTTGAAAATCAATGGTTAGCTAAATAATTGCTATAATTATCCTATCTCATTGCCCAACTAATTATAAACCTAGAATCTCCGTTAATCACATAGGTTCTCCTGTCGGTTTCCCCTAATTGTAATTAATTCATTTTAACAACCTAAGTGTCCTTAGCGCTATTAAAAATCATTAATTATTACGCTCTGATTCATTTTAGGAATCTAAGTTTAATCAACTAATCCCGGTGTCACAACGGGCAATTAAACTAGTTGCATGGATTATGATCTATCCTAATTTCTCTCCGTCGAGTTTCCATTAAGAAACGAATCATTACACAATTGGCCAGATTGAGTAAAGCATTAAGCACATCCATACAAATAATTAGGACATGGGCAAGAGACAATAAATTATAACAATATTTCCACTATTATTTCATTTCAAGACCCCAAATTGGGGTTTAGCTACACATAATATCCACAATAATTACAAGGGAAAGCATATTAAAAAGCATAAAGGAAAAGGAATTGACCGTCGAAAAACCCCTTGCTGTCGCTTGGAGCCCCCGCTGACTACTCCTCGACCCTCTAGAATTGCTTCCCAAAATTCCCCAAAAATTCCCACTAGAAGAACCCTCTCAAAAAGGCTCAAAAGCCTTGAGAGGGGCTCCAAAAAAGGAGTCTTAAGAAAGGAAGGAAAGGATTGAGTGGTGGATGATTGATTGATTGATGAGAAATGAGGCACCAAGGGCGCCTATTTATAGGCCTGGAATAGGGGTAGCGTCGCGACGCTGCCTTGCTAAGCGCCGCGACGCTGCTGCGCACGCGGCTTGGGCAACAAGAAAGGGCAGCGTCGCGACGCTGCCTTGCTAAGCGTCTCGACGCTGTCCAGTTTTTCCAGGTTTTTCAGCTTCCTTTTGGGATGATTTTTGGGCCTTCTTCTTCATTTCTCTTGGTCTTTTCTTCATGGATGTCTTCTTTGGGCTTCCAAATGCTTCATACTTTGATTTGGGCTATAATTACTTCAATTATGGCTCTTTTTCTCCCAAAATCATCATTTATGCTCCTAAAGACAAAATAACAAAATTCATCAAATATATTCATTAAAAACACAATTAAAGCACCAAAAAGCTTAATAAATTGAGACTAAAATAGCGACATTTCTGCTCGCTATCAGCCCATGATCAGGTAACTGATCAAATCAGTTACCTGATATTTTTAATTTTATAAATATTAAAAACAAAATATCAATTTAATTCATAAACTTAATTTAAATCATATTTAATTAGTTAATTCATTTAAAGAAATATTTAAATGAACCTCTCTCATTTACCCTATAGTTTTAAAGTCATTTAATGAAATCGAATTTAATTGAATTCAATTAAAACATATAATTAATTAACCATAAAATTGAATATCACATATTCAATTATGTTTCTCTCATATAAACTATAGTATTAATGTGCATTAATTTAATTTGGCTAATGATAGGGGTCGAGCTGGGCTAATGTCAGGATGAGCATGTTACAGTCGTTGTTCGTGAACTAATGGATCGTGTCAGGTTGTGCCTGGGTTCGTGTTGTTGGCTTCAATCGCATGGCTTGGTGTCTGGTGTGTTGCTGACCGAGTGGTCATCTGTATGGGTGCTTGGTGATTAGGTTGTGTCAGGGGCTGGTTTGGGGTTGGTGTTGGTATCTTTTTAAGGCTGTTTGAATTCTTCTTCTTGATGGTTGATTTATTATCCGTGTGTATCAAAAAAAAAAGTGCATCAATGCGCATTAATTTTAACCTATGGTTTTAATATGAATCCAATTCATATATTAAATTCAATATTCGAACTTCTTCGAATATTCAATTCTCCCATCGTAAATCTACCTCAATTCCCTAAATGAGCTAGCGGTGGGACCTAATGGACCTACAGTTCAGAAGCTCCAACGATATTAGATTAATTGGCTAAACTCATTAACCAATTAATCAATATTCGTTAATTATGGTTCACTCCACTATAGAACCTCAGTTGCACTCTTCTGGCTGCAGATATATTTATGTGTCCACAAATATTGACCAATAACAGCAAGTCAGTCCTTCACGTGTGTTCGTAACCCCAGCTACATCAAATTACTATTTTACCCTTGGGTTACATCTATATCCTTGAGTCCCCAGTGCTCCTCTAATGAACAACCTGTTTGGGGTCAAACCAACAAAGAGAAGTCCCTCTCGTGCCATAGAGAGAGCAGGGCCCTTTGTTCAAGACCTGAACACACCACTTAAGGGAACACACATCTACTTACCTTAAAGTCGGGAAGGAGTGAATTCCATCTTGTGTGATTATGTTCCCAGCTCCCCACTCGATCTTATCCCCAAAATGGTACGCATATTTAGTCAACGTGCAGACCACTCTCACCCATACAAATCAAAGGACAATCCCTCATGAACAGGAGTTCATAATCCACTCAGTATTAAAACTTAGTTGCCTAGGTCATCTTAGTGAAATAGAAACCAAACTAGTTAACGGAGTTACGACTAGTGGTCAACTATTTCGCGGTCTAGCGGTCTTATGAAAACTCATTTCATAGGATACTGTTTCCTTCTATAGTGGGTTATAAATATGATAAAAATGACCCCTAGAATACTATGCAAGTGCACATAGTCTGTAGCAAGTGATAAGTAATTTATCGTATCCACGAGGTTTTGAATAGCTTTCACTCTACCTATTTTAATTTATGTAACTTTTTAATGGTTTCAAGGTTGTTAAAATAATTGATTTTAAAATTATGCTGAAGCAAAAGAAATAACAGAGCATAATGTAAACAGATAAAGTAGACAGATTTGAAACAGGCGTTGGTTAAGATTTCTGCAATTGTTTAAAACGATGCTCTAGGAATTATATTAATTAGGCAATTCTCTTGAAGTCCTATTAGCAGGATCCTCCCGGAACTCTAGATTTTTTTAATGTGTTTCAACTCCAATGACGTTCTACCGATCAAGCACTAGGTGACTAGTAATCCCTAACTCAGTTACTGACGTCCACCAACACATAATGGTCTAGTGTGATTAAATGTCACACACCTCTCAAATCATCCCTAAAACTAAGAGGTGATATTCATACCGGCTGGCCAGGCAGGCACAAAATAATAATATGCACACCAAATAATCAAGATGCTCAAATCAATATAAATTGCATAGAGTATGAAGCACGACAACTACATAGATCCTAACCAACACCTAAGTAAATTTAGCTCATGGAGTACAAGGTAACACACGCTACATTATGAGTATGTGCATCCATAACTACAAGAATTTTACAAGAAAAGATTAGTTCCCTTGAAGAAATCCATAGCTAGTGGTCTTCCTGAAGTCTCCAATCGTTCCTCCTTTATTCGGCTTCCAAAGAAGGAAAGTAAGTCTCCAAAGATGGAATTAGACTTTCCTCTCTTGAATGATTTGACTAGGGACGACTACTTCCTTTTATAGAATGGAGTATACCCTAATTAGGTCAAAGATTACACGTGGCAGGCTCTCCAAGCATCCTAGATCCGAGATTCGTTCAGATAACGTCACCTTATTAATGAATCACGTGCGGTTCACATGGCAGTTTTGCTCCTAGCTTTGCTAGACCATAGATTTTGTTCCCTCAAGTCGCACAACATTATTTTCTACACAAAATAACTTTCAAAGCATTCATTCTTCTAAATAGGTTAAAACACAATATATTCATCTAAAAGCAGACCTATTTGAAACAAAAGACACACAATCCACTATAGAAATAAGACCTAAATAACTCCCTTTTGGAGAGTTATCATACCCCCAAACTTGAACTATTGCGCGTCTCGAGCAATACTAACTAACCTTCCATGAAAATTCAAAACATCTGTCATAGCATAACTCAATCAAAACAGATAATCCAACACTACCATCAACCTTTACCTGAGCACTTTGCAAAACCAAGCACTGTTGTAGCAAAATAATTCTTTCAGCATTGAACAAATAATCACCACCTTTAACTCAATCCTAAAAACTTACCACAACTTAGCTCTATTATCAGACATATTAAAACACACTTTTTAGAGGATTTATTCTTTTGTTCTTCAGACTTAAAGCAACCCTACAGTCATAAGCTCTTAAGCATGAGATGACCCACTTTATGGTGCAATATACCATTGTCTCAAACTTATCACCAACTAGGCTAAAAACTCATTGTCAAACTAAAAAATCCTTAGTTATTCTATCCCTTGCTTCTTAGAATGGCGACATTTTATGATGAAGCTCACCTAAGTCCTGGAAGACAGAAAACTGCTAGATTATCATTCATCCTTTAAAACTTTTCCTCTATGAATTTTCTCAACAAAATTTTCACAAATTTTTTTTCAGCAAATAATCTTTTATCATTTTTCAATATTCTCTAGGTCATCTTTTGACGCAAAGACAAACTGTGGGTGTCACAAATGTCCCTAGTTACTCAAAAAACCTAGAAAAATTATTATGAAGGAGAGGAATGCTCGAGCAAAACAAGCGGAGTAGCTAAAAGTCCCCCAAACTTGAATTATTCATTGTCCCCAATGAATTAGCTGAAGGGAATAAAAGTCCCCACGCAGCGGAAGCGCATCGATTGGACCTTACGCCGTATATTAATTAACATTAAAATACCGTTACGAAAACTCAAACTAACTTTAAACACACTTTAAAGCTGCTGGAAAAAATGGTTTAAACAAGCTAAAAATAAATCTAAATTTATTTTCATGCTTTTCTAAAGAAAAGGGGAAGAACCGTCACATACCTTCGTTGTAGACTTGACCGTTCTTCGCCAACGATGCTCCAACGAACGAAAACGCAGAAGCCTCCTCGCCTCTTGATCGCTGGAATTTTCTTCTTGATTGACACAATAACCACAAAGGTTACACCGGTATGACTCTAGGTCTAGGAGGCAAAAGACTTGTGGGAGTCTTTTCTCTAAGAGGGAGGCTAGAGAGAATTCTAGGTCTTGTCTTTGAGAGTCTAAGAGCAATAGCAAGAATGTCAAGTGTCATGACCAATTAGGTCTAGTGTTCTATTTATAGAAGAGAGGCCATGAATAAAATATTCAATTAAATCAATCTTTTCCAAAATTGATTCAATCTTATTCCTTAATTAATCAATCATGATCAATCAATTCCATAATTGATTAATCTTTTCCACAAATGACTAATTACTTCCATAAGTGATTAGATCATTTCCATAAATGATTAATCACTTCCTTAAGTGATTAATTATTTCCATAATTGATTAATTCCCGGTTAATGAATTATTTAATTAATTAACCACCAATTAAATATCACATATTTAATTCCCGGCCTAGAATTAATTAATTTTCCCAAACACATTTTAGGCCTTAAATTAATTAATTCATTATTTGAACTCTTTCAAACTTCCATAAAGTTATATTTGAACTTTTCAAATATTAATTTCTCTCATAATAATATATCAATATATATTATATTTGTTTCCCTTAATAAATTGAACATTTTCAATTTACTTTTATTACTTAGTTGCCTCAAATTACTTTACGAGCTACCAGTGGGACCTAATGGACCTGCAGATCAGAAGCTCCAACGATGTGAGATTAATTGGTCAAACTCATTAACCACATTAATCAATATTCGTTAACTGTGTGTACATTCCACTATAGACTCACAGTTGCACTCTTCTCACTGCAGACATATTTTCTGTGTCCACGGATCTAGACCAATATCGACTAGTTAGTCCTTCATGAGTGTCCGTAACACCAGCTGGGTCAAATTACCATTTTACCCCCGGGTTACCTCTATTTCCTTAAGTACCAATTCTCCTCTAATGAACAACCTGTTTGTGGTCCAACCATCAAACAGAAAACCCTCTCGTGCCATTGAGAGGGTAGGGTCCTTTGTTCAAGACTCGGAGTAACCACTTAAGGGAACACTCATCTGCTTCCCTAAAGTCGGGAAGGAGTGAATTCCATCTTGTACGATTATGTTCCCAGCTCCCCATTCGGTCTTGTCCCCAAAGTGGTAGGCTTATTGAGTCGGCGTATTGGCCACTCTCATCCATACAAATCAAAGGACCATCTCTCATGAGCAGGAGTCCATAATCAACTCAGGATTAAGACTAAGTTGTCTAGGTCGTCCTAGTGAAATAGAAAACCAACTAGTTAACGGTGTTATAACCAGTGGTTACTATTTCGCGGTCCGGTCTTATGCAAACTCATTGCATAGGTGATAACTGCCCAAAAGGTAGTTTTTTAGGCCTCAATTATATAGGGATTTGTGTGTCCTTTATGCTTATTAGGGTTGGTTTTGGATAGATATTACATGATTTAACCCATTTGGAAGAATGGATGCATTGGAAATTATTTTGTGCAGATTATGCTGCTGAGCGGCTGGAGGGAGCAAATTTTGTGTTACAGCAAAACTGGGAACAGAACTGCCACATCACAGCTCGTTAGCCAACTTCATGAACCGACTTCTGTTGAGTTATTTTCGAGATAAAGGAGCAAGGAGAGCCCTACACATGTCCAAGTTGACCTAATTCAAGTCTCCTCTCCTTTTATAAAAGGAAGTAGTCGTCCAAGTCAAAGTCATACCATGTTTTCCCTTGGAAGCCGAATAGTATAGGGAGATTGAAGATCATCAAGAACACCATCTTCCACAAGCTGATTAGGGAGTTTACTTTCTTTATTAACTTGTGGTTATGGACATGCATACTCAGATTGTAATTCGTATTCCTATGCCTATTATGAACTAAGTAGCTTAAGGTGTTGGTTAGGAATAATGTGATTACCGTGATTCATCTCTAGTAATAAATTGACTATCGCATTTTGGTTAATTGTTGTGCTTAATCTCATTTTATGCCCGCCTGGCCAACCGGTATGGATAGCTCTCTCTAGTTTCAGTGATGATTTAGAGAGTGTGTGGCAATTATCCACACTACGATCATTGTGTATTGGTGAACGCCAGTGACTTAGCTAGGGATAGCCAGTTGCCTAGTGCTTGATCGGTCGCTCTTCATTGGGTTTGAAACATATCCCAAAAGATCCGGAGTTCCGGGAGGAATCCGCTAATAATACTGCGAGAAATGCATGATCAATAATATTGCTAGAGCATATCTTAGAACAATCACTAAAACCTAACCAGCGCATGTCTTTAATCTGTCTATCTATTTGTTACTTGTTGTTCTGTCATTTATTTTGCTTCAGCATAATTCCGATAAAACCCAATCATTTTATTATTCTTGAAACCATTAAAAAGTTACACAAAAATAGGTAGAGTGGAAACTCATTCAGGGCTCGGATTGATAATATTACTTGCTGCAGACTGTGTATACTTGCACAGGAATTCTAGAGTATTTTATACTATATTTTTACTCACTCTAGGAACCCAACAATCGGATACCCCCACTCGCATGCCTTCTACACGAACGCGTTGGATCGCAGCGTTTGTATCAAATACAAAGTGGGTCGTATCCATAGTGTCACCAGGATAAGGCACCCAGTCTTATCCCTATACTATAGACCCTTTAGGCTGTTTCTTGAACAATGATCCCATATGTCGCTACATATAGTTCAAGACTCATATTACAACCTTGGATGTCTATTATTGGATTAGGGTTATTATTAGGCAAAGACAAATATAAAATAACTAATAACAATTAATGGAAAAATATATCAATATTATTTCATTAATATCCGGTCAACGGTTACATTCACTATCTACGAGTTTTAGGGCATAAAACCCAACATTAGCAACATAACAACTATACCCCCCAAACTTAATTCTTTTTCTATCTGAATTTTAATCTAAGCGTGGGACTAAGATTAAGCTTAAGGTGGATCAAAATAAGTCAATACTACCTTAGAATCTTCTTGCCGCGGCGATGACCAGACTAGAAGAAATGCTCAAGAAACCTAGACTAGAAGAAATGCTCAAGCAAAAGGTTTCTGGAGATCAAAACACCTTGATCTAATTAAGCTAACAAAATGCTCAATATGCCAAAGAACAGAAACAACTTCAGAAATTTTATTAAAAACAGAAACATTACAAGATCATATTATATTTTAAAGGCCAGCAAAAGAAAATCATAAAAAGAGAAACAGAAAAAACAGACAAACATGGTTAGGAAAATGAGCGAGCAACAAAAATGATCAGACAAAAGAAAGGCTTGCTCGATAATTTTTTTATCTAGTCCTCCTAACCAGCATCATCATCTTCCTCTTCTCTCTCAATGGGTGGTGGCAGGATCCAAGGGTTCAACAAATCATCAAGGAATACAGGAACGGTTGGATAAGGGTTTGAAAAGTTTGTTTGCATTGCCTTCCTTAGTGCGACATCACGTCTTTCAACGTAAGTCCAATAGGTCTGAGCTTGCCTCTCGATGAAATCTTGTCTGCTGGCTGAAAGTGTGAGTTGTTCTAGATCTGGTGAATGCCACTGACTAGCCCTCCTTGACCAACTTCCCGTGTCCACTGAAGCCGAGCCAAGTTTGGTGTGTCAATTACTCCATTGTCCAATAAGATCACATATTTTGTGCTTTTTGGAACCCTCGCTCTTTTATAAAGCATTAAGATTGTATTCGGAAAGAACAATTTTCCAACCTTTTTACGCCAACATCTAAAAATTTCACCAGCGATAATTTCACCCGAGAGACTGTGGAGTCATGAGTTGTTGGAAGCAGCCTCTGCCTGATAAATCTCATCCAAGTGTTGGCTTCCTTCTACACATCGACGCCCTGGAACGTCCTCTTCTCAGTTTTTGAGAGTCGCCAAAGTGTTCCCTCTATTCCTACTTCCTGAACAGCTGCATTCAACTGCTCATTAGATGGCGTTGCTGCCATCTCGTTATATCCTGCGTGTGGGAAGTCTTGAAGGTTGTACAGTGAGTTAATTGCTCCAGAACTCCAATCAACTGCCACCCCACGAACAATCACTTGAAAACCCTCTTCCTTGTCGATGTTCGCATAGAACTCACGCACCACCTGCGAGTTCATGGGCTCTGGCTTAGAACAGAACAACTCCCAGCCATGGTTCGTGATGCCTGCTCTTAAAAAGTGCGGAAGATCACCACTAAACCCCCTCTCAAACTAAAAGTCTCTCTTCAACATATCTATTTATTTTGCCCTAGCAAAATGATTGACAACGCGCTCATACGGCAATCTCCGTTCCTCTGGCTCTGCCACTTCTGTTTCAGCTTCTGCTCCTGCAATACCTTTGCCTTTATCTTCACGAGTCTTTTTTTTAGTTTCATCTTCTACAGCTTCCTTCTCGGCCTCATCTTGATTTTCAAGTTCCTCTTTTTCTGATTCAGTCGAAGGTGGAGATGGAGTGTCAATCTAAATCTTTTTAATTCGTCCCGCTTTGACTGTGGAGTCATGAGTTGTTGGAAGCAGCCTCTGCCTGATAAATCTCATCCAAGTGTTGGCTTCCTTCTACACATCGGCGCCCTGGAACGTCCTCTTCTCAGTTTTTTAGAGTCGCCACTGTGCTCCCTCTATTCCTACTTCCTGAACAGCTGCATTCAACTGCTCATTAGATGGCGTTGCTGCCATCTTGTTATATCCTGCGTGTGGGAAGTCTTGAAGGTTGTACAGTGAGTTAATTGCTCCAGAACTCCAATCAACTGCCACCCCACGAACAATCACTTGAAAACCCTCTTCCTTGTCGATGTTCGCATAGAACTCACGCACCACCTGCGAGTTCACGGGCTCTGGCTTAGAACAGAACAACTCCCAGCCATGGTTCGTGATGCCTGCTCTTAAAAAGTGCGGAAGATCACCACTAAACCCCCTCTCAAACTAAAAGTCTCTCTTCAACATATCTATTTATTTTGCCCTAGAAAAATGATTGACAACACGCTCATACGACAATCTCCGTTCGTCTGGCTCTGCCACTTCTGTTTCAGCTTCTGCTCCTGCAATACCTTTGCCTTTATCTTCACGAGTCTTTTTTTTAGTTTCATCTTCTACAGCTTCCTTCTCGGCCTCATCTTGACTTTCAAGTTCCTCTTTTTCCGATTCAGTCGAAGGTGGAGATGGAGTGTCAATCTAAATCCTTTTAATTCGTCCCGCTTTGACTGTGGAGTCATGAGTTGTTGGAAGCAGCCTCTACCTGATAAATCTCATCTAAGTGTTGGCTTCCTTCTACACATCGACGCCCTGGAACGTCCTCTTCTAAGTTTTTGAGAGTCGCCACTGTGCTCCCTCTATTCCTACTTCCTGAACAGCTGCATTCAACTGCTCATTAGATGGCGTTGCTGCCATCTCGTTATATCCTCCGTGTGGGAAGTCTTGAAGGTTGTACAATGAGTTAATTGCTCCAGAACTCCAATCAACTGCCACCCCACGAACAATCACTTGAAAACCCTCTTCCTTGTCGATGTTCGCATAGAACTCACGCACCACCTGCAAGTTCACGGGCTCTGGCTTAGAACAGAACAACTCCCAGCCATGGTTCGTGATTGTTGGGCGATTATCCGCAAGCGCACGGGTCGTCACAAGTAATATAAAACGAAAAGTATTCCGAGTATCGAATCCTCAGGGAGGCGAAGCGAAACTTAAGCAAATAAATAAAATTTTCTTGAGCACTGAAAATACTTAGGCGAAATAATATTTAGGGACCACTTCATGCAATAAAAAGGACTTAAATTCAAGACAATTAATGAAAACAAATTGATCAATCAAAAAAAATAAAATGTGGAGAAAGAGTTTTCTTTAAATGGGAAGAGGGGTCTTGAAAATCAATGGTTAGCTAAATAATTGCTATAATTATCCTATCTCATTGCCCAACTAATTATAATCCTAGAATCTCCGTTAATCACATAGGTTCTCCTGTCGGTTTCCCCTAATTGTAATTAATTCATTTTAACAACCTAAGTGTCCTTAGCGCCATTAAAAATCATTAATTATTACGCTCTGATTCATTTTAGGAATCTAAGTTTAATCAACTAATCCCGGTGTCACAACGGGCAATTAAACTAGTTGCATGGATTATGATCTATCCTAATTTCTCTCCGTCGAGTTTCCATTAAGAATCGAATCATTACACAATTGGCCAGATTGAGTAAAGCATTAAGCACATCCATACAAATAATTAGGACATGGGCAAGAGACAAGAAATTATAACAATATTTTGACTATCATTTCATTTCAAGACCCCAAATTGGGGTTTAGCTACACATAATATTCACAATAATTACAAGGGAAAGCATATTAAAGAGCATAAAAGGAAAGGAATTGACCGTCGAAAAACCCCTTGCTGACGCTTGGAGCCCTCGCTGACTACTCCTTGAGCCTCTAAGATTGCTCCCAAAATTCCCAAAATTTTCCCACTAGAAAAATCCTCTCAAAAAGGCTCAAAAGCCTTGAGAGAGGCTCCAAAAAAGGAGCCTAGGAAAGGAAAGAAAGGATGAATTGATTGATGGTTTGATTGATGAGAAATGAGGCACCCAAGGGCGCCTATTTATAGGCCTGGAATAGGGGTAGCGTCGCGACGCTGCCTTGCTAAGCGTCGCGACGCTGCTGCGCACGCGGCTTGGGCAACAAGAAAGGGTAGCGTCGCGACGCTGCCTTGCTAAGCGTCTCGACGCTGTCCAGATTTTCCAGATTTTTCAGCTTCCTTTTGGGCTGATTTTTGGGCTTTCTTCTTCATTGCTCTTGGTCTTTTCTTCATAGATGTCTTCTTTGGGCCTCCAATTGCATCAAACTTTGATTTGGGCTATAATTACTTCAATTTTGGCTCTTTTTCTCCCAAAATCACCAACTTAGCTCCTAAGGACCAAATAACAAAATTCATTAAATATATTCATTAAAAACACGATTAAAGCACCAAAAAGCTTAATAAATTGAGACTAAAATAGCGACATTTCTTCTCGCTATCACACCCCCAAACTTAAGCTTTTGCTAGTCCCGAGCAAAATAAATTCTAAAGATGCATGAAATAGAATCGCTCAACCCTCAATGATTTTGGAATTCTTAGGATCGAATGGAAACATGCAAGTGGAATAAGCAAGCACCGCATACTCTTGAAGAAATCTTAAACTAGTTTGAACTTAAGATTAATGAATAGCATGCTCAAGACTTATCTATTGATTCTTTTACTAACCTAGATTAGTCTTATGGCTTTTTCAATTTGTTTTTCCTCTAAATAGGCTAAGAGCGCCTAATACTTCGGAGTCCTTCTATCATGCAAAAAAAAGTAACTAGGGTGCCTGTCATCCTTTTCTCTTTTTTTTTTTTTTTTTTCATGGGGGAGCAGAATTCTCACATGATTTTTCTTTTTCTCTTCTTTTTCTTTTCTTTTTCTTTTGCTCCTCCCCCAAACTTGCATTTTGATATCTAATGGTACTAGCTTTCACACTACGGTGCAGGGACCCTTAACCCGAATTTTATTCTCTGGTTGGCCTAACTGATCACACCGCAGGTAGCTCTTTTTACCCCTAGGCTTTTTTCTTTTGAGCAAGCAAAAATTCTTTTACAACAGATTTTCTTTTTCTCACATTTTCTTTTGTTGCTTTTGCTTTTCTCTCAGCAGGAATAGCATTTTTTCCTACCTAGTTCTTTAGAGCAATCAAGCATGAACTTCCTAATATTAGAAACTAAGCCTATCGGGGTGACAACAACTTTGAAAACCATAATAAGTATCTAGATTTTCAAAGACGTCATTAGATAAGACTATTGCATGCTTTAGACATCAAAACTAAGTATCAAAAAATTTTAAAATTTCACGATTTCTGCCGTGCTCCCAGATTCCACAACATATAAACCATTTTCTCCCAAAATTTCAAAAATCACATCCTTGGCTATCATGGCTATCTATTCATGCATCCAACAGAATTTAAATATGCTCAACACAGCGGAAGCCTCCCCCCCAAACTTAAACTAAACATTGTCCCCAATGTTTTAAAACAGACAAGCATAAAGAGAGATACTGAGACTTCCCTGAGCTAGGAGCGCTTCATCCTTTTCCTTTGGATCCATGAAAAATGGGAAATGTGGAATTTTGGGATTTGCTAAGGTGATCCTGCAAAACAAAATTGGATCACGGAGCAAAGAAAATTATTTACCGCAAAAACAACTAACTACTTTAATCTTTGGGTTATTGCCTCCCAAGCAGCGCTTTCTTTAACGTCTTTAGCTAGACTAGGCTCGGCACGCCTACGGAGGTTCAAAATAAAAATTTTCATCATCCTCCGGGCCCTGCAAGAAATCACGCACCGAATTGCAAACTACAAACAGGGGAGAAAAAAAACTTTCCCCTGGCCCATCTTCACTAAAGAGATTCTCATAATAACATTTCAGAAAATAATCAGCTGCATCAAATCTCTTTTCTAAATCTCTATTTTCAAAACAGTTGTTAACAGAGTCATCAAGCGTTATAATATCTACTGGTCTAGGATCTAGAGATGGCCTATCAATCATGCCAGTCCATTCATCAGAAAAAATATCTACATGCTCAGAAGATCCTTTAGACTCATAATTAAAAAATGATTCAACTAACCTATCACACGACTCATCATCAGAAGAATTAAAGAATTCAAGAATTTCAGGATCAGATTCTATACTATTCACAGATTCAAGTTCTTTTGGGTCAGATTCTATGCTATACACATCATCAGGACATGAAAAGAAAGTATTCACATTGTCAGGATTCATGCATTCAGGAATGTCAAGATCAGATTCAATAGATTCACTGTAATCATGGTCAGACTCAAAATAATCTATCGAGCAATCTTTTTTATGCCTTTTATGTTCATGCTCAATGTCAGGCAACTCAATATCATCATCAAAATTATTCATTTCAGGCAATTCCAGTTCATTTTCAAAGGAAGGTAAATCATCAACTGAAGATCTTTCATTTTCACAAGCAGGAAAGTCTAATTCATTTTCAAAGTCAGGCAGATCCAAATCATTTTCAAACAGAGGATTATCCATATATGCATCATGATCAAAATTCACATTATCAATAAGCATTTCTCCTAAGCCTAGGCCAAGATTATAGTCTACCTCTTCATCGTCATCAGTCAAGTATTCAGGCCCAACAGAAAAACATGTATGCAAACTACAAACAGATTCATCTTGGCCAAAAATACTAAACACGACTTTTTCATCATCAATGTTCAAGGTAAGTTTACCTGTATGCACGCTAATCTCAGCCTTACCAGTGGCTAGGAAAGGTCTGCCTAAGATAATTGGCACTTCTTTGTCCTCCTTCATGTCCAGTACCACAAAATCTACAGGGAAGATGAATTTGTTGACTTTCACCAACACGTCCTCCACCACACCCATCGGGTGGGTAATCGATCTGTCAGCAAGCTGGAGAGTGACGTCGGTGTCTGTCATACCTGATAAACCAATCTTCCTGTACACAGAGTAGGGCATCAAACTTATACTTGCTCCTAAGTCACATAAGGCCCTATCGAAGGATACTTCTCCTATGGTACAGGGAACAGTAAAACTCCCTGGGTCTTTCTGCTTAGAGGGTATCCTACCAGAAATAATGGTACTGCTACTTTCAGATAAATTAAAAACTTCTTTTTTCAGACTTTTCTTTTTAGAAAGCATTTCCTTCATGAATTTTCCATAATTTGGCATATTATACAAAGCTTCTACCAATGGAATATTCACAGACAACTTTTTAAACATTTCTAAGAATTTTTGAAATTGTTCATCTAATTTGACATTTTTGAATCTTTGAGGAAAAGGTAACTCCCTGAAATCAAAGGTTGGACATTCGCCCCTCCGCTTGGGCGGGCTAATATGCGAACCTCTGTCATGGTGGTTGCATGGAACCACTTCTTCCTCTATCAGCTTCTCTTTGTCATTCTGCCTCTCTTCTTCTTTTCTACCTGCAAGTTTGTTAGAAAAATCACATTTTAATTCAATAGAGTTGGGAGGATGTTGGAACCTTTCAGAGAAGGCTTTTTGTGCCTCAGTCCCTTCATCTTCATCCCTTCTCTTTTCTTCTTCCTTTTTCTTCTCTGAACTGTCCTCCAGTCTTCTGCCACTTCTCAGAACCACCATCTTACACTGCTCTTTCGGGTTAGGCTCAGTATCGCTTGGAAATTTTCCCTTTTGAAGGGCATTTACTGTTGAAGCAATCTGACCTATCTGTACTTCCATGTTCTTTAGAGCTGCGTCGTGGTTGTTTACTGATGTCTGGAGATTCACATTCAATATCCTTTGTTCCTTGATGAATAAAGCCACCATCTCCTCCAGATTATTTTTCTTTTCAGGAGTACTCGTTGATGCAAAACCTGGGGGTGGCTGCAAAACATTCTTCGTATTTGCATATGAGAAGTTCTCGTGATTGCGCAGACTGGGGTGGTAGAAGTTTGGTACTCCTTGAGTATATGATCTATTTCCTATGTATTGAACTTCTTCCACATCTTGACCTTCCTTCTTTGAATGACCTTCAGCTAAGGTGGAAATGGACTTAACCACCTCAGATGACGTCAATTTGTTTAGTGCATTGGTCAGAGATGCCAGTTGCGCTTTCAGTGAACTTGACTCATCCAATTCATATAATCCAGCCTTTTTTGTAACTGTTCCTCTCTCCGTCGGCCATTGATAACTTGTTGCTGCCATTTCCTCAAGCAGGTCTTTGGCCTCTGTCACTGTTTTTGAAAGAAAACTCCCTCCTGCTGATGTGTCAAGGACTGTCTTTGTGGAGGAGTTTAATCTGTTATAAAATAATTGTACCTGAAGCCAATCAGGATATCCGTGTTGGGGGCATCGCCTAAGCATTTCCTTATATCTTTCCCACGCTTCGTATAACTGCTCCTCGTCAAGTTGCCTGAATGTTCCAATTTCAGTCCGGAGCTTGGTAGTCTTAGCTGGTGGAAAAATTTTTGTCAGAAAAGCCTGGGCAAGCTCGTCCCAAGTACTGATGCTGCCCGTCTCGACTGATTCGAGCCAATCTTTTGCTTTATCCTGTAGAGAATGGAAACAGCCTTAATCTGATTGCGTCGGCCGGAACTCCGTTCATCTTTACCGTCCCGCATATTTCTAGGAATGATCGCAGATGAGAGTGGGGGTCCTCGGAAGGATGTCCCTTGAACGAGTTATCGCGTGCCATCTGAATCAACCCTGTTTTTAGCTCAAAATTTGTAGCTTGGATGGGGGCGTAAACAATTCCAGAATTCTCGGTAGGAAGAACTGGCTGCAAAAAATCTCTAATTGCCTTGGGAGCTTCTTCTTGGTGGGCCATCGTTTCTGCTAATCTTTTTTCTCTTCTAATGAATTTAAGAGTCCTGTTAATCTCAAGATCTAACGGAAACAAATCAACCACCTTGTTTCTTCGCATACAATGCTCCAAGACGACAAAAAAAACAAACAAAAATGAAAATAAAAATAATATTCACAAAATGATGAAAGAAAAAAAATATTTACACCTAAATTACCATTTATCCTTTTCTTTTCGATGTCAAGAAAAATTAATTTTTGCTTAAAAATCAAGTCTCCCCGGCAACGGCGCCAAAAACTTGTTGGGCGATTATCCGCAAGCGCACCGGTCGTCACAAGTAATATAAAACGGAAAGTATTTCGAGTATCGAATCCTCAGGGAGGCGAAGCGAAACTTAAGCAAATAAATAAAATTTTCTTGAGCACTGAAAATACTTAGGCGAAATAATATTTAGGGACCACTTCATGCAATAAAAAGGACTTAAATTCAAGACAATTAATGAAAAAAAATTGATCAATCAAAAAAAATAAAATGTGGAGAAAGAGTTTTCTTTAAATGGGAAGAGGGGTCTTGAAAATCAATGGTTAGCTAAATAATTGCTATAATTATCCTATCTCATTGCCCAACTAATTATAATCCTAGAATCTCCGTTAATCACATAGGTTCTCCTGTCGGTTTCCCCTAATTGTAATTAATTCATTTTAACAACCTAAGTGTCCTTAGCGCCATTAAAAATCATTAATTATTACGCTCTGATTCATTTTAGGAATCTAAGTTTAATCAACTAATCCCGGTGTCACAACGGGCAATTAAACTAGTTGCATGGATTATGATCTATCCTAATTTCTCTCCGTCGAGTTTCCATTAAGAATCGAATCATTACACAATTGGCCAGATTGAGTAAAGCATTAAGCACATCCATACAAATAATTAGGACATGGGCAAGAGACAAGAAATTATAACAATATTTTGACTATCATTTCATTTCAAGACCCCAAATTGGGGTTTAGCTACACATAATATTCACAATAATTACAAGGGAAAGCATATTAAAGAGCATAAAAGGAAAGGAATTGACCGTCGAAAAACCCCTTGCTGACGCTTGGAGCCCTCGCTGACTACTCCTTGAGCCTCTAAGATTGCTCCCAAAATTCCCAAAATTTTCCCACTAGAAAAATCCTCTCAAAAAGGCTCAAAAGCCTTGAGAGGGGCTCCAAAAAAGGAGCCTAGGAAAGGAAAGAAAGGATGAATTGATTGATGGTTTGATTGATGAGAAATGAGGCACCCAAGGGCGCCTATTTATAGGCCTGGAATAGGGGTAGCGTCGCGACGCTGCCTTGCTAAGCGTCGCGACGCTTCTGCGCACGCGGCTTGGGCAACAAGAAAGGGTAGCGTCGCGACGCTGCCTTGCTAAGCGTCTCGACGCTGTCCAGATTTTCCAGATTTTTCAGCTTCCTTTTGGGCTGATTTTTGGGTCTTCTTCTTCATTTCTCTTGGTCTTTTCTTCATAGATGTCTTCTTTGGGCCTCCAATTGCATCGAACTTTGATTTGGGCTATAATTACTTCAATTTTGGCTCTTTTTCTCCCAAAATCACCAACTTAGCCCCTAAGGACCAAATAACAAAATTCATTAAATATATTCATTAAAAACACGATTAAAGCACCAAAAAGCTTAATAAATTGAGACTAAAATAGCGACATTTCTGCTCGCTATCAGTGATGCCTTCTCTTTAAAAGTGCGGAAGATCACCACTAAACCCCCTCTCAAACTAAAAGTCTCTCTTCAACATATATATTTATTTTGCCCTAGCAAAATGATTGACAACACGCTCATACGGTAATCTCCGTTCCTCTGGCTCTGCCACTTCTGTTTCAGCTTCTGCTCCTGCAATACCTTTGCCTTTATCTTCACGAGTCTTTTTTTTAGTTTCATCTTCTACAGCTTCCTTCTCGGCCTCATCTTGACTTTCAAGTTCCTCTTTTTCCGATTCAGTTGAAGGTGGAGATGGAGTGTCAATCTAAATCCTTTTAATTTGTCCCGCTTTCTGCTTGCAGCGACGACGACAGGACGAATCCTGTACTACCTCTTCCAGAACCTCTTGAGCTACTATTTCATTATTATCTTGCTCTTGTAAATTCGTTGCTGTCTTTTCTTGTATATCTTTCTCTGTTTCAACCATCTTTTCCGGATCTTTTTCTTTTACAGAATCTTTTGGTTCTTCCACAATGTCCTCAATTACCTTCTATAATACTTCAGAAACTTCAGCCTCTTGTAGTCTTTTAAGCTGCTTGGCTTCCCTTTCTGCAGGCGTTCTTTTCTTCCTTGCCTTCTTCTTAGGAGCTTCAGGCGTAACAGGTACATCCTCCTCCACTCTTTCTCTTTCTTTCTTTCCTCTCGTTTTTTGTCATTTTTTAATTGAATTTTTCTTTCGCACTCAAAGAAACAGAGAGAAAATATGAGAGAAAACACGATTTCAAGAAGAAAATGAATGAGAAATGTACCAGGGTTTAATTTAAAAGGCGCTCCAACATTTGAAATACTAACCGAAATAAATTCCTCCATTAATCATAATATTATCGTTTAACTGCATGTCATCATGGAAATTAATCCGAATGAACGGTAAAATCCGACCCGTGGTAAATGCTGATGTGCTGTCCAACGGCAACGACGTTCGATCTTCCCTACGCGACACATGGAAGCTCTAGATGCTCCACGTGTTTTACCTGCCCACAGAAAATTAAATACCAAATGGTAAAATATTTAATTCTTTAAGCAACCCCGTAATATTCTGACGATATATTTTGATCCAACCAAAAGATTGCGAAAACAAACTGATCAACAAAGATTTTCTTCTAGAATAATCTTTTACACGGAAAAATTCAAATTAAAATTCAAACCACAAAAATCAAATCAAATCAGATCAAATCTTTTCATGCTGAATAAATCAGGAAAATATATTATTAGAAACCTAATCTATACAGAAATTAAAATAACAAAAACAAATAAAATAAATCCGATTAAATTAAAATCTAAATCAGCCAAAATAATAAAATAAAAATAAAATCTACGAAAATTAAAAAATTCCAAAGAACCAAAATAAATCAGATAAAATTGAACTCAATAAAATCTAATTTTAAATAATTCAAATGAAATCAGCAAAAAGTAAAATCACAACAAATACTAGGAGCTTAAAAATGTTGCAATATGAAATCTCCCACAAAACTCTCGCTCGCTCATTCATCGATCAATTTTAGGGAAGGATATTTCGAACGGAATTTCTCTCCCCAATAATGCTTCACTCGCTGTCCATTAACCTTGAACACTCGCCCATGTTTTTCATCTCTCAAAGTAATTGCTTCATGAGGAAAAACTTCAATTACAATAAACGATCCAGACCATTTAGATATTAATTTTCCAGGAAACAATTTTAATCTAGAGTTGTACAGCAAGACTCTCTGAAACAAATTCTTTAGGTTTAATTTTCTTATCATTGTTGGGTTTTATGGCCTAAAACTCGGAGATAGTGAATGATTAACGAATTATACACTTGTATCAATAAAGTGTTATTGAGGTATATCCAATAAAGTGTTATTTTCATATTAAGTCTAGAATTGCACAATATGACCCAAATCCAATAAGGTTGTTTACATGTAACTTGAACTAGTATGTGGGGACATACGGGGATTTGTGTTCAAGTAACAACCTAAAAGGTCTATAGTATAGGGATAAGGCTGGGTACCTTATCCTGGTAACACTATGAGATACGACTTGCTTTGTATTTGATACAGACGTATTGATCCAAGGCATCCATGTAGGAGACATGCGAGCGGGGGTATCATATGCAATAAGTTTGCATAAGACCAGACGACGAAATAGTAAACCACTAGATGTAACATCGTTAACTAGTTAGGTTACTGTTTCAATAGGATGACCTAGGTAACTTAGTCTTAATCTTGAGTGTGTCATGAACTCCTTCTCACGAGGGATTGTCCTTTGATTAGTATGGGTGAGAGTGGTCTGCACACCGACTCGATAAGCCTACCTTCTTGGGGACAAGACCGAGTGGGGGGTTGGGGACATGACAATACAAGATGGAATTCACTCCTTCCCCTATTGAGGCAAATAGATGTGTGTTCCCTTAAGAGCTAATTCCGGGGCTTGAACAAAGGTGCGTCGTCCTCTCCTGGCCCGAGAGAAACTCTTGTTTAGAGGTTGGACCCTAAACAACTTGTTCATTAGAAGGATCGGTGGTACTTAAGGAACCAGAGGTAACCCAGGGGTAAAATGGTAATTTGACCCAGCTAGTGTTACGAACACACGTGAATGATTGACTTACTGCATGGGTCGATATCCTTGGACACAGAAATATTCTACAGTGAGAATAGTGCAGTTGTGGGTCTTTAGTGGAGTGACCCACAACTAACAAATGTTGATTGACTCGGTTAACGAGTTTAGCTGATCAATCTCGTATCCTTGGAGCTTATGATCTGTAGGTCCATTAGGTCCACCTGCTAGTTCATAACGGGTTCTGAGATAATATAGTCTTGATTATTAAAGGAAATTTAAGTTAATTGTATTTTGATGCAATTAATATAATGTATGGAGATACATTATAGTATAAGTTTAATTAATGAATTAAACTTTATAATAAAATTAATTTTTGATATGATTCAAAATTAATTAATGAGAGAATTATGAATTTAATTAAATATGTGATATTTGATTAATTCATGAATTAATTAATTGGGAATTAATTAATTTAATTTGGTTAAATATGATTTAATCAAATTAATACTATAGTTTATATTAATGTACATTTTGATGCACATTAAAACTATAGGTTAAATGAGAGAGATTAAATCGAATATGATTCAATTATAAAATTAATTAAATATTTGATATTTAATTAATGTGGGATCAATAAATTTAAATTAATTGAATGAAATATTTATTTCAATTGAATATGATTTAATTGAATTCAAACTATATGTTATAATTGATTTAATTAAATTTGGTTTAATTAAATTTATTGTAATTAATTAGATAATTAATTATTATTTAAATAATTATTAATTATTTAATTTATTAATTATTATTTGATAGTAATTAAACGGTCCAGATCATTTGGATTAGATCCAATGGTTGAGATCTTGGAGGGTTTTAACTATCTCCCCACTTATCGTGAAGTGGAGAGGGGTTACCCAACTGGCCTCCAATTCTCTCCATTCTCACGCAAACACAGAGAAATAGCTCTCAGATTTTCTCTCCCAAAATCTCTCTAAAAAAAAAAACCAGCAGTGTTCTTGCTGAAAAATTCCCTTTCAAGGCCACGACGATCCCACAATCACAATCTCAAGTAATCCAAGAGATATAGCGTGTGATCTGTAATGGTGGTGTCCTTTAGGAGCATAGTGCATAATTTTCCAGCACTATTCATGTAAGTTTTCGGATCTAAAACTAGTTTAGATTTCATGCTTAATCTTAGGAATTGTTTCTAAATTATTGCCAACGTATCGATTTTTCTAAAATTGAAATTTAATTCGAGATTGTTCTTGATTGCTTCCGCTGCCAAAAGGGATTTTAACCCTTCAATCATGCCACCGCGTTGTTTTCTCTTTATACATTTTCACATTTTCATAAGAAAACTGACGAAACTCCTCTAACTCATTAAGCTGCAGCATTCTAATTGCACCTACACGACTTAAATCAAAGTTCAATTTCTTTACAACCCAAAATGTTTTATGCTCAAGCTCTAACAGTAAATGACAAGCCTTTCCATACACTAACCTATAGGGAGACATACCTAAAGGAGTCTTATAGGTTGTCCTATAAGACCAAAGAGCCTCATCTAATCGAAAAGACCAATCTTTCCTAGATGGATGGACTACTTTCTCTAATATAGATTTAAATTCCCTATTACTAACTTCAGCTTTACCATTTGCATGCGGGTGATAAGGGGTAGCTATCCTATGCTTAATTCCATATTTATCTAAACGCTTAGCTAAAACATTATTCACAAAGTGTGTGCCCTCATCGCTCACAAGAGCCCTAGGTGTCCCAAACCGCGCAAAAATGTGTGATTAAAGAAACCACGACAACGTCTTAGCATCATTTGGATGGCATGCAATGGCCTCCACCCATTTGGACACATAGTCAACTGCCAATTAGATAAAAACATTGTCATTAGAAGAGGGAAATGGCCTCATAAAATCAATACCCCATACATCGAATAATTCTAATTCTAAAATATAAGTAAGAGACATTTCATCTCTAGGTCCTAAATTTTCTCTCCTTTGGCTAGCATCACATTACTTGTAGAACCAATGGGCATCCTTAAATAAAGATGGCCAGAAAAATCCACATTGCAAAATCCTCATAGTTGTCCTCTAACTGCTGAAATGACCTCCATACGGGGTAGAGTGACATTGCTCCAAGATTTCCTTTGCTTCGTCACCTGAAACACATCTTCGAATAATACCATTAGAACACTGTTTATACATAAATGGTTCATCCCAATAAAAGAATTTTGCATCATGCTTAAATCTTTGCACCTGCCTCCAATCCATATCAATAAGAGTGACTCTTTTTACCAAAAGGTTGGTTATATCAACATACCAAGGAGTATTATTCACTACCTTTACCTCAACAGCAAAAAGCTGCTCATCTGGAAATGAATATGAAATGATAGTTTGCTCTAGCAAAGATGGTGTTGGATCAAGACGAGACAAAAGGTCTGCAATAACATTTTCTGATACCTTCTTGTCATTTATATCTAAGTCGAATTCCTGCAATAACAAAACCCAACGAATCAATCTAGGCTTTGCATCTTTCTTAGACATTAAGTACCTTGTTGCAGCATGATCTGTGAAAACCGTGACTTTGGAACCAACTAAATATGGGCAGAATTTCTCACGGCAAACACAATCGCTAACAACTCCTTTTCAGTAGTTGTATAGTTGATTTATGCCTCATTCAAAACCTTGCTTGCATAATAAATAGGATGGATAACTTTGCCCGACTTTTGCCCCAGCATTGAACCTACTGTCACATCACTGGCATCGCACATCACTTCGACTGGCAAACACCAGTTGGGTGCACAAAGAATGGGCACTGAGATCAAAACAACTTTTAAAGTCTGAAAAGCCTTCCTACAATCTGCATCAAAGTAAAAAACACTGTTAGCACACAACAATTTACAAAGAGGTTTGCTAATATTGGAAAAATTCTTTATGAAACTTCTATAAAATCTAGCATGACCTAAAAAGCTCCGAATCCCCTTGATAGAATTCGGTGGTTCTAATTTCTCAACAACCTCTATTTTTGCTCGATCAACTTCTAGACCTCTCTTTGAAATTTTATGACCTAACACAATGCCCTCCCTCACCATGAAGTGGCATTTCTCCCAATTAAGAACTAGATGGGTATCCTCACATCTCTTCAACACCTTACCTAAATTATTCAAACAATACTGAAAAGACCCTCCAAAAACTGAAAAATGATCCATAAATACCTCAACAGTGGACTCAATCATATAAGAAAAAATTGCTGGCATACACCGTTAAAATGTTGTTGGAGCATTGCAAAGGCCAAAAGGCATTCGCCTAAAAGCAAACGTCCCGTAAGGGCAGGTGAAAGTGGTTTTTTCCTGATCCTCAGGAGCAATGGTAATCTGTTTATACCCAGAATAACCATCTAAGAAACAGTAGTAAGCCTGACCAGCTAATCTATCCAACATCTGGTCAATAAATGGTAGAGGAAAATGGTCCTTACAGATGGCTTTGTTAAGCCTCCTGTAATCCATGCAAACCCTCCAGACAGTTACTATCCTGGTGGGGTGTTGCACGATTTTACCGCAAGCGTACGCATGGTCACAAGTAATATAGTGATTTTGAGTATAAGAGTATCGTCTCCACATGGATTGGATTTATTCAATTAATTACCATGAATACTCTTGCTTAGCTTTATTTAGAGAACGAAATCTAATGCCGAAAAGATAAACTAAAAAGCTAATCTAGAAAGCAAAAGATAAATGGAGACACAATTTAGAGGGATAATTCTAAAGTGGTTGATTTCATCAATTGGACCTTTAATGCTTAATCAATTAACTAATAAGGATTAACTAATCATTTGATTCATACGTCTAGAAGCCTAATGACAAGGACTCTCCTGTCGGTTTCCTCCTATCTCATGCCTTTGAATAAAGAATCTCCTTTCGGTTACCTCTTTATTTACTTAGCATGACATTATGACCCTTCAATACAACTTCTAACGTTATTTAGCTTATCCCATGTCACTCGGGTAAATAAACGTCAGTCATGCATTCAGTCATAGTCTAAGCTTCTCTCCGTCGAGTTTCCACTTAGTAAGGATTCATTTAACCAGTGATCGGTTGATTAAAAGCATTAAGGAAAAAATGCACAAAGGAATGATAATGACAATTAAACCAAATCAATTCATTAATTCAGCAAAGGTTCAACAACTAGATCAAAACTCATGGAATTTAGGAATTTACTTCTCATAATCACTAAAATCCAATAATTCCTAATCACAACAATTCTAGAAACTAAAACATAAAGGAAAAGGGAAGAGAAATGCTCATAAAAGTGTCGATCTCCTCGATCCCGCGTCGACCTCCATCGATCCCGAGCTCCAAAGATCTTCAATAAAGCTCCAAAACTCTCCCAAAAACCCCCAATTTTAGTGTGGACTCTAGAATGGGATGAAAACCCACAAATTGGCTCCCCAAACTTGGATGCAAATGGCCCCTTTTATAGTTGTTCAGCAGGCGCAGCGTCGGGATGCTACGTAACAGCGTCACGACGCTCTGACGTCATCTTGTCTTGGACTCCAAGTCGTCGCAGCGTCGCAACGCTACCCAATTTCTAGATCATTCTCACGCTTTGTGACATCATCCTTTTCTTGCCGCTCAAGAAGGTGCAACATCGCGACCCTACATGGACAGCGTCGCGACGCTGTCCAATTTCTAGAACATCTTCGCACGGCTGCTAAGTGTCGAGATGCTCCAGCCAAGCCTCTCGACGCTAGGCCTCGGTCTTCAAAGAATGACCCGATTTTGTGGGCCTCCAACTTTCTTTTGACCCAAATTTTTCATGAAATGGATCTTGGGCACTTTTCTTGACCCAACTTGATAATTAAGGCTTTGGAATTCATGAATTGGGGCTTCTAGCTCATTCTTTTTTGGCTTTTGGACTTGGATCTACAATGGACTTCTTCAAAGTGCTCAAAAAGTCTCCAAAATCATCCAAATTCTCTAAAAAATCTGATTTTGCTTCCTTGACTCGGTTTTCTGAAATTTAAACAGAAAATAACATTAAAGCACACAATTCAAACACAAAACTAGCTAAAATTAATAGGAAAATTATAGCATTTCTACATGTTGTCATGGGGATCAGCTCATTGTCATTATTAGTCACTACCGTAACACCTTCTTTCTTTGGAACACATTGAACAAGGCTTACCCAATTGCTAACTGCAATTGATAGATAATCCCCGTATCCAACCATTTAATCACCTCCTTTTTAATAACTTCTTTCATTGCAGGGTTAAGCCTTCTCTGTTGCTCAATACTTCTAAAGGATCCCTCCTCTAGAGTGATTTTATGCATATAGAAAGATGGGCTAATTCCCTGAATGTCAGCCAATGTCCAACCTTTTGCTTTGCGATATTGCTGCAGCAACTTTATTAAGGCCTCTTCATCCTCCGGCATTAAATCTGATGCAACAATAATGGGCAATGTCTCACCCTTCCCAAGGTACACATACTTTAGATGTTTCGGTGAGGGTTTCAAATCAAAAGTAGGTGCCTCAATTAGGGATGGCTTAGTAGGAGGAGCCTTCCTTTCATCCAAATCTAAAGACTCAAAAACATCCTCACACCTAGAAACTTCTTTTTCATTTTTTCTTTCTAACGTACAAACTTCTAAATCTTCCTTACAAATTTCTTCATAACCTTCCAAATGTTGATTTGTTAAATGCTCCATTGTTGTCTCAACAATTGTGTTCTCCAGAATCCTAATGAAAGAACAATCTTCCACTTCATCTAGATACTTCATGGCCTTAAAAACATTAAATTTCACTTCCTCATTATAAACCCTCATTGTTAATTCCCCTTTCTAAACATCTATCCATGCTCTACCAGTAGCCAAAAATGGATGACCAATAATAATTGGGACATCCTTATTTGCCTCATAATCTAAAATAATAAAATCAACAGGAAATATGAATTTATCTACTTTCATTAAGACATCCTCAATTTTACCCTCTGGATATGCGATAGACCTATCAGCTAATTGGAGTGTGATTGTGGTAGGTCTAGCTTCACCAATACCTAGCTTTCGATAGACCGAAAGAGGCATAAGGTTAATGCTCGTGCCTAAATCACAAAGTGCTCTACCCAACTCTTTTCCACCTATTAAGAAAGGAATAGTAAATGACCTTGGATCCTTAGCCTTGTTTGGTAGCCTATTCTTGAGAATAGCACTACATTCCTCAGTAAGAGATACAGTTTCAAATTCTCCTAACCTCTTCTTTTTAGTCAAAATATCCTTAAGAAATTTAGCATAATTTGACATTTGTTCTATAGCTTCAACTAAAGGGATATTTATATGCAATTGCTTAAGAATCTCTAAAAACTTCTTAAATTGACCATCTTGATTCTTAGGCTTTTGCCTTTGTGGAAAAGGTAGAGGTCGCACATAAGGTGGGGGTGGTACATAAGGTGGTTCTACATCTGGAACAAAACTAGATGCTCCAACATTATTATTGTTGCCTTCATCATTTATACCAAACTCCAACTCTTTTTCAACAACAACATTTTTATCTCTACTCTTTTCTATATCCTAGGTTTACTAGGCTCTCTTCTCTCTTCTAGTGGCCTACCACTAATTAGAGTTACTGCCTGTACCTTCTCCTTACCTTCCCTTCTAGGGTGCTCAGTATCCGCAGGAAGTTTCCCTTGAGGTCGTGCCTTCAGCTCATTAGCTAGCTGACCCATTTGCAATTCAAAGGCTCTCATTGAAGCTTGATTACTTTAAATTGTGGCATCTGTACGAGCCATATATTCTTTCATCATTGCCTCAAGAGAACTCTCTGAATTTTGTTGGGGCAAAGCCTGTTTATTTTGCTAGGGCAATACTTGTGATTTAACAAATCCTGACTAGTTTACCTTTTGTTGTGCTTGGGGGACTTGCGAATTGCTTCCTTGTCCTCCCCATGCAAAGTTGAGGTGGTTGCGCCAACCTGGATTATAAAAGTTAGAATAAGGGTTATTCCTTTGATTACCTACAAAAAACACAGAAGCTGGATTGCTGGGGCAAAACTCGTAATTGTGATCTTCACCACAAAAGACACATGATTCTTCTGTAACTTGGTCCATACTTAAATCAAATAATTATTGGAATACCGTTACGAAGGCAAATAATATACAGCACATATTATCACATAAATCTATTGCATGAAGGTTAAAAACATGTTGATTTTAATGCAAAAAACCTAGATCTAATCTAGATTAAAACCCTAGAATTCATAGGGTTAAAGAGAAACTTACTCTGTTGATGACTCTGGAAAATAACACCAATTCCTTGAATTTTCTTCTAATTTACAGCAATGATAGGACCTAAATAGTCCTATTTTATCTCCCCTAATCTAAGCTTGTTAGAGTCATTTTATGCTTTAGTTTTCCTATTTACAGGTTAATTGAGCTTAGGTTGTGTCGAGAGTCGATCACGCTAATTGGTGTTAATTCGGGTCAATTACGGAGTATTTTGAGTCATCTCGATGTCTTGGACGGCGAGGAGGTGAAGAGACCCAATTGTGTTGAAGTGAGCCTGAATTGTGACACCAAAAGTCGAAGATTGAAGCCCCAAACCGAGAAGAGAGCGAGACAAAGACGAGAAATAAAGCAGAAAGTCGAGTCATAAGGCTGGCGTCGAGACACCGACGTGAATTCGAGTCGAAGAATAATGTTCACAACGTTGAGATATTGCACCTTGGCATCTCAACGATGGCGTGTTTTCTATATATATGTAGTCTCGGTTTAGTCCCTCGTTAGGTTAGAATTTTGGTCCCTTTTACAATTTCTTTGCCTCTTTTACATTCCAGCACTCTTGTAGACCATTGTTGGTCATATTCCATGGATTCTTTTATGTTGTTTATTGCTTTTACTTCATCTATGCGTAGCTAAACTCGTTTAGATCGTTGGATTGGATTTATGTCTTGATTCTAACTAATATTGGTTGAGTTTTCTGCTTTATACCTTCTGTTCTTGCTGCATTTTCATTGAGTTTTGCATGTTATCCCGTTTAAACCAATACATGAGGCTAGTCAATTATGATTGACGCCCTATGCGATTACCGCTTGTGTATTCCAGTTATTTTTAGATAGCCACTAGGTTGAGGCAAGCCACTCTCTACGCGAGACAACCCTTGATAGGCCTAGGATGCATGTTAAAGGTTGTACGAATGAGATTTAAATTGTATTTGAATGTAGTTCTTATGATTCTGGACCCACGATCCCAAAGCGGCTAGTTTTAATAGGTGGTTGCAAAATTGCTTGTTAATAAACTAGTTAGATATAAGTAGTAACCGTTGTAGAGGTCTCGGATGGTTGCTACATTATGCATAAGGGGTGACGAGCGATAGAGTCTATATTAATTAATCTTGTTAATTGTCGAATTCATGATTAGCGAGTTCATTAGCACAAGTTAGTGTAGGGGGTCCTTCGAGTAATCCAGAAGCTGATCAGACTAATGAAATAGTTTATAACAATTATGAGAGAAAATTAGGAAGCCAATGAATTAGAATCAAGAATAATAAATCCATATCCAACGATCCCCTTTTTATGTTATTGATCCCGTCTAATTTCTCCTTTGCATGTTTAGTTTTGTGTCATTTAAAATTCAGCATTCAATTATTTTGTTTCATTTTATTTTTCTTGCTTGTCTTTCACCATAAAAAATCCCCCTGTTTACATAAGCACGAAATTCTATAACTGCTAAATCCCCCTTCCCTGTATTCGACCCCGGCTGCTATTGCTACAAAAAAGTAGTAGTGTCGTGGATTATAAATTTTATTTTACCAATAGGAGTCTCGACAACTCCGGCCCGTCAAACAACCAAGCTTGTTAGAAATTCCTTCTAAAAACTACGATAAAGCCCTTGAATCACCACCAAAATGATTCCACCAGTATTCTCCTTAGGGTTTTTGGTTGAGAGACTTGTAGGAGCCAATCTACTGAGAAAATTGGGAGAGGAAAATTATTCTGACGAACTTCTTGTGAAAGAGACTGAATAATAAGAGAGTAAAACTGACTTCCACATTATTCAATAGGGAAGAGGGAGAATGAGACGTGAACGGTAGCCCACGATCAGGTAACTGATCTAATCAATTACCTGATATTTTTAATTTTAAAAATATTAAAAAAAATCAATTTAATTAATTAAATTAATATTAATTAATTTAAATCATATTTAATTAGTTAATTCATTTAAAGGAATATTTAAATGAACCTCCCTCATTTACCCTATAGTTTTAATGTCATTTAATGAAATCAAATTTAATTTAACTAAATTAAAGCATATAATTAATTAATTCAAAAATTAATTAATCATAAAATTGAATATCACATATTCAATTATGTTTCTCTCATATAAACTATAGTATTAATGTGTATTTAATGCTCATTAATTTTAACCTATAGTTTTAATGTGAATCCAATTCATATATTAAATTCAATATTCGAACTTCTTCGAATATTCAATTCTCCCTTAGTAAATCTACCTCAACTCCCTAAATGAGCTACCAGTGGGACCTAATGGACCTACAATTCAGAAGCTCCAATGATTTGAGATTAATTGGCTAAACTCACTAACCAATTAATCAAAATTCGTTAACTGTGGTTCACTCCACTATAGAACCTCAGTTGCACTCTTCTGACTGCAGATATATTTATGTGTCCACAGATATTGACCAATAATAGAAAGTCAGCCCTTCACGTGTGTTCGTAACCCCAGCTAGGTCAAAATATCGTTTTACCCTTGGGTTACATCTATATCCTTAAGTCCCCAGTGCTCCTCTAATGAACAACCTGTTTGGGATCCAACCAACAAACAGAAGTCCCTCTCGTGTCATGGAGAGGGCAGGGCCCTTTGTTCAAGACCTGGAGACACAACTTAAGGGAACACACATCTACTTACCTTAAAGTCGGGAAGGAGTGAATTTCATCTTGTGATTATGTTCCATGCTCCCCACTTGATCTTGTCCCCAAAATGGTACGCTTATTGAGTCGACGTGCATGCCACTCTCACCCATGCAAATCAAAGGATAATACTTCGTGAACAGGAGTCCATAATCCACTCAGGATTAAAACTTAGTTGCCTAGATCATCTTAGTGAAATAGAGACCAAACTAGTTTACAGAGTTACAACTAGTGGTCAACTATTTCGCGGTCCGCCGGTCATATGCAAACTCATTGCATAGGATATTGTTTCCTTCTAGAGTGGGTTAAAAATATGATAAAAATGATCCTTAGAATATTATGCAAGTGCACATAGTCCACAGCAAGTGACAAGTAATTTATCGTATCCACGAGGTTTTGAATAGCTTTCACTCTACCTACTTTATGTAACTTTTTAATGGTTTCAAGGTTGTTAAAATGATTGATTTTGAAATAATGTTGAAGCAAAAGAAATAACAAAGCAGAATGTAAACAGATAAAGTAGACAGATTGGAAACAGGCGTTGGTTAAAATTTCTGCAATTGTTTAAAAAGATGTTCTAGCAATTATATTGATTAGGCAATTCTCTTGCAATCTTATTAACAGGATCCTCCCGGAACTCTGGATTTTTTGGAATGTGTTTCAACTCCAACGACGTTCTACCGATCAAGCACTAGGTTATTGCTTATCGCTAACTCAGTTACTGGCATCCACCAACACATAATGGTCTAATGCTATTAAATGTCACACATCTCTCAAATCATCCCTGAAACTAAGAGGTGATATTCATACCGGTTGGCCAGGCTAGCACAAAATAATAATATGCACAACAAATAATCAAGATGCTCAAATCAATAAAAATTGCATAGAGTATGAACATGACAACTACATAGATCCTAACCTACTCCTAAGTAAATTTAGTCTATGGAGTACAAGGTAACAGATGCTACAATCTGAGTATGTGCATCCATAACTACAAGAATTTTACAACAAAAGATTAGTTCCCTTGAAAAAATCCGTAGCTAGTGGTCTTCTTGAAGTCTCCAATCGTTCCTTCTTTATTCGGCTTCCAAAGAAGAAAAGTAAGTCTCCAAAGATGGAATTAGGCTTTCCTCTCTTGAATGATTTGACTAGGGACGTCTACTTCCTTTTATAGAGTGGAGTCAACCCTAATTAGGTCAAAGATTACACGTGGAAGGCTCTCCAAGCGTCCTAGTCTTAGATTGGTTCAGATAACGCCACCTCATTAATGAATCACGTGTGGTACACATGTCAGTTTTGCTCCTAGCTTTGCTAGATCACGGATTTTGCTCCCTCAAGTCGCTCAACATTATTTTCTACACAAAATAACTTCCAAGGCATCCATTCTTCTAAATAGGTTAAAACACAATATATTCATCTAAAAGCAGACCTATTTGACACAAAAGACACACAATTCATTATACAAATAAGGCCAAAATAACTCCCTTTTGGAGAGTTATCAGATACCCCCACTCCAATGTCCCCTACACGAACGCGTTGGATCATTGCGTTTGTATCAAAATACAAAGTGGTTCATATCCATAGTGTCAGCAGAATAAGGTACCTAGCCTTATTCCTATACTATAGACCCTTTAGTTTGTAACTAGAACAACGATCCTCGTATGTCCCCACATACTAGTTCAAGTCTCATACTAACAGCCTAGGATGTTTAGTTTATTGGATTATGGTTATTTAGGCAAAACATACACAATACTAACAATAATAAGTGAAAAATACATCAAATATCATTTTATTAATGTTCAATCAAATGTTACATTTACTATCCACGAGTTTTAGGACATAAAACCCAACAATGGCCTCATTGACTTTTGTTTTTGAGGCATGGGATTAACATGAGGCTTTTTGTTTTTCAAAACATTAAGGCTAAACTCTCCTAGTGTGCTAGAAAGGTTAAACATGAGAAGCTTAGACTCAAGAAAATTTTGTAAAGAAAAAGACTAGTGGAAATCCTATGAGTAGAAAACAAATAGGTTGTGACGGCGACACTATATGAGATAGAAATAAGCTCTAGTTATCATCATCAAGGACTTAAAAGAAAACTCAAATGAAAGGATATTCATTTAACACTTTTTTTTTCAAGCCAAAAAGTATTCATAAAGTTGATTTTTTTTTTCAAAATTTCATAAATTCAGCAAATGGACCCTAAACTCTCCTAGTGTGCTAGAAAGGTTAAACATGAGAAGTTTAGACTCAAGAAAAATTTGTAAAGAAAAAGACTAGTGGAAAGCCTATGAGTAGAAAACAAATAGGTTGTGACGGCAACACTATATGAGATAGAAATAAGCTCTAGTTATCATCATCAAGGGCTTAAAAGAAAACTCAAATGAAAGGATATTCATTTAACACTTATTTTTTCAAGCCAAAAAGTATACATAAAGTTGATTTTTTTTTTCAAAATTTCATAAATTCAGCAAATGAACAACAGAAGATTTTTTTTTCCAGAAAACTCAAACACCCAAGTTATTCTAATCCCATCTAACAGCAAATCAACACTAAACTAATCGAGAAACAAAAACTAACAACTAACTATTCAAGAAAAAACATAAAAATAGCAACTTAAACAAGAATTAAACTATAAAATAGTAAACTAATCCTGCTCTAAAAACAAAAACAGGAACTAAAAAAAAAACATAAACAAAACAGTTTTAAAAGTGTAGGCGAGCAACAAACTCCCATATTCCTCCTCTGAGGAACTCTTTTCAACTTCTTCATCTTCATCATTAGACTCTTTGTTGTCTTGAGGCAGCAGGCTTTAAGGAAAGTCAGGAAAAACAGGAGCGATGCTCGGGGTGATAGAGAGATAAAACTCTCTAATTGCTTCATATCTTTCCTTCGCATAGACCCAATAAGTTTTCAATTTATCTTCAATGCAGTCTAGCTGGCAGAAACAAAATCCAAGGGCCTCGGATGATAGTGTAGGCCCTGAAACTGGAATATGTGGTGGAGGTGAAGCATGTGTCAGCCTCGGAGATAGAGTAGCATGGGAGGTAGAAGCTTTATCTTTTCTTTATGCAATGTTTTGTTGCAGCTTCCCAATCAAAAGCATGTCAATGGTAGACTTGAAAAATTGTCGTTCCTCATCCTTTCCAGGAACAATCTTGACTCTCTGACATAGCTGAGTTATGAGAGACCCAAAAAGTAGCTTTTCTGCTCTCTTTCTCCCACAGGATAGAATCTCTTCTCTAATGATGCTCCCAATATTAATTTTCAACCTCTTCATTATGTTGTAGAGAAGCATGACCCTCACTACTGAAATTGTGCTATAACGGGTGGTGGGCATCAACCTGTTTTTAATGAATTGAAGCCAAACTGTTGGTTCAGGCTTTAGGTCGCTTGGCACTAAAGACTTCACTTTAGTCTGAGATTCTTTCCGTTGGACTCCCTTCCTGACCATTATTTTCAGCGCTTCCTTCATTTGCTTGGTCGAAGGGTTCTTAATAGCATCATTTCCTCTCGTATGCATAGGAGCCTTGATCTGATAGACCCTGTTTATATCAACTGAAGAGAAATTCACCATCTTCCCTCGTACAATCGCCAAACTCATGCTTTCTTCCCTCATCCCTGCATAAAATGCTCGAACTAGAGGCACCACAACGTCTTGAGGGTGAGCAAAAAATCTTGCCATTTGTATTGAGTAATGACCTTGGACACAAAGTTAGGCACGGTACCCGCTCGATTTGAAAATCCCTTCTCATTCAAAAAGTCTCGTTTCCTCATAATCTCCATCTTCTCTTGGAAATTCACATCTTTAAAAACCTCGGGGAATGGATTCTTTGGCGATGTAACTTTTGGCTTGGTTGGTGTGGGAGGTACAGGAGAGGCGTCCAAAGACCTAGTCCTCAGCCTCTTTGCAAATATAGGATCATTTTTGTTCTTGGTCCTCCTCTCAGGTCGAATTTCTCTCTTCCTTCTTTTCCTCAATGCTGAAGAAATTGGAACTTGGTCATCGTCCAATTCCTTTACCTCGAAGTCTGCTTCGGTCTCACTCTCACTAGAGGTCTTAGCCTCTTTTTCTTCAATTTTCTTTTCATCTTCTTTTTCTTCCGAAGAAAAACTTCCAGCACTTGGTGAAGTTCCCCTAGTGTCATATTCAAACAATGGATCAAGGGACTCATCACCTTGCTGATCATCTAAAGCTTTAGCCTGGCCTTCATCAGAATGCTGCCCAAATGCAGTTGTATTCTGCCTTCTGCTGTCTTCTTCGTTTTCTTTTTCAGGTTCTTCCTCAACTAGTCCTTCAAGAGCCTTTCCTTCCTCTTCTTGCAGCTCTTGACCATTTGAGCATTGTGCAAAGGCTCAGAGGTTGTAAGGAATTCCTCGGCCTCTTTCTTTCGGTTTTCTTCTTCCCGAAGGGCTTCACGTCTCGATTTCTCTTCCTCGAGGAGTTGGAGTTCAGCATCCAACCTCCTTAGTTTTTCATCTTCTTCTCTTGCCTTCTCGACCTCAATTCTCTCTTTATCTTCTCTGAGTGCCCTCTCAGCTTCTTGTTTTTCTTCTTCTTTTCTCTTCTCGGCTACTTCCTTTTTCTTTTCATCTTCATCTCTTTTTCTAGTAATTTCTTCTTCAGCCCTCATGCACCGAAGCTCCCTTAACCACTCTTCCTTCTCAACCCTCAGCTTACTTATTGCATGTTATTCAGCCCAATACCCTTCAGCAATCACCAGGGCTTGTGCAACAGCATGCCATACCATGTTCTCAAAGACATCTGTTGGCATCCTCGCTTTCATAAGAGGCTAAATTTCTAGGGGCTTTTCAATCTCGAATGTCTTTTCCCTGCACAAGGTAGAGTCGGTTAAAGAACTAGAATTTTTACTCATCGAAACTTCCCCTTGTCGTGAGCTTTCTTCTGCCTTATGAATTAATTCTTCAACTTCACGCAATCTTGCTTCCTCCTTTATTTTTGCACGTCGCTTGGCTCCCAAATCCTAGATCATCACGTACAATTCCTTGAAACGCTTCTTCAGAGGTTGATCCACGATTCTCTACGTGTAGTGGAAGTTGTCAGTGGGTGTTGGGTTCCTAGAGTGAGTAAAAATATGGTGTAAAAAGACTCTAGAACTTTGTGCAAGTATACACAGTCCGCAGCAACTAATAAGTATTATCAATCCAAGGCCTGAACTAGCTTCCACTTTATCTATTTTGTATAACTCTATAATGATTTGAAAGATTGTAAAAATGATTGGTTTTTATAAGAATAATGTTGAAGCAAAAGAAATGACAAAAAAAAAAATAATCAATTAGGCGGACAGATTAGAAACAGGCACTGGTCAGGATTTAGTAATTGTTTTAAAAGATGCTCTAGCAATATTATTGATCATGCAAAACTCTCGCAGTCTTATTAGCAGATTCCTCCCGGAACTCCGGATCTTTTGGAATGTGTTTCAACCCCAATGAACTACTACCGATCAAGCACTAGGCAACTGGCTATCCCTAGCTCAGTCACTGGCGTTCACCAATGCACAATGATCTAGTGTGATTAATCGCCACACACTCCCTAAATCATCTCTGAAACTAGAGAGAGGTATTCATACCGGCTGGCCAGGCGGGCACAAAATGTAAATGAGCACAACAATCAATCAAGATGCATTAATCAATATTTATTACTAGAATTAAGCACGACAATCACATTGTTCCCTAACCAACGCCTAAGCTACTTAGTTCATAAGATGCATGGAAACACAAGTTACAATCTGAGTAGGCACGCCCATAATCACAAGATAATAAAAGTAAATATTATTCTCCTCAATCAGCTTGCGAATGATGGTTTTCTTGATGGTCTCCAATCTTCTCTCTATTCGGCTCCCAAGGGTGGAAGTAACCTTTCCAAGAATGGAATGCTTCTCCCAGAGATGGAATGTTCCTCCCCACGGGTGGAATGAATTTGACTTGGGCGGCTACCTCCTTTTATGGAGTTGAGGAAAGCTTGAATTAGGTTGACCTAGACACGTGGATGGCTCTCCTTGCTCCTTTATCCCGAAAATAACTCAACAGAAGTCAGTTCATTAAGTTGGCTAACGAGCTGTGACGTGGCAGTTTTGCTCCCAACTTTGCTGCAACACAGAATTTGCTCCCTCCAGTCGCTCAACAACATATTCTGCATAAAATAATTTCCAAAGCTTCCATTCTTCCAAATTGGTTAAAACATATAATATCTATCTAAAAGCAACCCTATTAAACACAAAAGACACACAAATCCCTATAGAATTAAGGCCTAAATAACTACCTTTAGGATAGTTATCACACCCCCAAACTTGAATTACTGCACATCCCGAGCAATACTAACCAACCTTCCCTTAATAATTCAAAACGTTAGACAAAGAATAGCTTAATCAAACCAGACAGTCCAACACTACCTTCAACCTTTACCTGAGCACTCTGCAAAACCAAGGTCTGCTGCAGCAAAACAATTCCTCTGGCATGGACAAATAATCACCACTTTTAACTCAATTCTAAGAACTTGCCACAACCTAGCTCTATTATCAGACATTTAAAACACATTTTCAAGGGGTTTATATTTTTGTTTTTCAGACTTAAAGGAACCCTACAGTCATAAGCTTTTTAGAATGGGATGACCCACTTTATGGTGTTGTATACCCTTGCCTCAGACTCATCACAAACTAGACTAAATACTCTTTGTAAAGCTCAAGAATTCTTAGTTATTCTATCTCTTGCCCCTCAGAATGACAACATTTTATGATGAAGCTCACCTAAGTTCTGGGAGACATAAAAACTACTAGATTATCATTCATCCTTCAAAACTCTTGCTCCATGAATTTTCTCAGCAAAATTTTCAACAATCAATTTTTCTCAGCAAATAATTTTTCCCATTTTTCCTATTTCCCAGGTTATTTTTTTACACGAAGACAAACTGTGGGTATCACAAATGTCCCCGGTTACTCAACAACCTAGCAAAATCTTAACCGAAGGAGAGGAATGCTCGAGCAAAACAATTGGAGTAGCAAAAAGTCCCCCAAACTTGAATTATTCATTGTCCCCAATGAATCATAAATTTTGAAATTATACCCCCAAACTTACATTTTTCTATTTGAATTTTCAATCTAAGTGTGGGACTAGAACTAAGCGTAAAGTGGATCATATAAGTCGACACTACCTCCAGAATCTTCTTTGCCGCAGCAACAGACCAGGCTATAAGAAATGCTCCAGCAAAAGATTTCTGGAGATCAGAATACCTTGATCTAATTAAGCTTAACCAGCCCAAGCTTCAAAAATTTAGAAGAAAATTAGTTAAGTTAGAGTTACTCAGTGCTATAGAATGGAAACAACTTCTGGAAATTTCATTAAAATCATAAAAAAAACATTACAAAGCAGATATATTTTTTTTAGAAGCAGAAAAATTAAAAAGAAGCAAACCAAACAGCACAGAAAAGAAAGTTGAAAATGCGCGAGCAAACAAAAATCGAAAAACAAAAATCATGCTCGCTCAGGGTCTCTTTGTCCGTCAATCCTCCTGACCCTGCTCATTCTCATTATCCTCTTCTCCTCTCTCAACAGGTGGGGGTGGAATCCAGGGGTTCAATAAATCTTCAGGGAATGCTGGAAGGGTTGGATATGTGATAGCGAGCATAGCTAGCTATTTTTACTTATTTAATTTAGCTAGTCTTTTATGATTTATTGGCCATTTTATTGCACTTAATTGTTTATTTTGTAGGAATGCGTTGATTAGAGCTAAAACGTGGAATTAGAGTTAATCGGGTGGTTGGGATGCGAAAATATGCCAAAGAACCGGAAAGTTCAAGCAACAAGGAGCCAAGAGAGGGCATTCTGCCCATCAGCGTCGAGACGCCACTCTTGGAGGGTCTCGACGCTGGTTTTCCTTAATTACAAGAGGCGGCAGCGTCACAGCGTCGAGACGCTATGACAATAGCGTCTCGACGCTACCGTTTTCCCTTATTCAGAACGCGTGTTTTAGAGGCAGCGTCGCGACGCTGTCGCAAATTTTCCTATTTAACTTTCTTTTCTTGCTACGGATTGGGGGAGGCCAAATTGAGAGAATTGAACCCTAATTTCAACTAGAGACCTACTGTGGGAGCTGAAGCAAGGAGGAGGACCGGAAATCTCACTTGGCGTAGATATCGAGACGGGGACGTGCCGGGATCGACGACATTAAGTGTTTTCTTTCCTCTTACTTCTCTTTAGCTAGATTTTATGGTTTTTTTCATGTTTAGTTGAGCTTGTAATGACATGTATGAGTAGCTAAACTTGTAGCTTAGGGATTGATGTAGTTGATTTAGTTTATGGATTGATTTATGGTTTAAGTTGTGCAATGGTTATTATGTTTGTAATCTTGATTTAATGCTTTCAATTAATTGGCCATTAATTGGATGATCTAAGTGTTAATTCTTGCTCGGGAGAGGGGATTTAGCATAGACTTGTTCAAGATTGCATGACTAAAGTTTATTTTCTAATTTTTTGACGGTTTTTAGATTAACTTTAGAATTGGTCAAAAGATCTCATTGTCTTGCATGTTAATAAACTTAGATAGGGATATCAAGTTGATTAATTTGCATGAGAATCAATTATACTCGGGAGAGGTAGTTGTGATTAAAGGGTCTTAGGCTCATAATTCCATTGTGCATAATAACTTCTTCCTTAAAATCAATCCTAGACTAAATTGGCGAAATCAATTCCCTAAGTGTTTTCTCAATTGCATATCCATTGTTTGTTTGTTTTGATCTAGTTTTCTTTCAATCAATCATCACTTTGTGTTCCCTAAATAAAATTGAGCAAGATAATTTGCAATAATCGATTTAGCTTAAAAATCCAATCTAGAGGACGACACTCGTTTATACGAACACTTTATTATTACTTGACCCGTGCGCTTGCAGTAAGAAAAATTCCACATCAAGTTTTTGGCGCCGTTGTCGGGGATTGGAACATTTAGTTAGATTGATATTGTGAAAAAATTGTTTAATCTTAATTTAGGGTGTATTTTTACTTTTCTAGGTTGCTTGCAATTTTTTTCCTTATTTGTTTTTCTTTCCATATTTGTTTTTCTAGTTTAGTTTTTCTTTTAGTTGTGTAATCTTTTCCTTATTTGTTTCTTGTTTTCCTTTTTAGATTATTCTTTCCTTATTTGTTAGTTTCCTTATTTGTGTTTGTCATATTTATTTTTTTTGCATCCCATATTAGGTTATTTTGTTTTCCTTGTCTAGATTATATTTTCCATATTTAGATTAGTTGTTTTCTTTTCTTTGTTTCTTTCCATAATTGTTTTCTTTCCTTTTTAGGGTAGTTTTGTTTTTGTATGCGTAGTAGTAGAGAATTGATACCGTTGGATCCCGAGATCGAAAGAACAATTCATAGGATTCGAAGAGAAAATAGAGAAATTATTCAAATGGTTGACCAAAATCCACCTGAGGAGCCTAGGCCTATTAGAGACTACTTTCAGCCCGTGTTTCAGAGGCAACAATCGGGGATCGTCTATGCCCCGATCAATGCCAACGACTTTGAGCTGAACATCGGTCTCATTCAGATGACTCGAGATTGTGCATATAGAGGATCGCCCACCGAAGACCCAAATTCTCATCTAAAATCGTTTTTAGACATTTGTGGGAAGGTAAAAATAAATGGAGTTTCTGAGGATGCTATTCGCTTACGCTTATTTCCTTTTTCTTTGCAGGATAAAGCACGAGATTGGTTGCAAGCTATTACCTCTGGGAGCATCACCACTTGGGATGCTTTGGTCCAGGCCTTTTTAAAGAAAATTTTCCCTCCTGCAAAGACGGTCAAGCTGAGGACCGAGATTGGGACATTCCAACAACAATATGATGAGCAGCTGTTCGAGGCCTGGGAGCGATTTAAAGAGCTACTGAGGAAGTGCCCTCAGCATGGATACCCCGACTGGCTTCAGGTTCAATTGTTTTATAATGGTTTAACTCATAGTACAAAAACGATTGTTGATGCAGCTGCAGGTGGGACTCTGTTGTCCAAGACCGTGGAAAATGCTCGCACACTTCTAGAGGATATGGCCACCAACAACTATCAGTGGCCATCTGAGCGGTCCACACCTAAAAAGATTGCTGCTGGAGTGTTTGAGGTTGACAAGGTAAGTGCACTCCAGGCCCAGATGACCTCCCTTGCTAATGCTTTTATGAAATTTTCAGGTACAGGGAGTGCATAGTCAATTGAATCAGTTGCTGCATTAGCATCTAGACCTCAAGAGGAGGCCATTGAACAGGTTCAGTATGTATCAAATTCTAATTTTAGGGGATATAATAATAATTCCACACCTACACATTATCACCCTAATAATAGGAACCATGAAAATTTCTCTTATGCTAATACTAAGAATGTTCTTAATCCACCTAATTTTGCCCCTCAAACTCAAGAAAATAAAAAGTTAGAGGATCTTGTTGGAGCTTTCATTGTAGAGTCAAGTAACAGGACAACCAAGTTAGATGAGGCAGTCATTGCCATCAACTCAACAGTGAATGGCCACAGTGCTGCCATCAAGAACATTGAGACTCAGCTGGGACAGTTGGTAAGTGTTGTAAGCACCATGAATAAAGGTAAGGCCCCAGCTGAGCAGGAGAAAACCCAGATGGAGTACTGTAAAGCAATCATTGTGCACCAGGAGGAAGCTGAAGAGGAGCCTGAGTCTGAGGATTATGACACTCCTACTGGGGAAGTTGAGGAGGACACAACATTTGATGAGGCTGAAAAGCCTGAACCTGAGCCTCCTATTCCTTTTCCTCCCTTGATGGTCCTCAAAGACAAGAAAAAGAACAATCAGGTTCAGTTTGACAAATTTATGAATGCTTTTATGAATCTGAACATTAATATTCCTTTTGCAGAGGCGTTAGAGATGCCACAGTATAACAGGTTCATGAAGGAATGGTTAACAAAGAAGCGAAAGGAAAAGAAGGTTGACACGGTATATCTTGCTTCCACATGCAGCACTAGAGTCCAACAGAAGGTACCTGAAAAAGTAGCAGACCTAGGGAGTTTTTCTGTTCCTTGTAGCTTTGGTACTTATTCTTTCAGAGCATTATGTGATTTAGGTGCTAGCATTAATATTATTCCTCTATCTTTGTGCAAAAAGCTAGACATAGGTGAGATTAAATCTACTCTTGTAAAGCTCCAATTGGTTGATCAGTCTGTGGTTAGACCAGTTGGCATTGTAGAAAATGTTTTAATCAGAGTAGGTAGATTTTTCCTCCCTATTGATTTGTATGTTATGGATATGATAGAAAATCCTTCAATGCCTGTCATATTAGGAAGACCATTCCTCGCTACTGGGCGAGTGATTACTGATATTGAGCGTAGGGAGCTCACTGTGAGAGTCAGGAATGAAAAAGAAATATTTAAAGAAGTTGAAGACTCTAAGGGACACTCTAAAGTGCTTTTCATGGGCTACAAGAAAGATACAAGAAAGAGCACCGCTGTTGGATTCACAGAACATAAGCCTCCTTGAAGCACGGTCAACATGTCGAGCTAATGACGTTAAACAAGCACTTATGGGAGGCAACCCAAGTAAGTGTAGTTGTGCTTTTCTGATTGCTTTTGATTTATTGTTTGTTTTTGTGTTTTAGGTCTTGGTTCCAGTTTCTCCTTTGCTTTCAAGCTTCCATGAGAAGGTTATCATCATTCCAGGACAGTATTGTTCACTCCTTTCATTCTTCTATTGTTCTCATGCTTGACTATGTCTTATTTTCTTTATACATTGAGGACAATGCATCTTTTAAGTCTGGGGGTGGATTAGCATGTTTGTGGAGCCCTTGAGCAATATGGTTGTTGGATCGGTATGGCAACCCTAGAGGGAGGGTGAATAGGGTTTAATTAAACTTTTTCCTAAATTGACCCAATTAAACTAATTAACACACTTTTTATAAACAATAAGAGAAATTCAATTTATGCAACAAATAAGAACAAAGTAAAGCAGGCAATAAATTGCTTAAATTAATTGCAAAAATAAAAAGGAAAGAGTTAGAGAAGAAGACACCGTAATTTTATAGTGGTTCGGTCAAACTTGACCTACTCCACTCCCCAAGCGCCTCTTGGGAATTTGAATAAAAACCTTTTGACTCTTTCCACGGATTAGAGCCCAACCGTTACACCACCGCTCCTTTTACGGGTTCAAGAGCAAACCCAATCCTTTCCACGGGTTAGGATCAAACCGTTACAAGTGATGGAATTTTTGGATAACACAATACAACTCTCAATAGAGTAGATTTACAAATTTGAGCACTCAACAATGTTGGGTTTTATGCCCTAAAACTCGTAGATAGTAAATGTACATTTGACCGAACATTAATAAAGTGATGTATTATTCAATGTTTGTATTATATCTTGTCTTGCTAAACCTAATCCAATAAACTAAACATCCATGGCTAATATAATGAGACTTGAACTAGTATGTAGGGACATGCGGGGATCAATGTTCAAGTTTTAGCCTAAAGGGTCTGTAGTATAGGGATAAGGCTGGGTACCTTATCCTGGTGACACTATGGATACGGCCCGCTTTGTATATTGATACAAACGTAGTGATCCAACACGTTCATGTGATTGACATGCGAGTGGGGGTATCCTGTGCAATGAGTTTGCACAAAGACCGGACCGCGAAATAGTTAACCACTAACTATAACACCGTTGGTTAGCTCGGTTTCTATTTCACTAGGATGACCTAGGCAACTTGGCCTTAATCCTGAGTGGATTATGGACTCCTGTCCATGAGGGATTGTCCTTTGATTTGTACGGGTGAGAGTGGCCAGTTCGCCGACTCAATAAGCCTACCATTTTGGGGACAAGACCGAATGGGGAGCTGGGAACGTAGTCTTACAAGATGGAATTCACTCCTTCCTGATATGAGGGTAAGTAGAGGTGTGTTCCCTTAAGTGGTGTCTCCGGGTCTTGAACAAAGGGCCCTACCCTCTTTATGGCACGAGAGGGTTTTCTGTTTGATGGTTGGACCACAAACAGGTTGTTCATTAGAGGAGCACTGGTACTTAAGGACCAAGAGGTAGTCCAGGGGTAAAACGGTAATTTGACCTAGCTGGGGTACGAACACACGTGAAGGGCTAACTTGCTGCTGACGGTCAATATCCGTGGACACAGAAATATATCTGCAGTGAGAAGAGTGCAGCTGTGGTTCTTTAGTGGAGTGAACCACAGTTAACGAATATTGATTAACTTGGTTAATGAGTTTAACCAACTAATCTCACATCGTTGGAGCTTCTGATCTGTAGGTCCATTAGGTCCCACCGGTAGCTCATTTGGGGCGTTGAGGTAAAATTCTAAGGATGGATTGAATATTCGAAGGTGTTCGAATATTATACTAAAATATGAATTTGGTTCATATTAAAAACTATAGGTTAAAAATTAATATGCATTGGATGTATATTAATACTATAGTTATGAGAGAGAAAATAGTAATTGAATATGTGATGTTCAATTTTATTTTATTAATTAATTAATTTCTTATTAATTAATTGATTTAGTTTAATTAAATTTGATTTAATTAAACTATAAGATAAAAGGGATGTTAATTTAAATAGGATTTAAATTAAAGTTATTTTAATTAATTTTAGATTAATTAAAAGATAATTAATTGTAATTTGAATTTAAGTTTTTTCAAATTATAATTAATTAAAATATCAGATAACTGAAATATCAGTTATCTGATATTTTAAATAATCAGACGTGGTCAGGGGAGTTGCTAACTTAACTCCCTATTCTCACGCCTGACCTTTCCCATCCATCGCTCTCTCCTTTTCTCTCAATTGATCTGTGGCAAAAAGTTTTGAGAGAGAAAAAGAGAATCCAGAGAAAAATCCTTAGAGTCTGTTGAGTTCCCACAAGCTCCCAACGCGTATCCTGCTGAGAATACTGGTGAAGCCTCGTGGTGGTGATTTTCAAGCAAGACCAAGAAAGATTGCTGCTGTAATTTTGGGAGAAAAACAGAGAATTTGGCGAAAAACTTCAAGGATTTCTTCAAGGGTAAAGTTTTCTTAAACTAGGGTCAATAGGACCCAATTCTAGATTAGATCTAGGATTAATTCTCTGATTTTATGCATGCTTGTGTCTGGTTTTACAGCAAGTTTTATCTATTATTGTTGCTGTAAATTTCATGTATTTTATCCCAACGTATTGGTATTTTTGTTCTTAAATTAATCCGGGTTTTAAAGGTTTTGTATGATTTTCCGCTGCGCAAGGGCTTTCATCCCTTCAATTGGTATCAGAGCCAAGTTTGGATTTTAATTTAGGAATTACAATTTACGTTGGTTTTTTAGGTGGGATTTGCATTATGAATGTTTAATTTTGCGATAAACTGTTTAGGTTTAATTTGGCCATAGATTTACCGCATTTTTACTTGATTTGATCATGTAAGGCCCCTGTGTTTTTGGGCAAAATTGTGTAAATCGAGTCTGTACAGTCCGGGTCTCAGTTAGGCTTGAAAATCGATGAAGATCGCAGAAGAAATTGGTGAATTTCATGAAGAACAGCCGCTGTTCTGCCCAGGAATCAGCTCCAGACGCAACAGCGTCGGGACGCTTAGCCTTGTGCGTCTCGACGCTGTCGCGATTCCACGCTCCAGACGGTTGAAATCGCGCCAGCGTCGGGACGCTTTCTTCGCAGCGTCTCGACGCTGTCACGATTTCGTGCGGCGCCAGGATTTTCGCGAAAACAGACGTGGTGCCCTAATTTGGCCGGTTCGGTTCGAGCGTTTTGGGTCAGTTGGGACCGGTTCGGTCCGGTTTGACCCGTTTTGGGTGCGGTTCGAGTTTTTCAAGTCCGGTTCGAAGTGGTTCGGGTCGGTTCAAGGCTATTAGACCGGGTTTGGAGCTGCAGAATTATGTAATAGGATAGATTTATTGCTTTATTAATGTAATTTTGCTTTAATCTATCCTAGGGGCCAATTAAATCGGTTTATTCGCTATTTAAATGCTTTATGGATGTCATTTAAATTTAATCCCACCTTAGGATATAAAGCATGCTCATGCATTTGTGAATGTTATAATGAGATTATAATATATGTTTGAAATGCATGGTTTGATTTTCATGATTTGTTTAATATATAGTAGAGTTATATTAAATTCATGAAAATGGAATAGTATGATGCATGCAATTACATAGTTTTAATATAAGAGTTATATTAAAAATTATTTGTTTGCAGCATGCTAAGGTTATTTTCCATTATTGGCTATAATAAAGTTGTTTATTATTTAAATGGAAATCAAATTGCATTGAGCATGATACATCCATAGATTAATATAAGGGTTATATTAATTATCATGCAATGCATAGTACTATAGTTTAAAATTTCATTAACTTGAATATGATTGTTAATTGTTTTAAAAACTATAGTATGCATGATTATAGGGCTAATCATTATAAAATTTTGAAATAGTTTAAAAATTTATGATTAGAAACCGTCAATCTATAATCAAGATATGCATGTTCACATAGGATCTTAGGTTAAAATTAAATTAATTTTAATGGGTTAAAATTAATTAGACCTAAGATCATTTTTCTAATAGGATTAGAAGATCTTACTTAGTTTTAAAATAGTTTTAATGAACTAAGTAGGACGAACATTCCTAAGATTATAAGGGAACTCTACCAGTGAAGTTCTGTCTAAGGATTGGAGGTATTTAAGTTGACGGTAAACGGAACACCTCCTACCTGGGAACTGATCTGGAATACCGGAGTTGAATTAATCTTAGGTTAATGTTAGAATAATGTCACTAGGTTAATTAAATTGGTTTAATACACCTAGACATTAGGTCTTATTATAATAGTTATAATAGGACTAGACTTAGATAAATGACTTAGCCGGATTTATCTAGGTTTAATCAAACCCTAAAATTAATATTCAGTTACTTTAGTGGGAGGAAAATTACAAAACTTAATTTAAATTGAGTTTTGCTCCTACGTCCTCGTGACGTTCACACCGTGAGATCCATGTTCGGCTTCGTGTCGTCGTAGAGCGGCCTCCCTTCGGAGAGTGTTTGCATGGGTCAATACCAAGGTGAATGGGGAAAGTGACTATAGTAAGTGGGAGCGGGACACGTGTCAACGTATCCTTCGGTCTCCACCCCTAGGTCACAACGTGAGATTCCTATGATCCGCCTGCGTGTTGCCCTGGAGCAACCACCCCTTCGGAGGGCCTGATCATAGGATTCGGAACACCGTGAACTCCTGAAAAGGATAGGATCACTTAGGCTAATTACCAACAGTTGTCTTTCCTAACGGTAGCCTGTTGGTGCGTGCCTCTGGGATCTGAAAGTGGGAGGGTTACACTTACGGGGAGGAGTTAATTTGTTAACAAATCCTTGACCGAACAACGGTGGTTAATGTCTAATGGAATATGAGTTATTCTGGTATTAGAAATTGACTGAGAAGAGTCTCATTTTAGAGGAGGAACAACTGATCACCCTTCGGTGGTTGTTCTTCTAAACCTCTAAAGCATCGTTGCGAAACACAATCATAGTTTTATTAGGGTTCTTTGATTGACTGTTTGCAAAATTGATTGGATGTATGCAATTGTTTGTATTGCTTGTGTGATGGGTTAAGGCAAAGATAACTAATACGGTCACTTGTTTGTTTTTCAGCAATGTCTTCCTCTATAATATCCCTTCTTAAAAACGAACAACTTACCGGCGAAAATTTTCCCCAATGGAAATCAAACCTCAATACAATTCTCGTGGTTGAGGATTTAAGATTCGTCTTAACGGAGGAATGTCCTCCCGTTCCCCCTCGCACTGCCTCTCAGGCAGTTAAAGACGCCCATGAACGCTGGACCAAGGCCAATGAAAAGGTCAAGGTCTATATATTGGTCAGCTTGTCTGAAGTTTTGGCCAAGCGTTATGAGAACGTGGCAACTGCCAGGGAAATTATGAATTCCCTGCAGGAGATGTTTGGACTTCCGTCCTACCAGCTCCACCACGATGCCTTGAAGAATGTCTTCAATGCCAAGATGTTGGAAGGTCAATCTGTTCGGGAACATGTCCTGGACATGGTTAACCAGTTCAACACAGCTGAGGCAAATGGCGGGGTAGTCTGCGAGCGCAGTCAGGTTGCGTTCATCCTTCACTCGCTCCCGGCGAGCTATCTGTCTTTCAGGACGAACGCGAGCATGAATAAGATTCAGTTCAACCTGACTACCCTCCTCTCGGAGTTACAGATTTACGAGTCCCTGCAAAAGAGCAAGGGAAAGAATGTGGTGAAAGGAGAGGCCAATGTGGCCCATTCCAAGAAAAAGTTCCTGAAGGGTTCATCCTCAGGGACTAAATCTGTACCCCAGGCTTCTTCATCGAAGCAGATCCAGAAGAGGAAGGGAGACAAGGGGAAGGCTCCTGCACAGGCTGTGCAAGGGAAGGGGAAGGCCAAGGTCGTGGCCGATAAAGGTAGATGCTTCCACTGCAATGCAGATGGTCACTGGAAGCGCAACTGTCCCCGCTACCTTGCTGAGAAGAGAAGAGAAAAAGAAGGTAAATTCGATTTACTTGTGTTAGAGACTTGTCTCGTTGAACATGATGAGTTTGCCTGGATACTGGATTCGGGAGCCACTAATCATGTTTGTTCTTCTTTTCAGGGAAATAATTTCCAGCAGCTGGCAGAGGGTGAAATGACGCTCAAGGTCGGAACGGGAGACGTCGTTTCAGCTCGTGCAGTGGGAGCTGCAAAATTATTCTTTAGAAATAGGTTTTTAATTTTAGAGGACTTGTATTTGGTTCCTAGAATTAAAAGGAACCTAATTTCTGTTTCAGCTTTATTAGAACAATGTTATACTGTTTCATTCTTGCTTAACGAAGCTTTAATTTTAAAGAATGGAGTTTACATTTGTTCAGCTAAGCGTGAGAATAATTTATTTGTGTTAAGACCAAATGATGCAAAGGCCATTTTAAATCATGAAATGTTTAAAACGGCTGAAACGCAAAACAAAAGGCAAAAAGTTTCTCATTTAAGTAACAACACGTATCTTTGGCATCTTCGTCTTGGCCATATTAACATCGATCGGATCGATCGTTTGGTTAAAAATGGGCTTCTAAGTGACATAGAAGATACATCTTTACCACCCTGTGAATCGTGTCTCGAGGGTAAAATGACCAAGAGGCCTTTTACTGGAAAAGGTTATAGGGCCAAAGAACCACTTGAACTAATACATTCGGATCTTTGTGGTCCAATGAATGTAAAGGCTCGAGGTGGTTATGAATATTTCATCTCTTTCATAGATGATTATTCTCGATACGGTTACTTATACCTGATGGACCATAAGTCTGAAGCTCTTGAAAAGTTCAAAGAGTTTAAGGCTGAGGTAGAAAATCTGTTAGGTAAAACAATTAAGACACTTCGATCAGATCGAGGTGGAGAGTATTTGGATCAGCGATTCCAGGACTATATGATAGAACATGGAATCCAATCACAACTCTCAGCACCTGGTACACCTCAGCAAAATGGTGTATCAGAAAGGAGAAACAGAACCTTGTTAGACATGGTTCGATCTATGATGAGCTATGCTCAATTGCCTAGCTCGTTTTGGGGGTATGCAGTAGCGACTGCAGTACATATTCTTAACAATGTTCCCTCAAAAAGTGTTTCTGAAACTCCTTTTGAGCTATGGAAGGGACGTAAACCTAGTTTGTGTTACTTCCGTATCTGGGGTTGTCCTGCACATGTGCTAGTGACAAATCCTAAGAAATTGGAACCACGTATGAGATTATGCCAATTTGTTGGGTACCCGAAAGAAACGAGAGGTGGTCTTTTCTATGACCCTCAAGATAATAAAGTATTTGTATCGACAAATGCAACTTTCTTGGAGGAAGATCACATACGAAATCATCAACCACGAAGTAAGTTAGTATTAGGAGAAGCTACAGAAGGATCAACAAGGGTTGTTGATGAACCTGGTCCTTCAACAAGAGTTGTTGGAGAATGCAGTTCTTCTCGTCAATCTAGTCCTCCTCACGTAGTGGGAGAGCTTCGACGCAGTGGGAGGGTTGTGATATCCCAAGGTAATGAGCAAAAGGTTTGCAAACTGAATCGATCCATTTATGGGTTGAAACAGGCTTCTAGATCTTGGAATATTAGGTTTGATACTGCGATCAAATCTTATGGTTTTGACCAGAATGTTGATGAGCCTTGTGTATACAAGAAGATCAACAAGAATAAAGTAGCTTTCCTCGTACTTTATGTAGACGACATCCTACTCATTGGGAATGATGTAGGGTATCTGTCTGACGTAAAAGAATGGCTAGCAGCTCAATTCCAAATGAAAGATTTGGGTGAGGCCCAGTATGTTCTTGGGATCCAGATTATTCGGGATAGAAAGAACAAAACGCTAGCGCTGTCTCAGGCAACATATATCGACAAGATGTTGGCTCGATATTCGATGCAGAACTCCAAGAAGGGCTTGTTGCCTTTCAGGCATGGGGTTCACTTGTCTAAGGAACAGTCTCCTAAGACACCTCAAGAAGTTGAGGATATGAGACGGATTCCCTACGCCTCAGCCGTGGGTAGCTTAATGTATGCCATGCTATGCACGAGGCCTGACATTTGTTATGATGTAGGGATTGTCAGCAGATATCAGTCAAATCCAGGGTTGGACCATTGGACCGCCGTTAAAGGAATCCTCAAGTATCTTAGGAGAACGAGAGATTATATGTTGGTGTTTGGGGCTAAGGAGTTAGTTCTCACTGGATACACCGACTCTGACTTCCAAACTGACAAGGATTCTAGGAAATCTACGTCAGGGTCAGTTTTCACCCTTAACGGGGGAGCTGTAGTTTGGAGGAGTATAAAGCAGGGATGTATAGCAGACTCCACGATGGAGGCTGAGTATGTAGCTGCTTGTGAAGCAGCTAAGGAAGCTGTTTGGCTAAGGAAGTTCTTGACAGATTTGGAAGTTGTTCCAAATATGAACTTGCCCATTACGTTATACTGTGACAACAGTGGGGCAGTAGCCAATTCAAAGGAACCTCGCAGCCACAAAAGAGGTAAACACATAGAGAGGAAGTACCATCTAATTCGAGAGATTGTGCAAAGAGGAGATGTGGTCGTGACCAAGATCGATTCTGAGCATAACATTGCTGATCCGTTTACGAAGGCCCTCTCGGCTAAAGTGTTCGAGGGTCATCTAGACAGTCTAGGTCTGCGAGATATGTATATAGCGTAATCTAGGGCAAGTGGGAGATGTGTAATGGGTGTAAGGATGCCCTAGTTTATTGTATTTTGTATATTTACCTTTTATGTAATGTACAAATATACATGTACCGTTTCCAGCTTTGGATTATTTTGTATATACTTTCCCTGTAACTTGAGTTTTAGTTCAAGTGGGAGTTTGTTGGGTTTTATGCCCTAAAACTCGTAGATAGTAAATGTACATTTGACCGAACATTAATAAAGTGATGTATTATTCAATGTTTGTATTATATCTTGTCTTGCTAAACCTAATCCAATAAACTAAACATCCATGGCTAATATAATGAGACTTGAACTAGTATGTAGGGACATGCGGGGATCAATGTTCAAGTTTTAGCCTAAAGGGTCTGTAGTATAGGGATAAGGCTGGGTACCTTATCCTGGTGACACTATGGATACGGCCCGCTTTGTATATTGATACAAACGTAGTGATCCAACACGTTCATGTGATTGACATGCGAGTGGGGGTATCCTGTGCAATGAGTTTGCACAAAGACCGGACCGCGAAATAGTTAACCACTAACTATAACACCGTTGGTTAGCTCGGTTTCTATTTCACTAGGATGACCTAGGCAACTTGGCCTTAATCTTGAGTGGATTATGGACTCCTGTCCATGAGGGATTGTCCTTTGATTTGTACGGGTGAGAGTGGCCAGTTCGCCGACTCAATAAGCCTACCATTTTGGGGACAAGACCGAATGGGGAGCTGGGAACGTAGTCTTACAAGATGGAATTCACTCCTTCCTGATATGAGGGTAAGTAGAGGTGTGTTCCCTTAAGTGGTGTCTCCGGGTCTTGAACAAAGGGCCCTACCCTCTTTATGGCACGAGAGGGTTTTCTGTTTGATGGTTGGACCACAAACAGGTTGTTCATTAGAGGAGCACTGGTACTTAAGGACCAAGAGGTAGTCCAGGGGTAAAACGGTAATTTGACCTAGCTGGGGTACGAACACACGTGAAGGGCTAACTTGCTGCTGACGGTCAATATCCGTGGACACAGAAATATATCTGCAATGAGAAGAGTGCAGCTGTGGTTCTTTAGTGGAGTGAACCACAGTTAACGAATATTGATTAACTTGGTTAATGAGTTTAACCAACTAATCTCACATCGTTGGAGCTTCTGATCTGTATGTCCATTAGGTCCCACCGGTAGCTCATTTGGGGCGTTGAGGTAAAATTCTAAGAATGGATTGAATATTCGAAGGTGTTCGAATATTATACTAAAATATGAATTTGGTTCATATTAAAAACTATAGGTTAAAAATTAATATGCATTGGATGTATATTAATACTATAGTTATGAGAGAGAAAATAGTAATTGAATATGTGATGTTCAATTTTATTTTATTAATTAATTAATTTCTTATTAATTAATTGATTTAGTTTAATTAAATTTGATTTAATTAAACTATAAGATAAAAGGGATGTTAATTTAAATAGGATTTAAATTAAAGTTATTTTAATTAATTTTAGATTAATTAAAAGATAATTAATTGTAATTTGAATTTAAGTTTTTTCAAATTATAATTAATTAAAATATCAGATAACTGAAATATCAGTTATCTAATATTTTAAATAATCAGACGTGGTCAGGGGAGTTGCTAACTTAACTCCCTATTCTCACGCCTGACCTTTCCCATCCATCGCTCTCTCCTTTTCTCTCAATTGATCTGTGGCAAAAAGTTTTGAGAGAGAAAAAGAGAATCCAGAGAAAAATCCTTAGAGTCTGTTGAGTTCCCACAAGCTCCCAACGCGTATCCTGCTGAGAATACTGGTGAAGCCTCGTGGTGGTGATTTTCAAGCAAGACCAAGAAAGATTGCTGCTGTAATTTTGGGAGAAAAACAGAGAATTTGGCGAAAAACTTCAAGGATTTCTTCAAGGGTAAAGTTTTCTTAAACTAGGGTCAATAGGACCCAATTCTAGATTAGATCTAGGATTAATTCTCTGATTTTATGCATGCTTGTGTCTGGTTTTACAGCAAGTTTTATCTATTATTGTTGCTGTAAATTTCATGTATTTTATCCCAACGTATTGGTATTTTTGTTCTTAAATTAATCCGGGTTTTAAAGGTTCTGTATGATTTTCCGCTGCGCAAGGGCTTTCATCCCTTCAAACAAATGTATCGTCACATACAATAACACTCTCTCAAGAATAAGATGAAAAAAAAAATTGGAAGCTTGGAGAGAGCAACAATGGAAACTTTTTAGCTTGGAGGATTGTAAAAATGTAAAATTGTGTTGTAAAAATTTGGGGAGAAAGATGAGTTTAAAAAGAGAGGGAAATGGGGTAAAAAGTGAATTTAAATTTGGACCGTTGGATTTGAAGATAAAGAAAAATAAAGGGTGGAGATTAAAAGAAATTAAGAGTAAAAAGAAATTAAAATTAAAAAGAAATTAATAATAATACAAATAAAATTAAAATAAAACATTTTAACTTTTCAAAATCAAACTAACGGTAAAATTTGTTTTTAATATATAATAATATATATATATATATATATAAAAGTGAGTAAACGGTAAAAAGATTGATTTTTTTTTTTAATACTGTTACTCCCAACCAAGGTGTTAAAATTCGACCGACTCATCGAAATTTCGCTCGACATATCGAGATGTCGGTAGGCTCGACATTTATTTTTAAAAAAACTTCGTTTTTACCCAGATATCGACGACAGATGGAAATTATCGACGAAATGTCAAATATCGAGCGAATTCCAACGAAATATCGGATGCTTGCCCAAAAGCCCAAGGTTGGCTGGCCCAAATTGGATAGCCACTGGCCCACTACCACAGACATTTAGAGATTTACAAATGATTGTTTTATAAACTCACATTTCTATTTCCTTATCGATGTGGGACAAGCTTATATTCAAAAGAATATTATTTTTTTTCATTTCATTTTTCTCTTTATTTTATATTTCAATTTTATTTTATTTTATTTTGGGACCACAACCTGTTTTCTTTCTCTTCTCATTCTTTTTATTATTTTATTATTTTTACATAAGTTTTCATAGTTATTTTTTCTGTTTTGTTTTTTCTTTTTTTCTTTTTCTTTTTTATTTAATTTTTATATATAAATTGTCTACAATTACACCTAACTTTTTAATACATAAAATGATATATATTAGTAAGATAATATTTTACATTTTTTTTATTGATGTGTTTATACTTTGTAATATTTGTTTAAAATTATCCAATTGGTCTAAGTAATGTTTAGTCGTCCATTCAAATATAGTTATAGATGTTAAATATCAAGTAATTATTGTTTAATTAAGTAATTATAATTAAAATTTCATTCATTTAATAATTCAAACAATTTCTATCGATTGTCATAATTTTTTCAAAATCTTTGTTGGTATCAACATTTCTATCGAAATTTCAATATGTCTATTATATGTAACTTGAATAGATGGTTAAAAATGATTAATTGTAATATAATTAAATTTTCATTTAATAATTCAAACAATTTTCATCAATTTTCTTTTTTTTTTTCAAAATTCCTGCAAATATTGACATTTGAATCGATAATTCAATCTAAATATTATCTTACTTTTTAGATATGATTATCAAAAAGGGTCCATTGTAGTCTAATTAAGCCACAATTAAAGTTTCATTGACTAATTCAATCAATTTCCACAATTTCCGTAAATTTTTTCAGAATGTCTCTCGACATTTCCATCGACATCGATATTTCCGTAAAATCTGGACCTCGACATTTCCATCGACATCGACATTTTAAACCTTGCACCCAACGGACAGAAGCATTAAATGCTTTCTGTATTGTTTTTTTTTTTTTTTTAAACTGTTAGACTCAAAAACTTATATATAAAATAATATAAATATATATAATAAATATATGTTTAAATATTCAAAAGCCCATGTGGCACTCTCCCATTATTCCACGTGTCGACGTCGGATTGATCCATTGATGCTGACTCAGCCCACCACGTCATCGCCTCGGGTATTTTTCGTTAAAGCTTGTTTTGGCTATAACTTCTTCGTTTTAACTCCGATTTGAGTGATTCAAGAGGCGTTGGAATCATTGTTCCAAGCTTTACGCTATGAGCATATTAAAACACTAAAATTTTCAGTAATTAAAAATTGGGTTTGTTATCATCAAAATATTGATTAATTAATTAATTAAAATTAATTAATTTGAGATTAAGGGCCAAAAAGCCAACAATGGCTTGGAAAAATTCTCTTGTAGCGCCTTCCTTAGATTGGCATCACAATTCTTAACATACTTCCAGAAGTTTAAAGCTTGCCTCTCGGCAAACTCCTGCCTACTGGCCGAAAGTGCCAATTGTTCTAAAATCGTGTTGATGCCGTAGACAAGTCCACCCTAACGTGCCTCCTGCGTACACTGAAGCCGTGCCAAGTTAGGCGTATCTATTGATGGAGTGAAGGACACTCGAGCGGAAGCGTTAGCGGATCTTAGGCACCGATTTTCATTAATTTTGAGGATTAATGCATGTTTAAACAAGAACAAAAACAGAGGAAATATAAATACCTCTTAGAAGCTTCAAAGTCAAACATTCCGTTGGATGTTTCTTTACACGAACGGCTCATGGACGACCACCGAGAACTTCTCCGCTATTCTCCGGCCTTAGAACGGGCTTGTGGGAACCCGAGCATGATGAATTGAGAGAAAGAAAGCTTGAGAGATATGTGGGTTTTTGAGAGAAAAGTTTTCCAACAACCTTCATTTTTCCATCATCACCTACATGCTGAGGCTTATCATTTTTCTTTTAAATGAAGTATACATGCACTTAAGATGCATGACAATTAGCCAGCAAATTCAATGACTCAATGGATTAAAGGGGTTGGTGTCAATTCATGAAGGAAACAACAAAACTGAATTTTAAGTTCCTAATTCAATTTTGAATTTCACAAATCCAATTTTCTAATTAAATTTAATTCAAAATTAATTTTAATTAAAATAATTAATTAAACAAATTTTAATTAATTATATTTATTTAATTTAATATCGAATATTAAATCAAATAATTGCACCAATCCCGTTTCTCTCAAAACCGGTCAATGTCGAATATGAATCTTTATTAATATTCAAGCATGTAATAAATACACATTTACTATATTTAAATCATATTTAAATAATAATAACTCTCTCAAATATAGTTTAATTCACAATTAGACCAACATGTTAAATTATATCGAATATAATTAACGATATCTCCCTAAATTGAATTTGAACATTTTTCAAATTCTTTCATCACTCTGTTCTAAGGTTAGATCCAATTGAGCTAGCAGGGGGACCTAATGGACCTACAGATCATGGGCTCCAACGATCCGAGTTTAACTGGTTGAACTCTTTCAATCCTAGTTAACCAACATTCGTTAACTAACGGGACACTCCACTATAGCCCGTAGTTGAACTCCCCTCACTGTAGATATATTTCTGTCCATCCGATATAACCGTGATTAGTAAGTCAATCCTTCACAGGTTGTTCGTTACTATAGTCAGGTCAAAAGTCCTTTTTACCCCTATAGTACTTCTTGTTCCTTAAGCCTTCATTGAGTCCCTAATGAACAATCGGTTTGTGGTCCGACCACGAAACCTAAAACCTGTCGGGCCAATGAGAGGGCGGCGCGCCTTTGTTCACGTTCCGGAGTCAGTACTTAAGGGCACAACCTTTCTACTATCCCCAAAGACGGGTAGGAGCGAATTCCATCTTGCAGGACTATGTCCCCTATCTATCCGATCTTATCCCCAAAGTGGCAGGTTTATTGAGTGGCGCTTATGGGCCACTCTCACCTATGCAAATCAAAGGATAATCCCGAATAAACAGGAGTTCATAGTTAGCTCAGGATTAAGATCGAATGACCTAGGTCATCGCTTGAAATATGTCAATTTTACAGTAAACGGCGTTATAAAGTGAAAGTGACTTATTTCACGGTCTGGTCTTATACAAACTTCTTTTGCATAGGAAGACCCCACTCACATGTCTCTACATGAACGATTTAGGATCACATCGTTTGTATTAAAACAAAGTGGGCCTCGTCACATAGTTTTTCTTAGGATAAGATACCCAGTCTTATCCCTATACTATAGACCATTTTAGGCTATGTACTTGAACTTGATCCACTTATATGTCACTTCATAAAGTTCAAGCATTCATCTCATAGCCATGGATTCTAGTTTTATTGGATTTGGGTTAATAAAAACATAGTTAAACAAATCTTTCGACAACCATAATAAAAACTATTCTAATAAATTTTATATATAAATTTGTTACATTTACTATCCACGAGTTTTAGGACATAAACCCCAACATCTATGATTCCATTGTCAAGCAAAATTACATCCTCTGGAACCGTGGGCACTCCTGCCCTGCTGCATAGCATCGTGATTGTGTTCGGAAAAAACAGTTTCCCCACCTTCTTCTTCCAACATCCAGATATTTCATTAACAATAATCTTCCCTACGTCAATGCTGAGAGACCGCAAAATCGCAAAAGCTTGAAGAACTCGTTCCCTTGAGACCGTCAAGTCATGAGTCGTTGGAAGCATCCTCTGTCTAATAAATCTCATCCATGTATTTGCTTCCCTTTTTCGATAGGCTGACTGGAATATCCTCTTCTCTGTTTTTGATAGCTGCTACCGTGCCTCTTCAATACCCACCTCCCGCACAGCATCGCTTAACTGCTCATTAGATGGCGGCACTGCCATCTCACTATACACTGCGTGGGGGAATTTTGAAGGTTATACAGTGCGTTAATAACACTAGGACTCCAGTCGACTTCGACTCCTCGAACAATCACTTGAAAACCATCTTCTTTGTCAATATTAGCATAAAATTCACACACCACCTGTGCGTTTACAGACTCAGGCTTCGCACAAAACAACTCCTAGCCGTGGTCTGCAATACCGATCCTCAGAAAATGTGGAAGATCACCGCTAAATCCTCTCTCAAATAAAAAAATCTCTTTTCAGAAGCTCAGCATATTTTGCTCTGGCAAAATTGTTGTATGAAGCGATCATACGGCAATTGTGGCTCATCTTCCTCATCAGGTTCTTCCGATGCTTCAACAACACTTTTGCCCTTTTCCGCCCTTCGCTTGAGCAATCGTTCTTCCTCAACCTTTTTCTCTTCCTCTTCTCTTGCTTTTTCTTTTTCTGTATTCTCTCGTTCTGAATCAGTAGTTGGAAGCGAGGGGGTGTCAGTTTGGACTACCTTGTCGCGGCTTGCTTTCCTCTTAATGCGGCGACGTTTGGGTACTTCCGGCATGATTACCTCCACTCGAGCCTCCTGCACTGGCTCATCACCTCCTTCTGGAGCAACCTCTGCCTGTTCTTGCCACACATCCTCATTCTATTTTTCTTGAACCTCTTCTTGAACTTCCTCTATAACTCCCGACTCAGTCTGTTCTGGGTTTTGTTCTTCTGGTTCTTTCGGGTCTTCTTCAACTACCGTGGCAGCAACATCTTCCATACCCTTCTGAACATCCTCTTTGTCCTCCATCCGTTGTTGTCGTCTTCTTCTCTTAGCTTCTTTTTCTTCTAGCGTCTTCTTCTTCTTTGCCTTTGTTTTCGGAACTTCAGGGGCAACAGGTACCTCCTCTTCCTCATTATCTCTTCTTTTCTTGCTCTCGTTTTAGCCATTGAACACTCAAGGGATTCACAGTAAACGAAAGCGAAAAGGAAAGCAAAAGACTGAAGCAAGAAGATAAATTAAGAAAGACGTACCAAGAGTTGTCAATAAATAAGGCTTCAACAAAATAAAATCTTAACAGAAAGATCTTGCTCCCATTAATTAACATTATCGTTTTAAATCGCATGCAGCTTAGTGGAATTAAAACCATCAAACGGTAAAATCAGAATTCCAATCAGCCCCTGGTAAATAAGTATGTACTCTCTAATGATTAAGCCCTTGGATTGCCTTTGCGCGACACGTGCCAGCATCATAATTCCTCATGCAATTTCCTGCACACAGAAATTCAAAATTCAAATGGTAAAAGAAATTAATTCTCAACAAAACCCTTCCTATTCGACTATTTTCTACAGCCATAAAGTTGTTGTAACAACCCTCTGAGCAAAACGAATCTTGGATACGGAATTCAAATTGAATTTAAACTTAAATTCAACCGATCAAATCAAATCTTTCATATTTATCAGAAGCCGAATAAATCAGAAAAATAATAATTAAATCTAATCTAAACAAAATTTTTAAAAACAACCGGAAATAAAATCTAAATCTAATCCAATTTAATTTAAACTAATCAGATTAATTAAAAGATAATTCAACGAAATAAACAAATCGAAAATAGAATCTAACAAAATCAATTAAAATTCTAAGCAGAATAGATAAAATCCAAACTACCACAAATAATAAAAATATTCAAAACTAAAATCTTCCTAAAATAAATCATGCAGAACTTAAACAAACTAAATCTAAAATACCCGAAAATTAAAAACAAATCAAATCAAATCAGCGCGAAAAAAAAATAAAAAAAAATAAAAAAAATAAAAAACTCTGGGAGCTCAAAAATATTGCTCTGTAAAATGCTCCTGCAAACATCTTGCTCTCTCAATCATCAATCAACCTTAAGGAAGGATATTTCGTCTGGAACTCCTCTCCCCAATAATGTTTCACACGCTGTCCATTCACTTTGAACACTCTCCCATCTTTTTCATTCTGCAAAGTAATTGCTCCATGGGGAAAAACCTCAATCCGAATAAATGGCCCTGACCATTTAGATTTTAGCTTCCCAAGAAATAATTTTAATCTAGAATTATAAAGCAAAACCTTCTAACCTTTGACAAACTCTTTAGATTTAATTTTCTTGTCATGCCATAGCTTAGTCTTTTCTTTATACATTTTCGAATTCTCATACGAAAATTGGCCAAATTCCTCCAATTCATTAAGCTGCAGCATTCTTATTGCTCTTGCACGACTCAGATCAAAATTCAACTTTTTCAAAGCCCAAAACGTTTTATGCTCTAACTCTAATGGTAAATGACAAGCTTTCCTATATACTAACCTATAGGGAGACCTACCTAAAGGAGTCTTATAGGTTGTCCTATAAGCCCAAAGAGCCTCATCCAACCTAAAAGACCAATCCTTTCTAGATGGATGGACTATTTTCTCTAGAATAGATTTAATTTTCCTATTACTAATTTCAGCTTGACCATTTGCTTGTGGGTGATAAGGGGTAGCTATCCTATGTTTAATCCCATACTTAGCTAAAAGCTTAGTTAAGTTATTATTAACAAAGTGTGTACCCTCATCACTTACTAGAGCCCTAGGTGTCCCAAACCGCACAAAGATGTGTGATTGAAGGAACCTTACTACTGTCTTGGCATCACTCTGATGGCATGTGATGGCCTCCACCCATTTGGACACATAATCAACTGCCAATAAGATAAACACATTGCCATTAGAAGGGGGGAAATGACCCCATAAAATCAATACCCCATACATCAAATAATTCAACTTGTAAAATGTAAGTAAGAGGCATTTCATCTCTATGTCCTAAATTTCCTCTCCTTTGGCAGGCATCACATTGCTTGTAAAACCAATGGGCATCCTTGTATAAGGTAGGCCAGAAGAATCCACAATGCAAAATCCTCATAGTTGTCCTCTGACCGCTGAAATGACCTCCATACGGCGAAGAGTGACATTGCTCCAAGATTTCCTTTGCTTCATCACCTGAAACACACCTACGAATAATACCGTCAGAGCATTGCTTATACATAAATGGCTCATCCCAATAGAAAAATTTTGCATCATGCTTCAACTTTTTCTTCTGCCTCCAATCCATGTCAATAGGAGTGACTCCCTTTACCAAAAAGTTGGCAATGTCAGCATACCAAGGGGCATCCCTGACTACCTTTGCCTCAATAGCAAAAAGCTGTTCATCTGGAAAAACATCTGAAATGGCAGATTGCTTCAGCAAAGGTGATGATGGATCAAGACGAGACAAGTGATCTGCAATGACATTTTCTGATCCCTTATTGTCCTTTATCTCTAAGTCGAACTCTTGCAATAATAAAACCCAACGAATTAGTCTAGACTTTGCATCTTTCTTAGACATTAAATACCTTATTGCTGCATGGTCCGTGAACACCGTGACTTTGGATCCAACAAAATATTGCCAGAATTTCTCAAAAGCGAACACAACGGCTAACAACTCCTTTTCAGTAGTTGTATAGTTGGCTTTTGCCTCACTTAAAACCTTGCTTGCATAATATATAGGATTGATAAATTTGCCCTGCTTTTGCCCCAACATAGCACCTCCCACAGCATCACTCACATCACACATTACCTCAAATGGTAAATTCCAATTAGGTGCACAAAGAATGGGTGCTGAGATTAAAGCAACTTTTAAGGTCTCAAAAGCCTTCCTACAATCTGCATTAAAGTCAAAAACATGATCAGTACACAATAAGTGACAAAGAGGTTTACTAATTTTGGAAAAATCCTTTATGAACCTCCTATAAAATCCAACATGACCTAAAAAACTTCGAATTCCCTTCACTGAACTCGGTGGTTCTAGTCTCTCAATAACCTCAATTTTTGCTCTATCAACTTCTAGACCATTCTTAGAAATCCTACGACCTAACACTATGCCCTCCTTCACCATGAAGTGGCATTTCTCCTAATTAAGAACTAGATGGGTATCCTCACATCTTTTTAACACCTGACCTAAATTATCTAAACAACTCTGAAAAAACCCTCCAAAAACTGAAAAATCGTCCAAAAATACCTCAACAGTGGACTCAATCATATCAGAAAAAATTGCTAACATACACTATTGAAATGTTGTTGGAGCATTGCAAAGGCCAAAAGGCATTCGCCTAAAAGTAAACGTCCCATAAGGGCAGGTGAAAGTGGTTTTTTCCTAATCCTCAGGAGCAATAGTAATCTGGTTATACCTAGAATAACCATCTAAGAAACAGTAGTAGGCCTGACCAGCCAATCTATCCAACATTTGGTCAATAAATGGCAGAGGAAAATGGTATTTACGGGTAGCTTTATTAAGCCTCCTATAGTCCATGCCCTGGTTGGGATCAACTCATTGTCTTTATTGCTCACCACAGTGACACCTCCTTTCTTAGGAACACATTGGATAGGGCTGACCCAATTGCTATCGGCAATTGGATAAATGATCCCAGCATCCAACCATTTAATCACCTCCTTTTTAACAACCTCTTTCATTGCAGGGTTAAGCCTTCTCTGTTGCTCAATACTTCTAAAGGATCCCTCCTCTAGAGTGATTTTGTGCATACAAAAAAAATGGGCTAATTCCCTGAATGTCAGCCAATGTCCAACCTATTGCTTTGCGGTACTACTGCAGCAGTTTTATTAAGGCCTCCTCATGCTCCAGCATTAAATATGATGCAACAATAATGGGCAACGTCTCACCTTCCCCAAGATACACACACTTTAGATGATCCGGCAAGGGCTTCAAATCTAAAGTAGGTGCCTCAATTAGGGATGGCTTAATAGGAGGAGCCTTCCTTTGATCTAAATCTAAAGACTCAAAAACATACTCACACCTAAACACTTCTTTTTCATTATTTCTTTCTAACAAACAAACTTCTAAATCCTCTACACTAACCTCTTCATGACCTTCCAAATGCTTGTCAGCCGAATCCTGTATTGCTGTCTCAACAATTATGCTCTCCAGAATCCTAAAGAAAGAGCAATCTTTCATTTCGTCTAGATACTTCATGGCCTTGAACACATTAAATTTTACTTCCTCATTACAGACTCTCATTGTTAATTCCCCTTTTTGAACATCTATTAATGCCCTACCAGTAGCCAAAAATGGACGACCTAAAATAATTGGGACATCTTTATCAGCCTCATAGTCTAAAATAATAAAAGCAATGGGAAATATGAATTTATCCACTTTCACTAAGACATCCTCAATTTTACCCTCTGGATATGTGATAGACCTATCAGCTAGTTGGAGTGTGACTGTGGTAGGCCTAGCTTCACCAATACCTAGCTTTCGATAGACCGAAAGAGGCATAAGGTTAATGCTTGCACCTAAATCACATAGTGCTCTACCTAATTCTTTTCCACCTATAGATACAGGTATAGTAAATGATCTTGGATCCTTAGCCTTGGGTGGTAGCCTATTCTTAAGAATAGCACTACATTCCTCAGTAAGAGATACAGTTTCAAACTCACCTAACCTCTTCTTTTTAGTTAAAACATCCTTAAGAAATTTAGCATAATTAGGCATTTGCTCTATAGCTTCACTAAAGGGATATTTATATGCAACTGCTTAAGAATCTCTAAAAACTTTTTAAATTGACCATCCTGATTCTTAGGTATTTGCCTTTGTGGAAAAGGTAGAGGTGGTACATAAGGTGGGGGCGGCACATAAGGTGGTTCCACATCTGGAACAGAACCAGATGCTCCAGCATCTTTATTGCTACCTCCAGCACCATGACCAGACTCCAACTCTTTCTCAACAACAAAATTTTTATCACAATTCTTTTCTATATCCCGGGTCTTTCTACACTCTTCTAGTGGCTTACCACTTCTAAGAGTTACTGCCTTTATCTGCTCCTTACCTTCCCTTCTAGGGTGTTTAGTATTTGAGGGAAGTTTCCCCTGAGGCCTTGCCTTTAGCTCATTAGCTAGCTGACCCACTTGCAATTCCAGGGCTCTCATTGAAGCTTGATTACTTTGAATTCGGCATCTGTACGAGCCATAAATTCTTTCATCATGGCCTCGAGAGAACTCCCCGAGTTTTGCTGGGGCAAAGCCTGCTTAGTTTGCTAGGGCATTACCTGCGCTTTAGTAAATCCCGACTGGTTCACCTTTTGATGTGTTTGCACATTACTTCCTTGTCCTCCCCATGAGAAGTTGGGGTGGTTGCGCCAACCTGGATTATAAAAGTTAGAATAAGGGTTATTCCTCTTATTACCTACAAAAAACACAGAAGCTGGATTGTTGGGGCAAAACTCGTAGTTGTGATCTTCACCACAATAGACACATGCTTCCTCTGTGACTTGGTTCACCAATGCAGCAAGCTCCATAGCTGGTGGCTGCTGATGGCTAATCACTGTCACATCCTTAAGAGCGTTAGCAATCATTGCAAGATCAAACCTAATGGTGGACACACCATCAACTTCTAACACAATCTTAACCTTTTTATTTGTGCCTCTAACATCCGACCACTGACAACTATTAGTAGATATTCGTTCTAAAACTTCATAGGCTTCATTAAAAGTTTTTGCCAAAAGGGCCCCTCCAGCCGAAGCATCAACAGTACCCTGGGTTACTCCGTTTAACCCATTGTAAAATGTTTCCATTTGGATATAATGAGGTAAACCATGGTGGGGACACTTTCGCAAAAGCTCCTTAAACCTCTCCCAAGCTTCACTAAAAGTTTCATCTTCAAGTTGCCTAAACCCTACTATTTCACTCCTTAATTTAGCATTTCTATTAGGTGGGAAATATTTACTCAAAAAATTTTCAGCTAACCCATCCCATGTCCTAATTGATCCTGGAGCAAAAGAATTTAACCACGCCTTTGCTCCATCCCTAAGAGAATACGGGAACAAAGTTAATCTAAGAGCATCCCTAGGCACTCCTTGAATTACAAAAGAATCACTAACTCCTAGAAAAGACTTAAGATGTAAATGAGGATCTTCAGATGACAAACCATGGAATTGCCCCACGGTTTGCAACATCTGAAACATTACCGACTTCATTTCAAATTTTGTTGCTTTAATTTGAGGACGTGCAATCCCTGGATTTAACTCATCAAAATTGGAAAAGTTTATGCTCGAATGGCTCTGGTGCTATCGTTCGCTACCAAGATAGGATTCTCAGCCTGATTATTCTGCTGCTCATTTTACTCCAGCGATCGGTTTTGCTGAAGCAACAGATTCTGTTGGGGGTGGGTTCATTGGATCTTCAGGACCCTGCGGAAGACGCGGCACGTTATCCATTTGGTGCTGGTTTCTGCGTTGCTCTCTCCTTCTTTTCCTGAATGTCCTTTCAATTTTTAGATCAAGCTCAAACCTTACCCCAGGCGAATCGCTCATGCACCAAACTCACACCTGCAAAAACAAAAGAAACAATAAAAAAGTTCTAGCACCAAACCACTAAAACACATACACAAAACAGATCAGATAAAAACTTATTCAACTCCCCGACAACGGTGCCAAAAACTTGTTGGGTTCCTAGAGTGAGTAAAAATATGGTGTAAAAAGACTCTAGAACTTTGTGCAAGTATACACAATCCACATCAAGTAATAAGTATTATCAATCCAAGGCCTGAGCTAGCTTTCACTTTATCTATTATGTATAACTCTTTAATGATTTCAAAGATAGTAAAAATGATTGGTTTTTATAAGAATAATGCTGAAGCAAAAGAAATGACAAAACAGAAAATAATCAAATATGCAGACAGATTAGAAACAGGCGCTGGTCGGGATTTAGTAATTGTTTTAAAAGATGCTCTAGCAATATTATTGATCATTCAAAACTCTCGCAATCTTATTAGCAGATTCCTCTCGGAACTCCAGATCTTTTGAAATGTGTTTCAACCCCAATGAAGTACTACCGAATCAAGCACTAGGCAACTGGCTATCCCTAGCTCAGTCACTAGCATTCACCAATACACAATGATCTAGTGTGATTAATCGCCACACACTCCCTAAATCATCCCTGAAACTAGAGAGAGGTATTCATACCGGCTGGCCAGGCGGGCACAAAATGTAAATGAGCACAACAATCAATCAATATTTATTACTAGAATTAAGCACGACAATGACATTGTTCCCTAACCAACGCCTAAGCTAATTAGTTCATAAGATGCATGGAAACACAAGTTACAATCTGAGTAGGCACGTCCATAATCACAAGATAATAAAATTAAATATTATTCTCCTCAAACACAAGTTCATAAGATGCATGGAAACACAAGTTACAATCTGAGTAGGCACGTCCATAAACACAAGTTACAATCTGATGATTTTAATGATGGTCTCCAATCTTCTCTCTATTCGGCTCCCAAGGGTGGAAGTAACCTTTCCAAGAATGGAATGTTTCTCCCAAAGATAGAATGTTCCTCCCCACGGATGGAATGAATTTGACTTGGGCGGCTACCTCCTTTTATAGAGTTGAGGAAAGCTTGAATTAGGTTGACCTAGACACGTGGATGGCTCTCCTTGCTCCTTTATTCCGAAAATAACTCAACAGAAGTCGGTTCATTAAGTTGGCTAACGATTTGTGACGTGGCAGTTTTGCTCCCAACTTTGCTGCAGCACAGAATTTGCTCCCTTCAGTCGCTCAGCAACATATTCTGCATAAAATAATTTCCATAGCTTCCATTCTTCCAAATGGGTTAAAACTTATAATATATATCTAAAAGCAACCCTATTAAACACAAAAGACACACAAATCCCTATAGAATTAAGGCCTAAATAACTACCTTTCGGACAGTTATCAGTGGGTGTGACCTTCTTTTGCCGAGAAGCACCTAAGTTATCACCTCTAGATGTCGACATTTTCACGGATGAAGGAGTTGGGGTCACGAGTCTTCGTTTTACAACAGTTCTTGAAGAACCCGTGAGTCTCGGCTCTTTCTTCGTGCATGTGTTGATTGGGCCATTCTTCTTGGCGTTGGCCAGTTTGTTCAGCACGCTGGCCGTTTCAATTACTCAAGGAAAACGAGTGATCTCGCGAGGAATGAAAGATTGAGGCGTGTTCTTCATCATTTTGTATTTGTGGGTCTTCTTGGCTTCAAGAGAGTATGGTTGGTAGGTATGTTGACTAGAATGCAAAAGAAGTCCAAGTGGTTGTGAAGAAGAAAACGTAAGTTAGGCTATTTATAAGTTTCCAAAAATTAGGTCACGTGACTGTCATTTAAATGAAGCCACTGCCCTCTGCCTTTAGGAAAATGCGGTCGCATTCCCTAATGCACTAGGGAAAATGCGATCGCAATTCTCCTAGTTCACTGCCTTTTTTTTTTTCTTTTGCTTCTTCTGATTTTTTTTCTCTTTTTACTACTGAAACAATAACGAACTTGTTAAAAGGTTCATACACTCAAACATGATTATTCTTGAGGAAAATTAAAAATAACCTAGGCATTTCAACTCCCTGGTAAATCCCCAAGAAAATGTGTTCCCTACAGTCATCTTAAGTACCTTTTCCTAGACAGAGTTACTCTTACCTATTATATTTTATCTTTTTTTTCAAATTATTTAATCCACATAATATACAAAAATTTTATAGAAATAGGAACCATACCAGATCTATTACTAATACAAGGGCATGCTCAGCCCGAAAACTTTTTCCCCAATATGGTTGAATCCTTTGACCATTTACCTTGAAGTGCGTACCTTGGTGATCCATTAATTCTACAGTTCCATAATAAAAAAAAAATCTCACAACGTTGAACGGTCCTGACCATCTTGACTTCAACTTTCCTGGAAACAACTGCAGTCTTGAATTGAAAAGTAACACTTGCTGGCCTTTGTGAAATTCCTTTGGATGTATCCTCCAATCATGTCATCTCTTGACTTTCTCCTTATATAGCTTTGCATTTTTGTAGGAGAAATGACGGAGTTCTTCCAACTCATTTAACTGTAATCTTCTTTTAACTCCAGCTTTGTATAGATTGAAGTTGAACTTCTTTAATGCCTAATAAGCTTTGTGTTCCAGCTCTAGAGGTAGATGACAAGTGTTTCCAAATATAATCCGGTACAAAGACATTCCCATGGGTGATTTGTATGTTGTTCTATGCACCCATAATGTCTCATCAAGATGTAGCAACCAATCCTTCCGAGAAGGGTCTACTGCTTTCTCCAAAATTGTCTTTATCTCTCAGGTAGAGAGCTCTATGATAACTTGAAAATATCAAGTTATTAGGTGCCTAATTTAAGCTTATTGTGACCCTCAAGAGAGTAAAAAACCCAAGTTTTAACTAATTTATATGCTAGATGCAGTAATATTGATTTATTGTATTAATGTGTTCATATTGATTATTATCTTTGAAATTCATACAAAACTGCACTAATTCTAATTTATTGTTGCATCAAGAAAAGAATGGAAGCTTATGCACTAGAGCATGATGAGTTAGAAGAATGGAAGTTTATGCGCTAGAGCATGATGGGCTAGAGCATTGATATTGAGTGGGGAGCAAGTTTGAGTAGGGAGCAAGTTTCCATCCAAATGATGATCCTTTGGGTCCAACTTTGATCCTTTGGCTTCAAGTATTCCCCTTTGGCTCCAAGTAAGAGGAAATTATAAATAGAGGGGAGGTGAAAGGAGAAAAACCATCCAAGGATCCAAGGATCCAAGGCATTCTTACATTTTTATGTTTTATTGTATGCTTTATTTTGTATCATGAACTAATTTCTTTTTATCAGGGCTTAGCCTAGACGCCCATGAGGCATTAAGATTATTTTTATATGCAATGCAATGAATCAATGATATTGATTCTTTCTACTTAGATGCAATAATTCTTTCATTACTAATATATGTCTGATCAACCGATAGAGCTAGCAACATAATAAATCCCGGAAGGGTAACGCATGTGGAAATATCTAAGTAGAGTAAGATAATGCATTGCATGTAGTCTGGTTGTGTTAGGAATAGCTCAGCCGCTCAGGATAGTTCATGGATGTGTTTGGGTTTCTTTAGGGATAATTCAACCGCTTACTAGCATATAGAGAACTGATTAAACGCATGAATTAAGCAATAGGAATATTCTTAGTTCATCGCATCGCATGTGTAATACCGGAAGGGAATCACATGTTTATTTCTCGCTTAGGCATCAATATTCTGTCAATTCATTGTTATGCGCTACATTAATATCTTATCTATCGCATGTGGTTGCTGTGGTGAAAGTCTTGATAGCTCATCGCCCATTGTTTTTCGTCTAACGCATTAGTTTATGTTTGATATCATCGCACGTTCAACCTGTCGCGTCCATATTTTATTCTTATTACTGTTGGGTTTTATGCCCTAAAACTCGTAGATAGTGAATGTAAACAAATTGTATACTTGTTTCAATAAAGTGTTATTGAGTTTCTACAATAAAGTGTTATTGTTAAATATTGCACAATTTGACCCAAATCCAATAAACTAAGATCCAAGGTTGTTTGTATGTAACTTGAACTAGTGTGTGGGGACAAACGAGGATCGATATTCAAGTAACAACCTAAAAGGTCTATAGTACAAGGATAAGGTTGGGTACCTTATCCTGGTAACACTATGAGATACGGTCCGCTTTGTATTTGATACAGACGTATTGTTCCAAAACGTCCATGTAGTAGACATGCAAGTGGGGGTATCCTATGCAATGAGTTTGCATAAGACGAACCACGAAGTAGTCAACCATTAGTTATAACACCGTTAACTAATTAGGTTACTGTTTCAATAGGATGACCTATGTAACTTAGTCTTAATCCTGAGTGTGTCATGAACTCCTTCTCATGAGGGATTGTCCTTTGATTAGCATGGGTGAGAGTGGCCAATACGCCGACTCAATATGCCTTCCTTATTGGGGACAAGACCGAGTGGGAGGCTGGGGACATGACAACACAAGAAGGAATTCACTCATTCTCGCTTCTAAGAGAAGTAGATGAGTGTTCCCTTAAGTGGTGACTCCGGGACTTGAACAAAGGGATCCCGCCCTCTCACTGGCCCGAGAGAGACTTTCTGTTTAATGGTTGGACCATAAACAGGTTGTTCATTAGAGGAGCACTGGTACTAAAGGAGACAGATGTAACACAGGGGTAAAACGGTAATTTGACCCAGCGGTGATTACGGACACTCGTGAAGGATTGACTTATCAGCATAGGTCGACATCCATGGACACAGAAATGTTCTACAGGGAGAAGAGTTTAGTTGTGGGTCTTTAGTGGAATGACCCACAGTTAATGAATATTGGTTAACCTGATTAATGAGTTTAATCAGTTAACCTCATATCATTAGAGCTTCTGATCTGTAGGTCCATTAGGTCCCCCTGCTAGCTCGTAAAGAGTACTTAGGAACAAATATATCTTGAGAGAATTTGAATAGTTCAAATTCATATTGGGAATTAAGTTAATTGTATGAGATACAAATTAATATAATGTATAGTGATGCATTAAAAGATAAAGTCTAATTTGAGTTAAACTTTATTAAATTGAGAGATTTATATATTTGAAAGAGCTCAAATATATGTCTAATTAAATATATGGTATTTAATTAGAAGATGAATTAATTAATCATGAATTAATTAATTATTCAATTTAGTTTAAATTAAATGAAATTTAATTAAACTATAGTCTATGAGGGAATTATTAGAATATGATTCTAATGAGTAATTAATTAAATATGGGTGATATTTAATTATGAAATTAATTCATTATTGGAATTAATTAATTGATTAGTTTAAATTAATTAATTAAATGCGATTTAATTAAGTTAATTAAACTATATATATTATGTGAGGGAATTACAGTTAAATAAGATTTAAATGTGCATGGGATTAATTAATATGATTAATTAATTAACATTTAATTAATTGATTTAATCAATTAATTAATTGATCTTGATCTAACGGTCAAGATTGTTTCCTAACCTCACATTAGGGTTTCCTCTCTTATAAAAGGAAAGGTTATGAGAACCCTAACCCTAAGGTCTCATTCTAGCCTCTCTCACATATTCTCTCAAGAACTCTAGAGAGAAATTTTCTCTCTAAGAGTTTTTCCCAATCAAGATTAGTAGTCCCACAACTACGTTCCTAATCTCAGAGAATAGCAGGGTAGCCTCGTCGTGGTGTTCGTTGAAGTATTCAGAGTCATCAACGGAGGTATGTTTCTCATCGCTTAACCTTTTGCCAATGTATTGGTATTTTGCGAAATAAAATTAATTTACGAACGGTCCAATTGTTTCCGTTGTAACGGAATTAGGAATTCCAATCCTTCAATTACCCCAGCACAACATTAGAATAGGATTTAATTTGAGATATTTTTACTACTCGCTCCTTCCCTGTGGATATGACCTTGGAATACTCCAGGTATTACTTGGTAGTGCATAATTTATACTTGGATTAATGCACAACAACGACATATTCTTTAGTTAATTCAATATAATTAGAAGTGATTACAAATCCAACCACTCTGCTTGGCCATTCGTTTGGGGATGGTAAGCAGTTGCAACTCTATGCTTAATGTTGTATTTGGAAAACAGATTTGTCTATCATTTTGTTTAAAAAAATGTGTACCTTCATCACTTATGATAATTGAGGCGTCCTGTATCTTGTAAAGATATTCTTCATAAAGAATTTCTTCACTACCTTCGCATCGTTGGATGATGTGGTTATGGCTTCGATCCACTTTGATACATAGTCAACTGCAAGCAGAATATAGATATTTCCAAAGGACGGAGGGAATGGGCCCAGGAAATTTATCCTCCATACATCAAAGATTTCTACTTCAAGTTTAAAGTACAATGGCATTTCACTCCTAGCTGTCAAATTCTCTGTTCTTTGGCATTGGTCACATTTCTTTGCAAATAGATGTGCATCTCTGAAAAGACTCGACCAAACGTAACCAGATTGGAGCACTTTGGTTGCAGTTTTTAGACCTGCGAAATGCCCTCCATATGGAGTTGAATGACAAACTTCCAAAATGAATGGTACTTCCTTCTCTGTTACACATCATCTGAGTATCTGATCTGGTCCAAGCTTGTATAAGTATTGTTCATCCCAATAATATTTCTTCACATCTTTTAAAAACTCCTTCAGTTGTTGAGTTGTGGCTTCCAGAGGCTTTAGTCCACTGACTAAGTAGTTCACATAGTCTACAAACCATGGAATTTCAATTGCTTTCACCGCCAAAATCTGTTCATCTACAAACGACTCTCGAATGTTCAGCCTCTTCTCAACTTGGCCTCTTCCCCAAGTCTTGACAAATGATCTGCAACTTGATTTTCGGTCCCTTTCTTAACCTAGATCTCAATATCAAATTCTTGCAAAAGTAAAATCCAGCGGATGAGACGATGTTTAACATCTTTCTTGGATAGAAAATGTTTAAGGGCTAAATGATCAGTATGAACTACAACTTTAGTTCCCACTAAGTATGATCTAAACTTGTCAAACGCATAAGCTACTACTAGTAGTTCTTTTTCTGTAACTGTATAGTTCAACTGTGCTTCGTTAAGTGTCTTGCTTGCATAGTAGATTGATTGTACAATCTTCCCTCTTTTCTGGCCTAACATAGCTCCTACTGCAAAGTCACTGGCATCACACATTAGTTCAAACGGCTGACTCCAGTCTGGCTCAATCATGACTGGGGTTGAACTAAGTGCACAATTCAAAGTTTCGAAAGTGTGCTCACAATCTTCATCAAAATTGAAAGGTCTGACAAATTGAAGGTAGTGAATGATGACAAATTGTTTACTTGTCTCAGTACGTTGTTGTTGAGGTTGTACAATAAAGAGTTATTGTTACTAAAATTGCACAATTTGACCCAAATCCAATAAACTAAGATCCTAGGTTGTTTAGATGAAACTTGAACTAGTATGTGGGGACATACGGGGATCAGTGTTCAAGTAACAACCTAAATGGTCTATAGTATAGGGATAAGGCTTGGTACCTTATCCTGGTAACACTATGTGATACGGCCCACTTTGTATTCGATACAGATACAAGGATCCAAAGCATCCATGTAGGAGACATGCGAGTGGGGGTATCCTGTGCAATGAGTTTGCATAAGACCGGACCGCGAAATAGTAACCACTAGATGTAACACCGTTGACTAGTTTAGGTTTCTATTTCAATAGGATGACCTAGGTAACTCAATCTCAATCCTGAGTCTGTTATGAACTCCTTTTCAGGAGGGATTGTCCTTAGATTTGTATGGGTGAGAGTGGCCAGTTCGCCGACTCAATAATCCTACCATTTCAGGGGCAAGACCGAATGGGAGCTGGGAACATAACAGTACAAGATGGAATTCACTTCTTCCCCTATTGGGGCAAGTAGATGTGTGTTCCCTTAAGGGCTGATTCCGGGTCTTGAACAAGGGCGCCCATCCTCTCCTGGCCCGAGAGGAACTGTTGTTTATTGATTGGATCATAAACAGATTGTTCATTAGAGGAATCAGTGGTACTTAAGGATCCAGAGGTAATCCAGGGGTAAAACGGTAATTTGACCCAGCTGGCGTTACGAACACTCGTGAAGGATTGACTTACTGTTATTGGTCGATATCCGTGGACACAGAAATATTCTACAGTGAGAAGAGTGCAGTTGTGGGTCTTTAGTGGAGTGACTCACAGTTAACGAATGTTGACTAACTTGGTTAATGAGTTTAGCCAATTAGTCTCGTATCGTTGGAGCTTCTGATCTGTACGTCCATTAGGTCCACCTGCTAGCTCGTAAAGGGTTCTGAGGTTAAATAGTCTTGAATAGAATTTGAACTGTGTTCAAATTCGTTAAGGGAATTTTATTGTATTTGATACAATTAAAATAATGTATAAAGATACATTATAATATAAGTTTAATTGGTGAATTAAACTTTATATTATAAATTAATTCTAGATATGATTCAAAATTAATTAACGGGAGAATTAAATATTTGAAGGAGTTCAAATATTAAATATGAATTAGATTCATATTGAAACTATAGGTTAAATTTAATGTGAATGAGATTCATATTAAAACTATAGTATATGAGAGAATTATTTGAATAATGATTCAAATAGTAAATTAATTAAATATATGATATTTAATTAATGAATTAATAATTGGAGAATTAATTAATTTAATTTAATTAAATGTGATTTGATTAAATTAATTCTATAGTTAATATTAATGTACATTTGATGCACATTAAAACTATAGGTTAAATGAGAGAGATATAATTGAATATGATTCAATTACAAAATTAATTAAATATTTGATATTTAATTAATGTGGATTCAATTAATAGGATTAATTGAATGGCCAGTTTAATTCAATTGAATATGACTCAATTGAATTAAGTACCTTATATTATAATTGATTTAATTAATATTGTTTTAATTAAATTAATTATAATTAATTAATTAATTAAATGATTATTATTATTTAATTAATAGATGGCCAAGATCGTTTGGATTAGATCCAACGATCAAGATCTAGTAGGGTAATAACTCCCTCCCCACTTATCGTACAGGGGAGAGGGAGTTGCCCAACTGATCGCTCATTCTCTCCTTTCTCACGCAGAATGACAGAGAAAGGAAATTCTCTCTCAAGCTCTCCCTCTTTGAGATTCTCTAAAATTTTTCCAGCAACATTCTGCTGGAAAATTATTCCCAACTCAAGATTGGATCCCACAATCCAAGCCTCATGAATTTAGAGGATAGCGGGTGCTCTTTGATGGTTGTGTTCAAGAGATCGTGACGAAGTGTTCGTTGAGGAGCATAGTGCTGTGAAGAACGGTCTTCAACAAGTAAGTTCCTAAAAATTCTAAATCGTTTAGAATTAGTATTGCATGCTTAATCTAGTTTTAATTTGAGAATCGTTCTAAAATTAATTTTGCCCAACGTATCGGTTTTCTTTAATTGAAATTAAATCACGATCGGTGAAAACCGCTTCCGCTAGAGGATTCAATTCCTTCAGTTTACTGTTAAGACTGACTATTTCATGTGATGACCTAGGTAACTCGATCTTAATCCTGAGCCTACTATGAACTCCTATTTGTTCAGGATTATCCTTTGATCTGCATAGGTGAGAGTGGCCAAACAACGCCGCTCAATAAGCCTACCATTTTGGAGATAAGACTAGATGAATAGCTAGGGACATAGTATTACAAGATGGAATTCAATCCTATCCAAATCAGGGATAGTAGAAAGGTTGTTCCCTTAAGTGCTAACTTCGAGGCTTAAACAAGGGGCCCCACCCTCTCATTGGCCCGAGAGGGACTTTGTTTAGTGGTTGGACCATAATTAAATTGTTCATTAGAGGACCAATGGAGTTAAGGAATCAATAAGTGTTATAGAGGTAAAACGGACTTTTTACCTAGTTATAGTTACGTACGACCTGTGAAGGATTGACTTACTAATCATGGTTCTATCGAGTGGACGGAAATATATCTAACAATGAGGGGAGTTCAACTACTAGGTTATAGTGAAGTGACCCGGTAGTTAATGAATGTTGACCCGATAGTTAACGAATGTTGGTTAACTAGGTCAAAAGAGTTTGGTCGGTTAAACCTCGAATCGTTGGAGCCCATGATTTGTAGGTCCATTAAGTCCCCTTGATAGCTTAAGGATCAAACTTTGGAACAATATGATGGAAAGGATTCGAATAGTTCAAATTCAGTTTAGGGAGAACATCGGTCATATTGGATATTACCGACACGTTAGGTTTTTGGTTAAACCTAATTTTGAGAGTTTAATATATTTAAATATGATTTAAATATCAAGTACGTGAATAGGGTTTCATGGTTGAGAAATTGAATTTCTGAAATGATCGGGATTGGTAGCAAAATATTAATTTAATATTAGATATTAAATTAAATATATAATTGATTAATTAATTAATAACTATTCTAAATTAATTATGAATTAATTTAAAATTGAAAATTCAAATTTTAGAATTGATTTTTCATATTATTAATTAAAGAAATTAAATTAACTAAAATTCAATATCTTGAAGGCTTGACACCGGGTGGATCCATTGGAAGTTCTTGAATATAAGCAGCTTCTTCAAGATATTTCCATGCGCTCTACTCTCGTTCCTTCTTCTTTTTTTCTTTGCTCTCGACGACGACGAAAGGTTCTTTCTTTGCTCCCGTTGTTCCTAACCTATTCAGGAGTTCACGGTGTTCCAAATCCTATGATCAGGCCCTCCGAAGGGATGGTTGCTCCGAGACAACACGCAGGTGGATCATAGGAATCTCACGTTGTGACCTAGGGGTGGAGACCGAAGGATACGTTGACACGCATCCCGCTCCCACTTACTATAGTGATAGCGAGCAGAAATGTCGCTATTTTAGTCCCAATTTATTAAGCTTTTATGTGCTTTAATCGTGTTTTTAATGTAAATATTTAATGAATTTTGTTATTTGGTCCTTAGGAGCAAAGTTGGTGATTTTGGGAGAAAAAGTGCCAAAAATGAAGCAAATGAAGCCCAAATCCAAGCTTGATCAAATGAGGACCCAAAGAAGACAATCATGATAAAAAAAAAAGCCCAAAAAAAGAAGTGAAGAGAAGGCCCAAAAGCAGCCCAAAACCGAAGCTGAATATGCAGAAATTTGGGTCAGCGTCGAGACGTTATGCAAGGCAGCGTCGCGACGCTACCCATTTCTTGGGCAACAAGCCGCGTGCAGAGCAGCGTCGCGACTCTACCCCCAATTCGGGCCTATAAAAAGGCACCCTTGGGTGCCTCATTTACCATCAATCATTCACCAATTCCTTCCTTTCCTCCCTCCTTTGGCTCCTTTGGAGCATCTCTCAAGGCTTTCTAGCCTTTTTGAGAGAATTCTTTAGTGGGAAATATTTTGGGGAATTTTGGGGGAGCATCTTAGGAGGCTCAAGGAGTAGTCGGCGGAGCTCTGAGCGACAGCAAGGGGTTTTTCGACGGTCAATTCCTTTCCTTTTATGCTCTTGATTATGCTTTATATTGTAATTATTGTGGATATTTTAGCCATGTGTAGCTAAACCCCAATTTGGGGTCTTGAAATGAAATTATAGTTCAAATATTGTTGTAATTTCTTATCTCTTGCCCTTGTCCTAATTATTTGTATGGATGTGCTTAATGCTTTATTCAATCTGGCTAATTGTGTAATGATTCGTTTCTTAATGGAAACTCGACGGAGAGAAATTAGGATAGATCATAATCCATTCAACTAGTTTAATTACCTGTTGTGACATCGGGATTAGTTGATTAAACTTAGATTCCTAAAATGAATCAGAGCGTAATAATTAATGATTTTTAATAGCGCAGGTTGTTAAAATGAATTAATTACAATTAGGGGAGACCGACAGGAGAACCTATGTGATTAACGGAGATTCTAGGATTATAGTTAGTTGGGCAATGAGATAAGATAATTATAGCAATTATTTAGCTAATAATTGATTTTCAAGACCCCTCTTCCCATTCAAAGAAAACTTTTTCTCCATACTTTATTTTGATTGATCAAATTATTTTCTTTTACTTGTTTTGAATTTTAAATTCCTCTTTATTGCATGAGCTATTCCCTAAATATTATTTCGCCCAAGTATTTTTAGTGCTCAAGAGATTTTTGCTTTGCTTAATTTTCGCTTCGCTTCCCTGAGGATTCGATACTCGGAATACTTTCCGTTTTATATTACTTGTGACCCGTGCGCTTGCGGTAAGTCGTACACCACCACGAACATATAGTCACTTTCCCCATTCACCTTGGTATTGATCCATGCAAACACTTTCCGAAGGGAGGCCGCGCAAAAACGATACAAAGCCGAGCATGGATCTCACGGTGTGAACTTCACGGGGACGAAGGAGCAAAACTCAATTTAAATTAAGTCTTGTAATTTTCCTCCCACTAAAGTAACCTATCGGGTATTTTAGGGTTTGATTAGACCTAGATAAATCTGGCTAAGTCATTTATCTAAGTCTAGTCATATTATAACTATTATAACAAGACGTAATGTCTAGGTGTATTAAACAAATTTAATTTACTTAACGACATTATTCTAACATTAACCTGTGATTAATTCAACTCCGGTGTTCCAGATCAGTTCCCAGGTAGGAGGTGTTCCGTATACCGTCAACTTAAATACCTCCAATCCTTAGACAGAACTTCACTGGTAGAGTTCCCTTGTAATCTCAAGAATGTTTGTCCTACTTAGTTCATTAGAACTACTTTAAAACTAAGTAAGAATTTCTAATCCTATTAAAAAAGGATCTTAGGTCTAATTAATTTTAACTCATTAAAATTAATTCTTTTTAACCTAAGATCTTATGTGAGCATGCATATCTTGATTATAGATTGACGGTTTCTAATCATAAATTTTAAACTATTTCAAAATTTTAATGATTAGCCCTATAATCATGCATACGAAAATTTTAATAACAATTAACAATCATATTCCAGTTAATGAAATTAAAACTATATAACAGCATTGCATGTATTTAATATAACTCTTATATCAAACTATGGATGTAACATGCTCAATGCTTCTTTGATTTCCATTTTTAATAAATAAACAATTTAATTATTGCCAAAAATGGTAAATCAAATTAGCATGCTGCAAACAATTCATTTTTAATATAACTCTTATATTAAAACTATGTAATTGCATGCATCATACTTTTCCATTTTCATGAATTTAATATAACTCAACTATATATTAAATCAATCATGAAAATCCATGCATTATACCATACATCATAATCATATTATAACATACATAATGCATGAGCATGCTTTATATCCTAAGGTGGGATTAAAATTTAAATGACATCCACAAAGCATTTAAATAGCGAATAACCCGATTTCATTGGCCCCTAGGATAATTCAAGCCAAAATTACTCTAATTAAAGCTTTAAAACTATCCTATTACATAATGTACTGCTCCATAATTGGTCTAGAATCCACGAACCGACCCGAACCTCTTCGAACCGGCCTTGAAGATCTCGAACCACCCAAAAACTGGATTGAACCGGACCAAACCGGTCCCAGCTCAACCCTAACCGCACGAACCGGACCACCCATTAGGGTTTCAGCACACATTCTCACGAAAATTGAACTGCCACACGAAATCGCGACAGCGTCGAGACGCTGAAGGCACAGCGTCCCGTGCTGGCGCGATTTCAACCGTTCGCTGTGTGAAATCGCGACAGCATCGAGATGCAATAGGCCAAGCGTCCCGACAGTGTTGCGTCTGGAGCTCGATTCTGAGCAAAACAGCGGCTGAACTCTTCAAAATTGGCCTCGATTTATACCGTGTTCTTCTTCGATCTTCAACCTATTCTAGACACGAACTGTACAGACTCGATTTACAGAATTTTGCCCAAAAACGCAAGGACCTTACATGATCAAATCAATAAAATTACTGTAAATCTAAGGCCAAATTAAACCAAAATAATTTATCACAAACCAATACATATACTATGAACTTAATTCCACCATAACAGCAAATTGCACATTTTAATCAGTGAGAAAAAATCACAGAGATGGCTCTGATACCAATTGAAGGGATTAAAGCCCTAGCTCAGCAAAAACGATCAATAACCATACTGTGTTTTAATCAAGATCAAAATACCAATACAATTTGCAAAGGCTTTTACAGCAAGAAAGAAAAATGAAATCATGTTGTAAAACTGTATAAAACATGCTTTAATAGATTCTAAACACTTTAGATCTAAACTAGAATGGATCCTATTGATCCGGGATCAAGAATACTCACTTTAGAAGTCGTTCTCGATTGTTTCACCAACAAATCCTTGTCGAATCCGAAAATTCCAGCAGCAAGAACATTTCCTTTTGATGCTGAAAATCGCTCACGAACACCACCAAGTAGTTACATCGGTATTCTCCTTAGGATAGATGTGGAGCGGCTTGTGGGAACCCAAAATTCTAAGATGATAGGGAAAATATTTGGCCTTTGTGTATTCTGGGAAACTCAGAGAATTTTCAGAGAGAGAGAGGAATTATCTGAGTGAGAATGTGAGGGAGAGCAATTTTCTTGTGACTTCCCAAACAAAAAATGAAATACGGGAAAAAGAAAAACCACCCACAAGAAACTGTCCCACTCCCTTAAAAAAAGGTTGTTCACGCGTGAAGGGTTAGTGAGGTGGTTTTGATTGATCAGTTTTTCAACTGATCAGTTAATAGATAATTAAATTAAATTAATATTTAATTCAATTATCACTACATAAAACACTTTTATGTGCATATTCCACTTAACCCAAAGTTTTAATTTAACTTAATTAAATCAAACATTTAATTAAATTAAATAAAAAAAAACTAAATTAATTAATTCACTAATTAATTAATAATACAATTAAATATCATATATTTAATTACTATCCTCTCATCTATACTATAGAATTAATGTGCATCCAATGGACATTAATCATAACCTATAGTTTTAATATGAATCCAATTCATATTCTTTAAACTTAATATTCAAACACTTTCGAAAATGCAACTCCCCTTAGAAATATTTCCTCAACGCCCTAAATGAGCTACCGATGGGACCTAATGGACCTACAGATCAGAAGCTCCAACGATATGAGTTTAATTGGCTAAACTCATTAACCAAGTTAATCAATATTCGTTAACTGTGGTTCACTCCACTAAAGAACCACAGTTGCACTCTTCTCACTGTAGATATATTTATGTGTCCACGGATATCGACCGTCAACAGCAAGTTAGTCCTTCACGTGTGTTCGTACCCCTTCTAAGTCAATTTCCGTTTTACCCCTGGGCTACCTCTTGGTCCTTAAGTATTAGTGCTCCTCTAATGAACAATCTGTTTGAGGTCCAACCAACAAACAGAAATCCCTTTCGTGCCATAAAGAGGGTAGGGCCCATTTTTCAAGACCCGGAGACACCACTTAAGGGATCACACCTCTACTTACCCTAATATCGGGAAGGAGTGAATTCCATCTTGTAAGACTATGTTCCCAGCTCCCCACTCGGTCTTGTCCCCAAAATGGTAGGCTTATTGAGTCGGCGAACAGGCCACTCTCACCCATACAAATCAAAGGAATATCTCTCATGGATAGGAGTCCATAGTCTACTCAGGATTAAGGCCAAGTTGCCTAGGTCATCCTAGTGAAATAGAAACCGAACTAACTAATGGTGTTACAGTTAGTGGTTAACTATTTCGCGGTCCGGTCTCTATGCAAACACATTGCACAGGATACCCCCACTCGCATGTCAACTACATGAACGCGTTGGATCATTGCGTTTGTATCAATATACAAAGTGGTCCGCCATAGTGTCACCAGGATAAGGTACCCAACCGTAGCCCTATACTACAGACCCTTTAGGCTAAAACTTGAACATTGATCCTCGTATGTCCCTACATACTAGTTCAAGCCTCATTCTATTAGCCTTGGATGTTTAGTTTATTGGATTAGGGTTAATAAGACAAGATATAATACAAACATTGAATAATACATCACTTTTATTAATGTTCAGTTAAATGTACATTTACTATCTACGAGTTTTAGGGCATAAAACCCAACAAACTCCCACTTGAACTAAAACTCAAGTTTAAGGGAAAGTATATACAATGTAATCCAAAGCTGGAAATGGTACATGTATGTTGTACATTACATGAAAAGTAAGTATACAAAATGCAATAAACTAGGGCATCCTTACACCCATTACATCTCCCACTTGCCCTAGATTACGTTATATACATGTCTCGTAGACCTAGACTTTCTAGATGACCCTCGAACACTTTAGCCTAGAGGGCCTTCGTAAACGGATCAGCAATGTTGTGCTCGGAAGTGATCTTGGTCACGACCACATCTCCTATTTGCACAATCTCTCGAATCAAATGATACTTCCTCTCTATGTGTTTACCTCGTTTGTGGCTGCGAGGTTCCTTTGAATTGGCTACAGCCCCACTGTTGTCACAGTATAACATAATGGGCAAGTTCATATTTGGAACAACTTCAAAATCTGTCAAGAACTTCCTTAACCAAACAGCTTCCTTAGCTGCTTCACAAGCAGCTACATACTCAGCCTCCATCGTGGAGTCTACTATGCATCCCTGTTTTATACTTCTCCAAACTATAGCTCCCCCGTTAAGGATGAACACTGACCCAGACGTGGATTTCCTAGAATCCTTGTCAGACTGAAAGTCAGAGTCGGTGTATCCAGTGAGAACTAACTCTTTAGCCCCAAACACCAGCATGTAGTCCTTCGTTCTCTTAAGATACTTGGGGATTCCTTTAACGGCGGTCCAGTGGTCTAACATTGGATTTGACTGATATCTGCTGACAATCCCTACAGAAAAACAGATGTCAGGCCTCGTGCAGAGCATGGCATACATTAAGTTACCCACTGCAGAGGCGTAGGGAATCCTTCTCATATCCTCAACTTCTTGAGGTTTCTTAGGAGACTGCTCCTTAGATAGGTGAACCCCATGCCTGAAAGGCAACAAGCCCTTCTTGGAGTTCTGCATCGAATATCGGGCCAACATCTTGTCAATATACATTACTTGAGACAGAGCTAGCAATTTGTTCTTTCGATCCCGAATAATCTGGATGCCAAGAACATACTGGGCCTCACCCAAATCTTTCATTTGGAATTGAGCTGCTAGCCATTCTTTCACGTCAGACAGATACCCTACATCATTCCCAATGAGTAGGATGTCGTCAACATAAAGTACGAGGAAAGCTACTTTATTCTTGTCGATTTTCTTGTATACACAAGGCTCATCAACATTTTGGTCAAAGCCAAAAGATTTGATCGCTGTATCAAATCTGATATTCCAAGATCTGGAGGCCTGTTTCAACCCATAAATGGATCGATTCAGTTTACAAACCTTTTGCTCCTGACCTTGGGTTATGAACCCTTCGGGTTGAGACATAAAAATACTCTCGTCAAGGTTGCCATTCAAAAAAGTTGTCTTGATATCCATTTGCCATATTTCATAGTCATAAAACGCGGCAATGGATAAGAGAATTCTTATGGACTTAAGCATAGCAACTGGAGAAAAGGTTTCTTCATAGTCCACCCCTTCTCGTTGGGTATAACCCTTTGCTACAAGTCTTGCTTTGAAAGTCTGTACTTTTCCAGCAGCATCTCTTTTCCTCTTATAGATCCATTTACACCCAATGGGTTTGACCCCTTCAGGTAGATCCACAAGTTCCCAAACTTGATTGAAGTACATAGACTCCATCTCAAGATCCATGGCTTTGGCCCACTCGTCCTTATCTACATCATTCATTGCCTGGCGATAAGACAATGGATCTTCTACGTCGTCATCAGGTATGACTACTTGTGTTTCTATTAAACCCAAGTAGCGGTTAGGTTGTATTATAACCCTCGCACTGCGTCGAAGCTCTCCCACTACGTGAGGAGGACTAGATTGACGAGAAGAACTGGATTCTCCAACAAATCTTATTGAAGGACCAGGTTCATCAACAACCCTTGTTGATCCTTCTGTAGCTTCTCCTAATACTAACTTACTTCGTGGTCTATGATCTCGAATGTGGTCTTCCTCCAAGAAAGTTGCATTTGTCGATACAAATACTTTACTATCTTGAGGGTCGTAGGAAAGACCACCTCTCGTTTCTTTCGGGTATCCAACAAATTGGCATATTCTCGTACTCGGTTCTAATTTCTTAGGATTAGTCACTAACACATGTGCAGGACAACCCCAGATACGGAAGTAACGCAAACTAGGTTTACGCCCCCTCCATAACTCAAAAGGAGTTTCAGAAACACTTTTTGAGGGAACGTTGTTAAGAATATGTACGACGGTCTCTACTGCATACCCCCAAAACGAGTTAGGCAATTGAGCATAGCTCATCATAGATCGAACCATGTCTAACAAGGTTCTATTTCTCCTTTCTGATACACCATTCTGCTGAGGTGTACCAGGTGCTGAGAGTTGGGATTGGATTCCATGTTCTATCATATAGTCCTAGAATCTTTGATCCAAATACTCTCCACCTCGATCTGATCGAAGCGTTTTAATTGTTTTACCCAACAGGTTTTCTACCTCAGCCTTAAACTCTTTGAACTTTTCAAGAGCCTTAGACTTATGGCCCATCAGGTATAAGTAACCGTATCGAGAATAATCATCTATGAAAAAGATGAAATATTCAAAACCACCTCGAGCCTTTACATTCATTGGACCACAAAGATCCGAATGTATTAGTTCAAGTGGTTCTTTGGCCCTATAACCTTTTCCAGTAAAAGGCCTCTTGGTCATTTTACCCTCGAGACACGATTCACAGAGTGGTAAAGATGTATCTTCTATATCAGTTAGAAGTCCATTTTTAACCAAACGATTGATCCGATCGATGTTAATATGACCGAGACGCAAGTGCCAAAGATACGTATTGTTACTTAGAGGAGAAACCTTTTGCCTGTTGTTTTGCATTTCAGCCGTTTTAAACATTTCATGACTTAAAATAGCCTTAGCATCAATTGGTCTTAACACAAATAAATTATTCTCATGCTGAGCAGAACAAATAAAAATACCATTTCTTGAAATAATAGCTTCATTAAGCAGGAAATAAACTGAGTATTCATGTTCTAACAAAGCGGAAACAGAAATAAGGTTCCTTTTAATTCTAGGAACCAAAAACAAGTTCTCTAAAATCAAAAACTTATTTCTAAAGAATAATTTTGCAGCTCCCACTGCACGAGCTGAAACAACCTCTCCTGTTCCAACCTTGAGAGTCATTTCACCATCTGCCAGTTGTTGGAAATCATTTCCCTGAAAAGAAGGACAAACATGATTAGTGGCTCCTGAATCCAGTATCCAGGCAAACTCATCACGTTCGACGAGACAAGTCTCTAATACAAGTAAATCGAATTTACCTTCTTTTTCTCTCTTCTTCTTAGCGAAGTAACGGGGACAGTTGCGCTTCAAATGACCATCTGCGTTGCAGTGGAAGCATCTGCCTTTGTCGGCCACGACCTTGGCCTTGCCCTTACCTTGCACAATTTGTGCAAGAGCCTTCCCCTTGTCTCCCTTCCTCTTCTGTATTTGCTTCGATGAAAAAGTCTGAGGTACAAATTTAGTCCTTGAGGATGAACCCTTCAGGAATTTCTTTTTGGAATGGGCCACATTGGCCTCTCCTTTTACCACATTTTTGCCCTTTCTTTTCTACAAGGACTCATAAATCTGTAACTCCGAGAGGAGGGTAGTCAGGTTGAACTGAATCTTATTCATGCTCGCATTCGTTCTGAAAGACAAATAGCTCGCTGGAAGCGAGTGAAGGATGAACGCAACCTGACTGCGCTCGCAAACTACCCCGCCATTTGCCTCAGCAATATTGAACTGGTTAATCATGTCTAGGGCGTGTTCCCGAACAGATTGACCTTCTTGCATCTTGGCATTGAAGACGTTCTTCAAGGCATCATGGTGGAGCTGATAGGACTGGAGTCCAAACATCTCCTACAGGGAATTCATAATCTCTCTGGCAGTTTCCACGTTTTCGTAATGTTTGGCCAACACTTCAGACAAGCTGACCAGTATATAGACTTTGACCTTTTCATTGGCCTTAGTCCAGCGTTCATGGGCATCCTTTACTGCCTGAGCGACAGTGCGAGGGGTAACGGGAGGACATTCCTCCGTTAAGACGAACCTTAGTTCCTCTACCACGAGAATGGTATTTAGATTCGATTTCCATTGTGGAAAATTTTCGCTCGTTAGTTGTTCGTTTTTAAGTAGGGAGATAATAGAGGAAGACATTGCTGAAAAACAAACAACTGACCGTATTAGTTATCTTTGTCTTAACCCATCACACAAGCAATACAAACAATTGCATACATCCAATCAATTTTGCAAACAAACAATCAAAGAACCCTAATAAAACTATGATCGTGTTTCGCAACGATGTTTTAAAGGTTTAGAAGAACAGCCACCGAAGGGTGATCATTTGTTCCTCCTCTAAAATGAGACTCTTCTCAGTCAATTTCTAATACTAGGATAACTCATATTCCATTAGACATTAACCACCGTTGTTCGGTCAAGGATTTGTTAACAAATTAACTCCTCCCCGTAAGTGTAACCCTCCAACTTTCAGATCTTAGAGGCACGGACCAACAGGCTACCGTTAGGAAAGACAACTGTTGGTAATTAGCCTAAGCGATCTTATCTTATTCAGGAGTTCACGGTGTTTCGAATCCTACGATCAGACCCTCCGAAGGGATGGTTGCACCGAGACAACACACAGGCGGATCATCGGAATCTCACGTTGTGACCTAGGAGTGGAGATCGAAGGATACGTTGACACGTGTCCCGCTCCCACTTACTATAGTCACTTTCCCCATTCAGCTTGGTATTGATCCATGCAAACACTTTCTGAAGGGAGGCCACGCTAAAACGACACGAAGCCGACCATGGATCTCACGGTGTGAACTTCACGGGGATGTAGGAGCAAAACTCAATTTAAATTAAGTCTTGTAATTTTCCTCCCACTAAAGTAACCTATCGGGTATTTTAGGGTTTGATTAGACCTAGATAAATCCGGCTAAGTCATTTATCTAAGTCTAGTCCTATTATAACTATTATAACAAGACGTAATGTCTAAGTGTATTAAACAAATTTAATTTACCTAACGACATTATTCTAACATTAACCTGTGATTAATTCAACTCCGGTGTTCCAGATCAGTTCCCAGGTAGAAGGTGTTCCGTATACCGACAACTATACCTCCAATCCTTACACATAACTTCACTGGTAGAGTTCCATTATAATCTCATGAATGTTTGTTCTACTTAGTTCATTAAAACTATTTTAAAACTAAGTAAGAATTTCTAATCCTATTAGAAAAATGATCTTATGTCTAATTAATTTTAACTCATTAAAATTAATTCTTTTTAACCTAAGATCCTATGTGAGCATGCATATCTTGATTATAGATTGACGGTTTCTAATCATAAATTTTAAACTATTTCAAAATTTTAATGATTAGCCCTATAACCATGCATACTAAAATTTTAATAACAATTAACAATCATATTCCAGTTAATGAAATTAAAACTATATAACAACATTGCATGTATTTAATATAACTCTTATATCAAACTATGGATGTAACATGCTCAATGCTTCTTTCATTTCCATTTTTAATAAATAAACAATTTAATTATTGCCAAAAATGGTAAATCAAATTAGCATGCTGCAAACAATTCATTTTTAATTTAACTCTTATATTAAAACTATGTAATTGCATGCATCATACTTTTCCATTTTCATGAATTTAATATAACTCAACTATATATTAAATCAATCATGAAAATCCATGCATTATACCATACATCATAATCATATTATAACATACATAATGCATGAGCATGCTTTATATCCTAAGGTGGGATTAAGATTTAAATGACATCCACAAAGCATTTAAATAGCGAATAAACCGGTTTAATTGGCCCCTAGGATAATTAAAGCAAAAATTACTCTAATTAAAGCTTTAAAACTATCCTATTACATAATGTACTGCTCTATAATTGGTCTAGAATCCACGAACCGACCCGAACCGCTTGGAACCGCTTCGAACCGGAATTAACCGCCCAGAAACTGGATTGAACCGGACCAAACCGGTCCCAGCTCAACCCTAACCGCACGAACCGGAACACCCATTAGGGTTTCAGCACACGTTCTCACGAAAATTGAACTGCCGCACGAAATCGCGACAGCGTCGAGACGCAATAAGCCAAGCGTCCCGACGGTGTTGCGTCTGGAGCTCGATTCTGGGCAAAACAGCGGCTGAACTCTTCAAAATTGGCCTCGATCTATACCGTGTTCTTCCCCGATCTTCAACCTATTCTAGACACGGACTGTACAGACTCGATTTACAGAATTTTGCCCAAAAACGCAGGGGCCTTACATGAACAGAAAAAGGCTATATAAACAGAAAAAGAATTCATACTTTATCGTTTTTCATTTTATTTATTCAACAGTGGGTCCTAGTTGTAAGTAAAAAATGTTCCATATCTATATAAACAAAAAAATTAGCAGAAATTGAAGCATCCTGGATGTCGACAAAACTCAATCCTAGATGTCGACAAAACTCACTCGAGCTTCTCTGAATGTTCTTCGACTGTCCATGTAGATACAGTGTAATCTTGTCGAGAATCTTGGTTATGAGACGAAGCTTGAAGGCTGTAAAGAAGAAGACTGATGGTAGAACGATGGAAGGGTTTGTCTCAGAGGTTCGAATGATGGAGAAAGGGGAAGGGGTTCTCTCGCGAACGGTAAGTTGGAAGGGTTTGAAATGAGGGAGGGGAAAGGGTTTTTTTTGGAACGTGAGTGTGTTCCCAAGAGAGTAATTATGCTTAGGGTTTTTTCCAAGAAGCTATCAATCGAGAGGTTTTTTTGAAATTGTGTATCAATTTTTTCATTTTTTTCTGATTATATTAATTATGATATTTTTGGTGTTCATCCCATATTTTAGGTGAATCTAGATTTTTTTCTGATTATACTTTAATTCTGATTATACTCTAATTCTTCTTTGAATCTGGAATTTTTTTTAATTGAAGTTGTTCTTCATTATTATTGAATTTGGTAAGTCCTTCCATTTTTTCTTTTGATATACACTTTTAAATTTAAGTCCTCCTATTTTTTCTCTCTTTTTGAATTCAAATCTCTTTGTTTTAAATTTAGGTTGTCAGATTTATATTCCATTTCATTTGAATTTCGATTAGTTTTGATTTGCTAGATGAATCCATGGGTAAGGAAGCTAGATTTGATTGTTTGAAATTGTGTATAATTTTTTCATATTTTTTTCTATTATACTTTCATTCTGATATTTTAGGTGTTCATCCCATATTTTAGGTGAATCTAGATTTTTTTTTTTTCTGATTATACTGTAATTCTGATTATACTTTAATTCTTCTTTGAATCTGGATTTTTTTTTTAATTGAAGTTGTTCTTTCATTTTTTCTTTTGATATACACCGATTAAATTTAAGTCCACCTATTTTTTCTCTCTTTTTTTTAAATTTAAATCTCTTGTTTTAAATTTAGGTTGCCAAATTTATGTTCCATTTCATTTGAATTTCTGTTAGTTTTGATTTGCTAGATGAATCAATAGGTAAAGAAAGATTTTCTCCCTTATTTATAGTGTATTTGTTTTATTTTATTTCCAGATTTAAGATTTGTTAAAGGGTATTTTCGTCCAATTTCATGCCAAAATAGTTTACTAAAAATAGGATTTGGCTATTTATCAAATTGGAAATACGATTGGCCATTTTTCAAATCAGCTATTTTTTTTTTTTGGCCATTTATCTGGTTGCCCCAATTTTAATTTTTTTATGTCTAATTGATTTTTTTGAGACCAAACTGATTTAAACCCTCCTCCAAAGCCAGACAGACTGGGTACAATTTTGTTGACTGGATCACAAGCCCCTAAAAAAAAAACCTGACCCAACCCGATTCGGATTTGAACCGACCCGACCCGGAAATTCTACACCCCTACATAAAATGCATGAAAATGGTCAACTATATCTCAAAGACTAACTATAATTAACCAGGAAAAATAACTCGTTATGCGGGTTATTGTAGTTGCGTGAAAAACTCGTTCAAAGCGACCCGCGATGGACTTGGACTTTTCTATTTCTGTCCAAAAATGCAGTCACATTTCATTTAGCCTTGGCAGAAATGCGGTCAGATTTTTGTTGTTTCCCTATTTTCCTTTATTTTCCCTACAACATGCAAAAATGAGTTAAATTCATACCAAATCAGTTCATTTAAGCACAAAAGTGCATAATTTAACAAACATGACCTTCTAAGACTCAATTTACCAACTTTGACACTTTTTAGGCTCGGGATGAGTAAATTTGATCCAAAACATACAAGTTTTTTATTTTAATTATTTTTCCCCTATTTTCAAGGTCTTCCCCTCCCTTCTCTCTCCCTCTCTCTCAACTCCCCCACTCACTCCCCCATTCTCTCCAAGTCCCCCCTAATATTTCTCAACTATTTCTCTAGGAGAGTTTGTGGAGGAGAGAGGGGGAGAAAACCCAGGAAAGGAGATAAAAAGTTTGAGAAATAAGAGTTTTTAGAGTGAAATCAAGAGAGAGGATAGAGGAGTTGTTAGAGTGAAATCAAGAGGGAGGATCTGAAATTTGGACAAAACTTGAACACTTATGACTTCGGTGAACTCCCAGCTCTATCACAACTCCAAATTGAAGACCCACGTTGCCTTGCACTCGCTCCGTCGCACGACCCGACGACCCCCACTACTAGCACACTCTCGATCTGCAAACACACAACCCCACCACGAATTTCAGTCTATATATCTTTGACGCTGAAGACCCATTATTCTAGTGAGTTTCAAGGTGAGAGTTTAAAGAGAAAGAAAAGGAGAGAACGAAAGTGAAAGAGAAAAAAAAAAAAGAAAAATAGAAAAGAAAATGGAGAAGAAAAAGAGGGAAAAAGAGGGAGGATTCTGGGGAGAAAGAAGAAAAGTGGGGAGAAGATAAAGAAAGTGAGTGGGTCCCACTAGTTTTTTTAGGCAAAAATACACTTTTGGTCCCTGAGATTTGGGTTAAGTGACAGTTTGGTCCCTGAGTTTTCAAACTCAACAAAAATACCCCTGAGGTTTGAGATAAGTAGCACTTTAGTCCCTACCGTCTATTTTTCTGTTAAATACTAACAGTTGCTGATGTGGCACTATTATTTTAATAAAAAAAATTATTTTTTACTTTTTTAAAATAAAAACATATAAAAATAATAAAATTTATTATTTTATTATTTTATTTAAATTTTTTCTCTCTCTCCCTTTCTTTTCCATCTATCTTCTTTCTCCTCCATCTTCTTTCTCCCTCCTTATCTCCTTCTTCTTCAGCTCCAGTGGTCGGCCGGTCTCTGGACTTGGGAAGAAAAAGAAGAAGGAGAAGGGAGAAGATGGAGAAGAAGAAGGAGGAGGAAGAAGAAAAAGAGAGAAAGAATAAAAAATAATAAAAATAATAATAATAATATATTTTTTAATATTTTTTATTTAAAAAATATATTTTTTATATTAAAATAATAGTGCCACGTCAGCAACCGTTAATAGTTAACAGAAAATTTGATGGCAAGGACCAAAGTTCTCCTTATCTCAAACCTCAGGGGTATTTTTGTTGAGTTTGAAAACTCAGGGACCAAAGTGTCACTTAACCCAAACCTCAGGGACCAAAAGTGTATTTTCCCTTTATTATTTTTATATGTTTTTATTTAAAAAAAACTAAAAATAATTTTTTTTATTAAAATAATAGTGCCTCGTCAGCAACCGTTAGTATTTAACAGAAAAATAAACGACAGGGACCAAAATGCTACTTATCTCAAACCTTAGGGGTATTTTTGTTAAGTTTGAAAACTCAGGGACCAAATTGTCACTTAACCCAAACCTCAGGCACCAAAAGTATATTTTTCCCTTTTTTTATTGTTTTTTTAAGTTTTATTTTTTAAATTTGATATATTCTTTTTAATCTTAGGGAAAAATACACTTTTAGTCCCTGAGATTTGGGTTAGGTTTCATTTTGGCCCCTAGAGTTTTCAAACTCAACAATTTAGTCCCAAATGTTTGGTTTTAGTTCCATTTTGGTCCTTCCACCAAATTTTTCGTTAATATTTAACGGATGGTTGAAGTTGAAAATTTTTTAATTAAAAATTACTTTTTCAGTTTTTTAAAATATAAATATTGTAAAATAATAAAAATATTATTATTTTATAATTTTTTATTTCTTTCCTCCCTCTCTCTTCTTCTTCACTCAACTCCAGTGGCTGCTTTTTCTTCAGCATTGACCGACGATGGCCGCCGAGGACGATTTTTTTTTACTGTCTTTTGTTTTTTTTTTCTTCTCTATCTCCATTTTCTTTCTTTTCACATAAAAGAGGAGGGAGTTCTTCCTCCCTATTTCGATTAGGCATCGATTTCCGACGACCAACAACTGAAGAGGAGGGCGACGCGACATGGTATTATGGTTGGGCGTTACTGCCGACGAGAAAAATGAGAGGAAGAGATGAAGTTGCATTTTTTGTGGGTTTTGAAGGGTTAAAAATCCCTTACGCAGCGGAAACGGTCAGAGATCCAAACCCAATTAAATCTTTGACAAGAATACCGATACGAGGGCAAATAATTTACAGCAATAAAATCTCATAAAAACTGTAAATAAGGTCATAAAACATGCTATTTTATGGAATAAACTTAGATCTACACTATAGAGTGATCCTAGTGATCATAGGAATGAAAGGTACTTACTACCGTTGTGGATCTTGACCGAAATCGTCGAATCTTGCTTCTTGATATGAAAATACAGCAACCAAAAGAGCACTTTCTTTGCTGAAGTTTGATGAACACTACCACGTAAGAGCCACCGGTATGACTAACAAGGCCTTTTGTTAAGGTTTCTTGTGGGAGAAGGATTTTACTAAGGAACTCAAAGTCTCTGGAGTTCTCTCTGGAAATTTCACACCCCAAAAAACGAATACAAGCCTGAGAGAAAAATCAAAAGGGCCACAAACTAAAACCCCTTATCGATAGGGAGAGGGAGAGAAAATAGGAATTCATGCTCCACGTTCAGGTAACTGATCAGTCAGTTACCTGATAATTTTGATTTTAACGAATTAAAATCAAATTTAATTTTAATTTAATTAACAATATTAATTAAATTAATTTTAACCAATTTAAATCATATTTAAATTAATTCATTCATTTAAATAATCATTTAAATGAGTTTCCCTCTTTATACTGTAGTTTTATTATCATTTAATTAAATCAAATTTAATTAAACTAAATTAAAACTTACAATTAATTAATTCAAAAATTAATTAATCATAAAATTGAATACCACATATTCAATTATTATTATTATTCTCTCACACATGTACTATAGTTTTAATGTACATCCAATGCGCATTAAATTTAACCTATAGTTTTAATATGAATCCAATTCATATTAAATTTTTCTTAGTAAATTTACTTCAACACCTTATCTGAGATACCGGTGGGACCTTATGGACCTGCAATTCAGAAGCTCCAACGATATGAGATTAATTGGCTAAACTCATTAACCAAATGAATCAATATTCGTTAACTGTGGTTCACTCCACTATAGAACCACAATTGCACTCTTCTCACTGCAGATATATTTCTGTGTCCATGGATATCGACCATCAACAGCAAGTCAGTCCTTCACATGTGTTTGTAACCCCAGCTAGGTCAAATTACCGTTTTACCCCTGAGTTACCTCTACATCCTTAAGTCCCAGTGCTCCTCTAATGAACAACCTGTTTGAGGTCCAACCAACAAACAGAAGTCCCTCTCGTGCCATAGAGAGGGCAGGGCCCTTTGTTCAAGTCCCGGAGACACCACTTAAGATAACACACCTCTACTTACCCTAATATCGGGAATGAGTGAATTCCTTCTTGTGTGATTATGTTCCCAGCTCCTCACTTGGTCTTGTCCCCAAAATGATAGGCTTATTGAGTCGGCGTGTAGGCCACTCTCACCCATACAAATCAAAGGACAATCCCTCGTGAACAGGAGTCCATAATCCACTCAGGATTGAGACTAAGTTGCCTAGGTCATCCTAGTGAAATAGAAACTTATCTAGTCAACGGTGTTACGGTTAGTGGTTAACTATTTCGTGGTCCGGTTGTTGGCTTTTTGGCCCTTAATCTCAGATTAATTAATTTTAATTAATTAATTAATCAATGTTTTGATGATAACAAACTCAATTTTTAATTACTGAAAATTTTAGTGTTTTAATGTGCCCATAGCGTAGAGCTCGGAACAACGATTCTAACGCCTCTTGAATCACTCAGATCGGTGCTAAAACGAAGAAGTTATAGTCGAAACAAGCTTTAACGAAAAATTCCCGAGGCGATGACGTGGCGGGCTGAGTCAGCTTCTTGGACCAATCCGACGACGACATGTGGAGCTTTGGGAGAGTGACATGTGGGCCTTTTGATTATTTAAATATTATATATATATTACTTTATTAAATAAAAATTCAAACGGTTAGTTTTCAATATTAATTAAAAAAAAAAAAAATTAAAAATTTAAAAATGCTTTTACCGTTACTTATATATATATATATATATATATATATTTATTATTATTATTATTATTATTATAATATATTATTTGTTTTAAATTTTTTTTAACCGTTAGAGTTTTAAAATATATATATATATATTTATTTATTTATTTATTTATTTTATTTATATATTATTATTAATTCCTTTTTACTTTTAATCTCTTTTAATCTCCACCCTTAATTTCTCTTTATCATAAATCCAATGGTCCAAATTAAATTTAATCTTTTACCACATTTCCCTCTCTTTTTAAACTCATCTTCCTCCCCAAATTTTAATCAACAATTTTACAATTTTACAATCCTCCAAAACTCAAAAGTTTCCATTGTTGCTCTCTCCAAGCTCCCAAATTTTTCTTTTCATCTTATTCTTGAGAGAGTGATATTGTATTGTGAGGATATATTTGTTGAGTGCTCAGATTTGTAAATCCACTCTATTGAGAGTTGTATTGTATTCTTCAAAAATTCCAACACTTGTAACGGTTTGATCCTAACCCGTGGAAAGGATCGGGTTTGCTCTTGAACACGTAAAAGGAGCGGTGGTGTAACGGTTGGGCTCTAATCCGTGGAAAGAGTCGAAAGGTTTTTATTCAAATTCCCAAGAGGCGCTTGGGGAGTGGAGTAGGTCGAGTTTGACCGAACCACTATAAAAATTACGGTGTCTTCTTCTCTAACTCTTTCCTTTTTATTTTTGCAATTAATTTAAGAATCTATTGCATGCTTTAGTTTGTTCTTATTTGTTGCATATATTGAAATTTCTCTTATTGCTTATAAAAAGTGTGTTAATTAGTTTAATTGAGTCATTTTAGGAAAAAGTTTTATTAAACCCTATTCACCCCCCCTCTAGGGTTGCCATACCGATCCAACTATTGGTATCAGAGCGGGTTGCTCATCTTGAAATATTTATTTCTTGATAAACTTAATTGTTTTTGAGCTATGGCAACTTTAGGTTTTATCCCTTTTACCGATAGTCAATCTATTACAAAGCCTCCTTTCTTTAATGGTACTAATTATAGTTATTGGAAAAATAGAATGAGATTTTTCTTGCTTTCTATTGATTATGATTTATGGGATATTGTTGAAGAAGGTTTTAAAATTCCAACAAATGATGTTGATGGTGTTAGCTCTATAAAACCTAAGGAAGAATGGTCAATAAATGAAAAAAAAGCATGCTCTTTAAATGCCAAAGCTATTAATTGCTTATTTTGTGCTTTGAATGAAATTGAGTATAATAGAGTGTCTATTTGCAAAACCGCTAAAGAGATATGGGATAAATTAGAAATTACTCATGAAGGAACTAGTCAAGTAAAAGAAACAAAGATTGACATGTTAGTTCATCAATGTGAAATGTTTAAAATTGATGAAAATGAAGCTCTTTCCGATATGTTTATTAGATTTACTAACATTGTCAATGCTTTAGAAGGACTTGGGAAAAAGTACTCAAATCTTGAGAAGGTAAAGAAGCTATTGTGGACTTTGCCTAAACAATGGGAGCCTAAAGTCACCGCCATTCAAGAGGCAAAGGATCTCAAATCTCTCTCCATTGATGAACTCATGGGTTCGTTGTTGACACATGAGATGAAGATCAAGAAAAACATGGAGGATGAGAAGAAAAAGAAAGAGAAGAGTATAGCCTTAAAGACCATCTCCTTGGAAGTTGACTCCGAAGATGAGGATGCTCTTGATGAAGAAGACGTTGCCTATCTCTCACGTAAGTATAAAAATTTCATAAAGAGAAAGAAACAACTCAAGAAACATTTCTCCAACCAAAAAGAGTCAAAAGGTGAAAAGAGCAAAAAGGATGAGGTAATTTGCTATGAATGCAAGAAACCGGGTCACATTAGAACCGATTGTCCTCTTCTCAAATCATCCAAGAAATCCAAGAAGAAAGCAATGAAGGCTACTTGGGATGATAGTGATGAAAGCGAAAGTGGGAGTGATAATGAAGAAGTGGCCAACTTTTGCTTCATGGCTCATAGAGACAAAGAGGATGAACAAGATGATGAGGTAACTCTAGAACCCCTCTCTTATGATGAGTTATTTGAAGCTTTTGAAAATATGCAAAATGATTTAGAAAAGCTTAGTTCTAAGTATGTTGTGCTTAAAAAGAAATACGATGTTCTATCTAGTAAAAATAAGTCTTTACTTGAAGAAATTGTTTGCTTAAAAGAGAATGAGCATGATGTTATGCATATTGATGAAATGAATATCTCTTGTGACAAGCATGCTTTTGATTGTGATGAGAAAAATGCCTTGCTTGACAAAGTTAAATTTCTTGAGCATGATAGTTGTGAAAAAGATAATTTGATTAAATTACTCAAAGAAAAGGAATTTAGTGCTTTGCAAGAGCTTGATAAGGCTAAAGAATCTATTAAAAAGTTGACAATAGGTGCTCAAAGATTAGATAAGATAATTGAAATAGGCAAGCCTTTTGGTGATAAAAGAGGTTTAGGCTATATTGATGAATGTTCTACTCCTTCAAGTTCTAAAACTATCTTTGTTAAAGCATCTCATAATATGCCTAAGCTTAATATGCCTAAGGTTGTGTCCAAGCATGTTAAATCTAACTTTGTGCCTATATGTCATTATTGTGGTGTTGAAGGGCATATTAGACCTAAGTGTTTTAAATTGAAATATGCTCATACTACTTCTCCAAGAAGAAATTTTTCTCAAAGAGCAAAGTTTCACAATGCTCCAAGGAATAATTTCTCCAAGTAAAGTAGAATGCATAAATTTGTTGTAAGAGATAAATCTTTGCATAATGTTGTTTGTTTCTCATGTGGCAAGTTTGGACATACAAATTATTCTTGCTACTTGTCTAAATCCAATGCCTTGAATGTCTATGCAAAAATGAGATGGAATCCTAAGTTTGTCAATACTAACCATCTAGGACCCAAACAAGTATGGGTACCAAAGAATCAAACTTGAACATTTATGTTTGTAGGTTTGTTTGAAAGCCTCCAAGAAAAACAAGTGGTACTTGGATAGTGGTTGCTCGAGGCACATGACGGGAGACCCATCCAAGTTTGTTTCTCTCTCGAAAAAGGATGGAGGTTTTGTAACTTTTGGTGACAACAAGAAAGGTAAAATAATTGGTAAGGGTAGTATAGGTAATGAATCTTCTATTTTAATTGAAAATGTACTTTTAGTTGATGGTTTGAAGCATGATTTACTTAGTATTAGTCAATTGTGTGATAAAGGATTTAGAGTTGTGTTTGATAAAAAGAATTGCATCATTGAAAATGCTAGTGATAGAAAAGTTATATTTGTTGGAAATAGAGATGAAAATGTTTATACTATTGATTTGAATGATTGTCCTATTAGTGATAAATGTTTATCGGCTTTGCATGATGATTCTTGGTTATGGCATAGAAGACTAGGACATGCTAGCATGCACTTAATTTCAAATATTTCCAAGAATTCTTTGGTTAGAGGTCTTCCTAAATTTAAATTTGAAAAAGACAAAGTTTGTGATGCTTGTCAAATGGGTAAGCAAACTAAGTCCTCTTTCAAACCTAAAAATGTGATCTCTACAACTAGACCCCTTCAACTATTACACATGGATTTATTTGGCCCTTCTAGAATTGCTAGTTTTGGAGGGAACTATTATGCCTTTGTGATAGTTGATGATTTTTCAAGATTTACTTGGGTTTTGATGCTAAAACATAAGGATGATGCTTTAAAAGGTTTTGCTAGTTTTGCAAAAAGAGTTCAAAATGAAAAAGGATTTTTGATTTCTAAAATTAGGAGTGATCATGGAGGAGAATTTGATAGCAATGCTTTTGAAACTTTTTGTGAAGAAAATGGTTTTTCTCATAATTTCTCCGCTCCAAGGACTCCTCAACAAAACGGTGTAGTTGAAAGGAAAAATCGTACTTTGCAAGAATTTGCTAGATCAATGTTGCATGAGTATGGTTTACCTACATACTTTTGGGTGGAAGCCGTTAACACCGCTTGTTATGTTTTAAATAGAGTTTTAATTAGACCTTCTTTGGATAAAACTCCTTATGAACTTTGGCATAACAAAATCCCAAATATTGGGTATTTCAAAGTTTTTGGTTGCAAATGTTTTATTTTGAATAACAAAGAAAAACTTGGAAAATTTGATTCTAAGACGGATGTTGGTATTTTCCTTGGTTATTCATCTACTAGTAAAGCTTATAGAGTTTTCAATAAAAGAACTTTAGTAGTTGAAGAATCTATGCATGTAGTATTTGATGAATCTTGCAGTGTTATTTCTAATGAGCCTATTTGTAGTGATGTTTTAGAAGGAAATTTTGGAGATTTACTTGTTAGTGACAAAGGCAAAGAAATTGTTTCAAGTAACCAAGAGGTGAGCTTCATCGAAAAGAACGAAGTTGGTTCTTCATCCATGCCTAAAGAATGGAGGTATGCTCCTTCTCATCCCAAGGAATTAATTCTTGGTGATCCCGAACAAGGTGTGAAAACTCGTTCTTCTCTTAATTTGTTTAATAATCTTGCTTTTGTTTCTCAAATTGAACCAAAAAGTTTTAAAGATGCCGAAAATGATGAATTTTGGATTTTAGCTATGCAAGAAGAATTAAATCAATTTGAAAGGAATAAAGTTTGGGAATTAGTCCCTAGGCCTTCTAATGCTTCTATAATTGGTACTAAATGGGTCTTTAGAAATAAAATGGATGAAAATGGAAATATTGTTAGAAATAAAGCTAGACTTGTAGCTCAAGGTTATTGTCAAGAGGAAGGAATAGATTATGAAGAAACTTTTGCACCCGTTGCTAGATTAGAAGCTATTAGAATGTTGCTTGCTTTTGCTTCTTATAAGAATTTCATTTTGTATCAAATGGATGTGAAAAGTGCCTTTTTAAATGGTTATATCATGGAGGAAGTTTATGTAGAACAACCTCCGGGCTTTGAAAGTTTTGATTTTCCTAATCATGTCTATAAGTTGAAAAAGTCTCTTTATGGCTTAAAACAAGCTCCAAGAGCTTGGTATGATAGACTTAGTAATTTCTTGCTTGAGAATGGATTTAAAATGGGTAAAATTGATACTACTCTTTTTATTAAGACTAAAGAAAATGATATGCTTTTGGTACAAATATATGTGGATGATATTATTTTTGGTTCTACTAATCCATCTTTGTGTGAAGAATTTTCTAAGTTTATGCATAGTGAATTTGAGATGAGTATGATGGGAGAACTTAGCTTCTTCCTTGGACTTCAAATCAAACAACTCAAGGATGGTATTTTTATAAGTCAAGAGAAATACACAAGGGATTTGCTCAAAAGATTCAAGTTCAATGAAGGTAAAATTGCAAAAACTCCTATGAGCACATCCACTAAGCTTGACAAGGATGAAAAAGGTAAGTGTGTGGATATAAAATCTTATAGAGGTATGATTGGATCTTTACTTTATTTAACTGCTAGTAGACCCGATATCATGTTTAGTGTATGTCTTTGTGCTAGATTTCAATCTTGTCCTAAGGAATCACATTTGCATGCCGTTAAAAGAATTTTTAAATATTTGCTTGGTACTATTGATTTAGGCTTATGGTATCCTAGAAATGTAGAATTTAATTTGGTAGGATATTCCGATGCGGATTTTGCGGGTAGTTTACTTGATCGTAAGAGTACTAGTGGGACTTGTCAATTCCTTGGTAGTTCCTTAGTTTCTTGGTTTAGTAAAAAACAAAATTCGGTTGCCTTATCTACTACGGAAGCGGAATATATTGGGTTGCTAGTTGTTGTGCTCAAATTCTTTGGATGAAACAAACTCTTTGTGATTTTGGATTAAAGTTTGATAATGCGCCTATATTTTGTGATAATACTAGTGCTATAAATTTGACTAAAAATCCTATACATCATTCTAGGACTAAGCATATTGATATTAGGCATCACTTTATTAGAGAGCATGTGCAAAATGGTAATATTATTCTTGAATTTGTAGGCTCTAATAATCAATTAGCGGATATTTTTACCAAGCCCTTGAATGAAGAAAGCTTTTGCAAAAATAGGCTTGAGCTCGGTATTATTCGTTGTGATACCTCTTGATTTTATAATCTTTCTTGTTAAATCTTTTAGAAGGCATTTTGATAGGGGGAGATATGAAAAGCATGTGTTAATTTTCTTAGGGGGAGTTGTGCTAAATTGATGATGATGTTTATAAGGGAATCATTTATGTAGTTCTAAATTTCTCCTAATTATTTCTTTTTGATGATTCCAAAGGGGGAGAAGATTAAGAAAAATATGCTATAAATTTATTATGATTTTGATTGTATTAATTAGGGGGAGAATTTATTTTTGAGTGAATTTCAAGAATGATCTTTATGATGATTTGTTTGGCTTCATATTGAAATTATCCCTTGATGTATGTTCTACCTATGGTTTATATGTTATTTTTCTTGAATGGTTTGTCATCATCAAAAAGGGGGAGATTGTTGGCTTTTTGGCCCTTAATCTCAGATTAATTAATTTTAATTAATTAATTAATCAATGTTTTGATGATAACAAACTCAATTTTTAATTACTGAAAATTTTAGTGTTTTAATGTGCCCATAGCGTAGAGCTCGGAACAACGATTCTAACGCCTCTTGAATCACTCAAATCGATGCTAAAACGAAGAAGTTATAGTCGAAACAAGCTTTAACGAAAAATTCCAGAGGCGATGACGTGGCGGGCTGAGTCAGCTTCTTGGACCAATCCGACGACGACATGTGGAGCTTTGGGAGAGTGACATGTGGGCCTTTTGATTATTTAAATATTATATATATATTACTTTATTAAATAAAAATTCAAACGGTTAGTTTTCAATATTAATTAAAAAAAAAAAAAATTAAAAATTTAAAAATGCTTTTACCGTTACTATATATATATATATATATATATATATATATATATATATATATTTATTATTATTATTATTATTATTATTATAATATATTATTTGTTTTAAATTTTTTTTAACCGTTAGAGTTTTAAAATATATATATATATATATTTATTTATTTATTTATTTTATTTATATATTATTATTAATTCCTTTTTACTTTTAATCTCTTTTAATCTCCACCCTTAATTTCTCTTTATCATAAATCCAATGGTCCAAATTAAATTTAATCTTTTACCCCATTTCCCTCTCTTTTTAAACTCATCTTCCTCCCCAAATTTTAATCAACAATTTTACAATTTTACAATCCTCCAAAACTCAAAAGTTTCCATTGTTGCTCTCTCCAAGCTCCCAAATTTTTCTTTTCATCTTATTCTTGAGAGAGTGATATTGTATTGTGAGGATATATTTGTTGAGTGCTCAAATTTGTAAATCCACTCTATTGAGAGTTGTATTGTATTCTTCAAAAATTCCAACACTTGTAACGGTTTGATCCTAACCCGTGGAAAGGATCGGGTTTGCTCTTGAACCCGTAAAAGGAGCGGTGGTGTAACGGTTGGGCTCTAATCCGTGGAAAGAGTCGAAAGGTTTTTATTCAAATTCCCAAGAGGCGCTTGGGGAGTGGAGTAGGTCGAGTTTGACCGAACCACTATAAAAATTACGGTGTCTTCTTCTCTAACTCTTTCCTTTTTATTTTTGCAATTAATTTAAGAATCTATTGCATGCTTTAGTTTGTTCTTATTTGTTGCATATATTGAAATTTCTCTTATTGCTTATAAAAAGTGTGTTAATTAGTTTAATTGAGTCATTTTAGGAAAAAGTTTTATTAAACCCTATTCACCCCCCCTCTAGGGTTGCCATACCGATCCAACACCGGTCTTATGCAAACTCATTGCACAGGATACCCCCACTCGCATGTCCTCTACACGAACGCGTTAGATCAATGCGTTTGTATCATAATACAAAGTGGGCCATATCCATAGTGTCAACAGGATAAGGTACCCAGCCTTATCCCTATACTATAGACCCTTTAGGCTGTAACTTGAATAGTGATCCCCGTATGTCTCCACATACTAGTTCAAGTCTCATACTAACAACCTAGGATGTTCTGTTTATTGGATTAGGGTTATTTAGGCAAGATACAATACAAACAATAATAATATAGGAAATATTATTTTATTAATGTTCGGTCAAATGTTTACATTTACTATCCACGAGTTTTAGGGCATAAAACCCAACAAACTCCCACTTGAACTAAAACTCAAGATAATGGGATGTATATTAGAAGATAATCCAAAGCTGGAAATGATACATGTATACTGTACATTACATGAAAAGTAAATATACAAAATACAATAAACTAGGGCATCCTTCATACCCATTACACATCTCCCACTTGCCCTAGATTATACTATATACATGTCTCGCAGACCTAGACTCTCTAGATGACCCTCGAACACTTTAGCCGAGAGAGCCTTCGTAAATGGATCAGCAATGTTGTGCTCCGAAGCGATCTTGGTAACGATTACATCTCCTCGTTGCACAATCTCCCGTATCAGATGATACTTCCTCTCGATGTGCTTTCCTCGTTTGTGGCTGCGAGGTTCTTTAGAATTGGCTACAGCCCCACTGTTGTCACAGTATAATGTAACGGGCAAGTTCATATTTGGAACGACCTCCAAATCTGTCAAGAACTTTCTTAGCCAAACAGCTTCCTTAGCTGCTTCACAAGCAGCTACATATTCTGCCTCCATTGTGGAGTCTGCTATGCATCCTTGCTTGATGCTTCTCCAGACTACAGCTCCTCCGTTAAGGGTAAATACTGACCCTGGCGTGGATTTCCTCGAATCCTTGTCAGTCTGGAAGTCAGAATCCGTGTATCCTGTAAGAACTAACTCCTTAGCCCCAAACACTAGCATGTAGTCCCTCGTTCTCCGAAGATACTTGAGGATTCCTTTTACGGCAGTCCAGTGGTCTAACCCTGGATTTGACAGATATCTGTTGACTATCCCTACTGCATAACAAATGTCAGGCCTAGTGCAGAGCATAACATACATTAAGCTGCCCACAGCTGAGGCGTAGGGAATGCGTCTCATATCCTCAATTTCTTGAGGTGTCTTAGGACATTGCTCCTTAGACAAATGAACCCCGTGCCTGAAAGGCAATAAACCCTTCTTGGAGTTCTGCATCGAATATCGTGACAACATCTTGTCGATATACGTTGCTTGAGACAAGGCTATCGTTTTGTTCTTTCGATCCCGAATAATTTGAATCCCAAGAACATATTGGGCCTCTCCTAAATCCTTCATTTGGAATTTGGGCCGCTAGCCATTCTTTGACTTCAAACAGATACCCTACATCATTCCCAATGAGTAGGATGTCATCAACATATCGCACCAGGAAAGCTACCTTATTTTTGTTGATTTTCTTGTAAACACAAGGTTCATCAACATTTTGATCAAAGCCAAAAGATTTTATCGCAGTGTCAAATCTAATGTTCCAAGATCTGGAGGCCTGTTTCAACCCATAAATGGATCGATTCAGTTTACAAACTTTTTGCTCCTGACCTTGGGTTATGAACCCTTCGGGCTGAGACATAAAAATATTCTCTTCAAGATTACCATTCAAAAAAGCAGTGTTGACATCCATTTGTCATATTTCATAGTCATAATATGTGGCTATGGATAAGAGAATTCTTATAGACTTTAACATAGCAACAGGAGAAAAAGTTTCCTCATAATCAACCCCTTCTCTTTGGGTGTAACTCTTTGCTACAAGTCTAGCTTTGAAAGTCTGTACTTTTCCAGCTGCATCTCTCTTTCTTTTATAGATCCATTTGCACCCTATGGGTTTTACCCCTTCAGGCGGATCTACAAGCTCCCAAACTTGATTGAAGTACATAGACTCCATCTCAAGGTCCATTGCTTTTACCCATTGGTCGTTATCCACGTCATTCATTGCCTGACGATAAGACAATGGATCCTCAACACCATCATCAGGTATGACGACTTGAGTTTCAGTTAAACCCAAATAACGGTCGGGTTGTTTTACAACCCTCCCACTGCGTCGAGGCTCACTCACTATGTGAGGACGAGATTGACCAGAAGAGCTGGCTCCTTCATCAACTCTTGTAGAAGGACCTGCTTCATCCACAACTCTTGTTATTTCTTCTGTAGCTTCTCCTAATACTAACTTACTTCGTGGTTTATGATTCCTCATGTGGTCTTCCTCCAAGAAAGTGGCATTTGTCGATACAAAGACCTTGTTTTCTTGTGGGTCGTAGAAAAGACCACCTCTCGTTTCTTTTGGGTAACCAACAAACTGGCATAATTTTGAACGAGGTTCCAATTTCTTAGGGTTTGTCACAAGTACATGTGCTGGACAACCCCAGATACGGAAATAACGCAAGGTAGGTTTGCGCCCTCTCCATAACTCAAAAGGAGTTTCAGAAACACTTTTTGAAGGAACATTGTTCAAAATATGAACTGCAGTCTCTACTGCATACCCCCAAAACGAGCTAGGCAATTGAGCGTAGCTCATCATAGAACGAACCATGTCTAGCAAGGTTCTATTTCTCCTTTCTGATACACCATTTTGTTGAGGTGTACCAGGTGCTGAGAGTTGACTTTGAATTCCATGTTCTATCAAATAATTTTGGAATCTCAAATCTAAATACTCTCCACCTCGGTCTGAACGAAGTGTTTTGATTGTTTTACCTAATAGGTTTTCAACTTCAGTCTTAAACTCTTTAAACTTTTCAAAAGCTTCAGACTTATGACCCATTAGATATAAATAACCATATCTTGAATAATCATCTATGAAAGAGATAAAATATTCATAACTTCCTCGAGCTTTTACATTCATTGGACCACATAGATCCGAATGTATCAACTCTAGAGGTTCTTTGGCTCGATAACCCTTTCCAGTAAAAGTTCTCTTAGTCATTTTACCCTCGAGACACGATTCACAGGGTGGTAATGAATCATCTTCTAATTCAGTTAGAAGTCCATTCTTTACCAAACGACCGATTCGATCGATGTTAATATGACCAAGACGTAAATGCCAAAGATATATGTTACTTTTTGGATAAATTCTTTGCCTTTTATTTTGAGTTTCAGCAGTTTTAAACATTTCATGATTTAAAAGTGCTTTAGTTTCGGTTGGTCTTAAGACATACAAGTTGTTTTCTAATTTAGCAGAACAAATAAATACTCCATTTCTAAAAATGAACGCTTCATTGAATTCAAAAGAAACAGAATAACATTGTTCTAATAAACTGGAAACAGAAATAAGGTTCCTTTTTATCTTAGGAACTATGTACAAGTTTTCTAAAAACAAATATCTGTTTCCGAAAAACAACTTGGCTGCTCCCACTGCAGAGGCTGAAATGACATCTCTCGTTCCGACCCTGAGCGTCATTTCACCTTCTTCAAGAAGCTTGAAAGAATCATTTCCCTAAAAAGAAGAACAAACATGATTAGTTGCTCCTGAATCTAATATCCAAGCATACTGATCATGCTCTACAAGGCATGTTTCTAAAACAAGTAAATCAAATTTACCTTCCTTTTTTTTCTTCTTCTCTGCAAGGTATTTGGGGCAGTTCCTCTTCCAATGACCATCAACGTTGCAATGGAAGCACTTCCCTTTGTCAGCCACCTTGGCCTTACCCTTGCCTTGAGGAGCAGCAGGTGCCTTTCCCTTACCCTTCTTCTTCTTCTGAATCCTTTTGGAGGAAGCAGCTTGAGACACAGGCTTAGTCCCCGAGGATGAACCCTTGAGGAACTTTTTGTTGGAATGGGCGAGATTCGCCTCTCCACTAATCAATCCCTTATTCTTCATAAGAGATTGATAAGCCTGTAACTCATTAAGAAGAGTAGTCAGAGTGAATTTAATCTTGTTCATCATGGCATTCGTTCTGAATTGCAAAAAGCTCTTCGGAAGCGACTCCATAATGAATGTAATCTGACTAATCTCGCAAAGGACCGCCCCGTTTGCCTCCGCCACATTGAATTGGACCATCATATCCAGGACATGATCCCGAACAGAAGCGCCCTCTTCCATGCGGACGTTGTAGACATACTTGAGAGCCTCATGTTGGAGCTGATAGGACTGTTGTCCAAACATCTCCCTAAGAGATTCCATAATCTCAAAGGCAGTCTCAAGGGGTTCGCATTTCTTGGCTAGCACGTCAGACAGACTCGCCAAGATATATGCACGGGCCTTATCGTTGGTCTTGACCCAACGATCATGCGCGTCTTTTTCAGCCTGAGACGCTTCGAGACCGGGAACTGGAGGACATTCGTCCGATAAGACAAACCTCAAATCATCGACTATTAAAATCATATTTAAAGTCGATAACCACGACGAGTAATTTTCTCCCGTAAATTTGTCATTTTTTAGCAGAGTTATAATTGAGGAAGACATTGCTGAAAGAAAACAAACATTTACCGTATTAGTTATCTTTGCCTTAACCCATCACACAAGCAATACAAACAATTGCAAACATCCAATCAATTTTGCAAACAAGCAATCAAAGAACCCTAATAACTATTGATTGAGTTTTGCAACGATGCTTTAGAGGTTTAGAGGAACCGCCACCGAAGGGTGAACAACTACTCTTTCTCTAAAATGAGACTTATCTCAGTCAACTCTAATTCTAGAATAACTCATATTCCTATAGACATTAACCACCGTTGTTCGGTCAAGGACTTGTAAACGCACTTAACTTATCCCCGTAAGTGTTACCCTCCCACTTTCAGATCCCAAAGACACGTACCAACAGGCTACCGTGAGGAAAGACAACTGTTGGTAATTAGCCTAAGAGACCCTATCCTTTTTAGGAGTTCACGGTGTTTTGAATTCTATGATCTTGTCCTCCGAAGGGGTGGTTGCTCCACGACAACACACAGGCAGATCATAGTATTCTCACGTTGTGACCTAAGGGTGGAGACCGAGGGATACGTTGACACGTGTCCCGCTCCCACTTACTATGGTCACTTTCCCCATTTACCTTGTTATTGATCCATGCAAATACTTTTCCGAAGGGAGGCCGCGCTAAAAGCGACACGAAGCCGAGCATGAATCTCACATTGTAAATATAAGGACGTAGGAGCAAAACTCGATTTAAATCAAGTTTTGTAATTTTCCTCCCACTAAAGTAACCTACGGTTCATTTTAGGGTTTATTGACTTAGATAAATCCGGCTAAGTCATTTATCTAAGTCTATTCCTATTATAACTATTATAATAAGATCTAACGTCTAGGTGAATTAAACAAATTTTAATAAACCTAGTGACATTATACTAACATTAACTTGTGATTAATTCAACTCCGGTGATCCAGATCAGTTCCCAGGTAGGAGGTGTTCCGTATACCGTCAACTTAAATACCTCCAATCCTTAGACAGAACATCACTGGTAGAGTTCCCTTATAATCACAGGAATGTTGGTCCTACTTAGTTCATTAAAACTATTTTAAAACTAAGTAAGAATTTTTAATCCTATTAGAAAATGACCTTAGGTCTAATTAATTTTAACTTATTTAAAATCAATTCATTTTTAACCTATGGCCCTATGTGAGCATGCATATCTTTATTATAGATTGACGGTTTCTAATCATAAATTTTAAACTATTTCAAAATTTTAATGATTAGTCCTATAATCATGCATACTATAATTTAATTTAATTAACAATCATATTCGAATTAATAAAATTAAACTATACTATTTTGCATGGCATGAATATTAATATAACATTTATATTAAACTATGGATATTTCATGCTCAATGCAACTTTGATTTCCATTTATTAATAAATTAACAATTAATTATTGCCACAAACGGTAAATCATGGTAGCATGCAGCAAACAATTCCATTTAAATATAACTATTATACTTAAACTAAGTAATTGCATGCATCAAACAATTCCATTTTCATGATTTTAATATAACTCAGCTATATATTAAAACACTCATTAAAATAAACCATGCATTTCAATCATATATTATAATCTAATTATAACATACATAAATGCATGAGCATGCTTTATAACCTGAGGTGGGATTATATAATTATATGACATCCAAAAAGCATATAAAATAGCATATGAACCGATTAATTGACCCCTAGGATAAAATTAATACATAAAATTACATTAATTTTACAAAAATTATATCCTAAAAGCCTTCAGCCACTCAGAACCGGACCAAAAGTGCTTGAACCAACCCAAAAAACGTCTGAACCAGGTCAAAAACTGCCAAACCGGTCCAAAAAAACGTTGAACCAGCGTCAGAAACCTCCAAACCGGTCAACTCATTCGGCCCTGTCAACGAACCGCACGAACCAGAAGTGAACCGTCCTCCAGACCGCTGAACCGTGTGCACTCGCCTGGACCGCCGAAGAACCGGACAGCACCTGGCCGAACCGCTTGCACTTCGTCTGGACCGCGCCTGCTGACGTCAGCAAGGTGTACGCTGACGTCAGCCCTACCCCTGACGCGCGTTTTTTTTTTTTTTTTTTTTACGTTTCCAGCCACTGTTCTTCGCCGTTTTCCGCCGTTTTTGGCCAAATTTGGTCCCGTTCTTCATCAATCTTCGATCTAAACTAGACCCGGACTTAAAGAGACTCGATTTACAATTTAAATGCCCAAAACACAGGGGCCCTTACATGATCAAATCACATAATAAAGTAAATCTAAGGCCAATTAGCCTCCAGTTCATAGCAAAATAACATTCAAAATGCAATGTAATCCCACCTAATTAGCCAATCGCAAATTCTAAATAAAAAATTTAAAATTGGGATTGCTCTGATACCAATTGAAGGGTTAAAAATCCCTTACGCAGCGGAAACGGTCAGAGATCCAAACCCAATTAAATCTTTGACAAGAATACCGATACGAGGGAAAATAATTTACAGCAATAAAATCTCATAAAAACTGTAAATAAGGTCATAAAACATGCTATTTTATGGAATAAACTTAGATCTACACTATAGAGTGATCCTAGTGATCATAGGAATGAAAGGTACTTACTACCGTTGTGGATCTTGACCAAAATCGTTGAATCTTGCTTCTTGTTATGAAAATACAGCAACCAAAAGAGCACTCTCTTTGCTGAAGTTTGATGAACACTACCACGTAAGAGCCACCGGTATGACTAACAAGGCCTTTTGTTAAGGTTTCTTGTGGGAGAAGGATTTTACTAAGGAACTCAAAGTCTATGGAGTTCTCTCTGGAAATTTCACACCCCAAAAAACGAATACAAGCCTGAGAGAAAAATCAAAAGGGCCACAAACTAAAACCCCTTATCGATAGGGAGAGTGAGAGAAAATAGGAATTCATGCTCCACGTTCAGGTAACTAATCAGTCAGTTACCTGATAATTTTGATTTTAACGAATTAAAATCAAATTTAATTTTAATTTAACTAACAATATTAATTAAATTAATGTTAACCAATTTAAATCATATTTAAATTAATTAATTCATTTAAATAATCATTTAAATGAGTTCTTTATACTGTAGTTTTATTATCATTTAATTAAATCAAATTTAATTAAACTAAATTAAAACTTACAATTAATTAATTCAAAAATTAATTAATCATAAAATTGAATACCACATATTCAATTATTATTATTTTGCTCAAAAAATTGCCAAACCAGAACACTTCCATTTTAGCACACAGAAAATTCAATTTCAAAATGGTACCCACCAAAGCAAAATTAAAACGAATTAAGTGCTCTAATCATGCTCTGATACCAATTGAAGGTGTACATATTACACATGCGGAAGCAATTGAAGATCGAAAGCACTTAAGACATTCAATTTTACTCCTAAAGCATGCATGTTCTAGAAAAGACATAATAGAGAGTTTAGAAAACACCAACCTTTGTAGCTCACTTATGTTGAACTCCTTGTGGTGTTTGCCTCTCCTATGCTCCTTGGACAACCTCTAGAGTCTTCCCCACTATACTCCGGGCTAAGAACGACTTGTGGGAGTCTATATAAGATAGAGAATGGGAAGGGAATGCTTGAAGCATCAAACAATGGAGAAGAATGAGAGATGAGAGAACTTTGAGTCCAAATTCCAGCAGCATAACATTAAGGAAATGGCTCTCTTGTGTTTGAATATGATTCAAACTCCTTTTAAAGACATTCTCCATGCAAAGCCAAGCCTCAAGACACAAGACACATGGTGTATTTGCAAGCTCAAGTGGATTCTAGGTGTACATTACACAAGACATGCAACAATGCATGAGTGAGTTGTCTTTCCACTTTGAATGATCATGCATTAAGTGGATTTCCAACTAAATCCACTAAATTCAAATTGAAATCAAATTTCAAGCTTGCAAATTACCCCTAATTTCAATTCTAAATTGAAATTGATTGCTTGGTAATTAATTTGAAAATTTTCAAATTAATTTTGATATGATTAATCTAATTAATCTTTGTTATCTTGTGCAATTCCATATATATGATTCCTAATACATATATATAGTATTCAAAACACTTTTAAATACTTCATCTCTCATTTTCTAATTTAATTCATAATTAAATTATTGTGTCAAACACAATTTACGATAATACCCTTTTTCCCGATTTTGAACGATTCAAAGCTTCCTATCTTTTGTTCTAGGCTTAATTCCGATATGAGCTAGTAGGGGGGCCTAATGGACCTATAGATCATGGGCTCTAACGATTCGAGGCTAACCGACTAATCTCATTGTCCAAGCTAGCCAACATTCGTTAACTATCGGGACACTCCACTATAGCCCGATAGTTGCACTCCCCTCACTATAGATATATTTTCGTCCACTTGATTTAACCATGATTAGTAAGTCGATCCTTCACAGGTTGTTCGTAGCTATAGCTAGGTCAATAAGTCGTTTTACCCCTATAGTACTTCTAGTTCCTTAAGTCCCACTGATCCTCTAATGAACAATTGGTTTATGGTCCACCAATAAACCGAGTCCCTCTCGGGCCAATGAGAGGGCGGGATCCCTTTGTTCAAGCCCCGGAGTCAGCACTTAAGGGAACAACCTCTCTACTATCCCTTATTCGGGTAGGAGTGAATTCCTTCTTGCACGACTATGTCCCCAGCTATCTACCCGTTCCTATCCCTGAAATGGGAGGCTTATTGAGTCGGCGATACTGAGCCACTCTCACATATGCAGATCTAAGGATAAGCCCGAATAAACAGGAGTTCATAGTTAGCTCAGGATTAAGATCGAGTTACCTAGGTCATCACATGAAATAGTCAGTCTCGTTAGTAAACGGTGTTATAAAGCGAGAGCGACTTATTTCTTGGTCCTGGTCTTATGCAAACTCATTGCATAGGACACCCCCACTCGCATGTCTCTACATGGACGATTTAGGATCACATCGTCTATACCATCTATAAAGTGGGTCGCGTCTCATAGTGTCTCCAGAATAAGGTACCCAACCCTATTCCTATACTATAGACTGTTTTGGCTATTACTCAAGCTTGATCCACTTTTATGTCTCTACATAAAGCTCAAGTGTTCATCCTATAGCCATGGATCTTAGTTTATTGGATTTGGGTTATATATGTGCAATTTAATTTATTCAGTAATGACTTTTACTGAATCAATCTCGATAACACCTTTATCGAATAAGTATATAATTCGTTTAACATTCATTATCTACGAGTTTTAGGGCACCAATCCCAACATGAATTTCGCACCATGCCGTGCACACTCAATTTCCACTCAAGCTACACAAGCTCACTCAATACTCGTAGCCCTCACAAGCTCTCTGAAATTGACTCATTTGAGTCACGTCGACCCCTGACCATATTACCAAGGGTCTTAACATTTCTCTACGACGCTCAACGTTCGACCCTTAACCATATTACCCAAGGCCTCAAACTGTGCATCGCCCCTTGGCCATATTACCCAAGGCAATTGATGCTCCTCTTAATCCATTGGTGACATACCACCCCTCGACTATTTTTACTCGAGGCACCTGGCATTCACCTAACTTTCCTTTTTAATCACACAAGGCCCTCCGACCTCACCATCTCACTAGAATGCATGAATCCTACACTTCATGCCACTAGACAATGCTTTATGCCCAAAAATCATGACAACTATGCAGCACGCTCAACATAAATAATATGCTCATTACAACACTTATAATGAAACACCAAACTAATCAACCAAAAGTTATCAAAACATCTCAACAGTCCAACATCTCACACAACATATAATTCAAGAAGCGGTAGGATCATAAAAATATAACATGGACAAGGCAAACAACATACTAGCACACAACAAACAAACTCAATAGGTACAAATCCACTTACCAACCAACATATGTGCTCTTAAAGTAGCTCAAAAAGGCTCCTAAACAAAGAAAAACAACACCCTACAGGTTAACTTAATTTGAAAGCCTCGACCGAACTACTAGAGTTCTTAGAAAGAACACTCTTACCCGAAAGAACCTTAGAGGTTAATTTGAAGATTCTGATGCCAATACGAACCTACAACTAGAGTTTCCTAATGCTTAGAATCCAAGCTAAACCACTTTAGCCGAGTTTGAAATGATCTCTAGGGAACCTTACCACCCAAATCTTACCACATAGGACTTGGATCCTTGTTGAAAATGAAAGGTATTCGAAACATTCGAAACTAACTAGAACCTAAAAGGACAATAGTTCCAATGATTAACAACTAAGTTATACTACTTTAAAATACTTTATCCGAGCTAGAAGAGTTCAAAGTCTGCTGCACTTACTAAACTTCAACCAACCGAACCGAATGAATTTGGTTGGTATTCGAATAGGTTCACTTTCGCAACATCGACCCCTTGGGCTATGGGTAAAGTGCATCGAAGATGTTCAACTTATGGGTAGTAGTTGAAAGCAGTCTTCGAGTCTAAAAACGCTACTGGTTGGTGCTTGTTGGGCCCATTACCAACAAAGAGGAAAGAGTGAACTAAAGCTTGCTGAAAACGTGAATTACGCGTGGAGAAAAGTCTCAGTCCGTGGGTCGTTGTACAAAGCCATTAGAGGTGCAGTTTGAGGGGTTGCAGCCGCCGAAGCTATGATGGACTCGAGGAAACATTTGACGGTGCAACTGCAGCTCACCTCGGGAGGAAGAAAATTGTGCTGAAGACGCTGACTGAAGGCAAGGAAACCGCTGTTTCGAGAGAAAATGAGATAACAAGGTTGTGTGGGCTTGCTTGTCGCTGGTCGGAACTACACCAGAGAAAAAACACGTCACCAACGGTCTGCTCGTAGTTGTGGTGTTGCACGGTTGGGTGATGGGCTAGATGTCTAACCGAAGGAGCAAGCGGCGGGGGGGGGGGGTGTGGCTAAGGCGTGAAAGAGAGGGAGAATAAGGAGATGCTTAGGGTTTGTCTCTTTTTTTATTTTAGTTTCATTCAGTTCTCCAATTTAAAACAATGCTCCAAAAACAAATAAAACAGAAACTAATAGCTAAGACTATCTTAAATCCCAATTCAAACCTCTAAACTGAAATTAGAGAAATTTAATCCTCCAAACTTATGAACTAAACTGAGGTTTCTAACTTTCCAAATTAGAACTGGAGTGAACCGCCGCGATTACTCCAAAAAAAGGTTCTACTTCTGAAACGTGGGGCGTTACACGTGTAATCCAAATTGAGGGAGAAAATGGTCATTTTTTGGTAAAAAAAAAAAGTTGAACAATGTAGATCTTAAAATGTTACATTAGATTTTTAAAACATCATCTAATTTGGTAAACAAATAAAACACCAGCTCATCCTAATATCCAAACATCTACCTTGAAAATGAACTCAAAAGTGCAGTGTCATCAGGTTTTTCATTATGTTTTTAGTGATATAGGATAAATTCTTCTCACATTAAGAAAATTTTTTAACTGGCTCATGTATAATTCAAAATCCTTGCATAATATTCTCACACAAATTTCACTTGATTCAAAATCCTAGCAGGATATTCTAACACAACTTGCACTCCTCAACCACTTACCTTCAATGAAGTTTTACACTGTTTTATCCTAGGCTATAATGCACAAGAAAACAATATAAAAAAAATCTCAAACACTCAACTTCATATCATTAGATATAAGACACCAACCGACTAGATTTAAACACGAAATCTGAGTAAAACCTGAAGAAGAAGATCTAACCTTCGATAGCCCATTCATCCACGAATGAGAAGATATCGATTTGAGGTAGTAAATGAAGAAGCAGCTCCAGTGGCTTCAAATAGAAAATTAAAAAATAAAATAAAATAAAATAATGACAATAATGTTAAATAAGGAGACTAAAACAAACCCGAGTCCAACTTGGAATTGATCCAAATTAAAACATCAAGCAACAGAGCTTTGAACCAAAGTAAAACTGTTTTAATCCAGCCTTCGTCATTGGAAATTGTAAGGAAAAAAAAATCAAAATATTAAAATAATAAAAGTAACATGAACTATTTTGCTTTGATTTTTGTTTTCTCTCGCTGAATTCATATCCTCAAACAGAAAAAAGAACCGTGATAACATAAATGAGAATGAGATGGCCCAAACTTAGACCAATGGAAGAAATGGAGAAATGAATATAAGAGTGTATGACGATGATGATCATAGTTCTCGCTATACAAAAGCAGGGAACGACTAACAAGATGGTGCAAATATAACCGAAAATTCTATTACGAAAAGTGGAATCGAGAAACCTAGTTAGTGATATCAGAGAATTTAAGGTAGTGAAAAGTAGTGCGGCCAAAGGCACAAGGAAAAGCGGAGGAAGATCATCGCTGGTGTTTTCTCGCCTATGAAATCCCATCCAGGTCGAAATGAACAAGAGATAAATAAGGAAAATCGAACGTCTCATGACAGAGAAGAAGAACAAGCGATAGGGAGAAGAAGAACAAGAATCATGTTTCTCGATTTTTCTCTCCCTGTCGCTTGTTCTTCTCTGTCATGAGGCGCTCGATTTTTCTTATTCATCTCATGTTCATTTTGACTTGGACGGGATTTCATAGGCGAGAAAACACTAGCGATGATCTTCCTCCACTTTTCCTTGTGCCTTTGGCCGCACTACTTTTCACCGCCTTAAATTCTCTGATATCACTGACTAGGTTTCTCGATTCCACTTTTCATAATAGAAATTTCGATTATATTTGCACCATCTTGTTAGTCGTTCCTTGCTTTTTTACCGCGAAAACTATGATCATCATCGTCATACACTCTTATATTCATTTCTCCATTTCTTCCATTTGTCTAAGTTGGGGCCATCTCATTCTCATTTCTGTTATCATTGTTTTTTTGTCTATTGGAGGATATGAATTCAGTGGGAGAAACAGAAACCAAAACAAGATAGTTCATGTTACTTTTATTATTTTAATATTTTGATTTTTTTCCTTACAGTTTCCAATGACGGAGGCTGGATTAAAACAGTTTTACTTTGGTTCAAAGCCCTGTTGCTTGATGTTTTAATTTGGATCAAGTTCAAATTGGACTCAGGTTTGTTGTAGCCTCCTTATTTAACATTATTGTTATTATTTTATTTTATTTTATTTTTTAATTTTCTATTTGAAGCCACTGGAGCTGCTTCTTCATTTACTACCTCAAATCGGTATCTTCTCCTTCGTGGATGAATAGGCTATCAGAGGTTAGTATCTTTTTATTTAGGTTTTACTCACATTCAATGTTTAAATCTAGTCAGTTGGTGTCTTATATCTAATGATCTGAAGTGAAGTGTTTGAGATTTTTTTATATGGCTTTCTTGTGCATTTTAGCCTAGGATAAAATAGTGTAAAACTTCATTGAAGGTAAGTGTTTGAGGAGTGAAATTTGTGTCAGAATGTTATGCTAGGATTTTGAATCAACTGAAATTCGTGTGAGAATATTTTGCTAGGATTTTGAATTATACATGAGCCAGTTTAAATTTTTTCTTAACGTGAGAAGAATTTATCCTATATCATTAAAAACATAATGAAAAACTTGATGACATTGCACTTTTGAGTTCATTTTCAAGGTAGATGTTTGGATATTAGGATGAGCTGGTGTTTTATTTGTTTACCAAATTAGATGATTTTTTTAAAAATTTCATGTAACTTATATACATTGTAATAGGTAACTTTGGACCACCATGACGTACAAGGAGCTGACGAGGACAACCGGGCGGAGGCAGGACCAGGGATCGACTCAGAGGAAGACCGGACCAAATGGGTCGGGCCAATTGGGCCCGACCCACATGGTCAGCCTCGGGCCAAGGCCAAGGCCAAGCTCGTTAGCCTCCTATCGATCTCTACTGCCTCCGTCTGCCCCGGTTTTGCCTAGTTTGACCAAAAACGCCTCTGAATCCTTAAAAACCCTAGGAGGAGGAGCATGTATTTATACCCCTTTTCGCTACTGAAGAAGGGGACTCGAACTCTCTACTCTCTTCTCTTACTCTCTAGCCCTTGAACTTCCGTTTTCTGACTTAAGCATCGGGGTCGGTGTGGCTAGCACCACACCGGTGTGCAGGTTTTTCGTCTTGCAGGCCACGTCTTCCCCCCTCATCTACAAATTTATCGTTGGTGGCACATGAAGGTCACGTGAGTTCCATCTGACCAAAATCGACCATCAACATACATTATTCAACTTTTTTTTACCCAAAATGACCATTTTCTCCCTCAATTTGGATTACACGATGTTTTTCTTTTAAAAAACTTCATCTTCTTGAATTGTTGTTGGTTTAGCCATAGTGGGATGAGAGAGAAGAAGGAGAACATAGAGAAGAGAGGGAAGAATATGAAAAGGGATTAAAAAGAAAGTTATGGTCGGATGAAAGAGAGACGAAGATGAATGTGATGGACAAGAAATAAGAAAAAACCAAGACAAAGATGAGACAGGAGAGAGAAATTTGGGATATTTGATGTTTTTGAACCTAGGGGTACAAAGGAAGTTTTACACCCGAACTGAAATCAAAATCTCAAAGATTTTCTTTAAGCATTAATTACATAAAATGTTATGGTTTGTTCTCTGTTTTCTTTTTTCTTTATTTTTTTATTTTATAAGAAATTGAGAGAAATTTATTTCAAAACCATAGTTAATAAAACAACCTAGGGGACAGAGGGATAAGACATCCCTCTCCCCAAAGGAAGTAGGGGTGAGCAAAAAGAGCAGAAAAATCAAGTCTACGAAACCAATACGTTACCTATGATCTTAGGAAGACCATCAACTAATGACCTTCCCAAGATTTTTTATTTTTCTCAAATTTTTTCTTTTTGTCTTTTTTTCTCTCATCTCCCACTTCTCTTTTCATCTTCTTTCTTTTCTTCATTTCTCTCTTTTATTCTTTATAACTCCCACTCTTCTTCTTGTCTCTGTTTTCACTTCTCGAATTATTGTAAATCTGGGAAAGGATTTGGTGTGAACGACACTGTCCAGCCTAAGATTGAGATGACTAATGAATCCTTGGAGGAGGGAGAGAGGTTTGAAGGGTGGATGTTTTAGAGAGAGAAAAAATGGGAGGAGAAAGATGGTGAAGAAAAAAAAGAGAAAGAAATGCCATGTAATCTAAAAAGTTTAATATAAAATAATAAAATTTATTCACCTCAACATGCCACATAATTTTTCCGTTAGTCAACTAACGGTCAACTTAACTCAGGGACCATTTAAAACTATTTTCCAAACCTCAGGGACTAAAGTGTATCTTTTGAAACCTCAGGGACCAAAAGTGTATTTTGTCTATTATAAAAAATACCCTTGAACTATGGTTGTTTCAAAAATGGTCGGAACTTGTTTTTTTTTTTTTAAACAAATGCCCCCGAACTATGAAATGTTTAAAAAATATCTCTGAATTTTGAAAAATGTTTCGAAAATAACCTTGTTGTTAATTTTTGGATGGAAACGGTTACAGTGTGAGTGCATTCTCCATGGTCTTGGACAACAGAGTCCCACCTGCAATTGCATCAACGATAGTTTTTGTACTAGGAGTTAAGCCATTATAAAATAATTGAACCTGAAGCCAGTCGGGATAACCATGTTGATGGCACTTCCACAGCAGCTCTTTAAATTGCTCCCACCCCTCGAAGAGTTGTTCATCAAATTGTTGTTGGAATGTCCCAATTTCGGTCCTCAGCTTGACCGTTTTGGCAGGGGAAGAATTTCTTTAAAAATGCTTGGACCAAAGCATCCCAGGTAGTGATGCTTCCAGGTGGGATCGATTGCAACCAGTCACGAGCTTTGTCCTGCAAAGAAAAAGGAAACAAACGTAAGCGAATGACATCTTCAGAAACTGATAGCGCAATTTATTGTGTTATATTTCATATGTTTTTATCGTTAGTCTCGGATACTTTTTGGCCAATTTTATGTCTATTTGGTTTTGTTTTGTAGGAATCGAGCATTTCAATGGAATTCAACGTTTGTGAAGATTACCGGTGATTTAAGAGCTGAAAAATGAGTTCGAGCCAAGAAAAGAAGCAAAGGACGCAAAATTCTAGGTCTAGCGTTGAGACGCAATCCCTAGGAGCGTCTCAACGCTAGGCGCACGATCAGGATAGGCACGAGATCGAGGCAGCGTCGAGACGTTACCTCCACAGCATCTCGACGCTGCGAACTTTCCTGATGTAATTAGGGCACGCGCGCGACAGCGTCGCGATGTTGTGTCCTTAGCGTCTCGACGCTGTCGCACAGATTGGGCAGTATATGTTGTTTGCAATGCCATCTGAAGAAGAGGGGTGTTTTGGAGAGAGAAACACGACTTTAGAGAGAGAAAAACACACAGAACATGGAAGAAACAAAGAGGGCTTGACTTTGGGAGCTTGGATCGGGAGGATCGTGACGGGAACGCGCGGGAATCACGGCTAGCGAGTTTAATCTTTCTCCCTTATTTCTCGTACTGATTTTTAGCATGTATTGGACTGATTTTGATTGTATTTTGAGAGACATGAGTAGCTAAATTTCATTGCTTAGGGGCTTGATGTAGCCATTAGTTTGTATGAATTAATTTACGGATTTTTAGGACGTTTCGTAATGCGGTTTATTTATGCAATTGTATGCTTAGTGCTTATAATCCCTTGATAACAGATTGTATGATTTTCGTTTCTGAACTAATTTCTCGGGAGAGGGTAGTTTAGATTAGACCATCAATTGCATAACTTAGGTAATTCTTTAATCGGGAGATTTGGGATTGCTTGAGAAACCGTTATAAGGATTGTTCTTATTGCTTATGCTTGTTGTTCAGATTAGATAGGGATATCAATTTCTTCATTTGCATAAAGGATTAATTGTACTTGGTTTATGAATTTGTTACGTATTCGTTCATAATTATTCTTTGAATTAATTCATGCATCTAATAGGTGAAATCAATTCCCCAAGGTCTTTCTCCATTGAGTTTCCATATTTTATTGCTTTGATTAGTTTTTCATTGATTTGCATATTCTCGTTTATTTTCTCTAAATAAAATTGGGCGAATATACCTCTAATAATTAGGGGAACTAGAAAACCAATCCAGAGGACGACATTCGATTTTTAATCACTATATTATAACTTGGGCCCGTACACTTGCGGTTAGCAAATTGCGTATCAGAAACTCCATTTAATTTTACCGTCCCAGAGATGTCTAGGAAGGATTTTAGGTGAGAATTGAGATCCTCCGTGGGTGATCCTCTGTAACCACAATCTCGAGTCATTTAAATGAGACCCATTTTCAGCTCAAAATTATTTGCATTGATCGGGGCATAGACAATCCCCGACTGTTGCTCCGAAAAGACCGACTGAAAATAGTCCCTAATTAGCTTAGGCTCCTCGGGGTTAGGATTGACCATTTGAATTGGATTAACTTGATTTTCCCTTCGAAGTCTATTATACGTTCTTTCTATCTCCAGGTCAAAGGGAACTAAGGCCAACTCCTTAACCTTTCACATGCACAAACTAAACTAACCTAGAAAGGAAAATAAAAGAAAAGGAAAGAAAATAAATTAGGAAAGAATCTAGAAAAGGAAAGAAATAAATCTAAACAATGAAGAGTTAATCTATGAAAGGAAAAGATAAACAAATAAGGAATGCAAAACTCAAATATGGAAAAAACAAATTAGGAAACTACCAAATAAGGAAAAATTAAGGATAATTGTAATGGGTGGCAACATGAAGGTAAATAATTGCAAATATAGCAATTTTTAAAAATATTTGCAATTATGGCAAAATTTTTTAATTAATTTTTTATATTCCTAAATTGCCCTTGTGTGCCCATCTTCTTCTTTTTTTTTTTAACTGATAGAAAGTCTTTTTATTACTGATAGATTCTATCAGTGTAGGAAAATTTTCTATCAGTGATAGAAAGTTTCTATCACTGATAGAATAAAGTTTCTATTAGTGATAGAAAGTTTCTATCACTGATAGAATAAAATTTCTATCAGTGATATTTCTATCACTGATAGATTCTATCAGTGGTAGAAAAATTTTCTATCGGCAATAGAAAGTTTCTATCGGCAATAGAAAGTTTCTATCACTAATATTTCTATGACTGATAGATTCTATCAGTGGTAGAAAAATTTTCTATCAGTGATAGAAAGTTTCTATCACTGATAGAATAGATTCTATCACTAATAGAAACTTTTTCTATCAGTGATAAAAGATTTCTATCACTAATAGGTTTTATCAGTGATATTTTTTTTTTTTTTTTTATAGAAAATCATAGAAAAACTTTTGATAAAAAATCTTTCAATCCCTGATCACCCATAAAAATCTTTCTATCTCCGATAGAAATCTTTCTATCACCGATATAATCTATAAGTGATAGAAAAACTTTCTATCACCGATAGAAAAGCTTTCTATCAGTGATAAAAGATTTCTATCACTGATAGAAATTTTTACTATTCTATCAGTGATAGAAAGATATTCTATCAATGATAGAAAACTCTTGATAGAAAATATTTCAATCGCTGATAGAACCTATCAGTGATAGAAATCTTCTATCACTTATAGAAATTTTTTCTATGAGTGATAGAAAAAATTTCTATCATTCATAGAAAATCTTTCTATGAGTGATAGAAAAACTTTCTATCTCTATCACTGAGATTGATAGAAAAACTTTTCGTGAGTTATAGAAAATCTTTCTATCACTGATACTTTTCTATCAGTGATAGAAGATCTTTTGTTTTTGTCAGCGATGGTGATACATGGTGAAATCGAGCATTGAAAAATAAAGCAAAAACGAACGATTATAGAAATCAAACACTGAAAAACAAAAACCAAACACTGATAGAAAACCAAATAACAACAACCAAACACTAATAGAACACCGAACAAGTGATAGAAAAATATCTATCGCCGATAGAATCTATCAGTAGTAGAAAAATTTTCTATCATATGATAGAATCTATCAGTGAAAGAAAATTTCTATCACTGATAGAATCTATCAGTGAAAGAAGATATGGAGGGGTATTTTAGTAAATGCAACACACAAACTATTAGATTTTGCCATTTTTGCAATTTTTTTTGTGGGTTGCTAGATTTGCAATTATTTTGGCTCATATTGCTATCCTTGCAACTGGCCCAAAAATTAAACTAATAAGGAGAAAAACTAAAAAGGAAAATTCTATCTATAGAAAATTCAAACAAATATGGAAAAAATCTAAATATGGAAAAGAAAAACAATAAAGGAAAAAAATGCAATCTACCTAAAAATAATAACAAAAAATAAAATACACCCTCAACTAAGATCGGAAAAATTTTCTACGATATTAAATTGACTAAATATGTCAATTCCCGACAACGGCGCCAAAATCTTGATGCACGAATTGTTAACCGCAAGTGTACGGGTCAAGTTATAATATAGTGAAAATAATTTTGAATGTCGTCCTCTGGATTGGGTTTCTAACCAATTTAATTACCGAATATACTCTTGTCCAATTTTGTCTAGGGAATAAACCTAAATGCAAAATTAAACACAAAACTAAAAGAATGACAAACAATTGATGGCAAAGGTCTTAGGGATTTGATTTCACCAATTGGGATTATGGATTAATTCATGGATTATTAACATGCTATGACTCATAAATCAAGGAAACTAAAATCATAAATATCTCTCCCGAGCATACATAATCCTCTCACATGCAATAAACTCGGTATCCCTATCTAAATTCATTAAACATGCAAGACATTAAGGTTAGTCTTTTTTACCGATTTCTAGAATTAACTATTATCTCCCGATCTCTAAAATCCTAGTTATGCATAAAGATTTCTAAGCTAAATCCTCTCTCCCGAGTTAGATTTAAACACAAACAACATTCAATTCATGACCGGTAAATTAAAAGCATAAAGAGTACATTATGCATAAATGAAATCAATAGCAAAAATCCATACAATCAATCCATAATTGCCCCAACGACTACATCAATCCCTAAGAATTAAACTTAGCTACTCATAATCCTCGTTACGATATAAACTAAGTACAAATCAGCCATTGAAACTACTTAAGTAAAGGGAAAAGAGAATTAAACACTAAGTAGGCCGAGATCGCACGTCCCCGTCACGATCTCCACGAACAAAGTCTTGAATCCCGCTCTCCTCCACTTGGTTTAGCTTCCACAACCCCTTATTCTCTAAGTTTTCGGCCACAAATGAACCAAAAGAAGTCCCCAAATCTGACCTAATCGCAATCTATAAAAAGGGAAAAAATTGGCCTAGCGTCGCGACGCTATAGGGCCAACGTCGCAATGCTGTCGCGATACGCAGATTCTGGAATGGAAAATCTCACAGCATCGAGACGCTGTGACCTGTAGCCGCCTAATTAGAAATGGAATGGAGTAGCGTCGAGACGCCCTTGAAAAGATTTGGAATTCCCTAATTCCGATAAAGCGGAAGCGTAATTGGGACCGATTCGTAGTTAATTTTATTTATCCGAAAATACCATAACATTGGCAAAAATCATAGAACAAATTCTATAGAAACTTAAGGATAAGCATACAAAATTTAGATCTAAATCTATAATAAAGAAAAGATAAGCAAACCTCCGTTGACGTCTCTGAAAATCAAGAATGATTCTTGATTGCTCTGCATCATCAAAGAACACCACCATTTGATCTTCCCCACTATAACTCATGAGATTAGGAACGTAATTGTAGGACTACCTAATCTTGAATGGGAAAAACTCTAGAGAGAAAATTCTCCCTAAAGTTCTTGAGTTGAGAGAATATGAGAGGGAGGCTAGAGAGAATGCAAGAGTGCATTCTTTTGGCCTCATGTTGTTGTACCTAAACCCTAGGTTTAGTGTTCTATTTATAGGAGAAAGGCCATGAATAAAATATTCATTTCAAATCAATTATTTCCATAACTGATTTAATCTTTTCCAAAATTATTCAATTCCATGACCAATCAATTCCATAATTGATTAATCTTTTCCATAAATTATTGATCACTTCCATAAGTGATTAAATCATTTCCATAAATGATTAATTACTTCCACAAGTGATTAATCATTTCCATAATTGATTAATTTCCAATTAATTAATTCTTTAATTGATTAATTTCCAATTAATTAATTCTTTAATTAATTAATCACCAATTAAATATCATATATTTAATTTCAGACCTTCTATTAGTTAATTAATTAATTACCCAATTAAATATCATATATTTAATTTGAGGCCTTCAATTAATTAATTCTATAATATGAATCGAATTCATATTAAAATTTGAACTCCTTCAAATTCTCTTATATCCTATAAATTTAATATGAATCAAATTCATATTAATATTTGAACTTCTTCAAATATTTATTTCTCTCATAGACTATAATTTAATTAAATCTTATTTAATTTAAACTAAATTGAATAATTAATTAATTCATCTTCTAATTAAATACCATATATTTAATTAGACATATATTTGAACTCTTTCAAAAATATCAATCTCTCAATATTATAAAGTTTAATCTCAAATTAGACTTAATATTTTAATGCATCACTATACATTATATTAATTTGTATCTCGTACAATTAACTTAATTCCCAATATGAATTTGAACTATTCAAATTCTCTCAAGATATATTTGTTCCTAATTACTCTTTACGAGCTAGCAGGGGGACCTAATGGACCTACAGATCAAAAACTCCAATGATATGAGGTTAATAGATTAAACTCATTAATCAGGTTAACCAATATTTATTAATCGTGGGTCATTCCACTACAGACCCACAGCTGAACTCTTCTCACTGTAGAACATTTCTGTGTCCATGGATGTAGACCTATGTCGGTAAGTCAATCCTTCACGAGTGTCCGTAATCACAGCTGGGTCAAATTATCGTTTTACCCCTGTGTTGCATCTGTCTCTTTAAGTACCAGTGCTCCTCTAATGAACAACCTGTTTATGGTCCAACCATTAAACAGAAAGTCCCTCTCGGGCCAGTGAGAGGGCAGGATCCCTTTGTTCAAGTCCCGAAGTCACCACTTAAGGGAACACTCATCTACTTCATCTAGAAGCGGGAATGAGTGAATTCCTTCTTGTGTTGTTATGTCCCCAGCCTCCCACTCGGTCTTGTCCCCAAAAAGGAAGGCATATTGAGTAGGCGTATTGGCCACTCTCACCCATGCTAATCAAAGGACAATCCCTCATAAGGAGTTCATGACACACTCAGGATTAAGACTGAGTTACCTAGGTCATCCTATTGAAACAGTAACCTAATTAGTTAACGATGTTATAACTAATGGTTGACTATTTCGTGGTCCGGTCTTATGCAAACTCATTGCATAGGATACCCCCACTTGCATGTCTACTACATGGACGTTTTGGATCAATACGTCTGTATCAAATACAAAACGGGTCGTATCTCATAGTGTTACCAAGATAAGGTACCCAACCTTATCCTTGTACCTTATCCTTGTACTATAGACCTTTTAGGTTGTTACTTGAACATCGATCCTTGTATGTCCCCACATACTAGTTCAAGTTACATACAAACAACTTTGGATCTTAGTTTATTGGATTTGGGTCAAATTGTGCAATATTTAACAATAACACTTTATTGTAGAAACTCAATAACACTTTATTGAAACAAGTATACAATTTGTTTACATTTACTATCTACGAGTTTTATGGAATAAAACCCAACAGCCTTATAGCAAGGATCTCGACGCTGGTCCTCAACAAGGCTTGAATTGTGTGCTTCCAACTTCGATTCTCTTCGTTCCTTTTGCCTTTTTTCGCATCCCGAACATCCAATTAGCTCCAATTTCTCTATTTCGCTCCAAAACATATTTCCTACAAATACAACACAAAAATGCATAATTTTGGTCAATTAATTATCAAGGACTAGTTAAATTAATTAGGGAAAAATAGTTAGCTATGCTCGCTATCAAGTTTCTTTATTTGATTTATTTTTATTAATGTATTGTAGATTTAATTTGAAATATACTGGAGACATATTATAAAATAAAATTGATTGGGTCATCATCTCTGTTAAAGAAAACTAATAATATATTTTTGGGAAAAATACATTTTTGGTCCTTGAGGTTAGAGTTAAGTTACAGTTTGGTCCCTAAGTTTTCAAACTCAACAATTTTACCCATGAGGTTTGGATTTCGTTATACTTTTGGTCCCTCCGTCAAATTTTCTATTAAATTCTAACAGTTTGCTGACGTGGCACCATTTTTTTATTAAAAAAATTATTTTTTTTTAATTTTAAAATAATATAAAAATATTATTAAAATAATAAAAAAATATTTTCTTTTTTAACCTTTATCAACCCTTCTTCTTCTTCATTTTCACCACCAACTAACCCTAGCCTTGCCGGCGGCAGCTATTTTTTTTCTCTCTTTCTCTTCTTTTTTTTCCTCTTCCCCATCTTCCCCCTCCAAACCCTAATGCCAACCTTCACCTTCACCACCACCGATCACGAGCCACCACGAGCTACCACCGCTGCTGAAATCGAAGAGAGAATCGAGCTAGAGACGATGCTTCTGGGCAGTCTAGGCTTAGACGGAGGAGAAGACGGAAAGAGGACAGAGAAATCGTGAAGGAGAGAGAGATCGTGAGAAGGCCATCCGTTCGTTTGTGGGGATTTCTTGATTTCACCGTCCGTTCGTGGGGGGATTTCGCTGTTCGTTTGCCATTCGTGAGCCATCGCTGTCTGTCTGTTCGTGGAGATCTTTCCAGCGACGTTCCACATTTCCAGCCAGCAGCTTCCTCGCTCTTCTTCTCCGACAACATCCACGACTTTGCAACGGAGGTTCATTTCAGGTATGGAACGAGCACGAGCAGACGCGTCTTCGATTTCGTGAGATTTCCCCAGATCTGTTTTTTCTTCCTTTCATTCGTCTCTCTCCCTGTGAGTTTCTCTCTCTCCTCGTCGGTCGCGTGGGTTTCTCTCTCGGTCAACGCGTGGGTTTCTCTCTTCCCGTCGCCATCCGGTCGTCTCTCTCTCCTCGTCAGTTGTCTTGGAGTTTCCCCGTCGCCGGAAAGAAGAAAAAAAGATTAAAAAAAAGATTAAAAAAAAGTCTTGAAGTTTCCTCGTCGCCAGCAAGAAGAAAAAAAAGAAAAGAAAATAAGAAAAGGAGAAGAAAGAAAGGAGGTGGAAGAAAAAAAATGGCAGCCGCAGGCGGACGACGGCGGTGGCTGGTGCTGCCGTCGGCAATACAGATGGTGGTGGGGTGTGTGGTAGCCTTAGGTGGAATGTGAAAAAGATGAATGATGAGGGAGAGAGAGAAAAAAATAAAATATTTTAATTATTTTAATATATTTTTATTTTAAAAAATCATAAAATAATTTTTTGAATAAAAAAAATACTGCCACGTCAGCATTCTGTTAACACTTAACAAAAAATTTGATGGAGGGACCAAAAGTGTGACGAAATCCAAACCTCAGGTGTAAAATTGTTGAGTTTGAAAACTCAGGGATCAAACTGTAACCTAACTGATAGCGAGCATAGCTAGCTACTTTTACTTATTTAATTTAGCTAGTCTTTTATGGTGTTTGGGTCATTTTATTGTGCTTTATTGTTTATTTTGTAGGAAATGGTTGATTGGAGCTATAAAGCAATATCAGAGTTAATCGGGTGCTCGGGGCGTGAAAAGATGCAAAGGAATGAAAAGAGTAAAAGTGGAAAAAAGACAAATCTCGGTCAGCAGCAGGCTAGCGTCGAGACGCTAGCCCTTGAGCGTCTCGACGCTCACATTCCATATCAGATTAGGCGCGTATAGCTTACAGTTGGTTAATTTGCATGAGAATCAATTATACTCGGGAGAGGTAGTTGTGATTAAAGGGTCTTTGGCTCATAATTCCATTGTGCATAATAACTTATTCCTTAAAATCAATCCTAAACGAAATCGGCGAAATCAATTCCCTAAGTAGTTTTCCCAATTGAATTTCCATTCTTTTTACTTGATTTGATTTGTTTTTATCATCATCTATTCATCACTTTTTAATCCCTAAATAAAATTGAGCGAGATTATTCACAATACTTGATTTGCTTAAAAATCCAATCCAGAGGACGACACTCGTATTTACGAACACTTTATTATTACTTGACCCGTGCGCTTGCGGTTAGGAAAAGTCCACATCACTAACTCAAACCTCAAGGACCAGAAGTGTATTTTTCCCTATATTTTTTTTTTTTTGAAGAGAAAGAAAAGTAACAATAGCTCGAATAGAAATTTCACATAAGTAAATTTAGAAGAGTTACCAGCAGATCCTGGTTTAAGAATTAGAATTTTTTTTTATCAAAATTGTAATATTTGAGACCAAGTTCATAGAACATATTTACAAGAAGGACCTTGCCAACCTCGTAATCATACTTTTTCATTGAAGAAATTTGGTTCACAGTCAAGACGATTTAATCTAGTCTGGTTCACTGAATATCCTAATCGGTTGGAATATAGTATTTCAAAAGATGCTACCTTTTGTTTATGTTGGTATTTATTCAAACTAGAAGTTGGAGAATTAACAGTTCAATTCATTTATGAATTTTGATTAAATTTTGGAATTTCTTACTTGTAAATTATATTTGCTAAATTTAAGTAAAGTCCTGATCGGACTACTTGTCGAAGATCGTAATCAAATAAAATTTATAACTCTGGCTCTATGCTACTTTGTAGTAGGTAGTGGTCGGGTCGTTGATGCGATGTGGACTGAAGGTGGTAGAAAATATGATGGAAAACAAGATTTAAAGATGATTTAGTCAACTAGGTGCAAGTATACACTATCACATGTGATAATAAAAAACATTGGAGTATTCCAGAGTATCGATCGCACAGGGACTAATTAAACTCAGATTTGAAGAAGAAACTTCTCTCAAGTGCAAAGGTAAGTAACTAAACAATTTGGTTGGTTTTGGAAAATAATGTAAATAACGAGAAAATAATAAAGAATAAGAATGCAATAATAAAATGCAAGGAATTCAGTTTAAGCTTCAACCCAAGTAGGAATAACTCTATTAACAACTTGTTTTAACCTAAGTATATTTATGCATTGGGTCAGGTTTAACTTCTATTTGGTCTCGCTCCCAAGTACCGTTAGAAGGCTAAGTGAGTACCGTTATGCACATTTATGTGACTTGACTCCAACATAGATGATTCATGCATGCAACCTATAACTCTATAGTTGTTATAGGCGACCTTCCCTATAATACCGAATACCCTATCTCTAGGCTTTTCTCCTATATCACCGTTATGAAAATCGATATTATTCGACTCTCTCGGTGCCGAACTTACATTGCATCCTAAGTCTAAGTGATCAGTTTAAACTCAACAAGATAGCATTATAATCAATAAAGGATGACATAAATAAATCAAACTTAAGCAAACAAGCTACTTTCAAGTTAGTCCATCCACAAAGGGAATTCACTAAACCTAACCCTTTAATGGGAATTTAGCTACGCTTGATAGATAAAAATATGAATAAACCACACTTTTCATTGAATAGAAATTCATAAATACAAGAAACAATGAAAAGAATAGATTCTGGGAAATTAATGTGCAGTAGCTAAAACTAAGGTTTTTCTCTTTATCCAATCCCTCAAGAGTTGTCAATGACACTCTACTCTTCCTTTTACAAGGTGAGAATATGGTGAAATCTCTACAAACACAAGGTTTTGATGTCTAACTAAGGTTAGAATTTGGTCTTCTAGCAGGGACTGTGAGCATCACGACTCATGGGTATGAACTAGAGTTCTATCACCACCCTTTCTTCTTAGTGAGTTTTGCTTGCTTTTCCTTTCGATTGCTAGCATTTTTTAGAGTGGGGAGTTGTTGAGGAGTCACGAAAATCATGCTAGCAGGTAGCCCAGTCAGTTTCAAAGTCAAAATCATCGGGTAGGTTCATGGAAAGCTCGTTCAACAATACTCGCGAAGATTCTGGAAAATAGTTTCTGCCCACGCATTTCTGCTGGTTGATGTGGAATTTTCCTACCGCAAGCGCACAGGTCAAGTAATAATAAAGTGTTCGTATAAATGAGTGTCGTCCTCTGGATTGGGATATCAAGTTGGTTAATTTGCATGAGAATCAATTATACTCGGGAGAGGTAGTTGTGATTAAAGGGTCTTTGGCTCATAATTCCATTGTGCATAATAACTTATTCCTTAAAATCAATCCTAAACGAAATCAGCGAAATCAATTCCCTAAGTAGTTTTCCCAATTGAATTTCCATTCTTTTTACTTGATTTTATTTGTTTTTATCATCATCTATTCATCACTTTTTAATCCCTAAATAAAATTGAGCGAGATTATTCACAATACTTGATTTGCTTAAAAATCCAATCCAGAGGACGACACTCGTATTTACGAACACTTTATTATTACTTGACCAGTGCGCTTGCGGTTAGGAAAAGTCCACATCAAGTTTTTGGCGCCGTTGCCGGCGATTGGCACATTTAGCTAGATTGATATTGTGGAAAAATTGCTTGATCTTAATTTAGGGTGTATTGTTACTTTTTTTAGGTTGTTTGCTTTTTCTTTCCTTATTTATTTTTCTTTCCAAATTTGATTTTCTAGGTTAGTTTTTCTTTTGGTTGTGTAATCTTTTCCTTATTTGTTCTTGTTTTTCCTTTTTTTAGATTATTTTCCTTATTTGCATTTTGCCATATTTATTTTTGCATTCCATATTAGGTTACTTTGTTTCCTTTTCTAGATTATATTTTCCATATTTGTTTTGTTTGTTTATGCGTAGGGATAAGGATTTAATTTTAGCACCATTTGATCCCGAGATAGAAAGAACAATTCTTAGGCTTCGAAGGGAAAATAGAGAAATTATTCACATGGCGGACCAAAATCCACCTGAGGAGCCTAGGCCTATTAGAGATTATTTTCAGCCTGTATTTCAGGGGAAACAGTCGGGGATTGTCTATGCACCGATTAATGCCAACAACTTTGAGCTGAAAACCGGTCTCATTCAGATGGCTCGAGACTGTGCATACAGAGGATCGCCCACTGAGGATCCAAATTCTCATCTTAAATCATTCTTGGATATTTGTGGGACGGTAAAGATTAATGGAGTGTCTGAGGATGCTATTCACTTACGTTTATTTCCCTTTTCTTTGCAAGATAAAGCACGTGATTGGTTGCAGTCTATTGCCCCTGGGAGCATCACCACCTGGGATGCTTTGGTTCAGGCCTTTTTAAAGAAATTTTTCCCTCCTGCAAAGACGGTCAAGCTGAGGACCGAGATAGGGACATTTCAGCAACAATATGATGAGCAGCTGTTCGAAGCTTGGGAGTGATTCAAAGAGCTACTGAGGAAGTGTCCTCAGCATGGTTACCCCGATTGGCTTCAGGTACAGTTGTTTTATAATGGTTTAACCCCTATTACAAAAACGATTGTTGATGCAGCTGCAGGTGGGACTCTGTTGTCCAAGACCGTGGAAAACGCTCGCACACTTCTAGAGGATATGGCCACCAACAGTTATCAGTGGCCATCTGAGTGGTCTACACCTAAAAAGATTGTTGCTGGAGTGTTTGAGGTTGATAAAGTAAGTGCACTCCAGGCCCAGATGACCTCCCTTGCTAATGCTTTTATGAAATTTTCAGGTACAGGGAGTGCTCAATCAATTGAATCAGCTGCTGCTTTAGCATCCAGACCTCAGGAGGAGACCATCGAGCAGGTTCAGTATGTATCAAATTTTAATTCTAGGGGATATAATAATAGTTCTACACCTACACATTATCACCCTAACAATAGGAACCATGAAAATTTCTCTTATGCTAATACCAAGAATGTTCTTAATCCTCCTGGTTTTGCCCCTCAAACTCAAGATAATAAAAAGTTAGAAGATCTTGTTGGAGCTTTCATTGCAGAGTCTAGTAACAGGACAACCAAATTAGAGGAGGCAGTCATTGCCATCAACTCAACAGTGAATGGCCACAGTGCAGCTATAAAGAACATAGAGACTCAGCTGGGACAGTTGGTGAATGTTGTAAGAACAATGAACAAAGGTAAGGCCCCAGCTGAACAAGAGAAACCTCAGATGGAGTACTGTAAGGCAATCACTGTGCACCAGGAGGAATCTGAAGAGGAACTTGAATCTGAGGACTATGAAACGCCTACAGGGGAAGCTGAGGAGGACACATCATCTGATGAGGCTGAAAAGCCTAACCTTACGCATCCTATTCCTTCTCCCACACTGGTGGTTCCCAAGGAAAAGAAAAAGAAAAAGAAGAAAAAGAATAATCAGGTTCAGTTTGATAAATTTATGAATGCTTTTATGAATCTGAATATTAATATTCCTTTTGCAGAGGCATTAGAGATGCCCCAATACAACAGGTTCATGAAGGAGTGGTTAGCAAAAAAGCGAAAAGAAAAGAAGGTTGACACTGTTTATCTTGCTTACACATGCAGCACCAGAGTACAACAGAAAGTACCTGAAAAAGTAGCAGATCCAGGGAGTTTTTCTGTTCCTTGTAGTTTTGGTACTTATTCTTTCAGAGCATTATGTGATTTAGGTGCTAGCATTAATATTATCCCATTGTCCTTGTGTAAGAAGTTAGACATAGGTGAGATTAAATCTACTCCTGTAAAGCTCCAATTGGCTGATCAATCTGTGGTGAGACCAGTTGGTATTGTAGAGAATGTGTTAATCAGAGTAGGTAGATTTTTCCTCCCTATTGACTTGTATGTTATGGACATGATAGAAAATCCTTCAATGCCTGTCATATTAGGACGACCATTCCTCGCTACTGGGCGAGCGATTATAGATATTGAGCGTAGGGAGCTCACTATTAGAGTCAAGAACGAAAAAGAAATCTTTAAAGCAGTTGAAGACTCTAAAGATGAAGTGTTTTACATGGGTTACAGGAAAGGTGCAAGAAAGAGCACCTCTGTTGGATTCACAGAACAAAAGCCTCCTTGAAGCACGTGCAACACGTCGAGCTAATGACGTTAAACAAGCGCTTATGGGAGGCAACCCAAGTAAGTTAGTGTGTTTTCTTTTTGTTTTTGATTTATTGTTTGTTTTTGTTTTGTAGGTCTTGTTTTCTTCTTCTCCTTTGCTTTCAAGCTTTCAAGATTCAAAGCTCTCAAGCAAGAAGTCGTCATCATTCCAGGCCAGTATTATTCACTCCTATCATTCTTTTATTGTTCTCATGCTTGTTTATGCCCTATTTTCTTTATACATTGAGGACAATGCATATTTTAAGTTTGGGGGTGGATTAGCATGTTTGTGGAGCCCTTGAGCATCTGAGTTCGGGCTATAGTTTTGAGCTTTCTTTGAATTTTGCATATGGTTGTTTTCTGGATGACACTTTTGCATGATTATGATGTCCTAGGATAGGCTTTCTTGTCAATTTTCAAGCTTGTGATGAGATGTAAGCATAAGTGCCCAAAAAGGGAGACTTTTTAAAAATTTTCTAGGAGATGGCTTGCATGAGTAGAGTATCTGTCTTGGCTTGACTTGGATTTGAATGCTTAGGAGCGAATTATTAGGTTCATATGCTTGTTGTCACCTCGATAGGTGTAGGGTAGAGCTAAAAAGTTAATGTTTTGCAAATTAGCACGTTTAATCTTGCTTAGGAGGAAAGAAAAGAATATATGCTATTTATGCTCATAAAGAAAAATCATTCTTGTAGTTACTGTTGAAGAAAAAATTATTATGCCATGGCCTGTGCACAGTTTGCAATGTTTAATAAAGTTTAGGCAAAAAGAGCTACCCCTGTTGTGATCAGTTAGGCCAACCAGAGAAATCTCAGGTTAAGGGTCCCTGCAATGGGTGTGTGAAAGCTAGTGCCACATATACATGCTTAATTTGATTGTTAATTAAAAGCACCTAAGTATGGAGATAAACAAACTAATTTGTTGCATTAACTCATTAGTGAAGCCTTAGTGCCAGTGTAGAGGGAAGATGAGTTGAGAGTTTAATAATCCAATCCCGAGCTAGTAGAGTCTGATCTTGCTAAGTTAGATCTCGCTTGTGCAAGTTAATTTTGGAAAAATTTTAATTTGTCTCCCTCATTGGTCCTTGTGTGCATGTCTCTTGCTTGCTTGGTTATTGACTTTTGAGCCTTGAGGATTGAGTCATGATTGTTGCATCCATTCTTCCATTGTATGTCTGATTTAGAGTTTGCTCGAGGACTAGCAAAAGCTTAAGTTTGGGGGTATTTGATAGCGAGCATAGCTAGCTACTTTTACTTATTTAATTTAGCTAGTCTTTTATGGTGTTTGGGCCATTTTATTGTGCTTTATTGTTTATTTTGTAGGAAATGGTTGATTGGAGCTATAAAGCAATATCAGAGTTAATCGGGTGCTCGGGGCGTGAAAAGATGCAAAGGAATGAAAAGAGTAAAAGTGGAAAAAAGACAAATCTCGGTCAGCAGCAGGCTAGCGTCTCGACGCTAGCCCTTGAGCGTCTCGACGCTCACATTCCATATCAGATTAGGCGCGTATAACTTACAGCGTCGAGACGCTATGATAGGAAGCGTCCCGACGCTACCGTTTTTCCTTATTCAGAACGCGCGTATAAGAGGCAGCGTCGCGACGCTGTCTTGACGGCGTCTCGACGCTAAGACGAAAAATCAGAATAAAAGCTTATTTTCGGCTAGGTTTGAGGGGGAGTTTGATTTGGGACCTTTTGGAGCCGTAAAGAGGACAGAACAGAGCACTTTGGAGGCTGAAACAAAGGGGGAGACTTGGAAATCAACCCATTGTTCGTGGGGATCGTGACGGGGACGTCGGGACTCGGCCTACATTGAGTTTTCTTTTCCCTTTTCTTCCTTTAGTTAGATTTATGGCTTCCATATGTTTAGTTGAGCTTGTATTTACATTCATGAGTAGCTAAACTTATAGCTTAGGGATTGATGTAGTTGATTAAGTTTATGGATTGATTTATGGTTTAAGTTGTGCAATGTTATTGTGTTTGTAATCTTGATTTAATGCTTTCAATTAATTGGCCGTTAGTTGAATGATTTAAGTTTCGAATCTAGCTCGGGAGAGGGGATTTGATCTAGACTTACTCAAGATTGCATGAATAAAGTTTACTTTCTAATTCTTGACGGTTTTAGATTATCTTTAGAATTGGTTAAAAGATCTCATTGCCTTGCATGTTAATAAACCTAGATAGGGATATCAAGTTGGTTAATTTGCATGAGAATCAATTATACTCGGGAGAGGTAGTTGTGATTAAAGGGTCTTTGGCTCATAATTCCATTGTGCATAATAACTTATTCCTTAAAATCAATCCTAAACGAAATCGGCGAAATCAATTCCCTAAGTAGTTTTCCCAATTGAATTTCCATTCTTTTTACTTGATTTGATTTGTTTTTATCATCATCTATTCATCACTTTTTAATCCCTAAATAAAATTGAGCGAGATTATTCACAATACTTGATTTGCTTAAAAATCCAATCCAGAGGACGACACTCGTATTTACGAAATCTTTATTATTACTTGACCCGTGCGCTTGCGGTTAGGAAAAGTCCACATCACTAACTCAAACCTCAAGGACCAGAAGTGTATTTTTCCCTATATTTTTTTTTTTTTGAAGAGAAAGAAAAGTAATAATAGCTCGAATAGAAATTTCACATAAGTAAATTTAGAAGAGTTACCAGCAGATCCTGGTTTAAGAATTAGAATTTTTTTTTTATCAAAATTGTAATATTTGAGACCAAGTTCATAGAACATATTTACAAGAAGGACCTTGCCAACCTCGTAATCATACTTTTTCATTGAAGAAATTTGGTTCACAGTCAAGACGATTTAATCTAGTCTGGTTCACTGAATATCCTAATCTGTTGGAATATAGTATTTCAAAAGATGCTACCTTTTGTTTATGTTGGTATTTATTCAAACTAGAAGTTGGAGAATTAACAGTTCAATTCATTTATGAATTTTGATTAAATTTTGGAATTTCTTACTTGTAAATTATATTTGCTAAATTTAAGTAAAGTCCTGATCGGACTACTTGTCGAAGATCGTAATCAAATAAAATTTATAACTCTGGCTCTATGCTACTTTGTAGTAGGTAGTGGTCGGGTCGTTGATGCGATGTGGACTGAAGGTGGTAGAAAATATGATGGAAAACAAGATTTAAAGATGATTTAGTCAACTAGGTGCAAGTATACACTATCACATGTGATAATAAAAAACATTGGAGTATTCCAGAGTATCGATCGCACGGGGACTAATTAAACTCAGATTTGAAGAAGAAACTTCTCTCAAGTGCAAAGGTAAGTAACTAAACAATTTGGTTGGTTTTGGAAAATAATGTAAATAACGAGAAAATAATAAAGAATAAGAATGCAATAATAAAATGCAAGGAATTCAGTTTAAGCTTCAACCCAAGGAGGAATAACTCTATTAACAACTTGTTTTAACCTAAGTATATTTATGCATTGGGTCAGGTTTAACTTCTATTTGGTCTTGCTCCCAAGTACCGTTAGAAGGCTAAATGAGTACCGTTATGCACATTTATGTGACTTGACTCCAACATAGATGATTCATGCATGCAACCTATAACTCTATAGTTGTTATAGGCGACATTCCCTATAATACCGAATACCCTATCTCTAGGCTTTTCTCCTATATCACCGTTATGAAAATCGATATTATTCGACTCTCTCGGTGCCGAACTTACATTGCATCCTAAGTCTAAGTGATCAGTTTAAACTCAACAAGATAGCATTATAATCAATAAAGGATGACATAAATAAATCAAACTTAAGCAAACAAGGCTACTTTCAAGTTAGTCCATTCACAAAGGGAATTCACTAAACCTAACCCTTTAATGGGAATTTAGCTACGCTTGATAGATAAAAATATGAATAAACCACACTTTTCATTGAATAGAAATTCATAAATACAAGAAACAATGAAAAGAATAGATTCTGGGAAATTAATGTGCAGTAGCTAAAACTAAGGTTTTTCTCTTTATCCAATCCCTCAAGAGTTGTCAATGACACTCTACTCTTCCTTTTACAAGGTGAGAATATGGTGAAATCTCTACAAACACAAGGTTTTGATGTCTAACTAAGGTTAGAATTTGGTCTTCTAGCAGGGACTGTGGGCATCACGACTCATGGGTATGAACTAGAGTTCTATCACCACCCTTTCTTCTTAGTGAGTTTTGCTTGCTTTTCCTTTCGATTGCTAGCATTTTTTAGAGTGGGGAGTTGTTGAGGAGTCACGAAAATCATGCTAGCAGGTAGCCCAGTCAGTTTCAAAGTCAAAATCATCGGGTAGGTTCATGGAAAGCTCGTTCAACAATACTCGCGAAGATTCTGGAAAATAGTTTCTGCCCACGCATTTCTGCTGGTTGATGTGGAATTTTCCTACCGCAAGCGCACAGGTCAAGTAATAATAAAGTTTTCGTATAAACGAGTGTCGTCCTCTGGATTGGATTTTTAAGCTAAATCAAGTATTGTGAATTATCTTGCTCAATTTTATTTAAGGAACACAAAGTAGTGAGTGATAGATTGAAAACTAAATCAAAACAAGCAAACAGTGGAGATGCAATTGAAAGAACACTTAGGGAATTGATTTTGCCAAATTAGCCTAAGATTAATTTTAAGGAATAAGTAATCATGCACAATGGAATTATGAGCCTAAGAACATTTAATCACAACTATCTCTCCCGAGTATAATTGATTCTCATGCAAATTAATCAACTTGATATCCCTATCTAAGTTTATTAACATGCAAGGCATTGAGTTCTTTTGACCAATTCTAAAGTTACTCTAAAAACCGTCACAAACTTAGAAAATAAACTTTAGTCATGCAATCTTGAATAAGTCTACATTAAATCCCCTCTCCCGAGCAAGACTCAACACTTAAATCTTTCAACTAATGGCCAATTAATTGAAAGCAGTAAATCAAGATTGCATACATAATAACTATTGCACAACTTATACCGTAAATCAATCCATAAACTAAAACGACTACATCAATCCCTAAGCCACAAGTTAAGCTACTCATACATGGCGTTACAAGCTCAACTAAACATGAAAAAACCATTAAATCTAGCTAGAGATAAGGAAAAGGAAAGGAAACACTTAATGTCGTCGAACCCGACACATCCTCGTCTCGATATCCGCGCCACCAAGTGAGATTCCCGGTCCTCGTCCTTGCTTCAGCTCCCACAGTAGGTCTCTAGTCGAAATTAGGGCTAAAATCTCTCAATTTGGCCTCTCCCAATCCGTAGCATGAAACGAAGTATAAATAGGAAATTCTACCGATAGCGTCGAGACACTCCAAGAGTGGCGTGTCATCTGCCCTCTCTTGGCTCCTTGTTACTTGAATCTTTTCGGTTCTTTGGCATCTTTTCACGTCCCGAACACCCGATTAACTCCAATTCCATGCTTTAGCTCTAATCGACACTTTCCTACAAAATAATCAATTAAGTGCAATAAAATGGCCTAATCATAAAAGACTAGCTGAATTAAATAGGGAAAAATAGCTAGCTATGCTCGCCATCACTGGTACTTTGTTTTCCCTCTGTTTTCTGTAACATGTAAACTTGGGTCAAATTCATATAAAATGAGTTCATTTAAGCACAAATAAGCATAATTTAACAAACATGACTCTCTAAGATTCAACTCATCAATTTTGACACTTTTTAGGCTCGGGATATAGTAAATTGATAAAAAAAAATATACAAGTTTAACAAGAAATAAGCTAAGAATGAAGGGCAAAATATGTATATTTTTTGCACTTTCAGTCGTCCATAGGGAAGAGGTATTCTCTTCTCAAGATTGGGCACTTACTAGTAATGGAAAAGGGTTAGTGTAAAAACGAGAGTTTGTCACATGCGAATAATAAAAATAAAATTGCAGAAAAGTAAAATTAAAGCTGAAAATAGTAAATAGCATGCAATGAAAATAAGAGAAAAAAATAGCAAAAGAAATCAATCAAATCAAAGGATCGTAGGATTGGGAATTTCATTGAATTGCCTATTCATTTGGTTTCATAGTTTGCTCTAAAGATCAAATTTACGAATTACTTGATTGCTTAGTGTGCTTCTTGGTTATTCAGAATACCCCGTCATACTAAACCTGAGTCTAATCGATTAATTCACCCAATACTCCATGAATTTATCAACCAATTAATTATTAATTTTGTGCCCGCCGCCCCTCATGCTTAGCCCGACAACTCCTCATACTAAATCTAATTGATTAGAAAAATAACCAGATGAGTCCTCAAAATTATTCCCTAATCAATTGCATTACGATTAAGGCCTTAAATTAATTAATTTAATCAGGAACTAAAATTATCTAATTAAACCAATTTAATTTTTCTTAGATTCTTAGGCCTATCAAAAGTCTACGCAAATTGTAGATCGAACAAGTGATGGTCTTGCCTCAGCCTAGTGGCTATCTAAAATAACAGACAAATCGCATTCGAATCAATCATAAGAGATCAATTCATAGAAAATTCATCTAACACAATTGTTTAAACAAGATTCTAAGATAAAATCAAGATTCATTCATAAAAACTTCAAATATCCAGCAAACTCAACCAAACATCATAATCAATTCAAGAATTTAACCCAATCCAACGATAAAAGAAGTTTAGCCTAACATAATTAGAGGAAAAATGCTAAAATAATCAAAGATACATCATCCAAATTAATCTAGAAAAGCTAAAAAACAATTGAATACTGAAAAAAAAGAAAGAAATTCAACCAAGAGTCAAGAGAATATGAAAAAGTCTAACCTAATTTGGCTAAAAACGAATAACAGTTATTTATATACAAGCTGTAGTGTTGAACGCCATAAGAGAGCATCTTGACAGTCTCGGTTGGAATACCATATGGGCGCTTGATTTCGAGCTAGCATTAAGATGCTAAGGCTAGTTCTTGACACTTTGAGAATAAAACGTGAATCTAGGCACGCTTAACGTTGAGACGCTCTGAGCTAGCGTCTACACGCTAAGCTCTTAGGTCTTCAAGCCAAAATCAACACTTTGAAGCGTTGGGATGTCATCTTTCGGGGGTGAGACGCTCTAACTTGGACTTTTCACCTCTCCTTCATCCCATGGACTCCACAATGGCTCCAAATCTCCTTAATTTCCTCAAATTAATGCCAAATTGAATTATTGGCTTCCAAAATCTCTTAAGCTCGAACATCTACAAAATTAACAATTTAATCAATACAAGCACTCTAACAAGCTTAAATTAGAGGTAAATAGATAGCACGAAATAGATGCTATCAAATATCCCCAACTTAAATTTTGTTAGTCCTCAAGCAAGCCAAATAAACATAGGATAAGAACATAAATGGATGCAATTTCACAACTTAATCCTCAAAGCTCAGATAGCAAAACTAAAGCAATCAAGAGACATGCACATGAGACCCAATGGGGAGACAAATCAAAAATTTCCTAGATTGTCTTGCATAAGAGAGCTCTAAAACTCACCTAGGGCGGACTCTACTAACCCGAGATCGGTTTGTAAAGCTCTCATCCTATCTTCCCCTACACTGGCACTAAGGACTTAGTAAAGAGCAAAATAGACTATTTTGCTCAATACCTAGGTGCCTGGAAATCAAACAGGAAGCCTCTCACTTTTGCATTCTTTTGAATCGGGGCACTAGCTTTCACACTACGATGTAGGGACCCATATATAACCCGAGTTTAACTCTTGGCTGGTCTAACTAATTACACCGAAGGTAGCTCTTTTTACCCCTTATCACTCCATCAACATTGCAAACATGCTTTTCTCTCAAAATTTTGACAAGATTGTAGAGCTAAAATGATTTTCTTTTATAGAGCAAGCTCATTATCTCATTTTTACCACTCTTTCTTTTTCAAGCAGGCAATTTTTCTTTCTTTCTCCTTGGCAAGGTTCAACATGCTAATTTGCAAAAATTTCTACTCTTCAGCTCATCCTTACACCTATTGGGGTGACAATGAGAATATGAACCTAATAAACCTCTCCTAAGCATTCGACTCCTACTCTAAAGCAAGTAGAAAACTCTACTAATGAAAGACATTTTCACAAAAACTTAAAAAAAAAGTCTCTCTTTTGGGGCATTCATGCTTACAACTAATCAAAAGTTAAATATATTGACACAAGAGCTAATCCCAGGAAATCATCATGCAAGAACATCCAGAAGATATCCAATCATACAAAACAACAATGGTAGCACAAAATAGCCCGACGCTCAGGTGCTCAGGCCTCAACATAGTCAGTAAGCAACGCGCATCCCGCCCCCAACCTAAATCTTACATTGTCTTCAATGTAATATATGAAAGAGTAAATATGAAATACACGGAAACAATTTAGGATCTAAGTCACTTAATTTCATCAATTTTAGTAATTAAGCATGCTTGGTTTTCAAATCGAAAACAAGGTTTGTTTTACCAACCTGGTTGTAGCTCCAAATTGATGCAATTCAAGGGTTGTTATTCTTCACCGATCGATCACGGACCACTAGAGCAGACTGTGAAATCCAATTGTGAAGGGAATTGAGAGTGAAATGCTTGAAGGTTCAAGATATGTGAGAGTTTGAATGCTTGGCTTTCAGAGACCAATTCAACAACATAACAGTATAAATCAAGTCTGTGTTATTGCACTTTTCCTCCTCAATTTAAAGAGGATTTCATGCAAGCGAATTAACCCACATTTGGACACTTAATCAAAGATTAATTAGGTGGATTTTTGGTGTCTCAAGAAGGCTTAATGCATGGGGTGATTCACAAGCCACCACCTCCTAAATTTAATTTGATTTGCATAAAATCAATTTAAATGAATTTCAATTTTAAATGAATTTCAAAATTAATTTTGAATAAATTTTAATTCTAATAATTAAATTTATATAAAATTAATTTTAAATAATTAATTAAACAATTGAATTAATTATATTAATTTAATATCAAATAATATTAAATTAATAATTCATTCCAATCCCAACTTCTCTCAAAACCCGATCTCTCGAACATGAATCCCTATTGACATGTAAAATATTTAAATCATATTTAAATACTTCAAACTCTCTTAAATTATAGTTTAATTCGTAATTAAACTATTATGTCGATAATTGTTGGGTTTTATGCTCTAAAACTCGTAGATAGTAAGTGTAACACTTGACTGTTCATTAATAAAAAGTCATTTATTTCAATAAATCATTATTGATTATATGCATGTTAATCTTGCATAATAACCACAAATCCAATAAACTAAGACCTCTAGATATATTATGAATACTTGAACTTTATGTAATGACATAAAAATGGATCAAGTTCAAGTAAATAGCCTAAACGGTCTATAGTACAAAGATCAGGTTGGATACCTTATCTTCAAAATACTATGGACGCGACTCTCACTTTGTATTTAGTACAAACGATGTGATCTTAAATCGTTCATGTAGTGACATGTGAGTGAATGTGTCCTATGTAATGAGTTTGCATAAGACCGGACCGCGAGATAAGTCACTTTCACTTTATAACATCGTTTACTGATGAAACTGACTATTTCATGCGATGACCTAGGTAACTCGATCTTAATCCTGAGCTAACTAAGAACTCCTGTTTATTCGGGATTGTACTTTGATTTGTATGGTTGAGAGTGTCCCAAGTTTGCCGACTCAATAAGCCTACCATTTTGGGGATAAGACTGGGTAGATAGCTGAGGACGTAGTCTTGCAAGGCGAAATTCACTCCTACTCGTTTTAGGGATAGTAGAGAGGTTGTTCCCTTAAGTGTTGACTCATGGACTTGAACAAGGGGTCCCACCCCTCTAGCTCGAGAGGGACTTGGTTTAATGGTAGAACCATAAACCGATTGTTCATTAGAGGATCGGTGAGACTTAATAAGTAAGATGTAACTTTAGGGGTAAAACGGACATTTGATCAAACTCTAGTTATGAACAACCTGTGAAGGATTGACTTACTTGAAGGGTTGAAATCCCTTGGCAGGGGAAGCAAATCAGACCGTTCTCGAATTTAATTTCAAAAAACGAAAAACCAATACGTTGGCAACAAAGTTCAAAAACTATTTCTAAACAAAATACAGATTAAGCATGTTGGATATAAATCTAAAAGTATTTTAGATACCGGAAACTTACATGAATTTGGAGATCCGAATAACACTGCACGATGCTCCAAATCGCGATCCTTAATCTCCCAACGGACACCACCACTTAAGAACACCCACTACGCTCTTGGATTACTAAGAATGGTTTGTGGGAACTCAAAAATGTCTTGTAGGGAAAAATTCAGCAAGGATGAATGCTGAATTTTTTGTTGAGAAAAACCTTTTTGGGAGAGAAAACTCTCTCTGTCTTTTTCGTGAGTTAGACCAAAAATAAGGAGAATGATGCGATCAATTAGGAACTCCCTCCAAACTTTACGATAAGTGGGGAGGGAGTTATTTTCCTACATGATCTAGACCGTTGGATCTAATCCAAACGATCTTGGCCGTCAATTAATTAATTACTTAATTATAATTAATTTAATTAAATCAATTATAATATAAGGTATTTAATTCAATTTAAATCATATTCAATTGAATTAAATTGACCATTCAATTAATTCTCAATTAATTGATTCCCACACTAATTAAATATCAAATATTTAATTAATTTTACAATTGAATCATATTCAATTTTATCTCTCTCATTTAACCTATAGTTTTAATATGCATCAAAATGTACATTAATACAAACGATAGTATTAATTTCATTAAATCACATTTAACCAAATTAAATTAAATTAATTAATTCTCCAATTAATTAATTAATGAATTAATCAAATATCACATATTTAATTAAATTCATAATTCTCTCATTAATTAATTTTGAATCACATCCAAAATTAATTTTATTATAAAGTTTAACTCATTAATTAAACTTATACTATAATGTATCTCCATACATTATATTAATTGTATCAAAATACAATTAACTTAAATTCCCTTTAACATCATGACTAAATTATCTTAGAACCCGTTATGAGCTAGCAGGTGGACCTAATGGACCTACAGATCAGAAGCACTAACGATACGAGATCGACTGGCTAAACTCATTAACTGAGTCAATCAACATTTGTTAACTGTGGGTCACTCCACTAAAGACCCACAGCTGCACTATTCTCACTGTAGAATATTTTTGTGTCCACGGATATCTACAAATACTGTAAGTCAATCCTTCACGAGTGTTCGTAGCACCAGTTGGGTCAAATTACCGTTTTACCCATGGGTTACCTCTACATCCTTAAATATCAATGATCCCTCTAGTGAACAAGTTGTTTAGGGTCCAACCACTAAACAAGAGTTTCTCTAGGGTTAGGAGAGGACGACGCGCCTTTGTTCAAGCCCCGGAATTAGCCCTTAAGGGAACACACATCTACTTACCCCAATAGGGGAAGAAGTGAATTCCATCTTGTACTGTTATGTTCCCAACCCTCATTCGGTCTTGCCCCTGAAATGGTAGTATTATTGAATCGACGAACTGACCACTCTCACCCATACAAATCTAAGGACAATCTCTCCTGAAAAGGAGTTCATAATAGACTCAAGATTGAGATTGAGTTATCTAGGTCATCCTATTGAAATAGAAACCTAAACTAGTCAACGACGTTACATCTTGTGGTTACTATTTCGCAGTCCGATCTTATGCAAACTCATTGCATAGGATACCCCCACCCGCATGTCTCCTACATGGATGCTTTGGATCATTGCATCTATATCAAATATAAGGTGGGTCGTATCACATAGTGTCTGTCACACCCCTCCCAGACTACCTGCTAGCTTAGTCCGGAAGACGGCGTGAAGCCAACGGACTTCGTCCTCTTATAACGATACCCGTTGACCCTCCTGAAACGTTCAACCTGATAAACATACTAATCTCAGATTTAAAACATTCTACTTGGAACAGAACACAGCGGAATCCCTGAAAACAAACTTTCAACAAACACGAGGTGCCGCCCTGACATAACTTGGTTCGGATAATAACCTGATATAGATATCACAACCAAAAACATATACAACTAGGGTTTATACAACCACGGCCTCTAGGACTAAATTACCCAATCCTTACAAAACATTTACAATATGAACAGACTCAATATACAACTCCACCCACGAACTGGAGCTTGTTCTGGAACTTTCAGTAGACGTTGGCAGTGTATCAGACACCGGGAGCTCGATCTCTACCTGAAAAGTGGAAAACATTTTGAAAGAATGAGCTACAAAGTCCAGTGAGTGACTAACTTTAAAACTCTAAATCCGGAAGTCAAAACACGTGATAAACCTTTAAACGTATAAATATGCTCGATCAAAGCGTTTAACATAAACATGTCAAGATAAAGGCTTTCTAAAACATTTCGCAAGTTCGTCATTAAGAGTCTAGCAAGGCATGTCAAGTACAAGAAACGTTTTAACTAACATGACCGATCTACGTTGTGTAGGGCACACCCAGTACAACCAACGTTTACCAGTCCTACGATGTAGTGGGGCCCGCCCAACACTCCCATCGTCTTTGTCGTAGTGGGGCCCGCCCAGCACTCACGACAGCATCGTTGTCCTGGAGTACACTCAACATCGACAACGGAATATAACCTGTGTGCACACGGTACCATATAGCCTCGGGCTCAACATCTCAGTCATGTAGTCAACAGAAATCTCAGAAAATCACATGAAAACATTAAAACATGTTTGCTTATCATTATCTTTCGTAAAACTTAAGCTTACTCAGCTTGCTCGTGAAAAAACTGAAAATCATTTAAAGGTACTTGCTAACACATACTTTACTTTAAAGAAAATATCGTTTCAACTGCTTTTCGTAAGGTTATTAACCACGTGCTCGTATATAAACCTTGTTAGAAAATCTAAGCTCAAAACTTATGCTTGAAACCGTTCATAGAAATCATATATCATTCATAGAAAAGCATATAAACGTCTAAACATGAACAACCGTTGGAAACAATTTTCGAATTCATTTTGTCACTCACAGTCTTAGCTAGTTCCCTGGTCTGTAGACACGACCTATTTCCTCTTGGCCTTTCAAACAAACAAAACCGAGCATTAGAACCATAGATGGTCTTATTCATCCATGCTCATGAATTCTAGACACTTGAATTAAGAACCACATTCACATTCTATTTTTCCAGATTTCAAGATTCAACACCACAACTTCCAACACTCATAACTTCCTCAGTACTTAACCAAAACTAATGAAATACACATCAAACTCTTCATTTTTGAACACTCTACAACTTAACGGAAGAAATGAAAATGAGATGCTCAACCAATTTTTCCAGAAATGCCCCGAAATCAGACAACACAGATTCGAGCTTCTCTGCTACCCTTTATCTTCTTCCTGAAATTAAACCTACTTCAAGTCATTTTTGGCTCACACATTCTTCATGAAAGGTGTAGGAAATTGAATAAGCTTTCCAACCATACCCATGAGAGCTTTGGATTCGACTTGTACACCCTAGAATGCTCAATACACCAGAGAACACCAGAGATCCTCCTGGTTTGCTCGAAAATCCTGTGCTCTGTTTTCCATTTCATAAACCATTAACTTCTCATACGATTTAGCTCAAGCTTCCTTCATGAAATTTTTAATAAAAGGAACTAACTTTCAAGAAAATAAAATCTCACCTCTTAGTTCCTTCTGTGTAGCTCAAACCAATTAAAAAACCAGAGGTTGACAGGTTGAACTCAGATTCTGCTATGGCTGGCTTTGCATGAGCTTTTCTTTATCTTCTTCAACCTCAAAACCACGAAATTCTTCTTCTTCTTCTTCCTTCACTGTCTCCCTCAAGTGCTCTGAAGATTTGAAAGGAAAATGATGAGAAATGAAATGAAAATGGGCTGATAAAAAGTCTAGTCGGTGGTGGGTTTTTGTGCTGTCCATTCCCACTCATTTCCTTCCTTTTTTTTTTCCTTTTGTTTTGCTGATTTCTTTTCCTTTTCCTTTTCTTTCTTCTTTATTTCCATTCTTTTCTTTTCTTTTCCTTTCTTCTTTATTCCTAAATTAATAACTTCCAACCAATTTAATCGAACCATGAAACCACAATAGATGACAAGAGAAAATGTTCAAAGGAAAGTCCCAGGTTTACAACTTACCTCCCCCTTATGAAATTTCGTCCTCAAAATTTAGAAGTCCTTAGGTGAAGAGTGTCGGGTAACTCCTCCTCATTTGATCTTCTGATTCCTAAGTTGCCTCCTCAACTCCGTGATGTCTCCAAAGAACTTTCACAAGTGGGATCGTTTTGTTCCTCAAAACTTGCTCCTTCCTGTCGAGGATCTGAACCGCTTCCTCTTTATAACTCAAGTCTTCTTTTAGCTCAATCAGTTGCACTTGCAACACATGTGATGGATCTAGAATATATTTCCTCAACATGGACACATGAAAAACATCATGTAATCGAGCGAGTTCTGCTGGCAACTCAAGTCTATAGGCTGTTGGTCCAACTCGTTCTGTTATCTGGTAAGGACCAATATATTTAGGACTCAGCTTACCTTTCCTCCCAAAGCGAAGAACACCTCTCCACAGAGATAACTTCAAGAAAACTTGATCTCCAACCTGAAACTCTAAATCTCTTCGTCGCTTATCAGCATAGCTCTTCTGTCGATCCTGAGCTATTTTTCAGGTTCTTCCTAATCAGCTTAATATTGTCTGACGTAACTTGTACCAACTCAGGACCAACTAGCTTTCGTTCTCCCACTTCGTTCCAGCACATAGGAGTCCTGCACGGCCTGCCATACAAAGCCTCAAATGGTGCCATGTTGATACTGTTGGGTTTTATGCCCTAAAACTCGTAGATAGTGAATGTAACCGTTGACCGGATATTAATGAAATAATATTGATATATTTTTCCATTAATTGTTATTAGTTATTTTATGTTTGTCTTTGCCTAATAATAACCCTAATCCAATAAACTAGACATCCAAGGCTGTAATATGAGTCTTGAACTATATGTAGCGACATATGGGATCATTGTTCAAGAAACAGCCTAAAGGGTCTATAGTATAGGGATAAGACTGGGTGCCTTATCCTGATGACACTATGGATACGGCCCACTTTGTATTTGATACAAACGCTGCGATCCAACGCGTTCGTGTAGGAGACATGCGAGTGGGGGTATCCTATGCAATGAGTTTGCATAAGACCGGACCGCGAAATAATAACCACTAGTTATAACACCGTTAACTAGTTGTTTTTCTATTTCACTAGGACGACCGAGACAACTTAGTCTTAATCCTGAGTTGATTATGGACTCCTGCTCATGAGAGACTGTCCTTTGATTTGTATGGGTGAGAGTGGCCAATACGCCGACTCAATAAGCCTACCACTTTGGGGACAAGATCGAATGGGGAGCTGGGAACATAATCGTGCAAGATGGAATTCACTCCTTCCCGACTTTAGGGAAGCAGATGAGTGTTCCCTTAAGTGATTACTCCGAGTCTTGAACAAAGGGCCCTACCCTCTCAATGGCACGAGAGGGTTTTCTGTTTAATGGTTGGACCATAAACAGATTGTTCATTAGAGGAGAATTGGTACTTAAGGAAATAGAGGTGACCCAGGGGTAAAACGGTAATTTGACCCAGCTGGTGTTACGGACATTCGTGAAGGACTAACTAGTCGATATTGGTCTAAGTTCCGTGGACACAGAAAATATGTCTGCAGTGAGAAGAGTGCAACTGTGAGTCTATAGTGGAATGTACACACAGTTAACGAATATTGATTATTGTGGTTAATGAGTTTAACCAATTAATCTCACATCGTTGGAGCTTCTGATCTGCAGGTCCATTAAGTCCCACTGGTAGCTCGTAAAGTAATTTGAGGCAGCTAAGTAATTAAATTGAAAATGTTCAATTTACTAAGGGAAATAAATATAATATATATTGATATATTATTATTATTATGAGAGAAATTAATATTTGAAAAGTTCAAATATAAATTTATGGAAGATTGAAAAGAATTAATTTAAGTCCTAAAAGTGTTTGGGCAAAATTAATTAATTCAAGGCCGAAAATTAAATATGTGATATTTAATTGTTGGTTAATTAATTAAAGAATTCATTAACCACGAATTAATCAATTATGTAAATAATTAATCACTTAAGGAAGTGATTAATCATTTATGGGAATGATCTAATTACTTATGGAAGAAATTAGTCATTTATGGAAAAGATTAATCAATTGGGGAATTGATTGATCATGATTGATTGATTAAGGAATAAAGATTGAATCAATTGTGGAAAAGATTGATTTAATTGAATATTTTATTCATGGCCTCTCTTCTATAAATAGAACACTAGACCTAATTGGTCATGACACTTGACACTCTTGAAAGACAAGACCTAGAATTCTCTCTAGCCTCCCTCTTAGAGAAAAACTCCCACAAGTCTTTGGCCTCCTAGACTTAGAGACATACCGGTGTAACCTCTGTGGTTATTGTGTCAATCAAAGAAGAATTTCCAGCGAAGAATACCTTGAAGCGGCTGCTGCGTTTTCGTTCGTGGAGCTTCGTTGGCGAAGAACGGTCAAGTCTACAACGGAGGTTTGTAACGGTTCTTCCTCTTTTCTTTAGAAAAGTTTTAAAAATAAATTTAGATTTATTTTAGCATGTTTAAACCGATTTCACAGAGGCTTTAAAGTTAGTTTAAAGTTTTGTTTGAGTTTTCGTAACGGTTTTTAATGTTAATTAATATACGGCGTAAGGTCCAATCGATGCGCTTCCGCTGCGTTGGGACTTTTATTCCCTTCAATCGGCATCAGAGCCATCGTTGTCCCTATTAATTAATTTTAAAAGTTGCGATAGGCTATAATAGGTGGGATTTATGCATAATGTATGTTCGGTTTGCATTGAACTGTTTGGGTTAATTTTATGGCCATAGATTTTATTTTTATGTGATTTTGATCATGTAAGGCCCGGTGTTTCGGGTATTTTATGTAAAATCGAGTCCTATGTAAGTCCGGGTCTAGAATGGGTTTTTATGAGATGAAAATCGGAGCAATCGTCGCTGAAATCGAGGCCGAAATCGGAAAAATCGTTGCTGTTTTGCCCAGAATCTGCCTCCATACGCAACAGCGTCGGGACGCTCCTTCAACAGCGTCTCGACGCTGTCTCGATACCGAAGGCGCTCGGTAAGGAAAGCACACAGCGTCGGGACGCTACCTCAACAGCGTCTCGACGCTGTCTCGATTACGCAGGCGCCAGATATGGAAAACGCACAGCGTCGGGACGCTAATCTACACAGCGTCTCGACGCTGTCACGATGGAGGCGCGCACTAGGGTTTCAACAGGCGCGGTTCAAGCAAGGATGGTCCGGTTCGGACCGGTTCGGCTGGGCTGGGACCTATTTGGTCCGGTTCAGCCAATTTTTTGCATGGTTCGTGATTTTGGAGGCCGGTTCGAGGTGGTTCAGGGCGGTTCGTGCTGTCTAGGCCAATTCCGGAGCTGTACATGGATTTTTTAGGATAGAATTTAGCTAAATTAATGTAATTTAATGCTTTGTTTTATCCTAGGGGCCAAAATTAACCGGTTCAATTGCTATTTATATGCTTTATGGATGTCATATAGATTATTTAATCCCACCTTAGGTTATAAACATGCTCATGCATTTTTTATATATTATAAATTGTTATAATGTATGTTTAAATGCATGGATTGGTTTTCATATTTCTTAATATAAGTGTATATTAATTTATATGAAAAATTGGAAAGCATGAAGCATGTCATTACTTAAATTAAATATAAATAGTTATGTTTAATGTGATGAATGAAGCATGCTTGGTTGATTTTCTTGATTGGCTTATAATTGTTATAATAAAAGAAAATCAAAATTGCATGAAGCATGAAACATCCATAGTTATTAATATAATTGTTATATTATTCATGCAATTGATGTGGCTTAATTATTCAATTTGAATGAGATTGTTGAATGAATTAAACCCTAGATTCTTGATTATAGGATTAATCATTAAAATTTGAAATAGTTCTTTAATATTAATGGTTAGAAACCGTCAATCTATAATCAAGATTTGCATGCAAACATAAGATCATAGGATAAATTGAATTAATTTTAAATTGTTTAAAATTAATTAGACCTAGATCGATTTCTAATAGGATTAGAATCTTTTCTTACTTAGAATTAAAAATAGTTTTAATTTACTAAGTAGGAAAAACATTACTATGATTATAAGGGAACTCCACCGGTAATGTTCTGTCTAAGGCTGGAGGTATTTAAGTTGACGGTTTACGGAACACCTCCTACCTGGGAACTGACCTGGAATACCGGAGTTGAATTAATCATAGTTAAATGTTAGCATGCAATGTCACTAGGTTTATTAAAAGTGTTTAATGCACCTAGATCTTTAGAGTAAAGACCTTACATTACTGAGGTTATAAGGGAACTCTCTCGGTAAAGTTCTGTCTAAGGCTGGGGGTATTTAAGTTGACGGTTTACGGAACACCTCCTACCTGGGAACTAACCGGATTGAGTTGAATTAACCATAGTAATGTTGACTTGCAATGTTGGGTTTATTAAAAGAAGTTTAATTCACCCAAAAGATTGCAGTTGAATCCTTTCCATAATTGTTATAATAGGATCAGACTTAGATAGATTGACTTAGCCGAATACTATCTAGGTTAAACAACCCTATATTAACCTTAGGACATTTTCAGTGGGAGGAAAATTACAAAACGAGATTTAAATCAAGTTTTGCTCCTACGTCCCTATATTCACAACGTGAGATTCATGCTCGGCTTCGAGTCGCCCTAGGAGCGGCCTCCCTTCGGAAAGTGTTTGCATGGATCAATATCAAGGTGAATGGGAAAAATGTCTAGAGTAAGTGGGAGCGGGACACGTGTCAACGTATCCCTCGGTCTCCGCCCATAGTTCACACCGTGAGAGTCCTATGATCCGCCTGCAGGTTGCCCTGGCGCATCCATCCCTTCGGAGGGCCTGGTCATAGGATTCGGAACATCGTGAACTCCTGAAAAGGATAGGAGCTCTTAGGCTAATCACCAACAGTTGTCTTTCCCTTCGGTAGCCTGTTGGTGCGTGCCTCTGAGATCTGAAAGTGGGAGGGTTACACTTACGAGGATGAGTTAAAAGTGTTAACAAATCCTTGACCGAACAATGGTGGCTAATGTCTATAGGAATATGAGTTATTCTGGAATTAGAATTAGCTGAGAGGTGTCTCATTTCAAAGGAGGAGTACCTGATCACCCTTCGGTGGCTGATATTCTAAACCTCTGAAACGTCGTTGCAAAACTAAATCAATAGTTTTAGGGTTCTGTGATTGTCTGTTTTGCTAAATTGATTGGATTGTGTGCAATTGTTTGCTTGTATGATGGGTTAAGGCAAAGATAACTAATACGGTCATTGTTTGTTTAAATTTCAGGAATGTCTTCCTCAATTGTCTCTCTGCTTAAAAATGAGAAATTAACCGGCGAAAATTATGCTACGTGGAAGTCGAACTTGAATACGATTCTTGTTGTCAATGATCTGCGGTTCGTGTTAACGGAGGATTGTCCTCCAGCCCCTGCTCGTAATGCATCCCAGGCAGTTAAGGATGCTTATGACCGCTGGACAAAGGCCAATGATAAGACTCGCGTCTATATCTTAGCCAGCTTATCTGAAGTTTTGGCTAAAAGGCATGAGGGCATGGTAACAGCGAGGGAGATTATGAACTCTCTCCAGGAGATGTTTGGACAACCGTCCTACCAACTCCACCATGACGCTCTCAAATACGTTTATAGCTGTCGCATGAAAGAGGGCACGTCTGTTCGGGAGCATGTCCTGGATATGATGGTCCAATTCAACGTGGCAGAGGCAAACGGGGCGGTCATAGATGAGCGTAGTCAGGTTGCATTCATCTTAGAATCTCTTCCGAAGAGTTTTCTGCAGTTTCGAAGCAATGCAATGATGAATAAAATAACATTCAACCTGACTAGCCTCCTTAATGAGCTACAGCTCTATCAGTCTCTTCTTAAGAACAAGGGACAGATAGAAGGAGAGGCAAACGTTGTTCACTCCAAAAGAAAGTTCGAGAAGGGTTCATCCTCTGGAACTAAATCTGTAGCCACTTCTTCAAAGAAAACTCAGAAGAAGAAAGGAAACAAGGGGAAAGCTCCCAGTACTGCTGCCAAAAGCAAGGGAAAAGCCAAAGCTGTGGCAGACAAGGGCAAATGTTTTCACTGCAATGTAGATGGACATTGGAAGAGAAACTGCCCAAAGTACCTTGCTGAGAAAAAGAAGGAAAAGGAAGGTAAATTTGATTTACTGGTTTTAGAAACATGCCTGGTAGAACATGATGAGTTTACCTGGATACTTGATTCAGGAGCAACTAATCATGTTTGCTCTTCTTTTCAGGAAAATAGTTCCTTTCGGCAGTTGAACGATGGAGAAATGACACTCAGGGTCGGAACTGGAGAAGTCATTTCAGCTAAAGCAGTGGGAGCTGCGAAGTTATTTTTTAGAAATAGATTCTTGCTTTTAGAAAGTTTGTTAATCGTTCCCAAGATTAAGAGGAACTTGATTTCTATTTCATGTTTGATTGAACAATCGTATACAGTTACTTTTGATATGAATGAAGCGTTCATTTATAAAAATGGTATACTTATTTGTTCAGCCAAATTGGAAAATAACTTATATGTTTTAAGACCAACCGAAAACAAAGCACTTTTAAATCACGAATTATTTAAAACTGCTGAAACTCAAAGTAAAAGGCAAAAGATTTCTCCATCAAGTAACAATACTCATCTTTGGCATCTTAGACTTGGTCATATAAACATCGATAGGATCGGTCGTTTGGAAAAGAATGGACTTCTAAGCAAGTTAGAAGATGATTCACTACCACCTTGTGAATCTTGTCTCGAGGGAAAAATGACCAAAAGACCCTTTACTGGAAAAGGTTACAGAGCCAAAGAACCTTTAGAGTTAATACATTCGGATCTATGTGGTCCAATGAATGTAAAAGCTCGAGGAGGGTACGAATATTTCATCTCATTTATAGATGATTATTCAAGATATGGTTACTTATACCTAATGGGACATAAGTCTGAAGCCCTTGAAAAGTTTAAGGAGTTTAAGGCTGAAGTTGAAAACCTATTAGGTAAATCTATTAAAGTACTTCGATCTGATCGAGGAGGGGAGTATATGGATCAAAGATTCCAGGATTATATGATAGAACATGGAATCCAATCTCAACTCTCAGCCCCTGGTACACATCAGCAGAATGGTGTGTCAGAAAGGAGAAATAGAACCTTGTTAGACATGGTTCGATCAATGATGAGCTATGCTCAATTGCCTAACTCGTTTTGGGGATATGCAGTAGAGACTGCAGTATACATCTTGAACAATGTTCCCTCGAAAAGTGTTTCTGAAACACCTTTCGAGTTATGGAAGGGGCGTAAACCTAGTTTGCATCACTTTCGCATCTGGGGTTGTCCAGCACACGTGCTTGTGACGAATCCTAAGAAACTGGAACCTCGTTCAAAACTGTGCCAATTTGTTGGTTACCCTAAAGAAACGAGAGGTGGTTATTTCTACGACCCACAAGAAAATAAGGTGATTGTATCGACAAACGCCACTTTCTTAGAGGAAGACCACATGAGAGATCATAAACCACGAAGCAAAATAATATTAGGAGAAGCTACTGAAGAATCATCAAGAGTTGTTGATGAAGTTGGACCTTCAACAAGAGTTGATGAAGGAACTAGTTCTTCAGATCCATCCCGTCCATCTCAAACGTTGGGAATGCCTCGACGCAGTGGGAGGGTTGTGTTACAACCTGATCGCTACTTGGGTTTAACTGAAACTCAGGTTGTCATACCTAATGATGGCATTGAGGATCCATTGTCCTATCGACAGGCAATGAATGACGAAGATAAGGATGAATGGGTCAAAGCCATGAACCTGGAAATGGAGTCAATGTACTCCAATTCTGTATGGGAACTTGCAGATCTACCAAATGGGGTAAAACCCATAGGGTGCAAATGGATCTATAAGAGAAAAAGAGATGCAGCTGGAAAGGTACAGACCTTCAAAGCTAGACTAGTGGCAAAGGGTTATACCCAAAAGGAGGGGGTTGACTATGAGGAAACCTTTTCTCCTGTAGCCATGTTAAAGTCCATAAGAATTCTTTTATCCATTGCCACATATTATGACTATGAAATATGGCAAATGGACGTCAAGACTGCCTTTCTGAATGGTAATCTTGAAGAGAATATCTTTATGTCTCAACCCGAAGGGTTCATAGCCCAAGGTCAGGAACAAAAAGTTTGTAAGCTAAATCGATCCATTTATGGATTGAAACAAGCATCCAGATCATGGAACATTAGATTTGATACTGCAATCAAATCTTTTGGCTTTGACCAAAACGTTGATGAGCCTTGTGTATACAAGAAAGTCAACAAAAGGAAAGTAGCTTTTCTAATACTTTATGTAGACGATATCCTACTCATTGGGAATGATGTAGGATACCTCACTGACATTAAGAAATGGCTAGCTGCCCAATTCCAAATGAAAGATCTGGGAGAGGCTCAATATGTTCTGGGAATCCAAATCATTAGGGATCGTAAGAACAAAACGCTAGCTCTGTCTCAAGCAACGTATATTGACAAGATGTTGTCTCGATATTCGATGCAAAACTCCAAGAAGGGACTCCTACCCTTCAGACATGGGGTACACCTGTCTAAGGAACAATCTCCTAAGACACCTCAAGAAGTTGAGAACATGAGACACATTCCCTACGCCTCAGCTGTGGGCAGCTTAATGTATGCCATGCTCTGCACTAGGCCTGACATATGTTATGCAGTGGGAGTAGTCAGTAGGTATCAGTCTAATCCATGGTTGGACCACTGGGGAGCGGTTAAGAATATCCTCAAGTATCTTCGGAGAACGAGGGACTACATGCTTGTGTATGGAGCTAAGGATTTGATTCTTACTGGATACACTGATTCTGACTTTCAAGCTGATAAGGATTCTAGGAAATCCACATCAGGGTCAGTATTCACCCTCAATGGAGGAGCAGTAGTGTGGAGAAGCATCAAACAAGGATGCATAGCAGACTCAACCATGGAGGCTGAGTATGTAGCAGCTTGCGAAGCAGCTAAGGAGGCAGTATGGCTCAGAAAGTTCTTGACTGATTTGGAAGTAGTTCCGAATATGAACGTGCCCATAACACTATACTGTGACAACAGTGGGGCTGTAGCCAACTCAAAAGAACCTCGTAGCCACAAACGGGGTAAACACATCGAGAGGAAGTATCACCTGATACGGGAGATTGTGCAAAGAGGAGATGTGATTGTCACTAAGATCGCCTCGGAACACAACATCGCTGATCCATTTACAAAGGCTCTCACGGCTAAAGTGTTTGAGGGTCATCTAGAAGGTCTAGGTCTACGAGATATGTATGCCATCTAATCTAGGGCAAGTGGGAGAAATGTATAATGGGTATAAGGATGCCCTAGTTCATTGTATTTCCAGCTTTAGATTATTGCATTTACATCCCACTAACTAGTGTTTTAGTTCAAGTGGGAGTTTGTTGGGTTTTATGCCCTAAAACTCGTAGATAGTGAATGTAACCGTTGACCGGATATTAATGAAATAATATTGATATATTTTTCCATTAATTGTTATTAGTTATTTTATGTTTGTCTTTGCCTAATAATAACCCTAATCAAATAAACTAGACATCCAAGGCTGTAATATGAGTCTTGAACTATATGTAGCGACATATGGGATCATTGTTCAAGAAACAGCTTAAAGGGTCTATAGTATAGGGATAAGACTGGGTGCCTTATCCTGATGACACTATGGATACGACCCACTTTGTATTTGATACAAACGCTGCGATCCAACGCGTTCGTGTAGGAGACATGCGAGTGGGGGTATCCTATGCAATGAGTTTGCATAAGACCGGACCGCGAAATAATAACCACTAGTTATAACACCGTTAACTAGTTGTTTTTCTATTTCACTAGGACGACCGAGACAACTTAGTCTTAATCCTGAGTTGATTATGGACTCCTGCTCATGAGAGACTGTCCTTTGATTTGTATGGGTGAGAGTGGCCAATACGCCGACTCAATAAGCCTACCACTTTGGGGACAAGATCGAATGGGGAGCTGGGAACATAATCGTGCAAGATGGAATTCACTCCTTCCCGACTTTAGGGAAGCAGATGAGTGTTCCCTTAAGTGATTACTCCGAGTCTTGAACAAAGGGCCCTACCCTCTCAATGGCACGAGAGGGTTTTCTGTTTAATGGTTGGACCATAAACAGATTGTTCATTAGAGGAGAATTGGTACTTAAGGAAATAGAGGTGACCCAGGGGTAAAACGGTAATTTGACCCAGTTGGTGTTACGGACATTCGTGAAGGACTAACTAGTCGATATTGGTCTAAGTTCCGTGGACACAGAAAATATGTCTGCAGTGAGAAGAGTGCAACTGTGAGTCTATAGTGGAATGTACACACAGTTAACGAATATTGATTATTGTGGTTAATGAGTTTAACCAATTAATCTCACATCGTTGGAGCTTCTGATCTGCAGGTCCATTAGGTCCCACTGGTAGCTCGTAAAGTAATTTGAGGCAGCTAAGTAATTAAATTGAAAATGTTCAATTTACTAAGGGAAATAAATATAATATATATTGATATATTATTATTATTATGAGAGAAATTAATATTTGAAAAGTTCAAATATAAATTTATGGAAGATTGAAAAGAATTAATTTAAGTCCTAAAAGTGTTTGGGCAAAATTAATTAATTCAAGGCCGAAAATTAAATATGTGATATTTAATTGTTGGTTAATTAATTAAAGAATTCATTAACCACGAATTAATCAATTATGTAAATAATTAATCACTTAAGGAAGTGATTAATCATTTATGGGAATGATCTAATTACTTATGGAAGAAATTAGTCATTTATGGAAAAGATTAATCAATTGGGGAATTGATTGATCATGATTGATTGATTAAGGAATAAAGATTGAATCAATTTTGGAAAAGATTGATTTAATTGAATATTTTATTCATGGCCTCTCTTCTATAAATAGAACACTAGACCTAATTGGTCATGACACTTGACACTCTTGAAAGACAAGACCTAGAATTCTCTCTAGCCTCTCTCTTAGAGAAAGACTCCCACAAGTCTTTGGCCTCCTAGACTTAGAGACATACCGGTGTAACCTCTGTGGTTATTGTGTCAATCAAAGAAGAATTTCCAGCGAAGAATACCTTGAAGCGGCTGCTGCGTTTTCGTTCGTGGAGCTTCGTTGGCGAAGAACGGTCAAGTCTACAACGGAGGTTTGTAACGGTTCTTCCTCTTTTCTTTAGAAAAGTTTTAAAAATAAATTTAGATTTATTTTAGCATGTTTAAACCGATTTTACAGCGGCTTTAAAGTTAGTTTAAAGTTTTGTTTGAGTTTTCGTAACGGTTTTTAATGTTAATTAATATACGGCGTAAGGTCCAATCGATGCGCTTCCGCTGCGTTGGGACTTTTATTCCCTTCAGATACTAGACCGGTAGCTGTTATTATAAGCGAACTCCATAAGTGATAAATGGGTGTCCCAACTTCCCTTAAACTGAAGGACACATGCTCTTAACATGTCCTCTAAGGTCTGGATGGTCCTCTCTGACTGTCCATCTGTCTGGGGGTGGAACGTGGTACTGAACTTCAACTTTGTTCCCATTGCTTTTTACACACTAGGCCAAAACTTAGAAGTAAACCTCGGATCCCTATCTGAAACTATGGACACTGGCACTCCATGTTGACTCACAATTTCGTCGACGTATAACTTAGCTAGCTGATCTAGTGTAGACGTCGCTTTAATAGGTATAAATCGTGCTGTCTTGGTGAGTCTGTCCACTATTACCCATATACCATCATGTCCACTAGAAGTATGAGGTAATCCAAATAGAAAATCCATGGTAATATGCTCCCACTTCCACTTTGACACTGGCAGTGGATTAAGGAGTCCTCCTGGCCTCTGTCTCACTGGTTTAACCTGTTGATAGATCAAACATCTATCAACATATTCAGCTATCTCCCGCTTCATACCAGGCCACGAATAGGTTTTCTTCAGAGTTTTATACATCTTCGTGCTTTCTGGATGCATAGCGTAAGCTGAACTGTGAGATTCCTCTAGTATAACACCCTTAAGCTCACTAATACTCGGAACACATAGTCTTCCCTGCTTAACTATGGCTCCGTCCGCTCTCAACTCAAATTCTGCCTCTGGGCCTTGCTTGGACTTTGCAAGCATCTTCTTCAAATTACTATCCTCTAGCTGCCTTCCCACAATCTCTGCTACTAAAGAAAACCTAACCTGAAATTGAGCTAAAAGACTCCCTGAGCTTTCTACAGTCATAACTACCTTGAAACCTCTTAACTCACTTAGCTAGCTTGCTCGAATACCACACAAGGCACTCTTCGGAAGTCTCGATTTCCTACTTAACGCATCTGCTACCACGTTAGCCTTACCTGGATGATATTCTATGGTACAATCATAGTCTTTGATTAGTTCTAGCCATAGCCTCTGCCTCAGGTTCAACTCTTTCTGGCAAAGATATACTTCAAACTCTTATGATCTGTGAAAATGTGGCACTTCTCACCGAATAAATAATGTCTCCAGATCTTCAGTGCTAGAACAACTGCTGCTAGCTCAAGATCATGGGTAGGGTAATTACACTCATGCTTCTTCAACTGCCTTGAAGCATAAGCTATTACCTTTCCTTCCTGCATAAGCACACAACCTAATCATTGCCTCGAAGCATCACAATAGATCACATACTCCTTCCCTGTTACAAGAAGTGCTAGAATAGGTGTTGCCACCAATCTCTTTTTTAGCTCCTGGAAACTTTGTTCGCATTTGTCTAACCACTCAAACTTAGCATTTTTCCTTGTCAAAGCTGTCAATGGTAATGCTAACTGTGAGAAATCCTCAACAAACGTCTGTAGTATCCAGCCAGGCCTAGGAAACTACGTACCTCTGTTGCACTAGCTGGTCTTTTCCAGTTGACAACAGCTTCCACTTTCTGCGGATCAACACTAACTCTGTCCGGTGAAACTATATGCCCTAAGAACACCACTTGATTCAACCAGAACTCACATTTGCTGAACTTAGCGTATAGTTGTTTATCACGTAGTGTCTGTAGAACAATCCTCAGATGTTCCTCATGGGCTTTCCTGTCAATTGAGTAAACTAGTATGTCGTCAATGAACACTATCACAAACTGATCTAAATACTGATGGAAGATCCTGTTCATGAGGTCCATGAAAACTGCTGGCGCATTCGTTAAACCGAATGGCATCACTAAAAACTCATAGTGTCCATACCTCGTCCGAAATGTTGTCTTAGGAATATCTGATTCCTTAACCTTCAACTGGTGGTATCCTGACCTCAGATCAATCTTAGAGAACACTGTTGCTCCCCTTAACTGGTCAAACAAGTCATAAATGTGTGGTAAAGGATACTTGTTACGTATCGTGACCTTGTTTAGCTGCCTGTAATCAATGCATAATCTCAGGGTACCATCTTTCTTCTTCACGAATAACACTGGAGCTCCCCAAGGTGATACACTAGGCCTGATGCATCCCTTGTCAACTAGTTCTTGCAACTGCACCTTTAGCTCCTTAAGCTCGCTCGGAGCCATCCTGTATGGTGCCTGTGAAATAGGTGTTGTTCCTGGTAACAATTCAATAGTGAACTCCACCTCTCTATCAGGTGGCAAACCCGATAGATCAACTGGGAAAACATCAAGAAATTGATTCACCACAGGAACATCTTCTTGTTTCAGCTTTTCTTCTTGCACCTTTACTACGTGTGCAAGAAACGCTGTGCAACCTTTCCTCAACAACTTCTCAGCTTTCAGAGCTGAAATCAAACACGTAGGAATAATCTTCCTCTCACCCCTGAAAACCACTTTAGTCAAACCTGGTTTCCTAAAAGTCACTTCCTTCCTATGGCAACCCATAGAAGCATAGTGAGTGAATAAGAAATCCATTCCCAAAATCACATCCAACGCCTGCAACTCTAGGGGAAGAAGATCCACTAGCATACAGAGACCTTCTACTACAACCTCACAATCATGCAACACTTCATTGACTAATAAAACGTCACCAACTGGAGTGCATATGACTAATTCCTCAGATAAAGGCTCTAGCATCCTATTCAGCTTAGTTAAGAACATTCTAGAAACAAAGGAATGCGTAGCGCCTGGATCTAATAAATCACGTGCAGGTACATTACAAATCAAAATCGTACCAGTAATCACGTCTGGTGTATCCTCTGCTTCTAGTTGAGTCATGGCGTAGACTTTTCCCTGCTACCTAGGTCTCCCCACAACTCCCTTTTGCCTTGCACCACTAGTGCCTTCTCCTGCGCCTCTTAAGACTCTCGGCTGCTCAACTGTGTGGGACTCAACTCCCATGTCCCTCTGAACTGCTGCCCTCAGCTGTGGGCAATCCCTCTTGAAATGCCCTGGTTGTCCACACTGGTAACACACACCAGCGCCAACAAGACACTTACCCCGATGATTCTTGCCACAACTTGCACATGGGGTTCTCCTGGATTCACTAGCAACGGACTCCTAACCCGTCCGCAGTCTTGCTACCGAACTTGCAGACTGACTGGGGGCTCTCTAACTCCACCTCTGATAAGCACTACCCGAACTCATCTGCCTCGACAACTGGCCACCAGATCGGCGCTTGAAGTCTTGATGGCCTGAAACATTCACTCCAGGTGTGAACCTTCGCTGCTCACAACCTCGGGAACCACTAGTTGTTGGAGCTCCACGACTAGGCTCCAATACTGCCTTTTTATCTGTAATACTCTGCTCCACACGTAAGGTAGTCTCTACTAGCTGGGAAAAATTCGTCCACTTGCCAATAGCGGTAACAGGGGTACGTATCTCAAAACGCAACCCTCTCTCAAACCTGCGACACCTGTCACTCTCAAACGCCACAATCACTTCAGCATACCGTGAAAGCTCGGTATACTTCCTCTCGTACTCGGCCACTGAAAGTGATCCTTGTTTCAGCTCAAGAAACTCATCCCTCTTCGCCTCACAATATGTGGTGGGGTAGTACTTTTCCTCGAATATGCCTCTGAATGTCTGCCAGTCTAACGTACGTGCATCACTGCGCCTGGCTATAATGGATTTTCACCATCCCTCCACCTCCTTCTGCAAAAGGAATGTGGCTAATTTGACTTTTCACTCCTTAGGACAACTCATCACGTCGAAGAATTTCTCCAGCATATTTAACCAGACCTCGGCGTCAGCTGGATCTATGGAACCCTAAAAAACTGTGGCTCCTAACTTCTTCAACCGTTCAATCCCATACATCTTTTTCGGATCACTAGGCCCTGCTCTCTCTAGCCTACCGATCTCCTGTGCAGATCTAGCAAATCACTCACTCCCTGCCTCATTCTAACCTTTCGAGGTACTAGATCCCCTTTCAGATTGACTATGGGTAGGATCCTGCGTCACGTCCTGATTCTGCCTGCGTCGTCTGCTGGTACGTGGTGGCATGACTCCTATAACATATCAACACATCAGACATACTATAGCTACTTAACTCAGATGCATGATACTAAACTTATACCCACATTCTAGTCCTGACTGGACTCCCTCTCAATAATACTCAGACCATACTCCGCTAGTTCTATCTGAACTAACCCAACGTCTAACTATTTACTTCCTGGATTTTCTTAGCACTAACTACCATGTCTCTTTTCCCATGGAGCTAATTGCTCTGGTACCAAGTGATGTGGACTTTTCCTACCGCAAGCGCACGGGTCAAGTAATAATATAGTGAATAGTAAATTCGAATGTCGTCCTCTGGATTGGATTTTTAAGCAAATCGAGTATTGCGAATAATCTTGCCCAATTTTATTTAGGGATCAAAAAGTAATGAATAGGTGATATGAAAACTAATTTAAAGCAAGTAAAAAGAATGGAAATTCAATTGGGAAAACAACTTAGGGAATTGATTTCGCCGATTTCGCTTAGGATTGATTTTAAGGAATAAGTTATTATGCACAATGAAATTATGAGCCAAAGACCCTTTAATCACAACTACCTCTCCCGAGTATAATTGATTCTCATGCAAGTTAACCAACTTGATATCCCTATCTAAGTTTATTAACAAGCAAGGCAATGAGATCTTTTAACCAATTCTAAAGTTAATCTAAAACCGTCAAGAATTAGAAAGTAAACTTTATTCATGCAATCTTGAGTAAGTCTAGATCAAATCCCCTCTCCCGAGCTAGATTCGAAACTTAAATCATCCAACTAATGGCCAATTAATTGAAAGCATTAAATCAAGATTACAAACACAATAACATTGCACAACTTAAACCATAAATCAATCCATAAACTTAATCAACTACATCAATCCCTAAGCTACAAGTTTAGCTACTCATGAATGTAAATACAAGCTCAACTAAACATGTGAAAGCCATAAATCTAACTAAAGAAAGAAAAGGGAAAAGAAAACTCAATGTAGGCCGAGTCCCGACGTCCCCGTCACGATCCCCACGAACAATGGGTTGATTTCCAAGTTCCTCCTTTGTTTGCAGCTCCAAAAGCCTCTATTCTGTCCTCTTTACGGCTCCAAAAGGTCCCAAATCGATCTCCCCTAAAACCTAGCCGAAGTGAAGCTTTTATTCTGATTTTTCGTCCTAGCGTCGAGACGCTGTCAAGACAGCGTCGCGACGCTGCCTCTTAAACGCGCGTTCTGAATAAGGAAAAACGGTAGCGTCGGGACGCTTCCTATCATAGCGTCTCGACGCTGTGAGCTTTACGCGCCTCATCTGATATGGAAAGTGAGCGTCGAGACGCTCAAGAGCTAGCGTCTCGACGCTAGCCTGCTGTTGACCGAGATTTGACTTTTTTCCACTTTTACTATTTTCATTCCTTTGCATCTTTTCACGCCTCGAGCACCCGATTAACTCCAAATTGGCATTATAGCTCCAATCAACCATTTCCTACAAAATAAACATTAAAGCACAATAAAATGGCCCAAAAATCATAAAAGACTAAATAAATTAAATGAGTAAAGATAGCTAGCTATGCTCGCTATCAAATACCCCCAAACTTAAGCTTTTGCTAGTCCTCGAGCAAACTCTAAATCAGACATATAATGGAAGAATGGATGCAATAATCATAACTCAATCCTCAAGGCTCAAAAGTCAATAACCAAGCAAGCAAGAGACATGCACACAAGGACCAATGAGGGAGACAAATTAAAATTTTTCCAAAATTAAATTGCACAAGCGAGATCTAACTCAACAAGATCAGACTCTACTAGCCCGGGATTGGATTATTAAACTCTCAGCTCATCTTCCCTCTACACTGGCACTAAGGTTTCACTAATGAGTTAATGCAACAAATTAGTTTGTTTATCTCCATACTTAGGTGCTTTTTATTAACAAATGAATTAAGCATGTAAATGTGGCACTAGCTTTCACACACCCATTGCAGGGACCCTTAACGTGAGTTTTCTCTGGTTGGCCTAACTGATCACAACAGGGGTAGCTCTTTTTGCCTAAATCTTTATTAAACATTGCAAACTGTGCACAGGCCATGGCATAATAATTTTCTTTTCAACAGTAACAACAAGAATGATTTTTTCGTTATGAACATAATAGCAGATATTCTTTTCTTTTCTCCTAAGCAAGATCAAACATGCTAATTTGCAAAAAATTAACTCTTTAGCTCTACCCTACACCTATCGAGGTGACAACAAGCATATAAACCCAATAATTCGCTCCTAAGCATTCAAATCCAAATCTAGCCAAGACAGATACTCTACTCATGCAAGCCATCTCCTAGAAAAAATTTAAAAAGTCTCCCTTTTTGGGCACTTATGCTTACATCTCATCACAAGCTTGAAAATTGACAAGAAAGCCTATCCTAGGACATCATAATCATGCAAAAGTAGCATCCAGAAAACAACCATATGCAAAATTCAAAGAAAGCTCAAAACTATAGCCCGAACTCAGATGCTCAAGGGCTCCACAAACATGCTAATCCACCCCCAAACTTAAAATATGCATTGTCCTCAATGTATAGAGAAAAATAAAGCATAAACAAGCATGAGAACAATAAACGAATGAAAGGAGTGAATAATACTGGCCTGGAATGATGATGACTTCTTGCTTGAGAGCTTTGAATCTTGAAAGCTTGAAAGCAAAGGAGAGGAAGAAAACAAGACCTACAAAACAAAAACAAACAATAAATCAAAAATAAAAAGAAAACACACTAACTTACTTGGGTTGCCTCCCATAAGCGCTTGTTTAACGTCATTAGCTCGACGTGTTGACCGTGCTTCAAGGAGGCTTTTGTTCTGTGAATCCAACAGAGGTGCTTTTTCTTGCACCTTTCCTATATCCCATGAAAAGCACTTCATCTTTGGAGTCTTCAACTGCTTTAAAGATTTCTTTTTCGTTCTTGACTCTAATAGTGAGCTCCCTGTGCTCAATATCTATAATCACTCGCCCAGTAGCGAGGAATGGTCTTCCTAAAATGACAGGCATTGAAGGATTTTCTATCATGTCCATAACATATAAATCAATAGGGAGGAAAAATCTACCTACTCTGATTAACACATTCTCTACAATACCAACTGGTCTCACCACAGATTGATCAGCCAATTGGAGCTTTACAGGAGTAGATTTAATCTCACCTATGTCTAATTTCTTACACAAGGACAATGGGATAATATTAATACTAGCACCTAAATCACATAATGCTCTGAAAGAATAAGTACCAAAACTACAAGGAACAGAAAAACTCCCTGGATCTGCTACTTTTTCAGGTACTTTCTGTTGTACTATGGTGCTGCATGTGGAAGCAAGATAAACAGTGTCAACTTTCTTTTCCTTTCGTTTCTTTGCTAACCACTCCTTCATGAACCTGTTGTACTGGGGCATCTCTAATGCCTCTGCAAAAGGAATATTAATATTCAGATTCATAAAAGCATTCATAAATTTATCAAACTGAACCTGATTGTTCTTTTTCTTCTTTTTCTTTTTCCTTTCCTTGGGAACCAACAGTGTGGGAGAAGGAATAGGAGGCTCAAGGTTAGGCTTTTCAGCCTCATCTGCTGATGTGTCCTCCTCAGCTTCTCCTGTAGGCGTTTCATAGTCCTCTGATTCAGGTTCCTCTTCAGATTCCTCCTGGTGCACCGTGATTGCCTTACAGTACTCCATCTGGGGTTTCTCTTGTTCAGCTGAGGCCTTACCTTTATTAATGGTGCTTACAACATTCACCAACTGTCCCAGCTGAGTCTCAATGTTCTTTATAGCTGCACTGTGGCCATTCACTGTAGAATTGATGGCAATGACTGCCTCCTCTAATTTGGTTGTCCTGTTACTTGACTCTGCAATGAAAGCTCCAACAAGATCTTCTAACTTTTTATTATCTTGAGTTTGAGGGGCAAAACCAGGAGGATTAAGAACATTCTTAGTATTAGCATAAGAGAAATTTTCATGGTTCCTATTGTTAGGGTGATAATGTGTAGGTGTAGAACTATTATTATACCCCCTAAAATTAGAATTTGATACATACTGAACCTGTTCAATGGTCTCCTCCTGAGGTCTGGATGCCAAAGCAGCAGCTGATTCAATTGACTGTGCACTCCCTGTACCTGAAAATTTCATAAAAGCATTAGCAAGGGAGGTCATCTGGGCCTGGAGTGCACTTACTTTATCAACCTCAAACACTCCAGCAACAATCTTTTTAGGTGTAGACCGCTCAGATGGCCACTGATAGCTGTTGGTGGCCATATCCTCTAGAAGTGTGCGAGCGTTTTCCACGGTCTTGGACAACAGAGTCCCACCTGCAGCTGCATCAACAATCGTTTTTGTACTAGGAGTCAAACCATTATAGAACAACTGTACCTGAAGCCAATCGGGGTAACCATGCTGAGGACACTTCCTCAGTAGCTCTTTGAATCCCTCCCAAGCTTCGAACAGCTGCTCATCATACTGTTGTTGGAATGTCCCAATCTCGGTCCTCAGCTTGACCGTCTTTGCAGGAGGGAAAAATTTCTTCAAAAAGGCCTGAACCAAAGCATCCCAGGTGGTGATACTCCCAGGAGTAATAGACTGCAACCAATCTCGTGCTTTATCCTGCAAAGAAAAGGGAAATAAACGTAAGTGAATAGCATCCTCAGAGACACCATTAATCTTTACCGTCCCACAAATATCCAAGAATGATTTAAGATGAGAATTTGGATCCTCAGTGGGCGATCCTCTGTATGCACAGTCTCGAGCCATCTGAATGAGGCCGGTCTTCAGCTCAAAGTTGTTGGCATTAATCGGAGCATAGATAATCCCCGACTGTTGCCCCTGAAACACAGGCTGAAAATAATCTCTAATAGGCCTAGGCTCCTCAGGTAGATTTTGGTCAGCCATTTGAATAATTTCTCTATTTTCCCTTCGAAGCCTAAGAATTGTTCTTTCTATCTCGGGATCAAATGGTGCTAAAATTAAATCTTTATCCCTACGCATGCACAATCAAAATTACCTTAAAAGAAAAGGAAAACAAATATGGAAATAAATAAAGAAAAGGAGACAACTAATCTAAATAAGGAACATACAACCTAAAAAGGAAACAAAATAACCTAATATGGAATGAAAAAAATAAATAAGGCAAAATGCAAATAAGGAAACTAATCTAGAAAGGAAAAAACAAGAACAATCAAAGAAAAGATTACTCAACTAAAAGAAAACTAACCTAGAAAATCAAATATGGAGAGAAAGACAAATAAGGAAAAAATGCAACAAACAAAAAAAAGTAACAATACACCCTAAATTAAGATCAAGCAATTTTTTCACAATATCAATTTAACTAAATGTGCCAATCCCCGGCAACGGCGCCAAAAACTTGATGTGGACTTTTCCTACCGCAAGCGCACGGGTCAAGTAATAATATAGTGAATAGTAAATTCGAATGTCGTCCTCTAGATTGGATTTTTAAGCAAATCGAGTATTGCGAATAATCTTGCCCAATTTTATTTAGGGATCAAAAAGTAATGAATAGGTGATATGAAAACTAATTTAAAGCAAGTAAAAAGAATGGAAATTCAATTGGGAAAACAACTTAGGGAATTGATTTCGCCGATTTCGCTTAGGATTGATTTTAAGGAATAAGTTATTATGCACAATGAAATTATGAGCCAAAGACCCTTTAATCACAACTACCTCTCCCGAGTATAATTGATTCTCATGCAAGTTAACCAACTTGATATCCCTATCTAAGTTTATTAACAAGCAAGGCAATGAGATCTTTTAACCAATTCTAAAGTTAATCTAAAACCGTCAAGAATTAGAAAGTAAACTTTATTCATGCAATCTTGAGTAAGTCTAGATCAAATCCCCTCTCCCGAGCTAGATTCGAAACTTAAATCATCCAACTAATGGCCAATTAATTGAAAGCATTAAATCAAGATTACAAACACAATAACATTGCACAACTTAAACCATAAATCAATCCATAAACTTAATCAACTACATCAATCCCTAAGCTACAAGTTTAGCTACTCATGAATGTAAATACAAGCTCAACTAAACATGTGAAAGCCATAAATCTAACTAAAGAAAGAAAAGGGAAAAGAAAACTCAATGTAGGCCGAGTCCCGACGTCCCCGTCACGATCCCCACGAACAATGGGTTGATTTCCAAGTTCCTCCTTTGTTTGCAGCTCCAAAAGCCTCTATTCTGTCCTCTTTACGGCTCCAAAAGGTCCCAAATCGATCTCCCCTAAAACCTAGCCGAAGTGAAGCTTTTATTCTGATTTTTCGTCCTAGCGTCGAGACGCTGTCAAGACAGCGTCGCGACGCTGCCTCTTAAACGCGCGTTCTGAATAAGGAAAAACGGTAGCGTCGGGACGCTTCCTATCATAGCGTCTCGACGCTGTGAGCTTTACGCGCCTCATCTGATATGGAAAGTGAGCGTTGAGACGCTCAAGAGCTAGCGTCTCGACGCTAGCCTGCTGTTGACCGAGATTTGACTTTTTTCCACTTTTACTCTTTTCATTCCTTTGCATCTTTTCACGCCCCGAGCACCCGATTAACTCCAAAATTGCATTATAGCTCCAATCAACCATTTCCTACAAAATAAACATTAAAGCACAATAAAATGGCCCAAAAATCATAAAAGACTAACTAAATTAAATGAGTAAAGATAGCTAGTTATGCTCGCTATCACCAAGTTGTCACACCCCCTCCCAGACCACCTGCTAGCTTAGTCTGGAAGACGGCGTGAAGCCAACGGACATCGTCCTCCTCTAACGATACCCGTTGACCCTCCTGAAACGTTCAACCTGATAAACATACTAATCTCAGATTTAAAACATTCTACATGGAACAGAACACAACGGAATCCCTGGAAACAAACTTTCAACAAACACGAGGTGCCGCCCTGACATAACTTGGTTCGGATAATAACCTGATATAGATATCACAACAAAAAACATATACAACTAGGGTTTATACAACCACGACCTCTAGGACTAAATTATCCAATCCTTACAAAAAATTTACAATATGAACAGACTCAATATACAACTCCACCCACGTACTGGAGCTTGTTCTGGAACTTTCAGTAGACGTTGGCAGTGTATCAGGCACCGGGAGCTCGATCTGTACCTGAAAAGTGGAAAACATTTTGAAAGAATGAGCTACAAAGTCCAGTGAGGGACTAACTTTAAAACTCTAAATCCGGAATTCAAAACATGTGATAAACCTTTAAACGTATAAATATGCTCGATCAAAGCATTTAACATAAACATGTCAAGATAAAGGCTTTCTAAAACATTTCGCAAGTTCGTCATTAAGAGTCTAGCAAGGCATGTCAAGTACAAGAAACGTTTTAACTAACATGACCGATCTACGTTGTGTAGGGCACGCCCAGTACAACCAACGTTTACCAGTCCTACGATGTAGTGGGACCCGCCCAACACTCCCATCGTCTTTGTCATAGTGGGGCCCGCCCAGCACTCACGACAGCATCGTTGTCCCGGAGTACACTCAACATCGACAATGGAATATAACCTGTGTGCACACAATACCATATAGCCTCGAGCTCAATATTTCAGTCATGTAGTCAACAGAAATCTCAGAAAATCACATGAAAACATTAAAACATGCTTGCTTATCATTATCTTTCGTAAAACTTAAGCTTACTCAGCTTGCTCGTGAAAAACTGAAAATCATTTAAAGGTACTTGCTAACACATACTTTACTTTAAAGAAAATATCGTTTCAACTACTTTTCGTAAGGTTATTAACCACGTGCTCGTATATAAACCTCGTTAGAAAATCTAAGCTCAAAACTTATGCTTGAAACCGTTCATAGAAATCATATATCATTCATAGAAAAGCATATAAACGTTTAAACATGAACAACCGTTGGAAACAATTTTCGAAATTCATTTTGTCACTCACGGTCTTAGCTAGTTCCCTGGTCTGTAGACACGACCTATTTCCTCTTGGCCTTTCAAACAAACAAAACCGAGCATTAGAACCATAGATGGTTTTATTCATCCATGCTCATGAATTCTAGACACTTGAATTAAGAACCACATTCACATTCTACTTTTCCAGATTTCCAGATTCAACACCACAACTTCCAACACTCATAACTTCCTCAGTACTTAACCAAAATTAATGAAATACACATCAAACTCTTCATTTTTGAACACTCTACAACTTAACGGAAGAAATGAAAATGAGATGCTCAACCAAGTTTTCCAGAAATGCCCCGAAATCAGACAACACAGATTCGAGCTTCTCTGCTACCCTTTATCTTCTTCCTGAAATTAAACCTACTTCAAGTAATTTGTGGCTCACACATTCTTCATGAAAGGTGTAGAAAATTGAATACGCTTTCCAACCATACCCAATAGAGCTTTAGATTCGACCTGTACACCCCAGAATGCTCAAAATACCAGAGAACACCAGAGATCCTCCTAGTTTGCTCGAAAATCCTGTGCTCTGTTTTCCATTTCAAAAACCATTAACTTCTCATACGATTTAGATCAAGCTTCCTTCATGAAATTTGTTATAAAAGGAACTAACTTTCAAGAAAATAAAATCTCACCTCTTAGTTCCCTCTGTGTAGCTCAAACCAAATAAAAAACCAGAGGTTGACAGGTTGAACTCAAATTCTGCTATGGTTGGCTTTGCATGAGCTTTTCTTTATCTTCTTCAACCTCAAAACCACGGAATTCTTCTTCTTCTTCTTCCTTCACTCTCTCCCTCAAGTGCTCTGAAGATTTGAATAGAAAATGATGAGAAATGAAATGAAAATGGGCTGATAAAAAGTCTAGTCGGTGGTGGGTTTTTGTGCTGTCCATTTCCACTCATTTCCTTCCTTTTTCTTTTTTTTTCCTTTTGTTTTGCTGATTTCTTTTCCTTTTCCTTTTCTTTCTTCTTTATTTCCATTCTTTTCTTTTCTTTTCCTTTCTTCTTTATTCCTAAATTAATAAATTCCAACCAATTTAATCCAACCATGAAACCACAATAGATGACATGAGAAAATGTTCCAAGGAAAGTCCCGGGGTTACAGTGTCACCAGGATAAGGTACCCAGACTTATCCCTATACTATAGACCATTTAGGTTGTTACTTGGACACCGATCCCCGTATGTCCCCACATACTAGTCCAAGTTTCATTTAAACAACATTGGATCTTAGTTTATTGGATTTAGGGTTTATTAATGCAAACTCGATTATTCAATAACCAAATTATTGAATAACTCAAATAACGTTTTATTAAGATCATTTAATTTGTTTCATTTACTATCTACGAGTTTTAGGGCAAAAAATCCAACATTACGAATCATGGTTATATCGAGTGGACATAAATGTATCTACAGTGAGGGAAGTGCAGCTACTGGGCTATAGTGGAGTGTCTCGATAGTTAACAAATGTTGGTTAACTAGGTTAATGAGTTTAACTGGTTAACCTCAAATTGTTGGATCTCATGATTTGTTGGTCCATTAGGTCCCCTTGCTAGCTCATACTGGAAGAAACCTTGGAACAATATGATGGGAGAGTTCGAATTGTTCGAATTCTATTTAGGGAATTAATGTCGATCATATTCGGTACTATCAACATATTAGTTTAATTTTGAATTAAACTAAAATTTGAGAGTTGGATATATTTAAACATGATTTAAATATTATACACGTGAATGGGGATTCACATTTGAAAAGACGATTTTGAGAGAAGTTGGGATTGGATGCAAAATATTAATTTAATATTTGATATTAAATTAATTAATTATTATTTAAATAATTATGAATTATTTTAATTAAATAAATTAATTTTTAAAAATGAATTTAAAAAATAAAATTCAACGAATTTTTGAACGTGGTGGATTACACCACCTCCATGCTAGCATGCTTAGGAAGGCCACCTTCTAATCCACTCCCTAATCACGTCCAAATGATGTCAAATTTTTGTGTATTTGAAATGCATGAAGCTCCTCTATAAGTAGAGGATTGATAGTATCAAATGCTTGTATAGTAATATTTTCATATTTTTTCTTATCTTTGTTGAATTCCTTGTGAAAAAATCCTTTTAAATGAGTATAGTATGTGTATAGGTCTATTGCAGAGATTTTGAGTCAATTTGGAGCTTAAATGAGCAAAATCGAAGAAAATTGAGCTTTTTTCCTGAGGCTGAGCGTTTAAACCCTGTGGAGAGCGTCTCCATGTTGTGTAGGCCTCAAATCCAAGCCAAAAAGTCAAGCAAGAAGCATCAAAACGCTGCAAAAAGTGTTGTCAATCTGAGGCCTAGCATCTCGACGCTAGGCAAATTATCTAGAATCTAATTTTCGCCCGCCACAAGAATTTTTCCTAAAATAGAGGCAGCGTTGTGATGCAGTTAGTTATGTCTCGATGCTGCGACTGGATATAAAAGAGATATTTTCATTTTTCGATCAATTCTCTCTTGGTTTTTTCCCTCTTAGCCGATTTCTTCCCCATTCTCTCTGTACTTATTTGCATTCTACTCTAATTTAGGCTAGTTTTATTGTATTTTGGGATGACTAATCAAGCCAAGGAGCTTAGTTGGAGCATTCTGATGACCAACTAAGTTTAGATCGTCGCAATTGGAGACTTTTAGTCATTCATCGTTTGTTAGCTTCCGAGACACTCCACTATAGCCCGAAGCTGCTCCCCTCACTGTAGATATATTTCTTGTCCACTCGAGATAACCATGATTTGTAAGTCGACCCTTCACCGATTGTTCGTAACTAGAGTTAGGTCAAATGTCCATTTACCCCTATAGTTACATCTTGTTCCTTAAGTTCCACTAATCCTCTAATAAACAATTAGTTCGTGATACAATCACCGAACCAAGTCCCTCTCAAGGTAATGAGAGGGCAGAGCCCTTTGTTCAAGATTCAGAGTCAGTACTTTAGGGAACAACCTCTTTACTAACCCTAAAATGGGTAGCAGTGAATTTCGTCTTGCAAAGTAATGTCCCCAGCTATCTATCCAGTCTTATCCCCAAAATGGTAGGCTTATTGAGTCAGCGATGTTTGGCCACTCTCACCCATGAAAAACAAAGGACAATCCTAAATAAATAGAAGTTCATACTTAGCTCAGGATTAAGATCAAGTTACCTAGGTTACTACATATTAGATATTCAGTTTCAGTAGTAAACAACATTGTAAAGTGAAAGTGACTTATCTCCTGGTCCGATCTCTATGCAAACTCATTGCATAGGACACCCTCACTCACATGTCTTATACATGAACGATTAGGATCACATCGTTTGTCTTTAGAGAACAAATCGAGTCGCACCAATAGTGTCCCAGGATTAAGGTACCCAGCCTTATCCATGTACTATAGATCATTTAGGCTATTTACTTGAACTTGATCCATACTTATGTCATACATAAACTTCAAGTATACATAATATAGCTATGGGATCTTAGTTTATTGGATTTGTGGTTATATTTAGGAAAAACAAATATATATTTATTTCTAGCCAGTCAAGTGTTACATTTTACTATCTACGAGTTTTAGGATATAAAACCCAACATTGCTAACAATTTTCTAGGGAAAATTCATGTTGCAAAGACTGCCAAAGCGGTATGAATTTTATAATGAGGTAAAAACATCAATTAAGTATAGAAGGTATAGTTGATCTATTGATATTGTTTAAAGTGCTTTGATATCTAGAGATCTTGAATTGAAAAGGATATGTGTTTTTTTTTTTTTTTAAGAAAAGAATAATAGAAACTATAACGATCATGTAGATCAAAATCTGAAGGGAAATTAAGAAGTGTTTTCATTGTCATAAAGGACACATTAGAATAAATTATGACTATGATTTGAAGAATAAAAGAAAGAAGATAAAATAGTGCAGTACCAGAAGATATATGAAACAACGAGATTCTAACGATATCAAATGGAGATTTTAATATTGAACGAATACATGATTCAGGTTCTTCGTTTCAGAATTTCCAAATGAAGTTACATTATTGGAAGTACATCAACTTGTAGCAATTAATTGTTGCAGTTGTAGTTGTGGTCGAACAATTAAATTGAATGATGGAACATCTGTAATATTATTGAGCGGATAACTCCAAAATAGATCTTCGGCCTACAAACATATATACAAATGAATGTAGAATTAGAAAAAAAAAAAAAAAGAAGTACAATCCTTCAACATCTACTAAGTAAAGTACTAACCAAGAGTTAAGACAAGGGGAAAAAAATGTCTACTAACAAAGATTTGTTTATAAGAAATTGATTTGATAGCACGCAAAGATCTAATGACATCTTCGAAGGTTTTGATATTTGGAAGGCTGTAGATCATCTCCCCTTCCACCGCAACTAATAACTTTACCTATTTGGAACCATTAAATTTAATTAATTAAGGCTCCGTTTGATAACCATTTGGGCCCCGTTTGATAACCATTTGGTTTTTGGTTTTTGGTTTTTGGTTTTTGGTTTTTGAAAATTAGGCTTGATTTCTTTAAATTTTCTCACCATGGTTTTCATTTTTGTTAAAGACACACTTGAATTCCTAACCAAATTCTAAAAACGAAAACAAGTTTTTGAAAACTACTTTTTTTCAATTTTAAAAAATTGGCTTGGTTTTTGAAAACATGGGAAGAAGATAGGTGAAAAGCCAAAGAAACTTAGAGTTGGACGTGTTGTTTATAAGCTTAAAAACCAAAAACCAAATGGTTATCAAACGAGGCCTTGGTTTTTGGTTTTTGGTTTTTGAAAATTATGCTTGTTTCCCCCCAATTTCCCTACCATGGTTTACATCTTTGTCAAGGGCACATTTGGGTTCCTAGCCAAATTCCAAAACCAAAAACAAGTTTTTGAAAACTACTTTTTTTTTTTTCAAAATTTGGCTTGGTTTTTGAAAACATGGAAAGAATGTAGTACAAAACAAAGAAATTTGTAGGTTGAATTAGTGTTTATAAGCTTAATTTTCAAAAACCAAAAACCAAAAACCAAATGGTTATCAAACAGGGCCTAAAGTACTTGAGCTTTCGATGCATTGTTAAAATTAAAACTGATATTAGGAAAAATTATATACTTACAACAACATATTGCATATTGCATATTGCTTTCGAGTCCCTTATCTTGGAGTGTATCGTTTGTACTTGTAACGATCCTTGGGCAGTGGGTATTCGAGTTGAAGCGTATCGAACTCAATCGAAAACTTAGGCGGCGCTGCAGATCAGAAAATCAATTCTAAAATTAAAATTCCAGCACCTAAAACGTATAGGTAAATTAATCAAAACACCCTAAGCATGGGTAAATGCGTAGACTCACCGGGATTGCTTAAACAACGCCGAGGCACCCACGATTTGAGAAAAGACGGCGTTGCAGAACAGAAATACCAACACAAACTCAATTTCCAGCACCTAAACGACATGGACATTCTCATTCAAGCTTTAACCAAGAATAGGTAAGTGTTAAAACTTACCGGAAACGCTAAATGACGCTGAAATACGGAGCGGCCTCCACACGAAGAACCTGAAATACGGAGTCCATAACTATTGGCCATTTGCTTAAACTTAGCTAAAGGCCTAAAGAAAGCATGGGTAAGGGATTAGACTTACCAACAACGTCAAACGACCTCGAAAACACCTGAAATAGCTGTTGGACAGAGGCAAAAACGCGAGGAACAATACTTCGAGCTGCTAGGACGCGAGATCTGACCAAAACATATGAAAAGGGACTTAGATCGGGCCTTAATGACTATAAATGAGGGAGTATGAGACTTACCCACAATTTTTTCATGCTGAAAACGCAAGGAAAAGGAAGCTTGAACCACGAAACCCACGAAAGAGAGGGAACGCGGTGGCGGCTGGACGGCACGGCCTCCACACGAAGAACCGAGAGGGAGGAAGATCCCGGAAAGAGAGAGAGATGGCGCAAAGAGAGAGATCTCACGGAGAGAGAGCTCACGAAGGAAGGGTGGGCTGCGCGACTCAGATGGCGGCGGCGCGACGACCACGAATAGGGTGGCGTTCCTCGACGGAAGCGGCAGCTGTAGGGGGAGGCGGCGACGCGAGCTCGAGCGGCGGCGGCGACGGAAGCTCACGATTGGGGCTGTCTCACGTGAGATTGAGAGAAAGAGATGGAGAAAGATGAAAGCTTAGGGACTCTTGAACCTCAAGGGTCCTTATAAATGGCATGATTTTTTTGGTAGTACCAATATTGTAGCAGTTGTGTTGTTATGGACTCCTGTTGTGCTAATATACCTCATGGATTTGCAGACATGGAAGAAGAAAGAAGAAAGAAGAAAAAACGGCGGCGGCGGCGTGTGGTGGTCGCCGGTCGCCGGACTTAGGAAGAAGAAGGAGGAGGGAGAAGATGGAGAAGAAGGAAGATGGAGAAGAAGATGAGAGAGAAAGAGAGAAAGAATAAAAAAATAATTAAATATTAATTTTTTAATTTTTTAATATTTTTTATTTAAAAAAAAAATTATATTAAAATAATAGTGCCACGTCAGCAACCGTTAAAAGTTAACAGAAAATTTGACAGCAGGGACCAAAGTGCTCCTTATCTCAAACCTCAGGGGTATTTTTGTTGAGTTGGAAAACTCAGGGACCCAAGTGTCACTTAACCCAAACCTCAGGGACCAAAAGTGTATTTTTCCCTAAAAACTATGTGGGAAGTTGGAGCAAATAGGTTGTAGTGGCTGGATGGATTGAAATGAATGTAAAAAGTAATGAGCAAAGAAATGATTCAAAGCGAAAAGAAAAAACAAAGACCAAAAAGAACACAAAGGAAATAACCCAGGTTAATACCTCTATCAATTTCATAAAATTTTCCCTGAAGAAAACGATTACAAGGATTTGATATATATACTGCCATAATAGAGAGAGATCCTAACTACTCTGAGATCACCTTTACAAATTTACCACAAATATACATGCTGAACAGAAAGATACATGGATTTAAAACAAACTAACAGAATAACCACCTGGACCACTTGGACTTGAATACTCTTGGCTGAAAAACTAACGAGCTTCCTTAACACCCCCCTCAAGCCGATGGAAGAAGGATCTCGAACATTGAGCTTGGACTTAAGTTTTAGAAAATTAACAACTGGCAACGACTTGGTAAAGACATCAGCAATTTGAGCAGAGGTTGGTAAATGACGAACATTCAACTTCTTATGAAGAACTAAATCGCGAACAAAATAAATGTCTATCTCAACATGTTTAATTTTAGAGTGAAACACAGGATTAGCACTAAGGTGAACGACACTCAAGTTATCGCACCATAGCACAGGTTGCTGACTTAGAGAAATTCCCAGATCAGAAAATAAAGAACATAGCCAAATCAACTCAGCAGCCACTAGTGCAAGACATCTATATTCGACCTCTGTGCTTGACCTTGAAATAACAGACTGTTTCTTGGATCCCCATGTGATCAAATTGCCGCCAAAGAATACACAGAGACCAGACATCGATTTTCTGTCATCCGGGTCAGAAGCCCAATCCGCATCAGCAAAACCATGTAATGAAAAATAATTAGACTTATGAAGTAATAAACCATGATTAAATGTACCTTTAAGATACCACAGGATCCGCTTAACCAATTGTCAATGAAGAATAGTTGGAGCATGCATGAACTGGCAAGCCTTATTGACACTGTATGATATTTCCGATCGAGTAAGTGTAACATATTGCAAGGCTCCAACCACACTCCTATAAAGATGAATATCTGCAAAAGTTTCACCTTGACAAGCAGATAGTATAGGCCCACTAACCATAGGTGTTGCAATAGATTTAACTTCAGCCATATGTGTTTGATGTAGTAAATTCATTATATATTTAGCTTGTGAAAGAAACAAGCCACCAGGCGGTGGATAACACACCTCAATGCCCAAAAAATAATTAAGCAGTCCCAGATCTTTAAGTGAAAATCGACCATTCAACTCAGCGATCAAAGATGTAATGGCTTCCATAGAGTTGCTTGTAATGATAATATCATCCACATACACGAGAATGTAACAACACAAATTTCCAGATCGACGAAGAAGTAAGGAAGTATCAGCCATAGAGTTCACAAAGCCAAGAGAATTGAGAAACATACTCAATCTTTCAAACAAGCCACCGGAAGGTGGATAACACACCTCAATGCCAAAAAAATAATTAAACAGACCCAGATCTTTAAGTGAAAACTGACCATTCAACTCAGCGATCAAAGATGTAATGGATTCCATAGAGTTGCCTGTAATGATAGTATCATCCACATACACGAGAATGTAACAACACAAATTTCCAGATCAGCGAAGAAGTAAGGAAGTATCAACCTTAGAGTTCACAAAGCCAAGAGAATTGAGAAACATACTCAATCTTTCAAACCAAGCGCGAGGAGCTTGTTTGAGCCCATATAAAGCCTTATGGAGACGACAAACAAGAGGAGGAGAACTTTTAATTTGAAAACCAGCAGGTTGTTCCATATAAACTGTCTCAGACAACACACCATGCAAGAATGCATTGTTAATATCAACTTGTCTGATTGGCCAATTATAAGTAATATCAAGTGTAAGAAGAACATGAATGGTTATGGACTTAATAACAGGACTAAAAGTCTCAAAATAATCTATATCAGTCGATTGATGAAATCCCTTAGCCAATAATCGGGCCTTGTAATGAGAAATTGAACCATTTGAATTTCGTTTTATCTTAAATACCCACTTGCACCCTACAATTTTCTGATTTTCAGGTATATTCACAAGATCCCACGTTTTATTTTGCATAAGAGCATCATATTCAGCTTTCATTGCCTTTTTCCAATGAGGACATTTAAGAGCTTCCTTGACATTAGGTGGTTCGACATCAAGATAAATTGTAAGGAAGACTTTCGGTTTAAATATTCCTCTATTACTCCTAGTAACCATAAGATGATGTTTTGACACAGACGTAATTTGTGCTGGTTGGGAGACACTCGATGGACAAATTTCAAGGGAGGTAGAAGGGACAGAGTCAACATTATTACTATTAGCCAAAGACAAAGGAGAAGAATGTGAGTTGGGTGAAGCATTAGGTGAAGTAGAGGATGAGATATTATGTGAACTAGGTGAAACAACAGGAGAATGACACTCATTTGGAGATAATGTAGATTTAGAAATAGTAGGCAAAGTCCGAGATATTATTTCAGAAGAAGGTGCCACAGATTTAGAGATAGATTGAGCAAAAGGGAAACAAGTTTCATAAAAAAGAACATGCCTAGAAATATAAAGACGACCAGTAGAATCAAGACACTTATAGCCTTTATGCATATGACTATAACCAATGAAGGTACAAGGTTTCGAACGATAATCAAGCTTATGAGAATTATATGATCGAAGACATGGAAAACACTTACAGCAAAAAACCTTGAGGAATGTGTAGTCTGGTTGCCGCTGGAAAAGCTTCTCCAAAGGACTTGCCCCACTAAGGACTATAGAAGGTAACCTGTTAATGAGAAAGACACTAGTAGCAAAGGCATCATCCCAAAAGGTTAAAGGCATGGATGATTGAGATAAGAGAGTGAGACCAACATCAATAATATGTCTATTCTTGCGTTCGACTATACCGTTTTGTTGAGAAGTGTACGGACAAGTAACTCGATGAGTAATGCCATGATTATGTAAAAAAGGAATGACGGGTTTGAATTCAGCACCACCATCTGTTTGAAGACTTACAATAGGAGAATTAAGTTGTTTTTCAACAAGAATTTTAAACTTGACAAAGGCTTGAAATGCTTCGGATTTTGACTGAAGAAAATAAATCCATGTATATCTAGAATATGCATCAACGAAGCTAATATAGTATCGAAAGCCATGACGAGATAATTTGTATGAAGGTCCCCATAAATCAGTAACAATCAATTGTAAAGGGGAAGACTAAGAAGTAATAGAAGGAGAAAATGAAAGAGCATGGTGTTTGCCTATGGCACATGCATTGCAGAATGAAATACTTCCATTATCAGACAAATTGGAATTACATTTGCGAAGAACATGCTTAACAACAGACAGAGTTGGATGACCCAGTCGTTGAACAGAAGAAAGTAAAGCAGTAGAAGTAATGCAAGACAAAGCAGAGTTTTATGGAGAAGAAGATTGAAAAACAAAAGAATTAAGATTAGAATTGGTGGATGGCAGAGACTTGGTCAGATTAAACTTGTATAGTCCTTCATGAAGAGTCTCGTGGAGAAGTATTTGTCCAGTTGCTTGGTCCTTCACAAGACAAAAATTAGGGTGAAATTCAAAGAAAACAGAGTTGTCCATGGAAAATTGGCTAACACTGATCAAGTTTTTTGTAATGGATGGAACATGTAATAGGCTATGAAGATGGAAAACATGATTTGTAGGAGAAATAAGAGAAGAATATCCAAGTCGATTAATAGTCAAACTTGTACCGTTGCCAACATGAATTTGATTGTTCCCAAGGTGCTCAGAGTTGATAGACATATTACCAATGGTCAAATGGTTGGTTGCTCCTGAATCAGGGTACTAATTATAGTCCAAGTTAAAGTTTGGAACAACTACCATAGCTTGCATTGGAGAGAATTTATTCCCATATGGCTTATTAAAATTCTGTCCAGAAGAAAAAGGCTTACCAGAGGGATTATATTGAGCTAAATAAACTCCAGGTATCTGAACATGAGAGTAACATTTCAAAGCTGTGTGACCAAACTTATTACAAATTTGACACTGAGGTCTATTTCTATTGTTCCAAGACCTCCCTCTTCTACCTTGACCAAAGTCGAAATATCGCAATTTTTTCATCCTTGCATACATCTATACATACAATCATCCATATATGTATATATGTACATACTGTTGGGTTTTATGTCCTAAAACTCGTAGATAGTGAATGATTAACGAATTATACACTTGTATCAATAAAGTGTTATTGAGATTTATGCAATAAAGTGTTATTGTTATATTAAGTCTAGAATTGCACAATATGACCCAAATCCAATAAACTAAGATCCAAGGTTGTTTACATGAGACTTGGACTAGTATGTGGGGACATACGGGGATCAGTGTTCAAGTAACAACCTAAAAGGTCTATAGTATAGGGATAAGGCTGGGTACCTTATCCTGGTAACACTATGTGATACGGCCCGCTTTGTATTCGATACAGACGAATTGATCCAAAGCGTCCATGTAGGAGACATGCGAGCGGGGGTATCCTATGCAATGAGTTTGCATAAGACCGGACCACGAAATAGTAAACCACTAGATGTAACACCGTTAACTAGTTAGGTTACTGTTTCAATAGGATGACCTAGGTAACTCGATCTTAATCCTGAGTGTGTCATGAACTCCTTCTCACGAGGGATTGTCCTTTGATTAGTACGGGTGAGAGTGGCCAGTACGCCGACTCAATAAGCCTACCTTCTTGGGGACAAGACCGAGTGGGGGGCTGGGGACATGACAATACAAGATGGAATTCACTCCTTCCCCTATTGGGGCAAGTAGATGTGTGTTCCCTTAAGGGCTGATTCCGGGGCTTGAACAAAGGCGCGCCGTCCTCTCTTGGCCCAAGAGGAACTCTTGTTTAGAGGTTGGACCCTAAACAAATTGTTCATTAGAGGGATCAGTGGTACTTAAGGATCCAGAGGTAACCCAGGGGTAAAACGGTAATTTGACCCAGCTGGTGTTACGAACACACGTGAAGGATTGACTTACTGCATTGGTCGATATCCGTGGACACAGAAATATTCTACAGTGAGAAGAGTGCAGCTGTGGGTCTTTAGTGGAGTGACCCACAGTTAACGAATGTTGATTGACTCGGTTAATGAGTTTAGCTGATCAATCTCGTATCGTTGGAGCTTCTGATCTGTAGGTCCATTAGGTCCACCTGCTAGCTCATAACGGGTTCTGAGATAATATAGTCTTGATTATTAAAGGGAATATAAGTTAATTGTATTTTGATACAATTAATATAATGTATGGAGATACATTATAGTATAAGTTTAATTAATGAATTAAACTTTATAATAAAATTAATTTTGGATATGATTCAAAATTAATTAATGAGAGAATTATGAATTTAATTAAATATGTGATATTTAATTAATTTATGAATTAATTAATTGGGGAATTAATTAATTTAATTTTAATTTGGTTAAATGTGATTTAATCAAATTAAAACTATAGTTTATATTGATGTACATTTTGATGCACATTTAAACTATAGGTTAAATGAGAGAAATTAAATTGAATATGATTCAATTATAAAATTAATTAAATATTTGATATTTAATTAATGTGGGATCGATTAATTTAGAATTAATTGAATGGCCAATTTAATTTAATTGAATATGATTCAAATTGAATTAAAAACTATATATTATAATTCATTTAATTTGATTAAATTAATTATAATTAATTAATTAATTAAATATTTATTATTTAATTAGTTAATGGCCGAGATCGTTTTGATTAAGATCTAACGGTCTAGATCTAGTAGGGAGATAACTCCCTCTCCACTTATCGTTGAGGGGAGAGGGAGTTCCTAAAAAAAAAAAAAACGAAGGTTCATTCCTCTCATTCTCACGAAAACACAGAGAGGATTTTCTCTTTTCTCTCTCTTAAAAAACAGCAAAGATCTTTGCTGAAAATTCCCTTCCAAAGGCTGAATTTGGGTTCCCACAAGCCATATCTCAGCGACCCAAGAGAATAGTGGGTGATTCGAGTGGTGGTGTCCGTTGGAAGTCCCAAGAACGAGATCCTTGGAGCATTGTGCAGTGTTCTTCGGAATCCGGTAAGTATTCTTGATTTTGAATCTATTTAGCATGCTTAATCTTAGTAATTTAGAAATTGTTTCTGAATTTTGATTTGCCAACGTAGTGGTTTTTCCTAAAATTGAAATTTAATTCGAGAAAGTTCTTGTTTGCTTCCGCTGCCAAAAGGAATTTTAATCCTTCACATACATCTATGTATATATGTATATATGTATATATGTACATACATCTATACATACATCCACACATATATATATAATTTTTATATTTTACAATTTTGTCTTTTTTATAAAATATTTTAGGGCCTCATTTTAAAAAGTATCACAGGGCCCCATCTCATTTGGGACGGGTCTGGATCTTGAACTAAAAATGATATGAGAATCAAGAAAAAATGAGGAAAGATCTTATGCTACTAACCTCCAATAGCCTGTTCATCGACGAAGGAGATACCGATTTGAGGCAATAGTAAGGGGAGAAGCAGCACGAGTGGCTTCAAATAAAAAAATAAAATAATAACAATAATTTTAAATAAAGAGGCTAAAACAAACCCGAGTCCAATTTGGACATGATCCAAATTAAAACATCAAGGAACAAATCTTTGAACCAAATCAAAGCAGTAGATCTTTGAACCAAATGAAAACTGTTTTGATCCAGCCTCCGTCATGTGAAACTGTGAGGAAAAAAATCAAAATATTAAAATAATAAAAGTAACATGAAGTATTTTGTTTTGATTTTTTTTTCTCTCACCGAATTCATATCCTCCGACAGAAATAAGAATAGTGATAACAAAAATAAGGATGAGATGACCCCAACTTAGACTGGTGGAAGGAATGGAGAAATGAGTATAAGAATGTATGAGGATGATGGACATAGTTCTTGTCGTAGAAAAGCAGAGAGCGACTAACAGGATGCTAAAAATATAACCGAAAATCCAACTATGAAAAGTGGAATCGATAAACCTAGCCAGTGAAATCAGAGAATGTGAGGCAGTGAGAAGTATTGCGGCCAAAGGCACAAGCAAAAGCGGAGAAAGATCATCGCTGATGTTTTCTCCCCCAAGAAATCTCGTCCAGGTCGAAATGAACATGAGATGAACAAATAAAATGGAACGTCTCATTGACGGAGAAGAAGAACAAGCGACACGAAGACAAAAACAGAGAAACACGAAAATGAACAAACTTAATTACCTCCGGTGGTTATTTATTTTTTCCTTCGTCGGTGGTCGGAGATGCACGGACAACTGCGATTTGCGAAACAGAAGAGCCCTAGACCTACTAGCTTAGCCGCGTTTTGGTTTTTCTTCTTTTTATTTCTTTTATATGCATCTTGGCCCTTCTTTTTTCTCTCGCCAAAATGCATTCTTAACTTTTCTTTTTTTCAATTACTTTTTTTTTCTCTCGCCAAAATGCATTCTTAGCTCAGACACGTATGTTTAAATCTTGTCAAACACGAATTAATTTTTTTTCTTAATTTTAAAAAAATTTAATTTTCTTTTCTAGAGTTAAACATACGTGGAAATTGATTAAGGGGAGAAACTTTTGATTTCCTTTTTTGCCATTTTTTAATATTCAAATTCCTTATTTGTCCTTCCTATTTAATTATTCAAATTCCCACAGGTAGATCATCCTCACGTTTAAGAATTGGTTTAAAAAAAAAATCTCATCTTTGATAAGATTAAGAATTAATTAAAAACAAATCATTCTCACGTTTAGAAAAAAAAAATCTCAAATCTCTTTTTCCTTTAGGTTTTCTTTTTTTTTAAAAAAAAAAAAATCATCTCCATTCCCACTTTTACGATTTCTTTATTAAACATTAAGAATTGGTTAAAAAAAAAATCATTCCCACGTTTAGAAAAAAAAAATCTCAAATGTTTTTTTCGTTTAGGTTTTCTTTTTTATACTATATTAAAAGGGGGAGAAACTTTTGATTTCATTTTTTGCCCATTTTTAATATTCAAATTCCTCATTTGTCCTTCCTATTTAATTATTTAATATTTAATTATTCAAATTCCCACGTAGATCATTCTCACGTTTAAGAATTGGTTTAAAAACAATCTCATCTTTGATAAGATTAAGAATTAGTTAAAAAAAAATCATTCTCACGTTTAGAAAAAAAGTTTAGGTTTTCTTTTTTTTTTTTTAAAAAAAAAAAAAAACATCTTCTTTCCCACTTTTACGTTTTCTTAGAAAAAAAAACATTAAAAATTGGTTAAAAAAATTTATTCCCACGTTTAGAACAAAAAATATCTCAAATCTTTTTTTCGTTTAGGTTTTCTTTTTTTTTTTTTTTCAAAAAAAATATCATCTTTGTTAAGATTAAGAATTAGTTAAAAAAAATTAATATCATATTCATTCCCACTTTTACGTTTTCTTTAAAAAAAATTAAGAAATTGTTAAAAAAATCATTCTCACGTTTAGGTTTTGTTTTTTTTTAAGAAAAAAAAAATCTCATCTTTATTAAGAATTAGTTAGAAAAAATATATATCATATTAATTCCCACTTTTACGTTTTCTCTAAAAAAAAAAAAAAAGAATTGGTTAAAAAAAGTCATCCTCACGTTTAGGTTATTTTCAAAAAAAAAAAAAAAAAAAATCTCATCTTGCATGAGATTAAGAATTGGTTAAAAAAAATCATTCTCATGTTTAAGTTTTCTTTTTTTAAAAAAAAAAATCATATTTGATAAGATAAATATTCATTCCCACTTTTACGTTTTCTTTAGAAAAAAATTAAGAATTGGTTAAAAAAAATCATTCTCTCTATAATCTATAATCTCATCTTATCTTTGGTAAGATTGAGAATTAATTTTTTTAAAAAAAATCTCTTTTCCGTTTAGGTTTTCTTTTTTAATAAAAAATCTCATATTTGATAAGATTAAAAATTGGTTTTTAAAAAAATCTCATCTTCATTCTCACGTTTAGGTTTTCTTTTTCTTTTTTTTTTAGAAAAAAATTTCATCTTCATTTCAAATTCTAATTAATTTTCGGTGGTGAAAATTAGAAGACTTTTTAAATTTAATTATTAATTATAATTGGTTTTCGGTGGTTATGATAATAACAACATAAGTGATTTTAGAATTATTAATTTTTGAATATATCAAATCAAGTTTTAAAATTAAATTTGAAAACTAAAATGCAAATTTTTTTTTTTTTTAATTTTCAAAATTTCTAATTTGAAAATATTTATCATAACCACCTGATTCACTTGAACCCTATAAATAGTGGTCTAAACCACCACAAAAAAGATGGGGTGCATCTTTTGTGATGCATGAAGAATTAAAAAAAGTGCAGCAAGCATCAAGAGGAGACCCATTCCTACTCAACGTAAGTGGGAGAAGACTCATGAATAATTAAAAATCTACTCAACGTAAGTGGGAGAAGACTCATTCCTACTCCATCTTTAGTAATGTGAGTAAATATAGCCTTTTCATTTAGTGGAAATATATATAATTTTTTCTTATTTCTTTTTCAAGTCGACTAAGGTATCCTTAAGAGTTTTTGTTAGTTTTCTTTAGTATCGAGATTTTATTAGTTTATATTATATTTTCGCCACCCCTACGAGTTTCATATGAATAAGAAATATTTTCTGTTTATTTCTTTAATAGAAGCGGGTACACCTTTGTGTGAGTTCATTAGTATTGTCTTTTGTAACGCCTTGCGTTTCAAAATTAAGCCTTTCTGAGATATTTTGGATCAATTATTAAGTTCAAATAGGGATTTGAGTTGATGGAATCAAATTATTTGAAGTGTTGGAATTTTTGGTTAAGGAATTAAATTTGTAGTTTCAATCCCATAAGTATGAAAATTCAATTGCCCAATGATTTACTCATTTTAGAAAGGAAATTAGGGCCTTGATTGGAGTTTTAAAGGTTGGGTTTTATTAAAAAAAAAAAAAAATCAAATCCTAACCTAAATCTCTCCCCTCCCTTTATCGTGTAGCGCCGCCAGCCCCTCCCCCCCCCCCCCATCGATTTTCTTCTTCAACTTTCGCACAACCACCGCCCATACTCTTCTTTCTCTCGCTTTCGTTTTCTCCCTTCAGCAAGCATCACCCACGGGCGTTGCTCCCTCTCTCTCGAGTTTCTTCTCGCTGGTGACCACCCACGCGAACCTCTCTCCCTCTCGTGTTCTATTTAGTCTGAGCAAGCAACGTTGTCGACATCTCTTCCTCGAACCAGAAGCAACAACCCATAAACCTCGAGCGCAATTTCATCCTCCCCTCTGTCGTTCTGGCTTCAACATCTACCAATCCACGCGAATTCGGCGTGGTCTAGCCCTCCAGTGACAAGTGCTCGACGTTCTGGTAAGTTTTGCAAGCTTAACCATTCGGATTAGGATCTTGGATTGTAGTTAGATCATGACCCATCCATTATCGACTCCAAAATTGGCAGGATTGGGTCGTTTGAATCAATTTTCAGCAAGCTTTTAGGTTCGAACCTGAATTTTTTGGCATTTACCCATAGCCCGAAAGGTCTTGGAACAGATTGTCCATAGTCCTACGGCTTTCGATCAACGTTTTTGAGCTTTTGATCACTGTCTAGCAAGGATTCAAGTCTTTGGGGTAAGATACAACAATTTCCAGCATGCATTAGACATTTCAAAACCATTAAAAGTATTTTAAAGTTTGTTGGATCGAATCCTATCGCATAAAAGCTCTTTATTGTGGTTTCAGGTTAATTTAGGGAGTTCGATCTAGCGTCTAAAGTTGCCTTTGGGTAAGATATTCCCTCTTAAATGCATTTCTAGCTTCAACTAAGGTTTAGAGTTGAGTTTAGCCTTGAAATCTTGCTCGCCTTGTTTCAGGGACTTGTTGGACTAATTTAGGAGCGTTTTAGCAATTGTAAGTGGAATCCTACCTGTTGAGTCGGTTTGCTTGAGTGCTAGTATGTTGTGTGTTTTATTTGTTTAGTTTCGATATGTGGATATATGTATATGTTATGTTAATGACGAGTTTCAGCATGTTGATATGATATATCGAATTGTTGTACTGATGTACGTTGAGTTGTGGTGATGCGATCTGGCTGTGATAAGCATGTTGTTATCTTGTTATGATTGGTTATAGAACATGAGTTTAATGTGTGAGCATGTATTGTACTTTTGGTTGTTGCATGGACTAAAGGTATGTCACTAATGGATTAAGAGGAGCATCGGGTGTCTTGGGTAATATAGCCAAGGGGCGGTGTGATGAGTCTATACATTGTGAAAGTCATCGGGTGCCTTGGGTAATATGACCAAGGGGCGATGTACTCATCGGGTGCCTTGGGTAATATGGCCAAGGGGCGATGTACAGTTGATAGTGAAGTCATCGGGTGCCTTGGGTAATATGGCTAAGGGGCGATGCACAGTTCAAGGCCTTGGGTAATATGGTCAAGGGTCGAATGTTGAGCGCCATAGAGAAACGTCGAGGCCCTGGGTAATATGGTCAGGGATCGGCGTGACTTGAAGGGTCAGTCTTGGAGAGTTTTGTGAGGGCTACGAGAATTTGAAGTCATCGGGTGCCTTGGGTAATATGGCCAAGGAGCGATGCACAGTTCGAGGCCTTGGGTATAAATGGTCAAGGGTCGAACACCGAGCTCCGTAGAGAAGCCTGATGCCCTGGGTACAAATGGTCAGGGGTCAGTGTGACTCGAAGGGTCAGTCTTGGAGAGCTTTGAAAGGACTCAGAGAAGTCGAGTTGAGAGGACTCAGAGGAGTCAGACAGAGCTTGTTAGAGCTTGAGTTAGTGGTTATGGATGTATGTCGCATGAGTATGTTACTTGATGTATGGTTTGATGCATGATGTATGTGCTAATTATTTTCCATGTCTATTGAGTTTGTGTGTGGAAAGCACGATATCTTCCTTGTATGTGTATGTTGTCTGATGGCTCGGCAGGTGTGAGCCACTTACTCAGTACCGTGGTTTTGTACTGACCCACCACTAGGTTTTGCAGGTGATGAGAACACATCCAGACTTGGTGATGAAGAGGAGGTTTGAAGGAAAGACCATTAGCTAGCTCGTTTCGTTGGTTTACCTTCGTGCTTAGAGTTTGGTTGTTTTGTCACACCGAAAACGGAAGTAGTTGTTGACTATTTTGTGGGCTCTTGTAATAGACTTAAGAGTTTAATTCCTTTTATCTAGAATGTGTTAGTTTTATTAATTGTGCTTGTTACGAGATCTGACTCGTAATATATCTGCTTGAGAGTTGGAGTTAGTTTTTATGTCTGAGTATGTTGGGATGTATGTTGTCAGTGAAGTTGAAGTTGTTACATGAATCAGAAGTGTCTTTCTTGTTTCAGGTGTTTAAAATTTTTGGTTAGTTAAAGTTACGTCGTTATGCTGCCGAAATTTTCGGGGCATCAAGTTGGCGTTAGTATATTAGTTTAGTAATGTTCCCTAGATTAGATCAATTTTTGGGGGCGTTACATCTTTCTTAAAAAATTTTCATATATTTTTGAGATTTTTTTAAGACAAGATGATAGGAAGTAATTATTAATTGATTACAAAATTAAGATTTTGGAAAATATAAATGCTTATCTGGTAATTTGAAAGACTTTTTTTATTTTCAATCTTAAAAAAAGGTTTAAGTGGGTGAGATTTTTTATATTTAAAAATTGTATGATAAATAAAATAAATATGATAATTTATACATCCAAATAATATTGAGAATTTAAATGTGCAATAAAGAAAAAACGTTTAAAATTTGATATGATATAAGGTATGATTTATATCAATGATATTGGTTATAAACCATTTTTATTAGAATGGTTCAATTTTGTCACATACATCTAAATATGATCAATTTTTGCAATAATTATAAATTCATGTGTGTATTTATTAAAATAATTTTGTATAAAATACAAACAATAGATTAATTGCTAACCTAATGTGATATAATTTATATTTTTATAAATAATTTAACTTCATTTATGTAATTTTCATTTCATAAATTAGTATATTAACAACCTTTTTTTTATTATTTAAAATTCAAATATATATTTTATAATTTTATTTATTTATTTTATATGAAGTTATATTTCAGAGTTTAAAAAACTTTTTAAAATTTTCATTCAATAGCTGTAAAAATCCTGTAATATTCCATGAAAAAAAAATGTTCAATCTTACTTTATCTCATATTTGTCTCTTTTCAATTTGAGATATATCATAATTGCTTCCGAGAACTTTCTTTTCATGTCTATGATCATAACATACCAAACCTATGACAAAGGAATGAAATGAAGGGGGTTAAAATATAGAAGACATATCCATACGGGTTAGGTTGTATTTGCATTTAGAATCTCCAAGTGGGTGAAAACATGTAGGCAAGAAAAGTTGATGCAATAATTTGTTTACAATAAATTAACGATTGAAATGTAGGCAAGCAGAATTACCTATAGACATGTCTTCAGCCAAAACTTCCTCCAAAAAACTCTCTAAGCCAACTCTTTTCACTCCAACAGCCAGTGTTAAGAATTCTACAAGTCTTTTGATAGGTGATACTCTTAACACATCCTATGAAAAAATGCATTTATCCTCTTATTAGCCACCGAAAAATGAACTTACACCAAAAGAGATAATGTTGATAATGTATCTACACGACTCAACATGGAACTAAGTTGAAAGTAATATAATTTGTAGCTTTAGAAAATGGCCAGAGGACAATCATTATGGCTTAAAAGGACAGTGGTTAGCAGTGATAAAAGACCATGGATGAGTATTTCAACGCCTTCAAAGCCACACAAATCAATTGCTTCTTGTCAATAACTGGGGCTATTCTCCTCAAGATGAATCAACATTTTGATTGCTATAATAATATTAGATCCAACTTGTCATTTCAACATATTTAAAATGTATCAAATTTTGTCTCTGTTTTTTTATTTTTTTTTTTCTATCTTTCATGTATGTATCCATCTCTCCCTCCCATTCGTAAACCAATCTCTTCTCTTCCTCAGTTTTTTTTAACCATTTCCACGTCTTTTTTTTTTTTATTTTTTCCGTTATTTCGTTCTCTTTCTTTTTTTAATTTTTTTTCATTATTTCTTTCTCTTTCATTTTTTATTATTTTTGTTATTTTTTTTTTCATTTTTCTTTTTTTATCACCTTCGTCAATCTTTGACTATCAGCCGCCGTTGACCTCCACCGACCGGTCTCCATCGTTGACCTTTAACCATCGGTCGCCACGGACCTCTGCCGACCAGTCGCCACCGTCAACCTCTGACTATCGGTCGTCGCCGCCTGACCGCCACCGTCCACCTCTGAATACTGGTCGTCGCCGACCTCCGCGACCGACAACCATTGTCGACCTCCGACTTGTTGGGTTTTATGCCCTAAAACTCGTAGATAGTAAATGAAACAAATTAATCGATCTCAATAAAGTGTTATTTGAGTGATTCAGTAATTTGGTTATTGAAAAATCGAGTTTTCGTTAATAAACCCGAAATCCAATAAACTAAGATCAGAGTGTCTAAGGAACTGTGTCTGAAAGAATTCCATTCCTGAAAAGGTAGTAAACCCTTATTGGAATTCTGCATCTTATATCTAACTAACATCTTGTAGACATAAGACACTAGAGACAAGACTAGTTTAGCTTCTCCCAGATTTTCATTTGGAAATGAGTTGCTAGCCTCTTTTAATGTCAGTAAGATAACCTACATCATTCCCAATGATTAGGATATCAATCATATACAACACTAAGTGAGCTACAGAATATCAATCATATAAGCTTGCAAACCCTTTTGCTTTTGATCTTGCTCAATGGACCCTTCTGGTTGAGACCTTAAACGTCTCATTTCCTCTTGTAAATCCACTTGTAACCTATAGGTGTTACCCCATCAAGCAAATTTACAAGATCCCAGATGGAATTGAAATGCAAAGACTTCATTTCCAAGTCCATGGCTTTAAACCATTTGTCCTTGTCAACATCATTTATTTTCTTTCGAAAAGAAAACAATGAATCCTCTATGTCATCATCAAGAATGATGACTTGAGCTTCAAATAAGCCCATGTGACGGCCATGTTATAAAACAACCCTCCCACTACATCAAGGCATTCTCAACTCTTGAGATGGATGTGACTGACCAAAAGCACTGGCCTTATGAACAACTCTTGTTGAATAACCAGTCTTATCAACAACTTTTGTTGATTCATTAACAACTCTTGTTAATGTTTCCGTAGCTCTATTAGTTAATTCACTTAAACCGACCTTACTTTATGGCTTATGATTTCTCATATGTTCTTCTTCTAAGAATGAAACATTTGTCGATACAAATTCTTTATTCTCTTATGAATTGAAGAAGTATATTCTCCTCGTTTCCTTTGGGATTGCCTACAATTATTTTGAACGATATTTCAATTTATTTTGGGATAGTCACAAGCACAAGTCCTGGACACCCCAAAATTTAAAGGAACATAAACAATCTTTACGTCCTATCCACAACAGAAAAGGTGTTTCAGAAACACTTTTGATGGAACGTTGTTCAAAATACACACTGCAGTCACACTACATGACCCCAAAACGAGTCAGGCAATTGAGCATAGCTCAACCAGGATTGAACCATATCCAATAGGGTTTTATTACTCCTAACTGAGATTTAGGATGTGATTCCATGAACTATCAAATAGTCCTAGAATCTCAAGTCCCTATACTCAACACATTGATCAAATCAAAGTGTTTTTATTATCTCACCTAACAAGTTTTCAACTTCAGTTTTAAGCCCCTTCGAATATCTCAAGAGATTCAGACTTAAGTTGCATTAGGTTGAGATGTTCATACCTATGAATAATTATCGATAACAAAGATAAATTATTCAACTCTCCCACTGCTTTAACATACTAGACCACAAGGATCCAAATGTACAAGCTCCAAGGGCTCTTTGGCTCTTTTAGCTCTTTTCCAGTAAAAGATCTATCAGTCATATTGCCCATAAGGCATGACTTATTTGGTATTAAAGAGTGTTCTTCTAACTAACTTAGAAGTATACTCTAGACTAAGCTCCCCAATCATATTGAGATCAAAATAGCCTAACACCTTAAGAACCAAAGAAAGGTATTTCCTTTAGGAGATATCTTTTGCCTTTATTTCTATGAGTATAAGCAATCTTAAACAACTCAGTGCTCATGACTTGCTTTACTCTCGATTAGTCTTAAAACACATAAGTTATTTTCCAGTAAAGCTGAACAAATGTCAACTCCCTTTCTTAAAATAAAACTGCGTTAGCAAAGAAAGGTATAGAGTAACATTGTTTCAGCATATACGATATAGAAATCAAATTTATGTTAATCTTTAGGAAATTCATATACATTATCTAATAATGTGTATTTTCTCCCACTGGATAAAATAACTTAATGTTCCCTTTGCCAAAACCGAGATATACTCTCCAGATCAAAATCTGAGAATCATCTCACCTATTTGCAATAGTTGCCATGAGCTTATTCCTTAAAAGGAAAAGCAAATGTGATAAGTGGCACCTGAATTAAAAATTCAGGCTGTATCCTCATTTTCCACTATGCACGTTTCAATGACCAATAAATCATATTAATTGTCATTGGTATTGGCTAGGCAGATAATGTAATAGTCATCATGAACAATTCAAGATGAACTAGGCATTTGAGCCTGAGGACATTCCTCACTAAAGACTAATCTAAAATCATTTACCACAAGTTTCGTTTAAGCAAGTTGTATCTTAAACCGTTATTAACAAAAAGATGTAAGACAATGCACATAAAGTTTTATATAATTGCTGAAGTAACAAATTACTTGTATTATTAATCGCACTAACCCATTACAAATAATCCAATCATATTCTGCAAAAAAAAAAAAAAAAAAAAAAACAAGCAATCAAAGAAACCCTATAAAACTATTGATTTAGTTTTTGCAACGATACTTCAGAGGTTTAGAACAACAGCCACCAAAGGGTGGTCATCTACTCCTCCTCTGAATTGAGACAATCTCAACCAAATTCTAACACCAGAATAACTCATATTCCTTTAGCATTTAGTTACCGTTGTTCGGTCAAGGATTAGTTAACACATTTAACTCATCCCCGTAAGTGTGACCCTCCCACTTTCAGATCTCAGAGGCACGGACCAACAGGCTACCGTTAGGAAAGACAACTGTTGGTAATTAGACTAAGCGATCCTATCCTATTCAGGAGTTCACAATGTTCCGAATCCTATGATCAGGCCCTCCGAAGGGATGGTCGCTCCAGGACGACATGTAGGTGGATCATAGGAATCTCACGTTGTGACCTAGGGGTGGAGACCGAAGGATACGTTGACACGCGTCCCGCTCCCACTTACTATAGTCACTTTCCCCATTCACCTTGGTATTGACCCATGCAAACACTTTCAAAGGGAGGCCGCTCTACGACGACACGAAGCCGAGCATGGATCTCACGGTGTGAACTATACAGGGACGTAGGAGCAAAACTCGATTTAAATCAAGTTTTGTAATTTTCCTCCCACTAAAGTAACCTACTGTATTTTAGGGTTATTAAACTTAGATAAACCTGGCTAAGTCAATCTATCTAAGTCTATGCCTATTATAACTCTTATAAATAGGACTTTACTCTAATGTCTAGGTGAATTAAACCCTTTTAATTACCCAGTGACATTGCATGCTAATATTAGACTATGATTAATTCAACTCAGGTTCCGGGTCAGTTCCCAGGTAGGAGGTGTTCCGTAACCGTCAACTTAAGTACCCCAGCCTAGACAGAACTTCACCGGGAGAGTTCCCTTATAACCATAGTAATGTTTTTCCTACTTAATAAATTAAAACTATTTTAATCCTAAGTAAGAAAATAATTCTAATCCTATTAGAATTAAAATTGAGCTTAGGTCTAATTAATTTTAAACAATTTAAAATTAATTCATTTTAACCTAAGGTCCTATGTTTGCATGCAACTCTTTGTTATAGGTTGACGGTTTCTAATCAATTTTATAAGTATTATAAAATTTTAATAATTAGCCCTATAACATGTTTCTATGGTGTTGGAAACAATAACAATCAAATTCCAGTTATTAAACACCATAACGCTCATGACGCCGATAAAATCAATATAACGATTATATTAATCTAAGGTGGTGTCATGCTTCATGCAATTTCAATTTCATTTAATTAATATCGATTATATTAATTAATCATCAACGAAATTAAATCACATGAAATTAGAAATTAATATAATATAACTCTTTTATTAATCTAATTAATGTCATGCTCAATGCTATTCCATTTTCATTTAAATTAATATAACATTTTATATTAAATCATACATGAAAACAAGCATTGAAATTTATTTCCATTCATAATATAACTATTATATTAATACTCATGAAAATAAATCTAAGCATGCATGCTACATTAATAAAATATAACATCTTATATTTATCTAATTAATGTCATGCATCATGTTTTTCCAATTTCATATATTTAATATAACAATTATACTAAATAACTCATGAAATTTAAATTCATGCATAATGATCATATATTATAACATTTCTAACATAAATATGCATGAAAACATGCTTAATCTATGGTGGGATCTAGCTAAATGACATTCATAAAGCAATAAATAGCTGGAAAACCGGTATATTGGCCCCTAGGATAATTAAAATAAACAAAAATTACAAGAATTTCAATTTAATTATCCTTCTGAGTCTTGAACCGCTCCAGAACCGACCCGAACCAGCTTGAACCGCTTCAAACTAGGCCCAAATCACTCGAACCGAACCAATTATCCAGTGAACCGGACCGAATATCAACGAACCGGACCAAACAGCTGCAAACCAGACCGCCCGTGTACAATCCGTACATGGGAAAAAATAATTGATGATAACTACCCAAATGGAGCTCGAACACACAACCTCATGGACGCCAACCACGCGCGCCTACCAACAATCCAACCACCCAAGTTCAATTCTAAGTGAAGGCATAAATTAATTACTTCGTAACCGTTTCATAACACGTTCCCCACGACCCGTTCAACACTCCAAAAACTTCCGTCAGCGTCGAGACGCTGTAGGCAAAGCGTCTCGACGCTGCCCCGAATTTTTCCAGCAACTGTTCTTGAGCGTCGCGACTCCGTTGAGCAGGGTCGCGACGCTACGCCTCTGGACAGCCTCTGTTCTTCGTTTCCAGCAGCCGATTCCAATCGATTTTTCACCAAAATTCATCCCGATCTTCATCAAAATGAATTCTAATCTAGACACAGACTTTACAAGACTCGATTTACTGATTTAATTGCCCAAAAACGCAGGGGCCTTTACAATTTTGATCAAATCAAAACTAGTAAATCTAAGGCCAAATACCAAAACAAATTTTCAGCAAACCAACATTCATAATGCAGAATAAATCCCACCAAGAACCAACGCAATTTTCATAAAATTGAAATCAATTAACGAGATGGCTCTGATACCAATTGAAAGGTTGAAATCCCTTTTGGCAGCGGAAGCAAACAAGACCAATCTCGAATTAAATTTCAATTTCAGAAAAAACCAATACGTTGGCAACAAAATTAGAAACAATTTCTAAATTACTAAGATTAAGCATGCTGTAAATATATTCAAAATTAAGAATACTTACCGGATTCCGAAGAACATAGCACAATGCTCCAATTTCGTTCTTGGGACTTCCAACGGACACCACCACTCGAATCACCCACTATTCTCTCGAGATTACTTGAGATTGGTTTGTGGGAACCAAAATCCGTCTTGGAAGGGAATTTTCAGCAAAGAACCTTGCTGTAATTTTTGAGAGAGGAAGAGAGAAAAGAAAGAACCTTATTTCTCTGTGAAATTGCGTGAATGAGAGAAATCCATGATCTGATTGGTAACCCCTCTCCACTTCACGATAAGTGGGGAGGGAGTTAAAACCCTACAAGATCTCAACCATTGGATCTAATCCAAATGATCTGGACCGTTTAATTATTATCAAATAATAATTAATAAATTAAATAATTAATAATTATTTAAATAATAATGAATTATCTAATTAATTATAATTAATTTAATTAAACCAATTTTAATTAAATCAATTATAACGTATAGTTTTAATTCAATTAAATCATATATAATTGAATTAAATAGGTCATTCAATTAATTTAAATTAATTGATCTCACATTAATTAAATATCAAATATTTGATTAATATTATAATGGAATCATATTCAATTTAATCTCTCTCATTTAACCTATAGGTTTAATGTGCATCAAAATGTACATTAATATAAACTATAGTATTAGTTTGATTAAATCACATTTAACCAAATTAAAATTAAATTAATTAATTCCCCAATTAATTAGTTCATGAATTAATGAAATATCACATATTTAATTAAATTCATAATTCTCTTATTAATTAATTTTGAATCATATCCAAAATTAATTTTAATATAAAGTTTAATTCATTAATTAAACTTATACCATAATGTATCTCCATACATTAGATTAATTGCATCAAAATACAATTAACTTATATTCCCTTTAATAATCAAGACTATATTATCTCAGAACCCGTTATGAGCTAGTAGGTGGACCTAATGGACCTACAGATCAGAAGCTCCAATGATACGAGATTGATCAGCTAAACTCATTAACCGAGTCAATCAACATTTGTTAACTGTGGGTCACTCCACTAAAGACCCACAGCTGCACTCTTCTCACTGAAGAATATTTCTGTGTCCACGGATATCGACCAATGCAGTAAGTCAATCCTTCACGTGTGTTCGTAACACCAGCTGGGTCAAATTACCGTTTTACCCCTAGGTTACCTCTGGATCCTTAAGTACCACTGATCCCTCTAATGAACAATTTGTTTAGGGTCCAACCTCTAAACAAGAGTTCCTCTCGGGCCAGGAGAGGACGGCGCGCCTTTGTTCAAGCCCCGGAATCAGCCCTTAAGGGAACACACATCTACTTGCCCCAATAGGAGAAGGAGTGAATTCCATCTTGTATTGTCATGTCCCCAGCCCCCCACTCGGTCTTGTCCCCAAGAAAGTAGGCTTATTGAGTCGGTGTACTGGCCACTCTCACCCGTACTAATCAAAGGACAATCCCTCGTGAGAAGGAGTTCATGACACACTCAGGATTAAGATCGAGTTACCTAGGTCATCCTATTGAAACACTAACCTAACTAGTTAACGGTGTTACAACTAGTGGTTTACTATTTCGTGGTCCGGTCTTAAGCAAACTCATTGCATAGGATACCCCCGCTTGCATGTCTCCTACATGGACGCCTTGGATCAATACGTCTGTATCGAAAACAAAGCGGGTCGTATCGCATAGTGTTACTAGGATAAGGTACCCAGCCTTATCCCTGTACTATAGACCTTTTAGGTTGTTACTTGAACACTGATCCCCGTATGTCTCCACATACTAGTCCAAGTCTCATGTAAACAACCTTGGATCTTAGTTTATTGGATTTGGGTCATATTGTGCAATTCTAGACTTAATATGACAATAACATTTTATTGTATAAACCTCAATAACACTTTATTGATACAAGTGTATAATTCGTTAATCATTCACTATCTACGAGTTTTAGGACATAAAACCCAACACAGAGGTTGTTTAAATGAAACTTGGACTAGTATGTGGGGACATACGGGGATCGGTGTCCAAGTAACAACCTAAATGGTTTATAGTATAGGGATAAGGCTGGGTACCTTATCCTGGTGACACTATGTGATACGACCCACCTTGTATTCGATATAGATGAAATGATTCAAAACATCCATGTAGGAGACATGCGGGTAGGGGTATCCTATGCAATGAGTTTGCATAAGACCGGACCGCGAAATAGTAACCACTAGATGTAACGTCGTTGACTAGTTTAGGTTTTTATTTCAATAGGATGACCTAGGTAACTTAATCGCAATCCTGAGTCTGTTATGGGTGAGAGTGGTCTGCTCGCCGACTCAATAATCCTACCATTTCAGGGGCAAGACCGAATGGGGGCTGGGAACATAACAGTACAAGATGAAATTCACTTCTTCCCCTATTAGGGCAAGTAGATGTGTGTTCCCTTAAGAGCTGATTCCGGAGCTTGAACAAAAGCGCGTTGTCCTCTCCTGGCCCGAGAGGAATTTCTGTTTAGTGGTTGGACCCTAAACAAGTTGTTCATTAGAGAGATCAGTGGTACTTAAGGATCCAGAGGTAACCCAGGGGTAAAATGGTAATTTGACCCAGCTGGTGTTATGAACACACGTGAAGGATTGACTTACTGTATTGGTCGATATCCGTGGACACAGAAACATTCTACAGTGAGAAGAGTGCAGCAGTGGATCTTTAGTGGAGTGACCACAGTTAACGAATGTTGATTAACTTGGTTAATGAGTTTAGCCAGTTAATCTTGTATCGTTGGAGCTTTTGATCTATAGGTCCATTAGGTCCACCTGCTAGCTCGTAACGGGTATTTGTAAACCCGGGACTTCTCTAGGATCATTTTGTCTTGTCATCTATTGTGGAAGTTGAATTAAAAGTTGTTTCATTGTTGAAGGACAATAGCAAGTTTTGTGGTTATTGTGGTTTGATTGTTGATTTAAGGAGTTGGAACTTACCAATTTACAAGAAGAAATGGAACAAAAGTGAAAAATGAAAGAAAAGGAAAAGAAAGTGAAATGGGGAAAAAAAAAAGAAAAATAAAAGAAAAAGAAATCAGCAAAGAAGGAAAAAAAAAAGAAAAAAAAAAGAAAGAAAATGGAAATGGACAGCAATGACTCCACCACCGACAACAATTTTTATCAGCCCATTTCCATCTCATTTTTCATCCTTTTCCATTGAAACTTTCAGAGAACTTTGAGGAGAGAGAGAAGGAGGAAGAAGAAGAATTTCGTGGTTTGAGGTTGAAGAAGATAGGGAAAAGCTCATGCAAAGCCAGCCATTGCAGAAACTGTGTTCAACCTGTCAACCTCTGGTGTTTTAGTCAGTTTGGGCTACACAGAAGGAATCAAGAGGTGAGGTTTGATTTTCTTGAAAGTTAGTTCATTTTCTAACAAATTTAATGAAGTAAGCTTGACCTAAATCGAATGGGAAGTTGATGGTTTTTGGAATGGAAAACAGAGCACAGGATTTTCGAGCAAACCAGGAAGATCTCTGGTGTTCTCTGCTGTTTTGAGTATTCTGGAGTGTACAAGTCGAATAAGAAGCTCTATTTGGTATGGTTGGAAAGCTTATTCAAATTTCTACAACTTTTGTGAAGATTCCGTGAGCCAAAAATGACTGTATGTATGTTTAATGTCAGGAGAAAGATAAAGGGTAACAGAGAAGCTCGAATCTGTGTTGTCTGATTTTGGGGCGTTTCTGGAGAAATTGGTTGAGAATCCCGTTTTCATTTCTTCAGGTAAGTTGTAGAGTGTTCGAAAATGAAGAATTTGATGTGTATTTCATTAATTTTGGTTAAGTATTGAGAAGGTTATGGGTGTTGGAAGTTAGGGTATAGAATCTGGAAAATCTGGAAAAGTAGAATGTGGATGTGGTTTTTAATTCAAGTGTCGAGAATTCATGAGCATGGAAAAACAAAGCTATCTATGGTTCTAATGCTCGGTTTTGGTTACTTGACAGGCCAAGAGGAAATAGGTCGAGTCTACAGACCGGGGAACTAGATAAGACTGTGAGTGATAAAATGAATTTCGAAAATGTTCTTAAACGGTTGTTCATGATTATATGTGTTTTACATGCTTTTCTATGAATGATACATGGTTTTTGTGAACGGTTTCAAACATGAGTTTTGAGCTTAGATTTTCTAATAAGGTTTATAGACGAGCACGTGGCTAATGGCTTTATGGAAAATAGTTGAAACGATATCTTTTAAAGTAAAGCATGTGTTAGCAAATATTGTTTAATGATTTAAAGTTTTTCACGAGCAAGCTGAGTAAGCTTGAGTTTTACGAAAGATAACGATAAGCAGGCATGTTTTAATGTTTTCATGTGATTCCCGAGATTTCTGTTGACTACATGACTGAGATATTGAGCCCGAGGCTATATGGTACCGTGTGCACACAGGTTATGTTCCGTTGTTGACGTTGAGTGTACTCCGTGACAACGATGCTGTCGTGAGTGCTGGGTGGGCCCCACTACGACAAAGACGATGGGAGTGCTGGGCGGGCCCCACTACATCGTAGGACTAGTAACGTTGGTTGTACTGGGCGTGCCCTACACAACGTAGATCGGTCATGTTAGTTAAAACGTTTGATGTACTTGATATGCCTTGCTAGATTTTTATTGACGAACTTGCGAGATATTTTAGACAACCTTTTCCATTACACGTCTATGTTAAACGCTTTGATTGAGCATATTTATACGTACAAAGGTTTATCTCGTGTTTTTGACTTCCGGATTTAGAGTTTTAAAGTTAGTCACTCACTGGGCTTCGTAGCTCATTCTTTCAAAATGTTTTTCCACTTTTCAGGTAGAGATCGAGCTCCCGGTGCCTGATACACTGCCAACGTCTGCTGAAAGTTCCGGATCAAGCTTCAGTACGTGGGTGAAGTTGTAAATTGAGTCTGTTCATATTGTAAATGTTTTGTAAGGATTGGATAATATAGTCCTAGAGGTCGTGGTTGTATAAATCCTAGTTGTACATGTCTTTGGTTATGATATCTATACCAGGTTATTTCCAAACCGAGATATGTCATGGCGACACCTCGTGTATGTTGATATGTTTTCGGGGTTTCCGTTGTGTTGTGGTTCATATGGAATAATTTATATCCATGATTAGCATGTTTATCAGGTTCAAAGTTTCAGTAGGGTCAACAGGGATCGTTAGAGGTGATGATGTCTGTTGGCTTCACGCCGTCTTTCGGGCTAAGCTAGAGGTGGTCCGGGAGGGGGTGTGACAGTATTGAGATTATTTAGTCTTGAATATTAAGGGAATTAATATAATGTATGAAGATACGTTATAGTATAAAGTTGAATTAGAGAATTAAACTTTATAATTAATTTCAGATATGATTCAAAATTAATTTAGGAGAGAATTATGAATTTAATTAAATATGTGATATTTGATTAATTCATAAATTAATTAATTTTCATTTAATTTGGTTAAATATGATTTAATCGAAATTTAAACTACAGTTTATAATTAATGTACATATGATGCATATTAAAACTATAGGTTAAATGAGAGGGATAAACTTGAATATGATTCAATTGTAATATTAATTATGTATTTGATACTTAATTAATATGGGGAACAATTAATTGAGAATTAATTGAATGTTCAATTTAATTCAATTGAATTAAATACTTTATATTATAATTGATTTAATTAAATTAATTATAATTAATTAATTAATTAAATATTTATTATTTAGTTAGTTGATGGTCAAGATCGTTTAGGTTATAATCAATGATCAAGATTGAGTAGGGAAGTTAACTTCCCTTCCCCACTTATCGTATGTTGAAGGGGAGTTCCCTATGGTTACGCTTAGTCTCTCACTCACGAAAAAAGAGATCAGTTTTCTCTCAATGTTCTCTCTCCAAAACACAGAATTCCAGCATTCTTCATTGCTGGATTTTTCCCCTTTCCAAGACGGATTTGGTTCCCACAAGCCAAAATCTTAGGCCCCGTTTGATAACCATTTCAGTTTTCAGTTTTTGGTTTTTGGTTTTTGATTTTATGTTTTTGGTTTTCAGTTTTTAAAAAACAAATATGATACATGTTTGATAACTAATTTTGGTTTTCTGTTTTTTAAAAACTGAAAACCAAAAACAGTTATCAAACATGTATAGTTTTTGTTTTTGTTTTTTTTTTTTCCTATCTTTTTAAAAAATCAAGATTATTTCTATTTTCTTGTATTTTAAAAATAAAATTAAAAAACCAAAAAAAAGGTTTGATAATTATTTTTTGGTTAAAAATCACTTTTAGTCCTCAAACTTTCATGAAAGTAACATTTTAGTCCCTGAACTTTTATTTGTAACGATTTAGTCCCTATACTTTCAATTTTGTAACGATTTAGTCCCTGTACTTTCAATTTTATAACAATTTAGTCCCTGAACTTTAATAAGTAACAATTTAGTCCCTGTACTTTTCAAATTTGTAATGATTTGGTCCCTATCGTGAAAAATCAATGTAAAGATTTAATGAAATTTTTTACCAAGATAGATCAATAAACTAATTTGGAACCCCAATATGTTAATAAGCTACAAAGTTTAATCATTAAATAATAAAAATTAACATTTAATTTTGATGAATTTTTTTGCAACAAGGATTAAATTGTTACAAATTTGAAAGTATAGGGACTAAATTTTTACGAATTTGAAAGTATAGGGACTAAATTGTTACAAATTTGAAAGTATGGAGACTAAATTGTTACTTATTAAAGTTCAGGGACTAAATTGTTATAAAATTGAAAGTACAGAGACTAAATCGTAACAAATCAAAGTTCAGGGACCAAATTGTTACTTTCATGAAAGTTTAGGGACCAAAAGTGATTTTTAACCTTATTTTTTGTTTTATATATTATGAAAAGAAAATATAACTATTTTTTTATTTATAATGTTCAGAAGATTTATACTTTATATCAATAATTAATTTTCTTACTTCAATGAGTCGACCTTTCTTTTGAGTTTTGAGTTTAATCTCCATTTGGTAGGGTGATAAAAATAATTCGGAAAACCAAGTCGGTCGAACCAAATTGACCGAATGTCGAGTCAATCACTCAATCTATTGTTATATTTGGTTGGAGTCAGTTTCATAATGATACACTTTACCCTTGACTTTTAATTAATGCTCACTTTTTAATCCTTGGTGTTTACCTTCTGTTGATTTAAAAGAATTATTGTTGATGGTCAAATTTGGACAGGGAGAACTCACCTGAACTTCACGTGCCACCAACGGTAAATTTGTATGAGAGGGGGAAGACGTGGCCTGCAAGACAAGGTAAACCTGCACACAAGTGTGGTGCTTGCCACACCGCCTCCGATGCTTAAGTTAGAAAGCTGAAGGAGGAGAGCAAGAGAGCAAAAGTAAGAGGAGAGAGTTCAGAGAGTAGAGTTCGGGATCCCTTCTTCAGTGACGAAGAAGAGTTTAAATACATGTTCTTGCTCTAGGGTTTCTAGGCATTCGGAGGTGATCTAGGGTTGAACGAAGTGGAATCGAGGCGCCCAGGGGCACTAGGGACCAAACGGAGGCGGAAGGACTCGACTCACACAACTGGGGCGAGTGGTCAGCCTCGACCTTGGGTCGAGGCCCAATCCCTCCGGTCTTGGCCCGACACTCTAGCTCGTTCTTTCTCTGGGGCCCGTTTCCTAGATGTCTCATTGGGCTGATATTGCACTGTCCTCCTCAGCTCCTTGCATATCGAGGTGGTCCAATATTGCCTGTAACAATTACCATGTGACATTTTTAATAGCAATCTTTGGTGGCAAAACAACTACTTTTAAGTGATTATTTTGGACAACTGGAATTCTTTTTAAAAAGAATGTTATCTCTCCCTTACATGATACTCTCTCCCTCTTCTTCTGTTCTATTGCCACCACCCCTTTTCGTCGTCGATCTTCTTGTTATTTAAACCATTTTTAAACGTACCAAAATAAGCTAATTTAAAAAGAACTAAGTTTAAAAAAAACAAAAAAAAAAAACATTTTTGGTCTCTAAATTTTCGTGGAAGTAACAATTTAGTCCCTAAACTTTAGTAGTTTGTAATAATTTTGTCTTTTTACTTTCAATTATGTATCAATTTAGTCTCTCAACTTTAATATGTAACATTTTTTTTAGTACATCAACATTTTGGAGGTGGAGGGATTCAAACCTCTAACTTCTTGGTCGAGGGTACATGCCAATTAGTGTTAAACTATGCTCACTTTGGCTAATATGTAACACATTAGTCCTTGTACTTTAAAATTTGTAATGATTTAGTTCCTATCATGAAAATTTTAATAGAAATGAAGTGTTAATTTTTATTATGTAACGACTTAATCTTTATAGTTTATAAACATACATGGTCCTAATCAAGTTATCAATCTATATATGAAAAGAAAAATCCATTAAATCTCTCAATAATATTTTTCATAACAAAGACTAAATCATTACAAATTTTAAAGTTTCAAGGACTAAATTGTTACAAAGACTAAATCGTTACAAGTTAAAATTTAAGGACTAAATTATTACTTTTATGAAAGTTTAGGGATTAAAAGTATTTTTCTAACCAAAGAGTTAATTTTTAATTTAAAAAAAAAAGTGTAATTAAGATACATATACAAAAAGTAGTTTTACAAAGTTAAAAAGATTTTTCAAAAAAAAAAAAAGTTAAAAAGAAACAAAAGGGAACAAAAATAGTGCAGACGGTGAAATACAAAAGAAGAAGAGGAAATGGATTTGGTGGGAATTAAAAAACAGAATTTACGTTTTTGAAAACCAAAATTTTCCGTTTTTCAAATTTCTTTATAAAGTCAAAAACGTTTTTAAAATTTTAAAAACCAAAAACTTAATTTGGTATCAAATGAACTTATTTTTTAAAAACTAAAAACCAAAAACTAAAAACAGGAAACCAATTAGTTATCAAACGACCCCTTAGTAATCCAAGAGAATAGTGGGTGATCCATTGTGATGGTGTTCATTGGGAGAACAAAGAACGTGATTTGGAGCATAGTGCAGAGGCGTTTTTCAGCTTTCAAATCATGTATGTAATCCAAATCTAAATCGTTTAGATCATTTTTAGAGCATGCTTAATCTTATATTTTATTTAGAAATAGTTTCTGAATTTTTGTCCAACGTACCGGTATTCAATTTAATCGTAATTAAATCACAAACGGTGAGAACCGCTTCCACTAAGGAATTCAATTCCTTCACGACTACCTGTCACGGCCGACCGCTATGATAGCATGCATAAATGCTATCAATTTCCTATTATTTTTTGCTAGTTTTGTGCTTGAATTCTGTGCTTTGATGTGTTTTTATGTTTAAATTTCAGAAAATCGAGACAAGGAAGCAAAACCAGAGTTTTGAGAGATTTTGGATGTTTTTTGAGGCTTTTGGGAGCATTTTGAAAAGTCCATTGAAGATCCAAGTCCAAAAGCCCCAGAAAAGCAATGAGGCCCAAAATTGAAGCCAAAGGGCTATTATTCCAAGATGAGTCCGAGGGCTGACGTCTCGATGCCAGTTTATGGCATCTCGACCCCAGCAATTTGTGAAGAACAATCTGGAAGTGGAGCAGCATCAAGACGTTGCCCTCAGCATCTCGATCGTTGGATCTAATTCAAACGATCTTGGCCTTCTATTAATTAAATAATAATTAATTAATTAATTAAATCAATTATAACATAAGGTTTTTAATTCAATTTAAATCATATTTAATTGAATTAAATTGGTCATTCAATTAATTCTCAATTAATTGAATCTTACACTAATTAAATATCAAATATTTAATTAATTTTATAATTGAATCATATTCAATTTTATCTCTCTCATTTAATCTACAGTTTTAATGTGCATCAAAATGTACATTAATATAAACTATAGTATTAATTTGATTAAATCATATTTAACCAAATTAGATGAAATTAACTAATTCCCCAATTAATTAATTCATGAATTAATCAAATATCACATATTTAATTAAATTCATAATTCTCTCTTTAATTGAGATTGAATCACATCCAAAATTAATTTTATTATAAAGTTTAATTCACTAATTAAACTTATACTATAATGTATCTCTATATATCATATTAATTGTATTATAATACAATTAACTTAAATTCTCTTTATTATCAAGGCTAAATTATCTCAGAATCTGTTATGAACTAGTAGGTGGACCTAATGGACCTACAGATCAGAAGCTCCAACGATACGAGATTAACTGGCTAAACTCAATAACTAAGTTAATCAACATTCGTTAACTGTGGGTCACTCCACTAAAGATCTCCAACTGCACTCTTCTCACTATAGAATATTTATGTGTCCACGGATATCGACTAATGCAATATAAGTCAATCCTTCATATGTGTTCATAACACCAGTTGGGTCAAATTACCGTTTTACCCCTAGATTACCTCTGGGTTCCTTAAGTACCACTGATCCCTCTAATGAACAACCTGTTTAGGGTCCAATAGATAGGCAAATGCAGAAATTCCTCTCGGGCCAAGAGAGGACAACGCACTTTTGTTCAAGTCCCGAAATCAACCCTTAAGGGAACACGCATCTATTTGCCCCAATAGGGGAAAGAGTGAATTCCATGTACTGTTATGTTCCCAGCCCCCATTCGATCTTGCCCCTGGAACGGTAGGATTATTGAGTCGGCGAGTAGGCCAATCTCAACCATACAAATCTAAGGACCATCCCTCCTGAAAAGGAGTTCATAACAGACTCAAGATTGAGATTGAGTTACCTAGGTCAACCTATTGAAATAGAAACCTAAACTAGTCAACAACGTTACATCTAGAGGTTACTATTTCACGGTCTGGTCTAATGCAAACTCATTGCATAGGATACCCCCACTTGCATGTCTCCTACATGGATGCTTTGAATCATTGTATCTGTATCAAATACAAGGTGGGTCGTATCACATAGTGTCAACTAGGATAAGGTACCCAGTTATCCCCACTTGCATGTCTCCTACATGGATGCTTTGAATCATTGTATCTGTATCAAATACAAGGTGGGTCGTATCACATAGTGTCAACTAGGATAAGGTACCCAGTCTTATCACTATATTATGGACCATTTAGGTTGTTACTTGGACACTGATCCCTGTATGTCCCCACATACTAGTCCAAGATTCATTTAAACAACCTTGGATCTTAGTTTATTGGATTTAGGGTTTGTTAATGCAAACTGGATTATTCAATAACCAAATTACTGAATCACTCAAATAACGCTTTATTGAGATCGATTAATTTGTTTCATTTACTATCTACGAGTTTTAGAGCATAAAACCCAACATATGAATCTTGAAGAAATTGATTGGGTGGCCATGCTTATTTCCTTTATTTTCCCAACTTTATTGTTGTTTTTTTTTCCTTTGTACTTGTCAGTATTAAGTAAATGTATGTCTTTCTTTTTCTTTGTTGTTAATAGGCTGAAACCTCTCGTGTTTATGTAGAAACCCAAAATGAGAATGTATGTCATGATTTCTTCTTTTTTGTTATCAACTAAAAGTCTCCAATATTTATGTACTCTACTCTCTACCAAAGCCCAAACGTAGTCTCATCTATCCCACATTCTCACTCCTTTTTTTTTTCTTTCTACAAATCAAAACAAAATTACATAAATTTCCATAAATTGAAACAAAATTACACAAACAAACAACAAAATCAGTGAAGAAACTGATAGCGAGCATAGCTAGCTATCTTTACTTATTTAATTTAGCTAGTCTTTTATGATTTTTGGGCCATTTTAGTGTGCTTTAATGTTTATTTTGTAGGAAATGGTTGATTGGAGCTGTAGCACAATATTGGAGTTAATCGGGTGCTCGGGACGCGAAAAGATGCAAAGGAAGGAAAAAAATCAAAATGGAAAAAAGTCAAAATTCGGTCAAAAGGTGACTAGCGTCGAGACGCTAGCCCTTAGGCGTCTCGATGCTAGCATTCCATATTAGAACAGGTGCGTAAAGGTCACAGCGTCTCGACGCTGCGACCTTAGCGTCTCGACGTTGTATTATTTCCTTTCCTGAAACGCGCGTTTTGAAGGCAGCGTCTCGACGCTACGACGAAAAAAACAGAATAAAGGCTTATTTTCGGCTAGGTTTTGGGGGAGTTCGATTTGGGACCTTTGGGAGTCATAAACAGGGCAGAACAGAGCACTTGGAGGCTGAAAACAAAGGGAGGAATTTGGAAATCAACCCATTGTTCGTGGGGATCGTGACAGGGACGTCGGATTCGGCCTACATTGAGTTTTCTTTTCCCTTTCCTTTCTTTAGTTAGATTTATGGCTTTCACATGTTTAGTTGAGCTTGTATTTACATTCATGAGTAGCTAAACTTGTAGCTTAGGGATTGATGTAGTTGATTAAGTTTATGGATTGATTTATGGTTTAAGTTGTGCAATGTTATTATGTTTGTAATCTTGATTTAATGCTTTCAATTAATTGGCCATTAGTTGAATGATTTAAGTTTCGAATCTAGCTCGGGAGAGGGGATTTGATTTAGACTTACTCAAGATTGCATGTCTAAAGTTTAGTTTCTAATTCGTGACGGTTTTAGATTAACTTTAGAATTGGTTAAAAGATCTCATTGCCTTGCATGATTAATACACTTAGATAGGGATATCAAGTTGGTTAATTTGCATGAGAATCAATTATACTCGGGAGAGGTAGTTGTGATTAAAGGGTCTTTGGCTCATAATTTCATTGTGCATAATAACTTACTCTTTAAAATCAATCCTAAACTAAATCGGCGAAATCAATTCCCTAAGTAGTTTTCCCAATTGAATTTCCATTCTTTTTACTAGCTTTGATTTGGTTTTATTATCATTCATTCATCACTTTTTGATCCCTAAATAAAATTGGGCAAGATAATTCACAATACTTGATTTGCTTAAAAATCCAATCCAGAGGACAACATTCAAATTTACTTTCACTATATTATTACTTGACCCGTGCGCTTGCGGTAGGAAAAGTCCACATCAAGTTTTTGGCGCCGTTGCCGGGGATTGGCACATTTAGCTAGATTAATATTGTGAAAAAATTGTTTGATCTTAATTTAGGGTGTATTTTTACCTTTTTAGTTGATTGAATTTTTTTTTTCCTTATTTGTTTTTCTAGGTTAGTTTTTTTTCTAGTTGTGTAATTTTTTCCTTATTTGTTCTTGTTTTTCCTTTTCTAGATTAGTTTCCTTATTTGTGTTTTGCCATATTTATTTTTTGCATTCCATATTAGGCTATTTTGTTTCCTTTTCTTGATTATATTTTCCATATTTAGATTTGTTGTTTTCTTTTCGTTGTTGCTTTCCATAATTATTTTCCTTCCTTTTTAGGGTAGTTTTGTTTGTTTATGCGTAGGGATAAAAATTTAATTTTAGCACCTTTGGATCCCGAGATAGAAAGAACCATCCATAGACTTCGAAGGGAAACTAGAGAAAATTTTCAAATGGCTGACCAAAATCAACCTGAGGAGCCTAGGCCTATTAGAGACTACTTTCAGCCCGTGTTTCAGGGACAGCAATCGTGGATTGTCTATGCCCCGATCAATGCCAACAACTTTGAGCTGAAGACCGGTCTCATTCAGATGGCTCGAGATTGTGCATATAGAGGATCGCCCACCGATGATCCAAATTCTCATCTTAAATCATTTTTAGATATTTGTGGGACGGTAAAGATTAATGGAGTCTCTGAGGATGCTATTCGCTTACGTTTATTTCCCTTTTCTTTGCAGGATAAAGCACGAGATTGGTTGCAATCTATTACTCCTGGGAGCATCACCATCTGGGATGCTTTGGTCCAGGCCTTTTTAAAGAAATTTTTCCCTCCTGCAAAGACGGTCAAGCTGAGGACCGAAATTGGGACATTCCAACAACAATATGATTGAAGGGAATAAAAGTCCCCACGCAGCGGAAGCGCATCGATTGGACCTTACGCCGTATATTAATTAACATTAAAATACCGTTACGATAACTCAAACAAAACTTTAAACTAACTTTAAAGTCGCTGTAAAAACGGTTTAAACATGCTAGAATAAATCTAAATTTATTTTAAAAAACTTTTCTAACGAAAAGAGGAAGAACCGTTACAAACCTCCGTTGTAGACTTGACCGTTCTTCGCCAACGACGCTCCAACGAACGAAAACGCAGCAACCTTCTCGCCTCTTGATCGCTGGATTTTCTTCTTTGAATTACACAATAACCACAGAGGTTACACCGATATGTCTCTAAGTCTAGGAGGCCAAAGACTTGTGGGAGTCTTTCTCTAAGAGGGAGGCTAGAGAGAATTCTAGGTCTTGTCTTTCAAGAGTGTCAAGTGTCATGACCAATTAGGTCTAGTGTTCTATTTATAGAAGAGAGGCCATGAATAAAATATTCAATTAAATCAATCTTTTCCAAAATTGATTCAATCTTATTCCTTAATTAATCAATCATGATCAATCAATTCCCCAATTGATTAATCTTTTCCATAAATGACTAATTTCTTCCATAAGTAATTAGATCATTCCCATAAATGATTAATCACTTCCTTAAGTGATTAATTATTTACATAATTGATTAATTCATGGTTAATGAATTCTTTAATTAATTAACCACCAATTAAATATCACATATTTAATTTCCGGCCTTGAATTAATTAATTTTGCCCAAACACTTTTAGGACTTAAATTAATTAATTCTTTCAATCTTCCATAAATTTATATTTGAACTTCTTCAAATATTAATTTCTCTCATAATAATATATCAATATATATTATATTTATTTCCCTTAGTAAATTGAACATTTTCAATTTACATTTAATTACTTAGTTGCCTCAAATTACTTTACGAGCTACCAGTGAGACCTTATGGACCTGCAGATCAGAAGCTCCAACGATGTGAGATTAATTGGTTAAACTCATTAACCACAATAATCAATATTCGTTAACTGTGTGTACATTCCACTATAGACTCACAGTTGCACTCTTCTCACTGCAGACATATTTTCTGTGTCCACGGAACTTAGACCAATATCGACTAGTTAGTCCTTCACGAGTGTCCGTAACACCAGCTGGGTTAAATTACCGTTTTACCCCTGGGTCACCTCTATTTCCTTAAGTACCAATTCTCCTCTAATGAACAATCTGTTTATGGTCCAACCATCAAACAGAAAAACCCTCTCGTGCCATTGAGAGGGTAGGGCCCTTTGTTCAAGACTCGGAGTAACCACTTAAGGGAACACTCATCTGCTTTCCTAAAGTCGGGAAGGAGTGAATTCCATCTTGTACGATTATGTTCCCAGCTCCCCATTCGATCTTGTCCCCAAAGTGGTAGGCTTATTGAGTCGGCGTATTGGCCACTCTCACCCATACAAATCAAAGGACAATCTCTCATGAGCAGGAGTCCATAATCAACTCAGGATTAAGACTAAGTTGTCTAGGTCGTCCTAGTGAAAATAGAAAACCAACTAGTTAACGGTGTTATAACTAGTGGTTACTATTTCGCGGTCCGGTCTTATGCAAACTCATTGCATAGGATACCCCCACTCGCATGTCTCCTACACGAACGCGTTGGATCGCAGCGTTTGTATCAAATACAAAGTGGGCCGTATCCATAGTGTCACCAGGATAAGGCACCCAGTCTTATCCCTATACTATAGACCCTTTAGGCTGTTTCTTGAACAATGATCCCATATGTCGCTACATATAGTTCAAGACTCATATTACAGCCTTGGATGTCTAGTTTATTGGATTAGGGTTATTATTAGGCAAAGACATATATATAAAATAACTAATAACAATTAATGAAAAAAATATATCAATATTATTTCATTAATATCCGGTCAACGGTTACATTCACTATCTACGAGTTTTAGGGCATAAAACCCAACAATGATGAGCAGCTGTTCGAAGCTTGGGAGCGATTCAAAGAGCTGCTGAGGAAGTGTCCTCAGCATGGTTACCCCGATTGGCTTCAGGTACAGTTGTTTTATAATGGTTTAACTCCTAGTACAAAAACGATTGTTGATGCAGCTGCAGGTGAGACTCTGTTGTCCAAGACCGTGGAAAACGCCCGCACACTTTTAGAGGATATGGCCACCAACAGCTATCAGTGGCCATCTGAGCGGTCTACACCCAAAAAGATTGCTGCTGGAGTGTTTGAGGTTGGTAAAGTAAGTGCACTCCAGGCTCAGATGACCTCCCTCGCTAATGCTTTTATGAAATTTTCAGGTACAGGGAGTGCTCAATCAATTGAATCAGCTGCTGCTTTAGCATCTAGACCTCAGGAGGACACCATCGAACAGGTTCAGTATGTATCAAATTCTAATTTTAGGGGATATAATAATAATTCTACACCTACACATTATCACCCTAACAATAGGAACCATGAAAATTTCTCTTACGCTAATACTAAGAATGTTCTAAATCCTCCTGGTTTTGCCCCTCAAACTCAAGATAATAAAAAGTTAGAAGATCTTGTTGGAGCTTTCATTGCAGAGTCTAGTAACAGGACAACCAAATTAGAGGAGACAGTCATTGCCATCAACTCAACAGTGAATGGCCACAGTGCAGCTATAAAGAACATTGAGACTCAGCTGGGGCAGTTGGTGAATGTTGTAAGCACCATGAATAAAGGTAAGGCCCCAGCTGAACAAGAGAAACCCCAGATGGAGTATTGTAAGGCAATCACTGTTCACCAGGAGGAATCTGAAGAGGAACCTGAATCTGAGGACTATGAAACGCCTACAAGGGAAGCTGAGGAGGACACATCATCTGATGAGGCTGAAAAGCCTAACCTTGAGCCTCCTATTCCTTCTCCCACACTGTTGGTTCCCAAGGAAAAGAAAAAGAAAAAGAAGAAAAAGAATAATCAGGTTCAGTTTGATAAATTTATGAATGCTTTTATGAATCTAAATATTAATATTCCTTTTGCAGAGGCATTAGAGATGCCACAATACAACAGGTTTATGAAGGAGTGGTTAGCAAAGAAGCGAAAAGAAAAGAAAGTTGACACTGTCTATCTTGCTTCCACATGCAGCACCAGAGTACAACAGAAAGTACCTGAAAAAGTAGCAGATCCAGGGAGTTTTTCTGTTCCTTGTAGTTTTGGTACTTATTCTTTTAGAGCATTATGTGATTTAGGTGCTAGCATTAATATCATTCCTCTATCGTTGTGTAAGAAGTTAGATATAGGTGAGATTAAGTCTACTCCTGTAAAGCTCCAATTGGCTGATCAATCTGTGGTGAGACCAGTTGGTATTGTAGAAAATGTGTTAATCAGAGTAGGTAGATTTTTCCTCCCTATTGATTTATATGTTATGGACATGATAGAAAATCCTTCAATGCCTGTCATATTAGGACGACCATTCCTTGCTACTGGGCGAGTGATTATAGATATTGAGCGCAGGGAGCTCACTATTAGAGTCAAGAACGAAAAAGAGATCTTTAAAGCAGTTGAAGACTCTAAAGATGAAGTGCTTTTCATGGGCTACAGGAAAGGTGCAAAAAGAGCACCTCTGTTGGATTCACAGAACAAAAGCCTCCTTGAAGCACGGTCAACACGTCGAGCTAATGACGTTAAACAAGCGCTTATGGGAGGCAACCCAAGTAAGTTTAGTGTGTTTTCTTTTTGTTTTTGATTTATTGTTTGTTTTTGTTTTGTAGGTCTTGTTTTCTTTCTTTCCTTTGCTTTCAAGCTTTCAGGATTCCAAGCTCTCAAGCAAGAAGTCATCATCGTTCCAGGCCAGTATTGTTCACCCCTGTCATTCTTTTATTGTTCTCATGCTTGTTTATGCCTTATTTTCTTTATACATTGAGGACAATGCATATTTTAAGTTTGGGGGTGGATTAGCATGTTTGTGGAGCCCTTGAGCATCTGAGTTCGGGCTATAGTTTTGAGCTTTCTTTGAATTATGCATATGGTTGTTTTCTGGATGCTACTTTTGCATGATTATGATGTCCTAGGATAGGCTTTCTTGTCAATTTTCAAGCTTGTGATGAGATGTAAGCATAAGTGCCCAAAAAGGGAGACTTTTTAAAATTTTTCTAGGAGATGGCTTGCATGAGTAGAGTATCTGTCTTGGCTAGATTTGGATTTGAATGCTTAGGAGCGAATTATTGGGTTCATATGCTTGTTGTCACCTCGATAGGTGTAGGGTAGAGCTAAAGAGTTAATTTTTTTGCAAATTAGCATGTTTGATCTTGCTTAGGAGAAAAGAAAAGAATATCTGCTTATCAGGTTCATAACGAAAAATCATTCTTGTTGTTATTGTTGATAAAGAATGAAGTCATGACTTATGCACGCAATATGCAATGATTAATAAAGTTTAGGCAAAAAGAGCTACCCCTATTGTGATCAGTTAGGCCAACCAGAGAAAACTCAGGTTAAGGGTCCCTGCAATGGGTGTGTGAAAGCTAGTGCCACATATACATGCTTAATTTAATTGTTAATTATAAGCACCTAAGTATGGAGATAAACAAACTAATTTGTTGCATTAACTCATTAGTGAAGCCTTAGTGCCAGTGTAGAGGGAAGATGAGCTGAGAGTTTAATAATCCAATCCCGAGCTAGTAGAGTCTGATCTGGTTGAGTTAGATCTCGCTTGTGCAAGTTAATTTTGGAAAAATTTTAATTCGTCTCCCTCATTGGTCCTTGTGTGCATGTCTCTTGCTTGCTTGGTTATTGACTTTTGAGCCTTGAGGATTGAGTTATGATTGTTGCATCCATTTTTCTACTGTATGTTGATTTGTAGTTTGTTCGAGGACTAGCAAAAGCTTAAGTTTGGGGGTATTTGATAGCGAGCATAGCTAGCTATTTTTGGGCCATTTTAGTGTGCTTTAATGTTTATTTTGTAGGAAATGGTTGATTGGAGCTGTAGCGCAATATTGGAGTTAATCGGGTGCTCGGGACGCGAAAAGATGCAAAGGAAGGAAAAAGAATCAAAATGGAAAAAAGTCAAAATTCGGTCAAAAGGTGACTAGCGTCTCGACGCTAGCATTCCATATCAGAACAGGCGCGTAAAGGTCACAGCGTCTCGACGCTGCGACCTTAGCGTCTCGATGTTGTATTATTTCCTTTCCTGAAACGCGCGTTTTGAAGGCAGCGTCTCGACGCTACGACGAAAAAAATAGAATAAAGGCTTATTTTCGGCTAGGTTTTGGGGGAGTTCGATTTGGGACCTTTGGGAGCCGTAAACAGGGCAGAACAGAGCACTTGGAGGCTGAAAACAAAGGGAGGAATTTGGAAATCAACCCATTGTTCGTGGGGATCGTGACGGGGACGTCGGATTTGACATACATTGAGTTTTCTTTTCCCTTTCCTTTCTTTAGTTAGATTTATGGCTTTCACATGTTTAATTGAGCTTGTATTTACATTCAGGAGTAGCTAAACTTGTAGCTTAGGGATTGATGTAGTTGATTAAGTTTATGGATTGATTTATGGTTTAAGTTGTGCAATGTTATTATGTTTGTAATCTTGATTTAATGCTCTCAATTAATTGGTCATTAGTTGAATGATTTAAGTTTCGAATCTAGCTCGGGAGAGGGGATTTGATTTAGACTTACTCAAGATTGCATGTCTAAAGTTTAGTTTCTAATTCGTGACGGTTTTAGATTAACTTCAGAATTGGTTAAAAGATCTCATTGCCTTGCATGATTAATACACTTAGATAGGGATATCAAGTTGGTTAATTTGCATGAGAATCAATTATACTCGGGAGAGGTAGTTGTGATTAAAGGGTCTTTGGCTCATAATTTCATTGTGCATAATAACTTACTCTTTAAAATCAATCCTAAACTAAATCGGCGAAATCAATTCCCTAAGTAGTTTTCCCAATTGAATTTCCATTCTTTTTACTAGCTTTGATTTGGTTTTATTATCATTCATTCATCACTTTTTGATCCCTAAATAAAATTGGGCAAGATAATTCACAATACTTGATTTGCTTAAAAATCCAATCCAGAGGACGACATTCGAATTTACTTTCACTATATTATTACTTGACCCGTGCGCTTGCGGTAGGAAAAGTCCACATCAGAAACTCAGATAACACCTACTTGAGAAACCAAAGAAGTAATCACAAATTAAGATGTTGCAATAGTGAGGAAGAGGAGCCTCAAGAGAGCCTTCAGTTGAGAGATAAGTGAGTTAGAGCTGGAAATCTTTCTTTAAATATAAGGGGTAATTTTGGTATTTTTTGCTTAAAATATAACGAGGCTAAAATTTGGGAGGTGATTCCCGGTCCATCACCATACCCAAAATCACCTTCCAGCTAAGTCTTCAAAAATTAATTTAAATTGATTCCAATTTTTTTCAAAATCAATTTGTCTTTGCCAAATATGTTCATTTTAGAGGAAATTGATTTTGACATTGGTAAAATTGATTTTGACCATGTCAAAATCACTCCCAAACATAGCCTATCCCACATTCTCACTTCTTTCTTTCTTTCTCATCACTACCATCTTTCACCCTCAACAACGTTCACATCCGAATACTTGAAAAGTTATATGGATTTTAAGTCCGTTAATATTTTTTATGAAATCCCAGAGCAATGAATATAAGATGACTTTGGGAAATCCTCCCACTCCCACTCTATGAATAAGCAAACAACAAAAGAGTCCCTCATAAACTTGGAGACAAATAAACAATCAAAAACAAAATAGGGATACTTGATAAAACTATTAAAAACTATACTTCTTTTTTAAATTGATACCAAACAACCGAATAAACTATCTTTAGGGATGAAAATGTCATCTTCATCCACTAATCGAGGGAATTTTAACTATTCCTATCCTTCTTCTCTGACAAAAAAAACTATGCATATGGAAGAAGCTAGTGAATATATGAATAAAAAGATAACTGTATGAAAGTAATGTTATTCATATATTTTAGGAAAAAATATATCTATCAAAAAAATTAAACAACTACTATGCAATAGAAAGAGAGTTCGCAACAAAAAGAATTAGAATGCTAAGTGACTATTAAATAAAAACAAACCATTCAATAGTCACTTAACGTATACTACCTCTACTTGGACTGTTCACCATAGATACATACTCTTTTGTAACTATTCCAGTGACACTATCTCTTTAGATTTTTGGAATCTTTCCTTTTGGGGGTGTTCATTGGTCAGTCGGCATCAAGTTTGGACTCAAATTGACACAATCACCGATAAGTTGATTTCCGAAAGTCAGTTTGAAAGAAGTTGGTTATGCCAACCAACCGACTACACCGACAGTTGGTCGATTATGATCGATATAAGAAATCCAATAAAGTGAAAGAAGAAGATCAAGAAAAAAATAAAGAAAAAAGATGTTTGAATATGACCAGAAAAAGATTTTTTTTAAAAAAAAACAAAAAGAAAGAAGGAGAAGAAAGAAAAAAAGGAAGAAAATAGAAGGAAGAAAGGAAGAAGTGAAAACAAAAAGAAGAAGAAGAAAAAGAGTTATAAAGAATAAAAGAGAGAAAGGAAGAAAAGAAAGATGATGAAAAGAGAAGTGGGAAATGAGAGAAAAAAGACCGAAGGAAAAAAATTGAGAAAAAGAGAAAATAATTTTTTTAATAAAAAATCTTGGGAAGGTCATCGGTTGATGGTCTTCCCAAGACTACAGGCAACACATTGATGCTACCGACAACAACATGCTATGAGTTGACCATTTTTATTGTCAATCGATTTTCACCATTTTGGGCGAGCCAATCGACCAATAGATGTAAAATCGACCACAGTCGAATTTATCAAAAAACCAATCGACTGGCGTCGGTTCAATTGGTTTCAATAGGTAGACTCATTTTTTCGGCTCTTTTCGCTCACCCCTACTTCCTCTGGAGGAGGGATGTCTTATCCCTTTATCCCCTAGATTGTTTTATTGACGGTGGTTTTGAAATAAAGTTCTCTCAATTTCTTATAAAATAAAGAAAAAAGAAAAGAAAGAACAAACCATATCATTTTATGTAATTAATGCTTAAGAAAATCTTTGAGATTTTGATTTCAGATCAGGTTCGCAATCAAATATTGATATAAATATAAAACCCAACCTATGAGGGAAATTTCGAGAATTGACCTAAATCTTAGAACTTTATAAAAAATGACCTAACATTTTGAAAACGGGTTTCTTTGACCTTTTTTGGAGGTGTAAAATTTCCTTTGAACTCCTGGGTTCAAAAACATAAAATATCCCAAATTTCACTCTCCTGTCTCATCTTTGTCTTGGTTTTTTAATCTCTCTTCTCCATCACATTCATCTTCGTCTCTCTTTCATCCAACCATAACTTTCTTTTAATCCTTTTTCATATTCTTCCCTCTCTTCTCTATGTTCTCCTTCTTCTCTCGCATCTCACAATGGCTGAACCAGCGACAACCCAAGAAGATAATTTTTTATAAAAGAAAAACATCGTGTAATCCAAATTGAGGGAGAAAATAGTCATTTTTTGAGTAAAAAAAAGTTGAACAATGTAGATCTTGAAAAGTTACATGAAATTTTAAGAAAATCATCTAATTTGGTCGAATGAACTCAAAGTATGAAGATTTTAATACTGAACGAATACATGATTCGGGTTGTTTGTTTCCGAATTTCCAAAACAAGTTGACATGATTGGAAGTACATTAGCTCGAAGCAATTAATTGTTGCAGTTGTAGTTGTGGTCGAACAATTAAATTGAATGATGGAACATCTGTAATATTATTGAGCGGATAACTCCAAAATAAACATATACAAATGAATTTTGAATTAGAAAAAAAAAGTACAATCCTTCAACATCTACTAAGTAAAGGACCAACCAAGAGTTAAGACAAGGGGAAAAAAAGTGTCTATTAACCAAGATTTGTTTATAAGAAATTGATTTGATAGCACGCAAAGATCTAATGACATCTTCGAAGGTTTTGATATTTGGAAGGCTGTAGATCATCTCCCCTTCGACCGCAACTAATAACTTTACCCATTTGAAACCATTAAATTTAATTAATTAAAGTACTTGAGCTTTGGATGCATTGTTAAAATTAAAACTGATATTAGGAAAAATTATATACTTACAACAACATATTGCATATTGCTTTCGAGTCGTGTATCGTTTGTACTGGTCTTTAAATTCTATTGGAAAAATTCATAAGTTGTTTGAGCGAATAGAGATTCATAATAGGTATACCACTTGTCTGATAAACTTTTCTTCGTCCAGAAAAAAATAAAAATAAAATGGCATAAAGACCAAACACAAATATTAATAAAATACGTAAAATAACGAAGTAATTAATACTTACAAATGTTGTAGCAGAGAAATATAAAAACTGTGTGGGAAGTTGGAGCAAAAAGGTTACAGTGGATGTTTTGAAACATAAAAATTAGAAGGAATAATTAGGATTGAAAGTGAAACCTGATGATTTATTTTTGGATAATGCATCAATACTTTGGAAAGCTTGTTGTAGTTTGTGGGTATTTGTGGTTTTGCAAACGAGTTGGCAGCAAATAGAACATTCAAATGAGACGACTGATATATATTGATACAAATACAATACAATACAATAAATGTATATATACCTCAAAACTAAGTGCGATTCTTTCTATTGGTGAATACAAGAGCATATACGAACCCAAAATTATAGAAAAAAAGAAGCAAATAGGAACCATTAATTTCCTCAGTTGTACTTGTTATCTGAGATTTTTCCGTAACTTGTTCATGGGTCCTGACTCAAAATCAAGAGAATAAGACGTTGAGAGATACAAATTAAATAATCAAATCAAACTCAAATGAAATTCGCTTACTCTTCGCATGTAGGTAGATCCATGAGAGAAAATGGGTCTTTGAATGGTCAATAACAACTTTTTCCCTCCCAATCCAAATTTCTAACTCTTCCTTGTGGTATTTATAGGCTTAAGTGAATCTTTTCAAATTAGGAATTTTAGACATTGAATCTCCATGGTTATGAAAAAACTTTCTAAATTAGGAATTTTAGAAATTGAATCTTCATGGTTATGACAAATCTTTTCAATTTAGGATTTTTTTAGAAATTGAATCTCAATAGTTATGATAACTCTACCAATTCCTCTTTTTGTCGACTTCTATACTAAATTAAACATAAAATCTTTTGATATTATCTTTTTGTCAACTAAAAAATTCAATTGTAATAAATTATTCCTAAAAAAAATCACAAAATTTATGGGGTATAACAGACAAAAAAAACTTATTTATCCTCATTCTAGTTTAAATATTTCTTCAATTATACTAAACTTAACCAGTTTGATGGATAACACTTTTTAAATAAAATATCATTGTTATATAGTTGCTTGGTGACATTTTCTTAGTTTCATCTATAATCTATAATCTATAATCTATAATCTATATCTATATATATATAAAAGTACGAATGAGGAAGAAACTTTTTTAGACAATATTATCCTTGTTTTTTTAATATAATACCCAATTTACCATTCTTTCTAGGTTTATTATAAAACTCTTTTTTCTCTTTCTTAATTCTTAATTAAAAATCAAAGGGTGTAATGAGACCACCACCACTCATGTATGATGTATGCGTAAAGTCCTTCCACTTTTTTCTCAAATGAAACCGCTTTTTTTTTTTCAAATTAAACTCTTTTTTTTTCCTACATTAAACCATTTCACATTCCCACCTACGTGTCATAAATAGGATATTTAATTTTTTTTTTAAAAAAACTTCTCCACTCTCCTGTAAAAGCAATGGAAAGCATTTAATTATTGAATATAAAATGTTAGAATCCAAAGAGTTTTGTAACCTTTCCATTTCCTAGCTCCTACAACTATAAAAATGACTATCTCCTACTCATTTCCATCAAGAATTTGAGATCATCTTCTTATTCTTATACTATTCTCTCTTATTTTATTTTATTTTATTAGGTTAATTTCTAATTTTAATGCAGCAAACCTCTAGCCGTTTAAATTTTCAAAACAGTATTGTTCGACAATCTTCAAGTTGGTGAAAGGTAAAGTTTTTTTAAAAACAGTTATATAATATAGCGATCATGATATTTTTTTTTTTTTTGATAATTGTTATTTTAAAATTATTTTACTATGTGATTATTGTTTTTTCTGTCTTTTTCTGTCTATGCGTATTTAAACTTTACATATTTTATTTTTAGTTAAATTATGTTTTTTTTTATATTTTAAATGTATAATTTGATAAAAATTTGACATTTCATTTTAGAACCATTACATAAATTAATTATTATTTAAATTTTTTTATCATATTAATTAATAATCATTGTTGCAACAATTTAAACTTGTTTCTTAAATCAACTTAACCAAATTTATTTTACTTTTCCATATTCATGTATATAATTGAGTATCAATTATCATATTTTTAACAAGTTTAATTAATAAAAAATTAATTATCATTTTGGTACACTTGTGTCTTACATATAAATGGAGTATTGAATAATAATAAGTATTCTCAACGTCTTGATATTCCACACTCCAACATTACATCACTAATGTACATGGAATGTTTATTTAATAATTGAGCAATAAAACAAACATTTTAACTTTTTTTCAGATAAAGCATACACTTTCAAAATTTATGACTTTTCATCTTCCTATCTTTTTAATTCAAAAAAACTTAATGTATATACATATATATAGGTAGCTTGATTAGGGAAAATAGAGACATATACAAAATTCAATTTCAATTTATATACACCACATTCTAACCATTTTATATAAAAATTAATCTCCTTTTTCTTTCTATACAGCAAATGGCGCAAATCTAAAACCACAAGAAAGATAAATCACTTTTAAATTGAGAGAAGAAACCATTGCATAAAGGACTTGTATGTTAAATTCTTTTAAAAAATTCTTATATCACATGTTACTTAGTCTAAAGTTAATGCTTTTTATGTACTCAAAAAAAAAAAAAAAGTTAACGCTTTTTATATAAATACACTATCAATAAATTCATACATAGCATTGAAGTATATAAAGTAATTGTTTCAATAAAGTTGTAAATTTTAAAAACTATACTAAATTACTTTAAGAATAATAATTGCAAAATTAAATTTAAAAAATGACTTATTACTCTATAAAATAGTTTATTTTCTTTTAAATACAACCCATCATATGTTTAAACCTAATTTTAATATATGATGAAATAAAATTGAAATATAACGTGCAAGCACCTTGATCTTTTATACAATACCTAAATTTTCCTTAATATTTTTTTAAATATTAAATACTCACGTCACTATTATATTATATGGGCTTTCATCTCAAAACCAATTGGCAATGAGTGGAGTGACCCTTAAGCTTATATATTGTGAGGTCTTCACTAATCTTTTCTGGGATCCTCAACATGCCCCCTCAAGATGATTTATTTTTGGATAATGTATCAATACTTTGGAAAGCTTGTTGTAGTTTGTGGGCATTTGTGGTTTTGCAAACGAGCTGGCAGCAAATAGAACATTCAAATGAGACGACTGATATATATTGATACAAATACAATACAATAAATGTATATATACCTCAAAACTAAGAGTGCTTCTTTCTATTGATGAATACAAGAGCATATACGAACCCAAAATTATAGAAAAAAAGAAGCAAATAGGAACAATTAATTTCCTCAGTTGTACTTATTATTTTAGATTTTTCCATAGCTTGTTATGGGTCCTGACTCAAAAGCAAAAGAATAAGACGTTGAGCTTGGTAGATCGATGAGAAGAAATGGTCTTTGAATGGTCAATAACAACTTTTTCCAATCCAAATTTCTAACTCTTCCTTGTGGTATTTATAGGCAAAGTGAATCTTTTCAAATTAGGAATTTTAGAAATTGAATCTCCATGGTTATGACAAATCTTTTCAGATTAGGATTTTTTAGAAATTGAATCTCCATGGTTATGAAAAATCTGAAAATTGTAGAAATTGAATCTCCATGGTTATGACAAATCTTTTCAAATTAGGTTTTTTTTTTTAGAAATTGAATCTCAATAGTTAAAATAACTCTACCAATTCTTCTTTTTTGTCAACTCCTATACTAAATTAAACATAAAATCTTGGAATGTAAAAGGTTTTTCTACCATTTTAAAGAATTTTTATATAATTTAATTCAAAATGAAATTCTAAATGTTATAGAATTCAAAAAGTTTTGTAACTTCTCATATTATACTACTATAAAAATGATTTTTCTTCACCATTTTTCACCAAATCCTAGAGTTTTATTCTTTCTCTATTGTTGTTCTCTCGATGCATTGTTCTCAAAGATTTCAATCTTCAAAACATCTCAAGATGTTGGTGTTCAAGTTGCAAGGGACGCATGAGTCGTCGTATCTATCCTAGACCCTAAGGTTTCAAGATTGCAACTTAACTTCGATGAAGTTGATTGAGAGTTTTTTTTTTTTTTGGAGAAGGTTGATTAAGAGTATTTCTATATCATTGTCAAATAATCAAAATCTATTGGAAGAAATTAGTATATAATTAAGATCTTGATTTTTTTTTTGTTATCGATTATTTTTTATTTTCATTCTATAAGTTAGTGTACTGTTATTTTTATTTAAAATATTTGTTGGAAAAAAAAAATATTTATCAATTATAAGCTTATGTTTTTTTTTATGGAATTTGAAGAATTGAAATACAAAAAGTTTTGTCATTTCATTCTCAAAGCAATTAAAGAAAAAAAATCTATTTTTGAACTATCGCTCTTCTTCTTCTTGTTTTTCTTCCTCTTCTGTTATTTAAACTTAAATAAATATAAAATGTTTTGACGAGAAACATTTTATTTACAACATTTTTTTTACTCAAACATTTTATTTACAACATTTACTTTACTTTTTCTTCCATAATGGAATATGAGTTAATTATTAGAATAATTATCAATAATAAATAATTGATTATCAACCATAATAAATATATATACTACTAAAAAGAACATGATAAATATATGAAATCTATTGTCAGTATATATATATATATATATATGAAATCTACAACAAAAAAAAAAAAAAAGTTTTCATTTATTTATCAAGAATTTAATGATTTTGGCTAAAAATAATGAATAATAGAATTTCAAAAGTTCAAAATTCCAAATAATTTTGTAACATTTTCAACATTTACTACTATTTATTTTATTAAAGAAAAATCCACAATTTTTCCACCAAAATTCATTTTTACTTTATTTTCAATTTTCTTATTGTCAATTTTCTCTAATATTGGAAGTAATTATTGAATACCTTAAACCAGTTGAGCTATGCTCAAGGTGAATACTTTAATTTGAATTTGATAACTTTCGATATTCTAACTAGATTCAATTTTTATAAGAAATTTAGCATGTTAATTAAACTTTCTCTTTTTTATCACAATAATTCCTATATATTATCTTAATTATTTTTTATAAAAGTACATAATATTTGAGAATATTTTATACAAATTATTTAGCTCAAAATGAAAGACATACATTTTTTTTAATGACAAGTCCATTAGATTTTCTAATAAACTACGATTAAATTTAATAACTTCCAATATAATAAATTTTATTTTAATGAAAATTTTAATAAATATTTTTTAATTCTAAAATATAACTTATTATAAACATAATAAACGAAATTATAAAATATATATGTGATTTTTAAATAAAAAAATAATAGGTATGTTAATTTAAAATATTAACAAATATATGAAATGATTTACATAATTAATTTAAATTATTTATAAAATTATAAATTATATCATATTATATTAGTAATTTTTTTTTGACAACATGTGGGGATAGAGGATGTGAACCACATACCTCTTGGTCATTAATCTATTATTTATATTTTATTCAAAATTATTTTATTAGTTATAAGAAAAAAATACTTAATTTGATATATATAAACGTGCATCGCACGTGGTAAAATACTAGTATATATATGTGTGTATATGTATGTATGTGTATATATATATGTATGTGTATATATATGTGTATATATGTATATATGTATATATGTATATATGTACATACATTTATACATACATCCACATATATATATAATTTTGATATTTTGCAATTTTGTTGTTATAAAATATTTTAGAGCCTTATTTTAAAAAGTATCACAGGGTCCCATCTAATTTGGGACGGGTTTGGATCTTGAACTAAAAATGATATGAGAAGCAAGAAAAAATGAGGAAAGATCTTATGCTACTAACCTCCAATAGCCTGTTCATCGACGAAGGAGATACCGATTTGAGGCAGTAGTAAGGAGAGAAGCAGCACGGGTGGCATCAAATAGAAAATTAAAAAATAAAATAAAATAAAATAATAACAATAATGTTAAATAAAGATGCTAAAACAAACCTGAGTCCAATTTGGAGTTGATCCAAATTAAAACATCAAGGAACAGATCTTTGAACCAAATTAAAGTAGCATATTTGAACCAAATGAAAACTGTTTTGATCTAGCCTCCGTTATGTGAAATTGTAAGGAAAAAAATCAAAATATTAAAATAATAAAAGTAACATGAAGTATTTTGTTTTGATTTTTTTTTTCCTCTCACCGAATTCATATCCTCCGACAGAAATAAGAACAGTGATAACAAAAATGAAGATGAGGTGACCCCAACTTAGATTGGTGGAAGGAATGGAGAAATGAGTATAAGAATTAATGAGGATGATGGACATAGCTCTCGTCGTAGAAAAGAAGAGAGCAACTAACAGGATGCTAAAAATATAAACGAAAATTCGACTATGAAAAGTGGAATCGATAAACCTAGCCAGTGAAATCAGAGAATGTGAGGTGGTAAGAAGTATTGCGGCCAAAGGCACAAGCAAAAGTGGAGAAAGATCATCGCTAATGTTTTCTCCCCCAAGAAATCCCGTCCAGGTCGAAATGAACAGGAGATGAACAAAGAAAATGGAGCGTCTCATTGACGAAGAAGAAGAACAAGCGACAGGGAGACAAAAACTGAGAAACACGAAAATGAACAAACTTAATTACCTCCGGTGGTTGCGATTTGCGAAATAGAAGAGCCCTAGACCTATTAGCTTAGCCGCGTTTTGTTTTTTTTTTTCCTTTTATTTCTTTTCCATGCATTTTGGCCTTATTTTTTCTCTTGCCAAAATGCATTCTTAACTCTTCTTTTTTTTTCAATTAATTTTTTTTCTCTCGCCAAAATGCATTCTTACCTCTATGTTTAAATTTTGTCAAACACAAATTATTATTTTTTCTTTATTTAAAAAAAAATTAATTTTCTTTTCCAGAGTTAAACATACGAGGAAATTAATAAAATTATTTTCAATAATAAATAAATAAATGGGAAGACAAATCTTTAACTCATCTATTTTTTTTAAATAATAATAATAATCAAATTTGTAACTAATCTTAAAACGAACTGTATCATTTTAACCTAAAAAAAAACGCAACAAAACAAAAGTATTAGATTGCAATCATATCATATTTTTATAAAATTCATAGACGTCTTTAAAATTTTGGTTTTCAAATTAAAATTGACTACTTTGTTACCACGTGTTTGCACGTTTTTTTTTTTCATTTTTAAAACAATTTAACATTTATAGTTTATTTGGAAAAAATGTTTTTGTTTTCAAAAACTAAAAAAGATTTCGGCTAAATTTATTTTAAATTCAATTCATTTAATTTAAATATATTTTTATGTATTAATAATTTAATTAATATCAATTTAACCACTTAATCAACCATTTTTATTTAATGTTTTTTAAAAATACCTTTTAAAATGTCCAAAAATTTGGTTATGATTGGTCACATCAAGAAAGGTAATTGGTTCTTTTATCCCCGACCTATCCACTAAGTTTATTTATTTATTTTTTTTAAAAGAGAGATGTTTTTTTTTTTTTTTAAAAAAGAAAGATGTTAACATAATGTAAAACTCATAAAAAGGAAAAAAAAATGTCGATCTTTTAAATCATTATAACTATTCTTTTAATTTTGGTTAAATAAGTTTTTAAATTTGTAAAATTTCCACTTTTAATAATTTATATCCATATAATTGTTTGGTTATTTCTATTCCTAATAAACATATTCTATATTTTCTTTTGAAAAAAAAATCTCCCAAAATTTTCTTTCGCTACACCTTTTCTTTATTTTTCTAATTTATCGTTATTTTTTTCTAGCATATCTTTTACTCTTAACCTTGCATCTCTCTAAAATTTCTCTTTGTACTTAATTTGTCTATCTAAAATTTATCTCTTCTACTCTAACTTTTTTTTTTTTTCCTATAACTAATATCTTTTATGGAGTCTAACTAATATTTTCTCTCTAAACATTTTTTTTTCATGTTTCTAACTTTTCTATGTTTAATTTTTTTCTTGAAAATATTTATATTTGTGTCTCTAAATTTTTGTTTCAATGTCTCTACACATCTTTCTCTCTCTAAAAACATCTTTTCATCTCTCTAATTTTTTAAAAACTGAAAACCAAAAACAGTTATCAAACAAGTTTGTTGTTCTGTTTTTAAAAAACAGAAAACAAAAAACAGTTATCAAACATATATGGTTTTTGTTTTTAAAAAACAGAAAACAAAAACCAAAAACCAAAAATAGAAAAACCAAAAACCAAAAACTAAAATGGTTATCAAATGGGGCCTTTATTATTCAAGTTGAATATAGAATTGGACTTGAACACCTCTCCAACTTTGATTTGGACTAAAATTTGGGATGCTTCTTGAATAATCTACCGGCCTTGAAAATTTAATTTTATCCCTAGTTGATTTGACCTAAAATTTAGGCTCTCAACCACAAATGGAGTTTTAAATTCACCAAGAATTAGGAATTGTTCAGTTTTTTTTTTTTTTTTTTTTTTTTTTTTTTTTTTAAAAAAAAAAAGAATTCCAACGAAATTTTGATTCAATTTGGCATCCATTTGGAAAATTTGAAGTGGAAAATCTTGCTTAAACTTAAATTACGCACATGATATGAGGAGATCTTGATGGATTTCAAAGAAACATTCTATATATGGGGTAAAATGTGAGTATTTCTCAATCTTGAATCTCTCAGAACTAGCTATTTCAGAAGTCCTCGCTGATCAGTTAACTTATTGCCGAGGAAAACAAATGCGTGAGTCCAAAGAGAAAGAGATGGAGATTGTGAGGGACCGCGGTTGCGCTTGTGGGTACCGCCTTGTCGAGGCCGCTTACGGCGTGCAGTTCGTGCTGCTGCGCTCATGACTGGAGAGTGGTAATTATTGAATTAGTATATCAGTTCAGAGTTTGTTGAGTTCTGTTATATGGTTACTTGCTATTTATAGGATATTGTTTTCAGAGTTTGTTGAGTTCTGCTATTTGGTTATTTCTAGATTTTGTATTCTTTGGCTATTTAAAGCCTTGCTATCAATAAGATGAGTGTGCAAGACTTATTCACTTTCAAGATTCAATATGGTATCAGATGAAAGTATTCAATTCTTCTTGAGAGTCTGATCTTTTATCCCCAAAATTCGTAGAATTCTTCTTGCCTAGTTTCATGGCTGACGACACTGTGAACGAGACGACAACCATTCCCTCTGATTCATCCGTTCCAATATCTTCTTCCATGATTCAACCCGCCAGTTCTTCCGTTGTAGATCTATACATCAACCCATATTATCTTCACTACTCTGATGGCATCAATATGGTTTTGGTTTCAAAACCCTTAACTGAGTCCAATTACGCTTCTTGGAGTCACACAATGATCATAGGCCTAACCGTGAAGAACAAAATGAGATTTGTTGATGGTTCTCTGCTACAACCTACTGGCACATTGAGACGATCTTGGATTATTTGTAATAGCGTGGTAACCGCCTGGATCTTGAATTCCTTCTCCAATGAAGTTTCCGCCAGCGTCAATTTCGCAGAATCTGCTCGTGAAATCTGGCTTGATCTCCAATAGAGGTACCAGAGAAAGAATCGGCTGCGTATCTTCCAATTGCGGCGCGAAATCTCAAATCTCAATCAAGATCAACAGACTCTTACTACCTATTTCGCCAAACTCAAATCTATATGGAATGAACTCACCGCTTATCGACCGTCATGTTCCTGCGGACGGTGTTCTTGTGGGGGAGTGAAGGAGGTAAACACATATTTTCAGACCGAATACGTGATGGCCTTCTTAATGGGCCTTAACGACTCCTTTGCTCAGGTTCGCTCCCAACTCCTACTAATGGAACCCGAACCCACCATCCAACGAGCTTTCTCCCTTGTCGCACAAGAAGTGGAGCAGAGGGATTCGACAACGCCCTCTTCCTCTACATCTATCCCTGCTACTGCTCTTCTGGTCATGACCAACTCTGCTAACCCAAGTTCTACTTGAGCCTCGAATTCGAACAAAAATAAGGAGAGGCCTTACTGCACCCATTGCAATATTCAAGGCCATATTGTCGACCATTGTTACAAAATTCACGGTTACCCCCCTGGGTATCGCAATCAGAAGGTCGCTTCATCCAAGTTAGAGACACCCGCAACATCAACAAATGCGTCTCTCAGCGATCAGTTGTCTGGTTTGAATGCCGAGCAATGTCAAGGACTGCTCACCTTACTACAGTCTCATCTTAATAAAGTCAAGACTGATCCTTCTGATGCTTCGAGCAATACACACATCGCAGGTACCTATCTCTCTGACATATCTCCTGATTTTATGAAAAGTGCTTGGGTTCTTGACTCTGGAGCATCAGCTCACATCTGTTGTTCAAAATATTTTTTTGTCAGCCTTAAGACTGTTTCTGGGATGTCTGTGTCTTTGCCCAACCGAGAGAGAATTATAGTGAATCATGTTGGCACTGTCTGGGTTAATTCTAACCTTATACTTCAGGATGTCTTGTTCATACCAACCTTCAGATTCAACCTTATTTCCATCAGTACTTTAGTTGCCAAATTACCTGTTATGGTTAAATTTGTTGCTGACTCTTGCATCCTTCAGAACAAGTACTCTTTGAGGATGATTGGCAAAGCTAGGTGAAGGTGTACATATTACACATGCGGAAGCAATTGAAGATCGAAACCACTTAAGACATTCAATTTTACTCCTAAAGCATGCATGTTCTAGAAAAGACAGAATAGAGAGTTTAGAAAACACCAACCTTTGTAGCTCACTTATGTTGAACTCCTTGTGGTGTTTGCCTCTCCTATGCTCCTTGGACAACCTCTATAGTCTTCCCCACTATACTCCAGGCCAAGAACGACTTGTGGGAGTCTATATAAGATAGGGAATGGGAAGGGAATGCTTGAAGCATCAAACAATGGAGAAGAATGAGAGATGAGAGAACTTTGAGTCCAAATTCCAGCAGCATAACATTAAGGAAAATGGCTCTCTTGTGTTTGAATATGATTCAAACTCCTTTTAAAGACATTCTCCATGCAAAGCCAAGCCTCAAGACACAAGACACATGGTGTATTTGCAAGCTCAAGTGGATTATAGGTGTACATTACACAAGACATGCAACAATGCATGAGTGAGTTGTCTTTCCACTTTGAATGATCATGCATTAAGTGGATTTCCAACTAAATCCACTAAATTCAAATTGAAATCAAATTTCAAGCTTGCAAATTACCCCCAATTTCAATTCTAAATTGAAATTGATTGCTTGGTAATTAATTTGAAAATTTTCAAATTAATTTTGATATGATTAATCTAATTAATCTTTGTTATCTTGTGCAATTCCATATATATGATTCCTAATACATATATATAGTATTCAAAACACTTTTAAATACTTCATCTCTCATTTTCTAATTTAATTCATAATTAAATTATTGTGTCAAACACAATTTACGATAATACCCTTTTTCCCGATTTTGAACGATTCAAAGCTTCCTATCTTTTGTTCTAGGCTTAATTCCGATATGAGCTAGTAGGGGGACCTAATGGACCTATAGATCATGGGCTCCAACGATTGGAGGCTAACCGACTAATCTCATTGTCCAAGCTAGCCAACATTCGTTAACTATCGGGACACTCCCCTATAGCCCGATAGTTGCACTCCCCTCACTATAGATATATTTCCGTCCACTTGATTTAACCATGATTAGTAAGTCGATCCTTCACAGGTTGTTCGTAGCTATAGCTAGGTCAATAAGCCGTTTTACCCCTATAGTACTTCTAGTTCCTTAAGTCCCACTGATCCTCTAATGAACAATTGGTTTATGGTCCAACCAATAAACCGAGTCCCTCTCGGGCCAATGAGAGGGCGGGATCCCTTTGTTCAAGCCCCTGAGTCAGCACTTAAGGGAACAACCTCTCTACTATCCCTTATTCGGGTAGGAGTGAATTCCTTCTTGCACGACTATGTCCCCAGCTATCTACCCGTTCCTATCCCTGAAATGGGAGGCTTATTGAGTCGGCGATACTGAGCCACTCTCACCTATGCAGATCTAAGGATAAGCCCGAATAAACAGGAGTTCATAGTTAGCTCAGGATTAAGATTGAGTTACCTAGGTCATCACATGAAATAGTCAGTCTCGTCAGTAAACGGTGTTATAAAGCGAGAGCGACTTATTTCTCGGTCATGGTCTTATGCAAACTCATTGCATAGGACACCCCCACTCGCATGTCTCTACATGGACGATTTAGGATCACATCGTCTATACCATCTATAAAGTGGACCGCGTCTCATAGTGTCTCCAGAATAAGGTACCCAACCCTATTCCTATACTATAGACCGTTTTGGCTATTACTCAAGCTTGATCCACTTTTATGTCTCTACATAAAGCTCAAGTGTTCATCCTATAGCCATGGATCTTAGTTTATTGGATTTGGGTTATATATGTGCAATTTAATTTATTCAGTAATGACTTTTACTGAATCAATCTCGATAACACCTTTATCGAATAAGTATATAATTCGTTTAACATTCATTATCTACGAGTTTTAGGGCACCAATCCCAACACTAGGATATGGCAAGGTCTGTATCTCCTTCAAACTGATGTTGTGGTTGACTCCAAGCCTCTCTGCAATAATGTTTATGTTAGCATGAAGTTTCATAATTGAAAAAATCTTGGTACTTGGCATGATAGACCAGGACACCTATATGATATGCATTTAGATGTCTTAAAGGGTTCTTTATCTGTACATCCCCTCAAAGACAGTCATTCCCCATGCTTAGTTTGTCCTTTGGCGAAGCAACGTCGTCTATCTTTCCAATCAAATAATCATTTTTCTGCTCAAATGTTTTATCTTGTTCACTGTGACACTTGGGACCCATATCAAACACCTACACATGCTGGTTATAGGTTCTTTCTGACCATAGTGGATGATCACTCGAGATACACCTGGATTTTCATGATGAGGAAAAAGTCAGAAGCATTATCCATAGTTCCAAATTTTTTTTGGTATGTCAAAACTCAGTATGGAAAATCCATCAAAGGGTTTCGGTCTGATAATTCCCCGGAGTTAACATTCACAGATTTTTTTCTTGCTCAAGGTGTTACTCATCAATTTTCTTGTGTGGGTCGTCCCGAACAAAACTCAGTGGTTGAAAGACGACATCAACACTTACTCGACATTGCTCGTGCCTTACTTTTTAAGTTTCTGTTGCCTATTCAGTTCTGGGGAGAGTCCATTTTAACAGCCGCATATATTGCTAACCAGACTCCTTCACGCGTGCTCAACTAGCAAAATCCTTATTACAAACTTAATCAACAACATCCTGATTATCATCACTTGAGAGTCTTCGGCTGCCTTGCCTTTGCCTCAACTTTGCCAGGACACCGCTCTAAATTTCACCCTCGGGCCATACCATCTGTCTTTGTTGGTTATCCTCCCGGAGTTAAAGGTTATAAACTTTTTGACATTGAGAACAAAAAGTTCTATATTTCAAGGGATGTTGTATTTCGTGAGAGTGTTTTTCCCTTCCATAATATCACTGTGCAACAAGATGTACCCGATCCATTCCCAGACTTAGTGCTTCCTGTTTCACCAAATTTGTCTGGTGTTCCTAATAATCTTGTTGATTGTGATTTTCAGTCTACAGGTACAGGTGAAGTTCTACCTTCACAAGCTGATGGTGTAGAAAACAACAACGATATTCCCACTGCTGGTAATGGAAATACTGAAGTGTTTAAAGCTAGCTCTGCTGAGAATCCTTCCAGCTCCACTGCTGCTGCTGACTCCCACACATCAGCCACTCTTGAGCAACAAGATACTGTTGTTCAATCTTCGAACATCAGAAATGCTGATGCTAGTCTACGACGATCCTCTCGAGTTGTCAAACAACCCTCATATTTGAGGGACCATCATTGTGCATTGTTGCAAGCTTAAAATCATAATCATATAAAAATAAAATCTATGGCCATAAAATTAACCCAAACAGTTCAACGCAAACCGAACATACATTATGCATAAATCCCACCTATTAGAGCTTATCACAACTTTTAACATTAATTAATAGGGACAGCGATGGTTCTGATACCGATTGAAGGGAATAAAAGTCCCCACGCAGTGGAAGCGCATCGATTGGACCTTACGCCGTATATTAATTAATATTAAAATACCGTTACGAAAACTCAATCAAACTTTAAACATACTTTAAAGCTGCTGGAAAATTGGTTCAAACATGATAAAAAATAAATCTAAATTTATTTTCATGCTTTTCTAAAGAAAAGAGGAAGAACCGTTACAAACCTTCGTTGTAGACTTGACCGTTCTTCGCCAACGATGCTCCAACGAACAAAATGCAGCAACCTCCTTTGTCTCATGATCGCTGGAAAATTCTTCTTGAATGACACAATAACCACAGAGGTTACACCGGTATGACTCTAGGTCTAGGAGGCAAAAGACTTGTGGGAGTCTTTCTCTAAGAGGGAGGCTAGAGAGAATTCTAGGTCTTGTCTTTGAGAGTCTAAGAGCAAGAGCAAAGTTTCAAGTGTCATGACCAATTAGGTCTAGTGTTCTATTTATAGAAGAGAGGCCATGAATAAAATATTCAATTAAATCAATCTTTTCCAAAATTGATTCAATCTTATTCCTTAATTAATCAATCATGATCAATCAATTCCATAATTGATTAATCTTTTCTACAAATGACTAATTACTTCCATAAGTGATTAGACCATTTCCATAAATGATTAATCACTTCCTTAAGTGATTAATTATTTCCATAATTGATTAATTCCCGGTTAATGAATTATGTAATTAATTAACCACCAATTAAATATCACATATTTAATTTCCGGCCTAGAATTTATTAATTTGCCCAAACACATTTTAGGCCTTAAATTAATTAATTCATTATTTGAACTCTTTCAAACTTCCATAAATTTATATTTGAACTTCTTCAAATATTAATTTCTCTCATAATAATATATCAATATATATTATATTTGTTTCCCTTAGTAAATTGAACATTTTCAATTTACATTTATTACTTAGTTACCTCAAATTACTTTATGAGCTACCAGTGGGACCTAATGGACCTGCAGATCAGAAGCTCCAACGATGTGAGATTAAAAAGTTACACAAAAAGAGGTAGAGTGGAAACTCATTCAGGGCTCGGATTGATAATATTACTTGCTGCAAACTGTGTATACTTGCACAGGAATTCTAGAGTATTTTATACTATATTTTTACTCACTCTAGGAACCCAACAATAGGATACCCCCACTCGCATGTCTCCTACACGAACGCGTTGGATCGCAACGTTTGTATCAAATACAAAGTGGGCCGTATCCATAGTGTCACCAGGATAAGGCACCCAGTCTTATCCCTATACTATAGACCCTTTAGGCTGTTTCTTGAACAATGATCCCATATGTCGCTACATATACTTCAAGACTCATATTACAACCTTGGATGTCTAGTTTATTGGATTGGGGTTATTATTAGGCAAAGACAAATATAAAATAACTAATAACAATTAATGGAAAAATATATCAATATTATTTCATTAATATCCGGTCAATAGTTACATTCACTATCTACGAGTTTTAGAGCATAAAACCCAACAGTTTTATCACCAAGCCGTCCCATTCTTGCATTGGCGTGAAGCTATGAATGTCGAGTTACAAGCAATGGAGACAAACAACACTTGGACAATTGTATCTCTCCCAAAAGGTCATCATTCAGTTGGCTGTCGATGGATATATAAAGTGAAGCATAAAGCTGACAGATCCATTGAACGATATAAAACCCGTCTTGTAGCGAAGGGATACACACAGCAAGAAGGCCTTGACTTCATAGAGACATTTTCTCCCATTGCAAAGGTTGTCACTGTCAAGGTACTACTTACTCTTGTTGTTTCTTTCAACTGTCCATTATTGCAATTAGACGTAAACAATGCCTTCTTACACGGTGATTTAGTTGAAGAAGTGTACATGGATCTTCCTCTAGGATATAAACATAACGTTATTGTACCTAAGGGGGAGCGTCTAGTTTGCAAACTGAATAAGTCAATATATGGCCTAAAACAAGCATCCCGTCAATGGTTTGATAAGTTTTCGAAGGCTCTTCTCACCCTTGGCTTCAAGCAAATCAAGTCCGACTACTCTTTGTTCATTAAAGGCAGTGGCTCCACTTTTATAGCCCTTTTAGTCTATGTTGACGACATAATAATCACCGGAGCATCTCTTACGTCCCTAAACCTGTTGAAAACTCATTTAAAAACTCATTTAAACACTGCCTTCAAGCTCAAGGATTTGGGTCCACTGCGTTACTTTTTGGGCATAGAATTAGCTCGTTCATCCAAAGGGATCCTTTTGTCTCAACGACACTATGTTCTTCAACTTCTCGAAGATACAGGACTATTGGGATCTAAGTCTTCCCCTGTTCCTATGGATCCACTTCTAAAACTTAATGCCACTGATGGTGCTTTGCTAACCGATGTCACTGCATATAGAAGACTAGTCGGCCACCTTCTATACTTGACTGTCTCTAGGCCCGATATCACTTTTGGCGTGCACAAACTGAGTCAGTTTGTAGCCAGACCACGTCAACCACATTTAAATGCTGCATACTCCCTTCTGAGATACTTCAAAGGGACACCTGGGCAAGGAATTTTTCTCCCAGACACTTCCAACGTGTCCCTATGAGCGTTCTCTGATGCCGATTGGGCATCTTGCCTCGATTCCAGAAAGTCAACATCAGGCTTTTGCATTTTCCTTGGGGATGCTCTTGTTTCTTGGAAATCAAAGAAGCAAAACACTGTTTCAAGGTCCTCTGCTGAGGCAGAATGTAGGGCATTAACAGCAACTACCAGCGAATTAATATGGTTGACACAACTTCTTAAAGACTTGCAGCTACAGACCTCTTCTCCAGCCGTGATATTCTGTGATAATAATGGTGCCATACATATCGCCTCTAATCCCATCATTCACGAGCGCACAAAACACATCTAGTTGGATTGCCACTTCATTAGAGATCATATTTCTCGAGGACATGTGAAGCTGCTACCAATAAGAACTCATCTTCAATTAGCTGACATTTTTACTAAAGCCTTACCCCATTCTTCTTTTGAGTCATTACTATCCAAGATGGGTATTTTGAATGTTGTATGTCCATCTTGAGGGGGAGTATTGAATTAGTATATCAGTTCAGAGTTTGTTGAGTTATGTTATTTGGTTACTTTTATTTATAGGATATTGTTTTCAGAGTTTGTTGAGTTCTGTTATTTGGTTATTTCCAGATTTTGTATCCTTTGGCTATTTAAAGCCTTGCTATCAATAAAATGAGTGTGCAAGACTTATTCACTTTCAAGATTCAATATGGGTCGATGGTGGTTCGCCGGAAGAGCAGAATTGGAAGGGACGATACGACTTCAGAGAGAAAGAGAAAGAGTTTTCTTTTCTCTTTTTTGCATGGCATCGTTGCTGGAAGAAACACGACGACGGCGAGTTTATCTTAAGGTTGTCGCGGCGCTGTGAGACAGAGGGAGACATACGAAGATTTTTTTCGCGTTGGTCTGCTACTGGAAGAAACTTGGCGTGCAACAGCTTGAGGTGGTTGGGGAAAATTAGCAACGACGCTGCGATGATTCGCACGCGCGGCCTATTGTTGCCGGGGAGAAGACACCGACGACTATTGGAGAGAATTTGCAGGGGATTGAGATGTTTTTTTTTAATATACGACGAGAGAAAGAATAGAGAGGGAAAGAGAGTTAGAGAGAGAAAGAGACATTGAGAAAGAGAAAGGGGCGTTGAGAAAATGGTGAGAGTCTGAGAGAGAGAGGAAAAAGAAAAGTGGGGAAAAGAAAACCACCCGTGAGACTGTGAGAGAGAGAGGAAGACTCTTCTTTTGTTTAGATATTTTTTTTTCATTTTCTCATACGTGTACTTTTTTTCCTTTTAGTTTTCTTTATTTTGTTTTTTGATTGTTATCCTTTTTTTTTCTTTAATTTTCTAGACTTTTTTTTTCAACTTTTTTTCTTTCGATTTTTTTATTTTTTTTTTCAGACTTCTTTTTCTTTTTATTTATTTATTTTTATATCATTTGCTTTTTTCGAGCAATTTTATTTTTTTTTCTTTTATATATTTGCTCTCCTTTTCCTTTCTTTTTCATTTGTTTGTATTTAACCAATTTTTTTTTTTATGTTGCAACTCTTTTTTCTCTTCATTTTCAACTTTTCAACTTTTCTTTTCTAAAATGATTCTTAACTCCGTCAATGGCCAATTTTAGCGAGGCCGTCAACTGCAAACTTTGAAGATGAAGCGAGCGAGGTCGTGATGAAGCGAGCCCGTCAGTTGCCACCAACTTTGAAGATCAAACAAAACCTTCAACTGCCGCTCACTTAGACAGGATGAAGTCGTCAACCGCCAATCTTGAAGATGAAGCGAAGTCGAAGCTATCAACTATGAAGATGACAAACAAGTATAAGGATGACACTTATGAGGTAGGGCTATGACCCTCAGTGTTCAACCTTAGCTTAGCTTCCAAACTTGAAACTGAAACCAAGCAAACGTTGGGGGTGACACTTATAAGGTAGGGCTATGACCCTCAGTGCTCATCCCTTACTTAGCTTCCAAACTTAAAACTGAAACCAAGCGAAAGTTGAGAGTGACACTTAAGAGGTAGGGCTATGACCCTCAGTGTTCATTCTCTGCTTAGCTTCCAACCTTGAAATCGAAACCAAGCGAAAGTGGGGAATGACACTTATGAGGTAGGGCTATGACACTCAGTGTTCATTCTCTGCTTAGCTTCCAACCTTGAAATCGAAACCAAGCAAAAGTGGGGAATGACACTTATGAGGTAGGGCTATGACCCTCAGTGTTCATTCTCTGCTTAGCTTCCAACCTTAAAATGGAAACCAAGGGAAAGTGGGGAATGACACTTATGAGGTAGGGTTATGACCCTCAGTGTTCATTCTCTGCTTAGCTTCCAACCTTTAAATCGAAACCAAGCGAAGCCCCCGAACTTGAACTTAGAGTGCTTGAAGCGATGAAAGCTTGAACTTGAAGTACTTGAAGTGAGAAAGCTTGAACTTGAACTTGAAACGAGCGAAGCCTTGAACTTGAACTTAAAGTACTTAAAGTGAGGAAAGCCCGAACTTGAACTTGAAACGAGCGAAGCCTCGAAGTTGAACTTAATGTACTTGAAGTTATGAAAGCTTCAACTTGAACTTGAAATGAGCGAAGATTGAACTAGAACTTGAACATTAACTTAAAGCACTTAAAGCGATGAAAGCTTGAGCTTGAAGTACTTGAAATGAGGAAAGCTCGAACTTGAACTTTAAACGAGGGAAACCCTAAACTTGAAGTTAGAGTACTTGAAGTTATGAAAACTCGAACCTGAACTTGGAACAAGTGAAGCTTGAACTTGGAGTACTCGAAGCGAGGAAAACTCGAACTGCAATTTGAAATGAGCAAAGCTTGAACTTGTACTTTGAGAAAAATGTAGCCTTGAATGACACACTCGAACAAAAACTTGCACGATCATCCTTGGAGATGAAGGACTTAGAGGCCAAACTTGAGACAACATTAGTCGAGCATGAAAGGCTTTCCAATTTGATTTGTGATGGAGGGGAAGACATTGAAGCAACAGAGACTTGAGGTTACCAAAGTCCGTGAAGAGATCACCAATATTGAGTGTGCCTTTGTCATGACTGATGAAGATGCCAAGCCTTTGGCTATAGTTCATAAAAACTTTAAGGACATATGTGAAGAATTGAGGAACTTCAAGTAGATGGCTTGACTTGATTGCCTCCTTTGTTTTCTAGATTAGATGTAAAGACACTTCCTTTTTATTGATTTGATTGGCTCCATTGAATTCTTTTTATTTTCCTTAAGGCTTGTCTCCTGTAAGATTTTTTTTAAACTCTTCCAACACATTGTATAAAAAAAATTATGCTTTCTTTATCTATGCCCTAATAAAAGTTTGAAGCTTTATCTGCAACACAATTTTTTTTTCTATTGCTTTGACTGAACTTAAGTTTTTTTTTCTTAAGCTGCCTACGTACCCCTCAAGTGAGAAGGGATCAAGTTGTAACGTAGTTCAATATACAAATTTGATTTCTTTTTTTTTTTTTGGGTCGTTCACCTTTTTAACTCATGCGGGCCAGGAGTATCATGCAGTTTAGACTATTGCGATAAGGAGTGTTTACATTTCATGCATAGAATATTTTTAAGGAACTTTCATCATCTTCAGACATTTCAGGATCTGTTTCTTCCTCTGTGGTGATATTGTAGCATACGACTTTGTCTTTTTCATCATCAGGGCTTTTCTCTTTCGGTCTTATGATAATAACATCATGTCGCTTTATTTTTAACGAACCCTCTTTATTTACAGAAACAAGCAATTTTCTCTTCATTCGTGAGGGGACCACGCTACGAATTTCCTCATCACCCTTTTTCTTGCTTGAAGTTTTTGTTATGTTAGAAACTGATATAGGGGACCATCATTTACCTTTTGTGGTTACACTCAACCTTTGAAGAGCTGACAATCGTGTAGTAGGGGTTGAATGCACATTTCCTTTTTCTTCAGAAGCCATACTTAGCCTTTGGAAGGCTGAAGGTCGTGTGGAGCTGATAACTGCCCAAAAGGTAGTTATTTAGGCCTCAATTATATAGGAATTTGTGTGTCCTTTATGCTTATTAGGGTTGGTTTTGGATAGATATTACATGTTTTAACCCATTTGGAAGAATGGAAGCATTGGAAATTATTTTGTGCAGATTATGCTGCTGAGCGACTGGAGGGAGCAAATTCTATGCTGCAGCAAAACTGGGAGCAGAAACTGCCACATCACAGCTCGTTAGCCAACTTCATGAACCGACTTCTGTTGAGTTATTTTCGGGATAAAGGAGCAAGGAGAGCCCTACACGTGTCCAAGTTGACCTAATTCAAGTCTCCTATCCTTCTATAAAAGGAAGTAGCCGTCAAAGTCAAATTCATTCCATGTTTTCCCTTGGAAGCCGAATAGTATAGGGAGATTGAAGATCATCAAGAACACCATCTATCGTAAGCTGATTATGGAGTTTATTTCCTTTATTAACTTGTGGTTATGGACATGCATACTCAGATTGTAATTCGTATTCCTATCCCTATTATGAACTAAGTAGCTTAGGGTGTTGGTTAGGAATAATGTGATTATTGTGCTTCATCTCTAGTAATAAATTGACTATCGCATTTTGGTTAATTGTTGTGCTTCTTCTTATTTTATGCCCGCCTGGCCAGCCGGTGTGAATAGCTCTCTCTAGTTTCAGGGATGATTTAGAGAGTGTGTGGCAATTATCCACACTACGATCATTGTGTATTGGTGAACGCCAGTGACTGAGCTAGGGATAGCCAGTTGCCTAGTGCTTGATCGGTCGTACTTCATTGGGTTTGAAACATATCCCAAAAGATCCGGAGTTCCGGGAGGAATCCGCTAATAATACTGCGAGAAATGCATGATCAATAATATTGCTAGAGCATATCTTAAAACAATCACTAAAACCTAACCAGCGCCTGTCTTTAATCTGTCTATCTATTTGTTTACTTATTATTCTGTCATTTATTTTGCTTCAGCATAATTCCGATAAAACCCAACATTTTTATTATCTTCGAAACCATTAGGAAGTTACGCAAAATAGATAAAGTGAAAACTCATTCAGACCTTGGATTGATAATATTACTTGCTGCAGACTGTGTATACTTGCACAGGAATTCTAGAGTATTTTATACTATATTTTTACTCACTCTAGGAACCCAACAAGTTTTTGGCGCCGTTGCCGGGGACTTGGATAAGTTTTTATCTGATCTGTTTTGTGTATGTGTTTTAGTGGTTTGGTGCTAGAACTTTTTGATTGTTTCTTTTGTTTTTGCAGGTGTGATTTTGGTGCATGAGCGATCTGCCTGGGGTACGGTTTGAGCTTGATCCATAAATTGAAAGGACATTTAGGAACAAAAGGAGGGAGCAGCACAGAAACCAGATGGAGAACGTGCCGCAACTTCCGCAGGTTCCTGAAGGTCCAGTAGCAGTGAACCCCCAACAGAATCCGTTGCTGTAGCAAAACTCACTGTTTGAGCAAAATGAGCAGCGAAATAATCAGGCTGAGAATCCTATCTTGATAGCGAACGATAGGACCAGAGCCATTCGAGCATATGCTGTCCCGATGTTTAATGAGTTGAATCCAGGGATTGCACGTCCCCAAATCCAAGCGGCGAATTTTGAAATGAAACCGGTAATGTTTCAGATGTTGCAAACCGTGGGGCAATTCCATGGTTTGTCATCTGAAGACCCTCATTTACATCTTAAGTCTTTTCTAGGAGTTAGTGATTCTTTTGTAATTCAAGGAGTGCCTAGAGATGCTCTTAGATTAACTTTGTTCCCGTATTCTCTGAGAGATGGAGCAAAGTCATGGTTAAAATCTTTTGCTCCAGGATCAATTAGGACGTGGGATGAGTTAGCTGAAAATTTTTTGAGTAAATATTTCCCACCTAATAGAAATGCTAAATTAAGGAGTGAAATAGTAGGGTTTAGGCAACTTGAGGATGAGACTTTTAGTGAGGCTTGGGAGAGGTTTAAGGAGCTTTTACGAAAGTGTCCCCACCATGGGTTACCTCATTGTATTCAAATGGAAACATTTTACAATGGTTTAAATGGAGTAACCCAAGGTATGGTCGATGCTTCGCCTGGAGGGGCCCTTTTGGCAAAAACTTTTGATGAGGCTTATGAAATTTTAGAAAGAATATCTATTAATAGTTGTCAGTGGTCGGATGTTAGAGGCACAAATAAAAAGGTTAAGAGTGTATTAGAGGTTGATGGTGTGTCCACCATTAGGGTCGATCTTGCTATGATTGCTAACGCTCTTAAGAATGTGACAGTGATTAGTCATCAGCAGCCACCAGCTATGGAGCCTGATGCAGTGGTGAACCAAGTCACGGACGAAGCATGTGTCTATTGTGGTGAAGACCACAACTACGAGTTTTGCCCCAGCAATCCAGCTTCTGTGTTTTTTGTAGGTAATCAGAGGAACAACCCTTATTCTAACTTCTATAATCCAGGTTGGCGCAACCACCCCAACTTCTCATGGGGAGGTCAAGGAAATAGCGTACAAGCACAACAAAAGATGAACCAGCCGGGATCTGCTAAAGCGCAGGTAATGCCCCAGCAAAATAAGCCGGCTTTGCCCCAGCAAAATTCGGGAAATTCTCTCGAGGCGATGATGAAAGAATTTATGGCTCGCACAGACGCTGCAATTCAAAGTAATCAAGCTTCGATGAGAGTCCTGGAATTGCAAGTGGGTCAGCTAGCTAATGAGCTCAAGGCAAGGCCTCAAGGGAAACTTCCATCAGATACTGAACACCCTAGAAGGGAAGGTAAGGAGCAGGTAAAGGCAGTTACTCTTAGGAGTGGTAAGCCATTAGAAGAAAGAATTGAGCCTAGTAAAACCCAGGTTATAGATAAAAATGGTGATAGAAATAATAATGTTGTTGTTGAGAAAGAGTTGGAGTCTGGTCAGGGTGCTGGAGGCAGCAAAGAAAATGCTGGAGCATCTGGTTCTGTGCCAGATGTAGAACCACCTTATGTGCCGCCCCCACCTTATATACCACCTCTACCTTTTCCACAAAGGCAAAAGCCTAATAATCAGGATGGTCAATTTAAAAAGTTTTTAGAGATTCTTAAGCAGTTGCATATAAATATCCCTTTAGTAGAAGCTATAGAGAAAATGCCTAATTGTGCTAAATTTCTTAAGGATATTTTGGCTAAAAAGAAAAGGTTAGGTGAGTTTGAAACTGTATCTCTTACTGAGGAGTGTAGTGCTATTCTTAAGAATGGGCTACCCCCCAAGGCTAAGGAACTAGGGTCATTTACTATACCTATGTCTATAGGTGGAAAGGAATTAGGTAGAGCACTTTGTGATTTAGGTGCAAGCATTAACCTTATGCCTCTTTCGGTCTATCGGAAGTTAGGTATTGGTGAAGCTAGACCTACCACAGTTACACTCCAACTAGCTGATAGGTCTATCACATATCCAGAGGGTAAAATTTAGGATGTCTTAGTAAAAGTGGATAAATTCATATTTCCTGTTGATTTTATTATTTTAGACTATGAGGCTGATAAAGATGTCCCAATTATTCTAGGTCGTCCATTTTTGCCTACTGGTAGGACATTAACAGATGTTCAAAAAGGAGAATTAACAATGAGAGTCTGTAATGAGGAAGTGAAATTTAATGTGTTTAAGGCCATGAAGTATCCAGACGAGATGGAAGATTGCTCTTTCATTAGGATTCTGGAGAGCACAGTTATTGAGACAGCAATACAGGATTCGGCTGATAAGCATTCAGAAAAGCATGGAGAGGTTAGTGTAGAAGATTTTGAATTTTGTTCTTTAGATAGAAAAAATGAAAAAGAATTATTTAGGTGTGAGGATGTTTTTGAGTCTTTAGATTTAGATCAAAGAAAGGCTCCCCCAATTAAGCCATTCCTGATTGAGGCACCTACTTTAGATTTGAAGCCTTTACCGGATCATCTAAAGTATGTGTATCTTGGGGAAAGTGAGACGTTGCCCATTATTGTTGCATCAGATTTAATGTCGGAGCATGAGGAGGCCTTAATAAAATTGCTGCAGCAATACCGCAAAGCTATAGGTTGGACATTGGCTAATATTCAGGGGATTAGCCCATCTTTTTGTATGCATAAAATCACTCTAGAGGAGGGATCCTTTAGGAGTATTGAGCAACAAAGAAGGCTTAACCCTACAATGAAAGAGGTTGTTAAAAAGGAGGTAATTAAATGGTTGGATGCTGGGATCATCTATCCAATTGCCGATAGCAATTGGGTAAGCCCTGTCCAATGTGTTCCTAAGAAAGGAGGTGTCACTGTGGTGTGCAATAAAGATAATGAGTTGATCCCCACAAGGATAGTAACTGGCTGGAGGGTTTGTATGGATTACAGAAGGCTTAATAAAGCCACCCGAAAGGATCATTTCCCTCTACCATTTATCGACCAGATGTTGGATCGATTGGCTGGTCAGGCCTATTACTGTTTCTTGGATGGTTATTCTGGCTATAACCAGATTACTATTGCTCCTGAGGATCAGGAGAAAACCACTTTCACCTGCCCTTATGGGACATTCGCTTTTAGGAGAATGCCTTTTGGCCTTTGCAATGCTCCAGCAACATTTCAGCGGTGTATGTTAGCAATTTTTTCTGATATGATTGAGTCCACTGTCGAGGTCTTTATGGACGATTTTTCAGTTTTTGGAGGGTCTTTTCAGAGTTGTTTAGATAATTTAGGTAAGGTATTAAAAAGATGTGAGGATACCCATCTAGTTCTTAATTGGGAGAAGTGCCACTTCATGGTGAAGGAAGGCATAGTGTTAGGTCATAAAATTTCTAAAAATGGTCTAGAAGTTGATATAGCAAAAGTTGAGGTTATTGAAAGGCTAGAGCCACCGAATTCAGTGAAGGGAATTCGGAGCTTCTTAGGGCATGCTGGATTTTACAGGAGGTTCATAAAGGATTTTTCCAAAATCAGTAAACCTCTTTGTAACTTATTGTGCACTGATCATGTTTTTGACTTTAATGCAGATTGTAGGAAGGCTTTTGAAACATTGAAGGCTGCTTTAATCTCAGCACCCATTCTCTGCGCACCTAATTGGAATTTGCCATTCGAGGTAATGTGTGATGCGAGTGATGTTGCAGTAGGTGCGATGCTGGGGCAAAAGCAAGGCAAATCTATTCATCCTATATATTATGCAAGCAAGGTTTTAAATGAGGCACAGGTCAACTACACAACTACTGAAAAGGAGTTGTTAGCTGTGGTGTTCGCTTTTGAGAAGTTTCGGCCATATTTGGTTGGATCCAAAGTCACGGTGTTCACGGATCATGCAACAAAAAGGTATTTAATGTCAAAGAAAGATGCAAAGCCTAGACTAATTCGTTGGATTTTACTATTGCAGGAATTTGACTTGGAGATAAAGGACAAGAAGGGATCAGAGAATGTCATTGCAGATCATTTATCTCGTCTTGATCCATCATCATCTTTGCTGGAGCAATCTGCCATTTCCGATTCTTTTCCAGATGAGCAGCTTTTTGCTGTTCAGGTGAAGGTAGTTAGGGATGTCCCTTGGTATGCTGATATTGCCAACTTTTTGGTAAAGGGAGTCACCCCTATTGACATGGATTGGAGGCAGAAGAAAAAGTTTAAGCATGATGCGGAATTTTTCTTTTGGGATGAGCCATTTATGTATAAGCAATGCTCTAATGGTATTATTCGTAGGTGCGTTTCAGGTGCTGAAGCAACCGAAATCCTGGAGCAATGTCACTCTTCGTCGTATGGAGGCCATTTCAGCGATCAAAGGACGGCTATGAGGATTTTGTATTGCGGATTTTTCTGGCCTACGTTATTCAAGGATGCCCACTGGTTCTACAAGCAATGTGATGCTTGTCAAAGGAGAGGAAACTTGGGGCCTAGAGATGAAATGCCTCTTACTTACATTTTAGAAGTTGAACTATTCCATGTATGGGGTATTGACTTTATGGGGCCATTTCCCCCTTCTAATGGCAATGTTTTTATCTTATTAGCAGTTGATTACGTGTCCAAGTGGGTGGAGGCCATTGCATGCCATCAGAGTGACGCCAAGACAGTTGCAAGGTTTCTTCAATCGCACATCTTTGCGCGGTTTGGGGCACCTAGGGCTCTAGTGAGTGATGAGGGTACACATTTTGTTAATAATATCTTAACTAAGCTTTTAGCTAAGTATGGGATTAAGCATAGGATAGCTACCCCTTATCACCCACAAGCAAATGGTCAAGCTGAAATTAGTAATAGGGAAATTAAAGCTATTTTAGAGAAAGTAGTCCATCCATCTAGAAAGGATTGGTCCTTTAGGTTGGATGAGGCTCTTTGGGCTTATAGGACAGCTTATAAGACTCCTCTAGGTATGTCTCCCTATAGGTTAGTGTATGGGAAAGCTTGCCATTTACCATTAGAGCTGGAACATAAAACATTTTGGGCTTTGAAAAAGTTAAATTTTGATTTGAATCGTGCAGGAGCAATCAGAATGCTGCAGCTTAATGAGTTAGAAGAATTTCGTCAATTTTCTTACGAAAATGCGAAAATGTATAAGGAAAAGACTAAGCTGTGGCATGACAAGAAAATAAAGTCCAAAGAATTTGTCAAGGGTAAAAAAGTTTTGCTTTATAATTCTAGATTAAAATTATTTCCTGGAAAATTAAAATCCAAATGGTCAGGACCGTTTATTGTGATTGAGGTTTTCTCCAATGGAGCAATTACTTTGCAGGATGAAAAAGATGGGAGAGTGTTCAAGGTAAATGGACAGCGTGTGAAGCATTATTGGGGTGAGGAGTTTCAGTCGAAATATCCTTCCCTAAGGTTGGTTGATGATTGAGAGAGCAGGACTTTTGCGGGAGCATTTCACAGAGCAAAATTTTGAGCTCCCAGAGTTTGTATTAATTTTATTTTTCGCTGATTTGATTTTTATTTCGGGTAGGTTAGATTTGATTTTGCATGGTTTATTAGATTTTATCTTTAGGGTATTCTTTTATTATTGTTGGTAGTTTAGGTTTTATCTATTCCATTTTTAAATTTGATTTTATTTTATTTTCTTAGATTATCTTTGTATTATCTTTTAATTGGTTTGATTTTTATTAGATTTGATCTAGTTTTTTTTCAGTTATTTGAATTATGTTTTGTTTATTCGACTTCTTTTGAAAATGAAAGATTGGGATGATTGGTTAAAATTCAATTTGAATTTAAAAGAAAAAATCTTTAGATTTTTCTTATTTTGAAATTTAAATTTCGTATCTAAGATTCGGCAGGTTCAGAAGATTGTTGCAGCAAAGATAATGCTGGAGCAAATTTTCCGCACGAATAGGAAGGATTTTAATGTGAGTAATTATTTTTACCGTTGGGATTTTTGAATTTCTATGGGCAGGTAAATTGCAGGGATGCTGCCACATGTCGTGTAGGGATAATCCAACGGTTTAGCCGTCGACAGCATGCCATTATTTCCCATAGATGATTGGAGTTCCACAATTTTACCGTTAGGGATTTGAATTGCAACTTAATTGTGAACGGTAAAACCATTTATTACGGAGCAAATCCTTTCGGTTAGGATTTCAGATTGCTGGAGCCTTATTTATTTGCAGACATTGGTAAGTCTTCTTTCTACTTCGCCTTCTTGTTTCAATCTTGCCATCTACGTTCTTTCTTTCTCCTTTACATTCTCTGCAAAACCCTTTGAGTTATCTATGGCCAAAACAAGAGCTAGGAAAGAGAGGGAGAGTGAAGAAGAGGAGGTGCCGGTCACGCCGGAAGTGCAAAAAGGGAAAATCAAAAAGAAAAGAACGCCAGAGGAAAAGGAAGCAAAGAAAAGGAGAAGGCAGCAAAGGGCTGCAGAGCAGGAGGAAGTTCAGGAGGTGGCAGATGTTGTTGCCACTACTGCGGAGGAAGGAAGTACTCAAGAACCTGAAGTACAAAACCCAGATACTGTTCAAGAAAAGATTGCTGAGAAAAATCAAGAAACAGAGGTTGAAGAGCAGGCTGAAGGTGGGCCTAACAAGGAGAAAACACCGGAGCTGGCGCAGGAGGCTCATGTTGAAGTCATTCTACCTGAACCGCCCAGACGCCGCCGCATCAAGAGGAAGACGGGTCGCGTGAGGGTGATTCGGAACACTCCATCACCTCCGACGTCGAACTCTGAGGAAGAAAAAAGGGAAGCTGAGAATAAGGAAAAAGAAGAAGAGACAAGAAAGGCAGAAGAAGAGCGTTTGCACAAACAGAGAGAAAGGAAGGGCAAAGGAATTGCCGAAGCATCGGGAGAAATTGTGGAGCCGAGGGCACCATTCATTCGCTTCGTCAACGATCATGCTCGAGCAAAATACCAGGAGGTGCTGAAACGGGACTTCTTGTTCGAACGAGGATTTGGCAGTGATTTGCCCAGGTTCTTGGAGTCTGGAATAGTGAACCTCGGATGGAGGCAATTTTGTGCGAAACCAGAACCTGTCAATTCCAATATTGTTCGAGAATTTTATGCCAATCTTGACGTTAAGAATGATTTTGAGGTTATCGTTCGAAGAGTGCCTGTACAGTGGAGTCCTGAGGCCGTTAATGAATTGTTCGATCTCCAGGATTTTCCGCATGCCGTTTTTAATGAGATGGTGGTTGCACCATCTAGTGATCAACTGAGTGCGGCTGTCCGGGAGGTAGGCATTGAGGGGGCTCAATGGAGGGTGTCGCAGACGCGGAAGCATACGTTTCAAGCTGCTTATTTGAAGAGTGAAGCCAACACTTGGATGGGTTTCATCAGGCTACGCTTGTTGCCGACAACACACGACTCCACAGTATCTCGGGACAGGGTATTGCTTGCCTTTGCCATTCTTCACTCGATGAGTATTGATGTAGGAAAAATTATTTCTTCTGAGATCGTTGATTGCTGGAAAAAGGAGGTGGGGAAGCTGTTCTTTCCAAACACTATCACAATGTTATGCAGCAGGGCAGGAGTGCCCACGGTTCCAGAAGATATGATCATGACTGATAAGAGAATCATTGACACACCTAATCTGGCGCGGCTTCAGCGTACGCAAGAGGCTCGCCAGGGAGGGTTGGTGTATGGCGTTAATTAGATCCTAGAGCATCTGACAGTGTTGACCAGTAGGTTAGAATTTGCTTAAAGGCAAGCTCAGACCTATTGGACTTATGCTAAAAGGAGAGATGATGCGCTCAGGGGGGCCATGCAAACCAATTTCTCAAGACCATATCAGGCCTTTCCAGTGTTTCCCGATGATTTGTTTAATCTTTGGATACCACCCCCGCCTGTTGAACGAGAAGAGGATGTTGATGAAGAGCAGGGTCAGGAAGATTGATGGATGGAATGATCTTCAGCGAGCATTATTTTTGTTCTTATCATTTTGTTTGCTCGCGCATATCTGACCCCGTTTGCTAAATATGTTTGCTTGTTCCTTTTTAATTTTTCTGCTTTAAAAATATATCTCTGCTATGTAATTTCTTTTCTTATGTTTTTAAATGAAATTTCTAGATGTTTCTATTCCATGAGCACTAAGTAATGCCTAACTTAACTATTTTTCTTTTGAATTTTTGAAGATTGGACTGATTACGCTTAATTAGATCAAGGTATTCTGATCTCCAGAAACCTTTTGCTTGAGCATTTCTTCTAGTCTGGACTGTTGCTGCGGCAAAGAAGATTTTGAAGGTAGTATTGACTTATATGATCCACTTTAAGCTTAATCCTAGTCCCATGTTTAGTTAAAAAATTCAGATAGAAAATTTTAAGTTTGGGGGTATAATTTGCAAAATTAATGATTCATTGGAGACAATGAATAATTCAAGTTTGGGGGACTTTTTGCTACTCCAATTATTTTGCTCGAGCATTCCTCTACTTCAAATTAAAATTTGCTAGGTTATTGAGTAACCGGGGACATTTGTGATACCCACAGATGACTTAGGAAATGTGAAAAAATGATGAGAAAAATTATTATTTGTGGAAAAAACATTATTTGTTGAAGATTTTGCTGAAAAAATTGACGGAGCAAAAGTTTTGAGGGATGAATGATGATCCAGCAGTTTTTCTGTCTCCCAGAAATTAGGTGAGCTTCATCATAAAATGTCGTCATTCTGAGGGGCAAGAGATAGAATAACTAAGGATTTTTTAGCTTTATAATGAGTATTGAGCCTAGTTGGTGATGAGCTTGAGGCAAGGGTATACTGCACCATAAAGTGGTTCATCCCATGCTTAAGAGCTTATGACTGTAAGGCTGCTTTAAGTCTGATAAATAATGATATAAAAATATGTTTTGAAATGTCTGATAATAGAGCTAAGCTGTGGTGAGTTCTTAGGATTAAGTTGAAAAGTGGTGATTATTTGTCCCTGCTGAAGGAATCATTTTGCTGCAGCAGAGCTTGGTTTTGCAGAGTGCTCAGGTAAAGGTTAAAGGTAGTGTTGGACTGTCTGATTTGATTAAGCTAATTCTTTGTCTAATATTTTTAAATTCTTGAAGGAAGGTTGGTTAGTATTGCTCGGGACACGCAATAGTTCAAGTTTGGGGGTATGATAACTGCCCAAAAGGTAGTTATTTAGGCCTCAATTATATAGGGATTTGTGTGTCCTTTATGCTTATTAGGGTTTGTTTTGGATAGATATTACATGTTTTAACCCATTTGGAAAAATGGAAGCATTGGAAATTATTTTGTGCAGATTATGCTGCTGAGCGACTGGAGGGAGCAAATTCTATGCTGCAGCAAAACTGGGAGCAGAAACTGCCACATCACAGCTCGTTAGCCAACTTCACGAACCGACTTCTGTTGAGTTATTTTCGGGATAAAGGAGCAAGGAGAGCCCTACACGTGTCCAAGTTGACCTAATTCAAGTCTCCTATCCTTCTATAAAAGGAAGTAGCCGTCAAAGTCAAATTCATTCCATGTTTTCCCTTGGAAGCCGAATAGTATAGGGAGATTGAAGATCATCAAGAACACCATCTATCGCAAGCTGATTAGGGAGTTTATTTCCTTTATTAACTTGTGGTTATGGACATGCATACTCAGATTGTAATTCGTATTCCTATTCCTATTATGAACTAAGTAGCTTAGGGTGTTGGTTAGGAATAATGTGATTATTGTGCTTCATCTCTAGTAATAAATTGACTATCGCATTTTGGTTAATTTTTGTGCTTCTTCTTATTTTATGCCCGCCTGGCCAGCCGGTGTGAATAGCTCTCTCTAGTTTCGGGGATGATTTAGAGAGTGTGTGACAATTATCCACACTACGATCATTGTGTATTGGTGAATGCCAGTGACTGAGCTAGGGATAGCCAGTTGCCTAGTGCTTGATCGGTCGTACTTCATTGGGTTTGAAACATATCCCAAAAGATCCGGAGTTCTGGGAGGAATCCGCTAATAATACTGCGAGAAATGCATGATCAATAATATTGCTAGAGCATATCTTAAAACAATCACTAAAACCTAACCAGCGCATGTCTTTAATCTGTCTATCTATTTGTTTACTTATTATTCTGTCATTTATTTTGCTTCAGCATAATTCCGATAAAACCCAACATTTTTATTATCTTCGAAACCATTAGGAAGTTACGCAAAATAGATAAAGTGGAAACTCATTCAGACCTTGGATTTATAATATTACTTGCTGCAGACTGTGTATACTTGCACAGGAATTCTAGAGTATTTTATACTATATTTTTACTCACTCTAGGAACCCAACAGGAGCCAGAAGTTGGATGCTGACTTTCACCCACTACTACAGTTGTACTCAACCTTTGAAAAACCGAGGATCGTGTAACAGATGGTCGAATGCGATTAAATGCAGAAGTTCTATGATCTATGTTTTCTTTAGCTTTTTCGGAATCATCGATTTCTTTCACTGTAATGTGAAGCGTATCTGCAACTTTCACTTTTCATTTTCTTGTGATTCGAACCGGCTCAGGAGATTTATATCCAAGGCCAACTCTTGAGGTGGGTATAGGATAACCCTCTTTTTGAAGTTTTTTCTGTGTTGAGGAAAGTTCAGGCCTTTGGTCAAAGATCCGTAATCTTTTAAACTTAGTATGCGCTGTGAAATCATAACCTGTCGTTGCAATTCTAGAGTGGTTAAAAATATGAGATAAATTGACTCCAAAATGTTGTGCAAGTATACACAATCTAGCAGCAAGTGATAAGTATTTATCATATCCACAGGGTCTTGAAATGCCTACATCTATTGATTTAATTTGCCTTTTTAGTGATTTCAAATGGTTGGTTAAATTGATTGGGTTTTTAAAATGCTGAAACAAAAGATATGCGGAAGCAGTAAGTGATTACGACTAGAGAAAACAGAATGGAAACAGACACAGATTAAGACTTCTGTAATTGTTATAAAGATGCTCCAGCAATTCTTTTGATCCGTCAATCTCCTGCAGTATTATCAGCGGGATCCTCCCGAAACTTCGGATTTTTTGGAATATGTTTTAAAACCAATGAAGCTCTACCGATAAAGCACTAGGCAACTGGCTATCCCTAACTCAGTCACTGGCGTTCACCAATACACAATGATCTAGCGTGAATTATCGCCACACAACTCCTAAATCATCCCTAAAACTAGGAGAAGCTATACATACCGGCTAGCTAGGCGGGCACATAATGAAAATAAAGATCAACAATAATTCAAGATGATCATGATCAAATAGAATTTCCAGATTTATAAATATAACAATCACATAATTCTTAACCTATGCCTACAAAGCAATTAGTTCATGATTGAAGACATAAAATACGTTACAATATCGATAAGCACATCCATAAAGCGAAATAAACAAGAAGTACTAATCCTTTTCAGAAAATGGGGATGAAACGGCTGCTCCAAACCACCAAGAACATGGAAGAACTTCATCTCCTTGAGTGGAATCGCAAATGGTCTTCTTAGATCTCCATTCCGCCGTCAATTCGGCCTCCGGCCGATTGATTCGGTCTCCAAATCGTGAATGTCTTTAACTTTGACGGCTCCTCCTTTTATAAGATGAGAATTAGGTTAAATTGGACACATGGCAGGCTCTCTTCGCTCCTTTATCCCGAAAATAACTTAACAGAAGTCGGTTTGTCAACTTGGCTAACGAGCTGTGACGTGGCAGATTTGCTCCCAGTTTTGCTGAAGCACAGAATTTGCTCCCTCCAGTCGCTCAGCAATATTTTCTGCACAAAATAACTTTCAAAGCCTCCATTCTTCCAAATGGGTTAAAACATATAATATTCATCTAAAAGCAACCTTATTAAGCACAAAAGACACACAAATCCCTATAGAATTAAGGCCTAAATAACTACCTTTCGGACAGTTATCACCTGCCTTTGCCAAGAGTTTGTATGCTTTAGGATCAAACCCCTCTTCTGTTCGTCTATCAGGCAGAGTTGCTTCGACTTGTTTGTCTTTGACCTTTTGTTTGGATATCTTTGTAAGAGGTGTGATAAAATTCTCTTTCAAAATTTCAATGTCGCCAACTCTTAAATTATTGGACCATTCTGCAAATGGTGAATCACCCTTCTTGCATCGAGATAAAGGAACATGGCGCAAGATAGGAGCGTTTGTCTTCTTCTCTTCTGAACATAGTATCTTCTCATTTTTCGCCACTCCAGCTTTTGTTTGGCTAGGAGATACCCTGCTTTCCTGATTATTAGAAGCACCCGCTTTTTCATTCAACCCTTTTTTTGTGCTTGTCTATCGCTCTGATTTATCACTATTTCTTATCAAAGGAACTTCTGACGACATAGGTTCCCCTACACTTTCATTCTTCATATAAAACTGCACGTCTGCATAATGAGACCTAGCCTCTGAAAAGGGGTTGGTATCAGCATCAACCTTCTTGATACCATCTTGACAGAATTTAAAACACTGATGTAGCATGGAAGTAACTACTCCCTTTTCATGAATCCAGGGACGACCTAGTAACAACTTGTAGGTGGTCCTAGAGTCTATAACATGAAACGGGGTGTTAGCCTTTAAATCTCCAATTATGAGCTCTAGGCGAATCATGCCAATCGCGCGTTGCCCGCCTTGGTTAAATCCTTGAATTACCAACCTACTATTTGACAATTCTTGCATCACAATGCCTAGTTGGTTCATGGTAGACTTGGGCATTATGTTAACGGCAGAACCATCATCGATGAGAATTCAGCTAACTTTTTACTCTCTGATGTAGCCTGAGACAAACAAAGGCCTATTATGAGGCTTCGACCAAAGTAATAGATCTTCATTGGTAAAGGCTATGGACGTGCAACATGGAGCAACATTATTTGTTTGAGAAGTAGATGATTTACAATCCTTTAACACCTCAATAAGAGTATTTTTGGCCTATTGAGGAAGTGACAGTAAATCATCTATATTGAAGGATGGTAGGTCTTCTAGTTTCGTGATTACTTCTGACGTGGTTGATGTAGCATTATCATCTTCTGTCACATTAACGACGTGACATGTAACAATTTGATTGATTGCTGAAAGAAAAGTTCTTGGGAAGAATTCTTTTAGAGTTATTGGATGTGGAGGTTGTATATGCCCTTCACTTTCCTCTAAGATAGGCTTGAGCCTTCTCGCATGCTTCTTCCCGTTTTTCCTTCGAGGTCTGCCTTTTCTTTTGCGTTCTTGAAACAAACGAGATTCCTTCTGAACCCAATTTTGCTTTAGGTTCTTTCGTCGAGTTACAAGTGTCCAGCCTCCATCTTCGTCTTCAATTTGCCTAATCTTTTCTTGAATATCCTCATCGTAGAAAGCCCTTTCTGGGAAGTAATTTCTTAGGGCCTCTGGTTGAGACCAAACGATAATAGGTTCAGAGGTACCAAATTGGATTAAGGTTCCTCTCCGATCATAGGGTAAACTTATTGGTGGCTGAACACTACAATGAGTTACTATGGCAGCATGGCTTGCTTGAGCTATTTCATCAATATCTAGCTCGATCTTCTTTTCTCGAGCTAACTTCAAGATTAACTCTTTTAATACAAAACATTTCTCCACGGGATGGCTTACAACTTGGTGATATTTACAATAGTTGGGGTCATTTACTTTCCCCTTCTCTCCGGGTCGTTTGCATTCAGGGAGTTCAATGAGTCAATTTTCTAGCAGTTGCTCTCACATATCTGGGATGTCAGTGTCTCGAAAAGGATAGACTTTTTCTTGTCTTTCTTTCAAAGTTAGGCGATGTTTCTCGCCTTCATTTTGACGCTTCTCCATTTTCTTTTCTCTTCTGTTAGAGGTAAACTTTAAGGGGGTCGTATTGACGGCCATGGATTCTCTTGTAGCACCCTTCAAGGTTTTCTCAGTGCTCTTCACTTATTTCTTCTCTTTTTTCGCATCGGGGATTGGAAAGTCTTTATTTCCTCTAGTAGAAATACTTAACTCCATGTCATGAGCGTGAGTTGCTAATTCTTCAAAGGTAAGGGGTTTTATGTCCTGCAATATATAAAGAAGTTCTTATTGCATTCCTTGCATGCACATTTCCACAGCGGATAATTTGGTGAGTCGGTCTTTGCAATCAAGACTCAGAGCTCTCCAACGATTAATGTAATCAATGACAAACTCATCTTTTCGTTGTTTCGTATTTGTGAGTTCTGTCATGTTGACAGTTCGCCTTGTGCTGCAAAAGCGATTTAGGAACTCTCTTTCGAGTTGTTCCCAACTATCGATCATCCCTGGCTCTAAATCAGTATACCAATCAAAGGCATTTCCCTTTATGGTTCGGATGAATTTTTTAACCAGGAGATCTCCACGAGTCCCAGCATTCTCGCATGTCTCAACAAAGTGAGCAATATGCTGCTTAGGATTCCCCTTTCCATCAAATTGTTGAAATTTTGGAGGTTGAAACCCGATAGGCATCCTCAAGTTGTCAATTCTCTTAGTGTATGGTTTGGAATACATAAGAGAATTTTGAGTAGGTCCACCATATTGAGCTCTAATGGAGCTCATAATCGTATCTTGGAGCTGCTGAACGGACAGCAAAGCAATTGAAGTGGTATGCTGAGGCTGATTTTCTTGCATGACAGCCTTCCCTTTGTCATTATTCTTTGCAGCGGGTGTTTGGCTTGATTCAGCGATATCACGACTTTCAATGTGATTTTTTAGAGAGGCAATTTCACAATCTCTCTCTTCAACCGCCTTCATTAGCATGTTGACCTTCCTTTCCAGTTCAGCCATTCTTTCTTCGCCTGTACCTATGTCAGCCATCATTACAGACATCACGTCAAGATCTGATGTCTCCTTTGCCTGCTCAAAAGATGAAGTAGAATAATCAAATTAAGGATTTTCATGGATGACCATTCCGCCTTTATTTGGCTCTGCCATCTGGGTCCATATCATATTTGCAATGACAGAGGCTTGTTCTTCTTCTAACTTTTAAATTTCTTTGGAGCGTTCGAGAGTAATTGCTCCCACGTATGTGTCACTTGAAGTCTTGGAAGAACTTCTTTTTTTTTTCGTAGATCTTGGATGAGAGAAAGAGATGAAAGGTATAGAGGTCCCACTGGGCGTGCCAAACTGTTCACACGAGATTTTCGAAGAGAAAATTTAATTCGTGAAACGACTTCTTGTATGTATTGATTTCTATATAAGTAATTGTGGAATACAATCTCTAATTACATTCCTTTGATGCTTTCTCTCAAGGTATCTTTGATCTACAAAGTCTTCAAGAAACTTTAATCTTTGGAGTCTTGAAGGTTTGTTCACCTTTGAAGGATTCTCCTGGATGATTGAAGTAGACTTCAGGCTTCAAGTCTTCAGTCTTTAGATGACTTCACTTCAATCTTCAAGCTTGCAGGAAAATCTAGATTTTGGTCTTCAAAGTCTTGTGGGAGGATTGGTTCTTCAATCTTCAGGATCTTGCACAGAGCTTCAATCTTCTAAATCTTCAGGGTCTTGCAGAGAGCTTTGATGTTCTGAATCTTGCAGAGGCTTCAGTCTTCAGAGTCTTGGAGGAAGCTTCAAGCTTTTGAATTTTGCAGAAGGTTCGATCTTCAGAGTCTTGTAGCAGGATCTGGACTTCAACCTTCAAGATTCTTGCAGGAGGAATGGAGCTTCAATCTTCAAGTCTTGTAGGAGGATCAGAACTTCAGTCTTTAGAGTCTTCTGAGAGCTTCAATCTTTCTATTGCCCCTTCTTTCTGCTGCCCCCCTTTCAAATGAGCCAAGGCCTCCTATTTATAGAGTTTGCCAAAGGATTTCATGGGCTTGGGCTTAAATTGGGCTTGGGCCCATCCATGGGCTTGGATGAATTTTGGGCTTCATGCCCAATTATCTTAATAACCTTGGGTTTAAATTGAGCCCAATTTAACCTAACCATATGAACTTAATCATACTTTAATTTTATTTCATGAACTTTAGGTTAAATTGAATTTTTAGGCTAAATTGGGCTCAACTTTTAGGCTAAGTTAGCCCTTCACGTGTGTTCGTACCACAGCTAGGTCAAATTGTCGTTTTACCCCTGGGCTACCTCTTCATCCTTAAGTATCAGTGCTCCTCTAATGAACAACCTGTTTGAGGTCCAACCAACAAACAGAAGTCCCTCTCGTGCCATAGAGAGGATAAGGCCCATTGTTCAAGACCCGAAGACACCACTTAAGGGAACACACCTCTACTTATCCTAAAGTTGGGAAAGAGTGAATTCCATCTTGTGAGACTATGTTACCAGCTCCCCACTCGGTCTTGTCCCCAAAATGGTAGGCTTATTGAGTCAACGAACAGGCCACTCTCACCCGTACAAATCAAAGGACAATCCCTCATGGACAGGAGTCCATAATCCACTCAGGATTAAGGCCAAGTTGCCTAGGTCATCGTAGTGAAATAGAAACCGAGCTAACTAACGACGTTACAGTTAGTGGTTAACTATTTCGCGGCCCGGTCTTTGTTCAAACTCATTGCACAGGATACCCCCACTCGCATGTTGTTGGGTTCCTAGCGTGAGTAAAATTATGATCTGAAAAGACTCTAGAATTCCTGTGCAAGTATACACAGTCCGCAACAAATAATAAGTATTTGTCAATCCAAGGCCTGAACTAGCTTCCACTCTATCTATTTTGTATAAATCTTTTAATGGTTTCAAGGTAGTAAAAATGATTGGGTTTTATAAAAATTATGTTGAAGCAAAGTAAATGACAGAACGACAAGTAAACAAATAGGCAGACAGATTAGAGACAGGCGCTGGTTAGGTTTTAGAAATTGTTTTAAAAGATGCTCTAGCAATATTATTGATCATGCAAACTCTCGCAGTATTATTAGCGGATTCCTCCCGGAACTCCGGATCTTTTGGAATGTGTTTCAACCCCAATGAAGTACGACCGATCAAGCACTAGGTAAGGTTAGCGATCCGGATCTTTTGGCTATCCCTAGCTCAGTCACTGGCGTTCACCAATACACAATGATTGTAGTGTGATTAACCGCCACACACTCTCTAAATCATCCCTAAAACTAGAGAGAGGTATTCATACCGACTGGCCAGGCAGACACAAAATATAAATGAGCACAACAATTAATCAAGATGCAAAGAATCAATATTATTACTAGAGATAAACACAACAACTACATGATACCTAACCAACGTCTAAAGCTACTTAGTTCATAATATGCATGGAAACGCACGCTACAATCTGAGTACGCATGTCCATAATCACAAGATAATAAAGAAAATAGTAATCTCCTCAATCAGCTTGCGGATGATGGTGTTCTTGGTGGTCTCCACTCTCTCTCCTCTATTCGGCTCCCAAAGATGGAAGGAACTTTCCAAGAATGGAATGTCTTCTCCCAAAAGTGGAATGATTTTGACTTGGGCGGCTACTTCCTTTTATAGAAGGATAGGAGGCTTGAATCAGGTCAACTTGGACACGTGTAGGGCTCTCCTTGCTCCTTTATCCCGAAAATAACTCAACAAAAGTCGGTTCATGAAGTTTGCTAACGAGCTGTGATGTGGCAGTTCTGCTCCCAGTTTTCTGCAGCACAGAATTTGCTCCCTCAAGTCGCTCAGCAACAGATTCTGCACAAAATGATTTCCAAAGCTTCCATTCTTCCAAATGGATTAAAACATGTAATATCTATCTAAAACCAACCCTATTAAACACAAAGGTCACACAAATCAATATAGAAATGAGGCCTAAATAGCCTTTTGGGCAGTTATCATACCCCCAAACTTGAACTATTGCGCGTCCCGAGCAATACTAACCAACTTTCCTTCAAGAATTCAAAACATTAGACAAAGAATATCTTAATCCAACCAGACAGTCCAACACTACCTTAGACCTTTACCGGAGCACTCTGCCAAACCGAGCTCTGCTGCAGCAAAATGATTCCTCCGGCATGGACAAATAATCACCACCTTTTAACTTAATTCTAAGATCTTACCACAACCTAGCTCTATTATCAGACATTTCAAAACATATTTTTAAGGGGTATATATCCTTGTTTTTCAGACTTTAAGCAGTCTTACAATCATAAGCTCTTAAGCATGGGATGACCCACTTTATGGTGCAGTATACCCTTGCCTCAAACTCATCACCAACTAGGCTCAATACTCTTTGAAAAGCTCAAAAACCCTTAGTTATTCTATCTCTTGCCCCTCAGAATGGCGACATTTTATGATGAAGCTCACCTAAGTTCTGGGAGACAGAAAAACTGCTGGATCATCATTCGTCCTTCAAAACTTTTGCTCCATGAATTTTCTCAGCAAAATTTCCAACAATCAACTTTTTTTCCAACAAATATTTTTCCTCATTTTTCCTATTTCCTAGGTCACCTTTTGACGCGAAGACAAACTGTGGGTATCAAAAATGTCCTCGGTTACTCAACAAGCTAGCAAATTTTTAAATGAAGGAGAGGAATGCTCGAGCAAAACAATTGGAGTAGCAAAAAGTCCCCCAAACTTAAATTATTCATTGTCCCCAATGAATCATTAATTTAGCAATTACACCCCCAAACTTAATTATTTCTATCTGAATTTTTAAACTAAACGTGGGACTAGAACTAAGCTTAAAGTGGATCATACAAGTCAACACTACCTCTAGAATCTTCTTTGCCGCAGCAACAGTCCAGGCTAGAAGAAATGCTCAAGCAAAAGGTTTTTGGAGATCAGAATACCTTGATCTTATTAAGTGTAATCAGTCCAAGCTTCAAAAATTCAGAAGAAAATAGTTAAGTCAGAGTTACTTAGTGCTCATAGAACAAAAACAACTAGAAATTTCATTAAAACATAAGAAAAGGAATTACATAGCAGAGATATATTTTTAAGCAAAAACATTAAAAAGCAGCAGACAAAACAAGCAGGAATAGAAGAAGATGTGGTCACTAATGCGCGAGCAACAAAATTATTTCAATAAAAAGATTGCGCGCTCAAATTCTCCTCCTTCATTCTTCCTGACCAGGCTCCTCTTCTTCATCACCTTCTCTTTCCACAGGCGGCGGCGGAATCCAGGGGTTCAGTAGGTCATCAGGGAATATGGTAAAGCCGGATATGGGTTGGAAAAATTCATTTGCAAGGCTACCCTTAACGCGGCATCCCTCCTTTTTACATAAATCCAGAAAGTCTGAAATTGCCTTTTAGCGAATTCCATCCTGCTGGAATGCATTTGCAACTGCTCCTGTATTTGTTGGATGCCGCACAACAAACCTCATTAGCGTGCTTCCTGCGTTCTCTAAAGCCTGGCAAGATTTGGTGTGTTTATTATTCCCTTATCTGGTGAAATCACATCATCCTCACTCACTGGCACCACTGCCCTTCGACATAGCATCGTGATAATGTTGGGGAAAAACAGCTTCCCCACCTTTTTCCGCCAGCAGTCAAGAATCTCAGAAGAAATTATTTTTCCTACATCAATACTCATCGAGCGAAGAATAGCAAAGGCAAGCAATACCCGGTCCCGAGACACTGTGGAGTCGTGAGTTGTCGGCAGTAAGCGCAGCCTAATGAAACCCATCCATGTGTTGGCCTCGCTCTTCAAATAAGCATCCTCAAACGTGCGCTTTTCCGTCTTCGACAACCTCCACTGGGCCCCCTCAATGCCAACCTCTCGGACCGCTGCATTCAGTTGGTCGCTAGATGGTACAACCATCATCTCATTAAATACTGCATGCGGAAAATCTTGGAGATTAAACAAGTCATTAATGGCCTCTGGGCTCCAATCCACGGGCATTCCCCGAACTATAACCTGAAACTCTTCCTGATCGTCAAGATTTGCGTAAAATTCTCGAACAATGTTGGAATTAACAGGCTCTAGTTTCGCAAAAAATTGGCTCCAACCGAGGTTCTCTATCCCAGTCCTCAAGAACCGTGGCAAATCATCGTCAAATCCTCGTTCAAACAGGAAGTCCCGTTTCAGCATCTCCTGGTATTTTGCTCGAGCAAGGTTGTTGACGAAGCGAATAAAAGTTAATCTTTGCTCCTCAACCTCGTCAACTGCACCTAATGCCTCGGCAATACCTTTGCCCTTGTCTTCCCTTCGCTTGCGCAAAATCTCTTCCTCAGCCTTCATTGCTTCTTCCTCTCTTGCCTTGTCTTCAACCTCCTTATTTTCTCGTTCCCTTCTCTCTTCCTCAGAATCCGACGATGGAGGCGATGGGGTATTTCGAATCACCCTGATGCGACCCACCTTCCACTTAATGCGGCGGCGCTTTGGTACCTCTGGCATGATTACCTCCACCTGAGCCTCCTGCACCGGTTCCTGTTCATTATCTTCTTCAGGCACAACCGCCGCCTGGTCGTCTCAAACTTCAACAGACTCTGTTTCTTGATTCTTCTCAACATTCTCTTCTTGAACCGTATCTGGGGCTACCGGTTCTACTTCAGGATTTTGAACTTCCTCCGTATCTTGGACATTCACTGGTTCTTCTTGGATAATTTCTTGACCTTCAACCCTCTGTTGTTTCCTTCGCCTCTTGGCTTCCTTCACTTCGGGTGTTCTCTTCTTCTTTGTCTTTGCTTTCGGTACCTCTGGACTAACTGGCACTGTTCCCTCCTCATTATCTCTCTCTCACTGTCCGTAAATAAATCAGGCGTCAGCAAAATCAAATCCAACTTAAAAAGATTTGCCCTGCATTTATTAATAATCTCGTTTAATTTTAATCGCATGAAAATTGGCAATTTAAAACCATCAACAGTAAGTTTATGAATTCCAATTGCCCACGGTAAATCCTCATGCGCTGTCTACTATCAAAGCCCTTGGATGATCGCTATGTGACACGTGGCCTCATCAGATGACGCATGCAAATTTACCTGCAAAAATTCAAAGAAAATCCCAACGGTAAAAATAATAAATTTTCAATGAAATCCCTTCTAATTCGGATGATTTTGCTTCAATCATAACTTTGTTGCAACAACCTTTGGAACCTGAAAAATCTTGGATACGAAATTCAAATCAAATTTAAATTCAAATTTAACCGACCCAATCAACCTAAATCTTATCTTTTATTTCTAATTGATGCCGAATAAATGAGAGAAAATCTTTATTAAATCTAAACTAATCAGAATTAAAATAACTGAACATCTAAACCTACAAAATCCAATAAAATCTAACTAATTAAAAGATAATTGAAAGACAGTTCAAATAAATAACCCGAAAATCAAATCCAATTCAAAACGAAATAGATAAAATCTAAACTACCAAAAAAATTCTTAAAGATAAAATCTAATAAACCATGCAAAATCAAACCAAACCTAATCGAAATTTAAAACAAATCAGAAAAATAAAATCAATACAAACACTGGGAGCTCAAAATTTTGCTCTGTGAAATGTTCCTGCAAAAATCCTGCTCTCTCAATCATCAACCAATTTTAGGGAAGGATATTTCGACTGAAACTCCTCACCCCAATAGTGCTTCACACGTTGTCCATTCACCTTGAACACTCTCCCATCTTTTTCATCCTGCAAAGTAATTGCTCCATGGGGGAAAACCTCAATCACAACAAACAACCCTGACCATTTAGATTTCAGTTTCCCAGGAAATAATTTCAATATAGAATTATAAAGCAAAACTTTCTGACCCTTGACAAACTCTTTAGCTTTAATTTTCTTGTCATGCCATAACTTAGTCTTTTCATATACATCTTCGCATTTTCATAAGAAAATTGGTGAAATTCTTCCAATTCATTAAGCTGCAGCATTCTTATTGCTCATGCACGACTCAGATCAAAATTTAACTTTTTCAAAGCCCAAAATGTTTTGTGCTCAAGCTCCAATGGTAAATGACAAGCTTTCCCATATACTAACCTATAGGGAGACATACATAGAGGAGTCTTATAGGCTGTACTATAAGCCCAAAGAGCCTCATCCAACCTAAAAGACCAATCTTTCCTAGATGGATGGACTACCTTCTCTAAAATCACTTTAATTTCCCTATTACTAATTTCAGCTTGACCATTTGCTTGTGGGTGATAAGGGGTAGCTATCCTATGCTTAATCCCATACTTAGCTAACAGCTTAGTTAAGATATTATTTACAAAATGTGTACACTCATCACTCACTAGAGCTCTAGGTGTCCCAAACCGCGCAAAGATGTGCGATTGAAGAAACCTTGCTACTGTCTTGGCATCACTCTGATGGCATGCAATGGCCTCCACCCATTTGGACACATAATCAACTACCAATAAGATAAAAACATTGCCATTAGAATGGGGAAATGGCCCCATAAAATCAATACCCCATACATTGAATAATTCAACTTCTAAAATGTAAGTAAGAGGTCTTTCATCTCTAGGCCCTAAATTTCATCTCCTTTGGCAAGCATCACATTGCTTGTAGAACCAATGGGCATCCTTAAATAAGGTAGGCCAGAAGAATCCACAATGCAAAATCCTCATAGTTGTCCTCTGACCGCTCAAATGACCTCCATACGGCGAAGAGTGACATTGCTCCAAGATTTCCTTTGCTTCATCACCTGAAACACACCTACGAATAATACCGTCAGAACATTGCTTATACATAAATGGCTCATCCCAATAGAAAAATTTTGCATCATGCTTAAACTTTTTCTTCTGCCTCCAATCCATGTCAATAGGAGTGACTCCCTTTACCAAAAAGTTGGCAATATCAGCATACCAAGGGATATCCCTGACTACCTTTACCTCAAAAGCAAAGAGCTGTTCATCCGGAAAAGAATCTGAAATGGCATATTGCTCCAGCAAAGATGATGATAGATCAAGACGAGATAAACGATCTGCAATGACATTTTCTGATCCCTTCTTATCCTTTATCTCCAAGTCGAACTCCTGCAATAATAAAACCCAACGAATCAGTCTAGGTTTTGCATCTGTTTTAGACATTAAATACCTTATTGCTGCATGATCAGTGAACACCCTGACTTTGGATCCAACAAAATATGGCCGGAATTTCTCAAAAGCAAACACCACAGCTAACAACTCCTTTTCAGTAGTTGGGTAGTTGACATATGCCTCATTTAAAACCCTGCTTGAATAATATATACAATGTATAAATTTGCCCTGCTTTTGCCCCAGCATAGCACCTACTGCAGAATCACTCGCATCACACATTACCTCAAATGGTAAATTCCTATTAGGTGCACAAAGAATGGGTGTTGAGATTAAAGCAGCCTTTAAAGTCTCAAAAGCCTTCCTACAATCTGCATTAAAGTCAAAAACATGATCAGTACACAATAAGTTACAAAGAGGTTTACTGATTTTGGAAAAGTCCTTAATGAACCTCCTATAAAATCCAGCATGACCTAGAAAACTCCGAATCCCTTTCACTGAACTCGGTGGTTCTAGTTTCTCAATAACCTCTATTTTTGCCCTATCAACTTCTAGACCATTCTTAGAAATCCTATGACCTAACACTATGCCTTCCTTCACCATGAAGTGGCATTTCTCCCAATTAAGAACTAGATGGGTATCCTCACATCTTTTTAACACATTTAATAAATTATCTAAACAACTCTGAAAAGACCCTCCAAACACTGAAAAAATCGTCCATAAATACCTCAACAGTGGACTCAATCATATCAAAAAAAAAAATTGCTAACATACACCGTTGAAATGTAGCTGGAGCATTGCAAAGGCCAAAAGGCATTCGCCTGAAAGCAAACGTCCCATAAGGGCAGGTGAAAGTGGTTTTTTCCTGATCCTCAGGAGCAATAGTAATCTGGTTATACCATGAATAACCATCTAAAAAACAGTAGTAGGCCTGACCAGCCAATCTATCCAACATCTGGTCAATAAATGGTAGAGGAAAATGGTCCTTACGGGTAGCTTTATTAAGCCTCCAGTAGTCCATGCAAACCCTCCATCCAGTTACCGTCCTGCTTGGGATCAACTCATTGTCTTTATTGCTCACCACAGTGACACCTCATTTCTTAGGAACACATTGGACAGGGCTTACCCAATTGCTATCTGCAATTAGGTAAATGATCCCGACATCCAACCATTTAATCGCCTCCTTCTTAACCACCTCTTTCATTACAGGGTTAAACCTCCTAAAGGATCCTTCATCTAGAGTGATTTTGTGCATACAAAAAGATGGGTTAATTCCCTGAATGTCAGCTAATGTCCAACCTATAGCCTTGCGGTATTGCTACAGCAATTTTATTAAGGCCTCTTCATGCTCCGACATTAAATCTGATGCAAAAATAATGGGCAACGTCTCACCTTCCCCAAGATACACATACTTTAAATGATCTGGCAAGGACTTCAAATCTAAAGTAGGTGCCTCAATCAGGGATGGCTTAATAGGAGGAGCCTTCCTTTGATCTAAATCTAAAGACTCAAAAACATCCTCACACCTAAACAACTCTTTTTCATTTTTTCTTTCTAACAAACAAACTTGTAAGTCCTCTACACTAACCTCTCCATGCTCTTTCGAATGCTTACTAGCCGAATCCTATATTGTTGTCTCAATAACTGTGCTCTCCAGAATCCTAATGAAAGAGCAATCCTCCATTTCGTCTGGATACTTCATGGCTTTAGACACATTTAATTTCACTTCCTCATTACAGACTCTCATTGTTAATTCCCCTTTTTGAACATTTATTAACGCCCTACCAGTAGCCAAAAATGGACGACCTAGAATAATTGGGACATCTTTATCAGCCTCATAGTCTAAAATAATAAAATCAACAGGAAATATGAATTTATCCACTTTTACTAAGACATCCTCAATTTTACCCTCTAGATACGTGATAGACCTATCAACTAATTGGAGTGTGACTGTGGTAGGCCTCGCTTCACCAATACCAAGCTTTCGATAGACCGAAAGAGGCATAAGGTTAATGCTTGCGCCTAAATCACAAAGTGCTCTACCTAATTCTTTTCCACCTATAGACACAGGTATGGTAAATGACCCTAGATCCTTAGCTTTGGATTGTAACCCATTTTTTAGAATAGCACTACACTCCTCAGTAAGAGATACAGTTTCAAACTCACCTAACCTCTTCTTTTTAGTTAAAATATCCTTAAGAAATTTAGAATAATTAGGCATTTATATGCAATTGCTTAAGTTGACCATCATGATTCTTAGGCCTTTGCCTTTGTGGAAAAGGTAGAGGTGGTACATAAGGTTGGGGCGGCACATAAGGTGGTTCCACATCTGGAACAGAACCAGATGCTCCAGCATCTTTATTGCTGCCTCCAACACCCTGACCAGACTCCAACTCTTTCTCAACAACAACATTTTTTATCACTATTCCTTTCTATATCCTGGGTTTTTCTAGGCTCTTCTAGTGGCTTACCACTCCTAAGAGTTACTACCTTTACTTGCTCCTTACCTTCCCTTCTAGGGTGTTCAGTATCTGAGGGAAGTTTCCCTTGAGGCCGTGCCTTCAGCTCATTAGCTAACTGACCCACTTGCAATTCCAAGGCTCTCATTGAAGCTTGATTACTTTGAATTGCAGCATCTGTACGAGCCATAAATTCTTTCATCATCACCTCAAGAGAATTCCCCGAATTTTGCTGGGGCACAACCTGCTTATTTTGTTGCGACAATACCTACGCTTTAGCAAATCCCGACTGGTTCATCTTTTGTTGCGCTTGCACATTATTTCCTTGTCCTCCCCATGAGAAGTTGGGGTGGTTGCGCCAACCTAGATTATAAAAGTTAGAATAAGGGTTATTCCTCTGATTACCTACAAAAAACACAGAAGCTGGATTGCTGGGGCAAAACTCGCAGTTGTGGTCTTCTCCACAATAGACACATGCTTCTTCTGCGACTTGGTTCACCATCGCAACAGGCTCCATAACTGGTGGCTACTGATGACTAATCACTGTCACATTCTTAAGAGCGTTAGCAATCATTGCAAGATCAGCCCTAATGGTGGACACACCATCAACCTCTAACACACTCTTAGCCTTTTTATTTGTGCCTCTAACATCCGACAACTAACAACTATTAGTAGATATTCTTTCTAAAATTTCATAGGCTTCATTAAAAGTTTTTGCCAAAAGGGCCCCTCCAGCCGAAGCATCAACCATACCCTGGGTTACTCCGTTTAACCCATCGTAAAATGTTTCCATTTGAACACAATGTGGTAAATTGTGGTGGGGACACTTTCGAAAAAGCTCCTTAAACCTCTCCCAAGCCTCACTAAAAGTCTCATCCTCAAGTTGCCTAAACCCTACTATTTCACTCCTTAATTTAGCATTTCTATTAGGTGGAAAATATTTACTCAAAATTTTTTCAGCTAACTCATTCCATGTCCTAATTGATCCTGGAGCAAAAGAATTTAACCATGCCTTTGCTCCATCTCTAAGAGAATACGGGAACAAAGTTATTCTAAGGGCATCTCTAGGCACTCCTTGAATTACAAAAGAATCACTAACTCCTAGAAAAGACTTAAGATGTAAATGAGGGTCTTCAGATGACAAACCATGGAATTGCCCCACGGTTTACAACATCTGAAACATTACCGGTTTCATTTCAATATTTGACGCTTGGATTTGTGGACGTGCAATCCCTGGATTCAACTCATCAAACATTGGGACAGCATACGCTCGAATGGCTCTGGTCCTATCGTTCGCTACCAAGATAGGATTCTCAGCCTGATTATTTTGCTGCTCAATTTGCTCCAGCGGCGGGTTTTGCTGCAACAAGCGATTCTGGGGGTCAGCTGGATTTTCAGAACCCTGCGGAAGACGCGGCACGTTAACCATCTGGTTCTAATTCCTGCGCTGCTCTCTCCTTCTGATCCTGAACGTCCTCTCGATTTCTGGATCAAGCTCGAACCTTACCCCAGGCGGATCGCTCATGCACCAAACTCACACCTGCAAAAACAAAAGAAACAATCAAAAAGTTCTAGCACCAAACCACTAAAACACATACACAAAACAAAATCAGATAAAAACTTATTCAACTCCCTGGCAACGGCGCCAAAAACTTATTGGGTTCCTAGAGTGATTAAAATTATGATCTGAAAAGACTCTAGAATTCCTGTGCAAGTATACACAGTCCGCAACAAGTAATAAGTATTTGTCAATCCAAGGCCTGAACGAGCTTCCACTCTATCTATTTTGTATAAATCTTTTAATTGTTTCAAGGTAGTAAAAGTGATTGGGTTCTATAAAAATTATGCTGAAGCAAAGTAAATGACAGAACAACAAGTAAACAAATAGGCAGTCAGATTAGAGACATGCGCTGGTTAGGTTTTAGTAATTGTTTTAAAAGATGCTCTAGCAATATTATTGATCATGCAAACTCTCGCAGTATTATTAGCGAATACCTCCTGGAACTCCGGATCTTTTGGAATGTGTTTCAATCGCAATGAAGTACGACTGATCAAGCACTAGGTAAGGTTAGCGATCCGGATCTTTTGGCTATCCCTAGCTCAGTCACTGGCGTTCACCAATACACAATGATCGTAGTGTGATTAACCGCCACACACTCTCTAAATAATCCCTGTGAATGTGTTCATATAACACATGCGGAAGAAATTGAAGATCGAAAGCACTTAAGACATTCAATTTTACTCCTAAAGCATGCATGTTCTAGAAAGGGTAGAAAAGAGAGTAAATGAGTACCAACCTCTTTGATGCTCACTTGTAAGGAACTCCTTGTGATATTATCTTTCTCCAACATCTCTTGGACAACCTTTAGTGTCTTCCCTACTATTCTCTTGAGCCTAGAAAGACTTGTGGGAGTCTATAGAAGAATGAAATAGGAAGCGAATGCTTGATGGTACAAGCTTTTGGAAGGAGATGAAATGAGAGAGAATTTGAGGGAGAAAATTTGCAGCATAACACTAAATGAAAGCTTGCCTCTCTTGAATCTAATTCAAGCCCCTTTTATAGACCTCTCCCATGCAAAGACAAGCTTCATGACACTTAACCACATGGTCAAGATGCAACTCAAAGTGGATTCTAGGTGTCTACTTCACAACACATGCATCTAATGCATGTTTGTGTTGTTTTCCACTATGTATCATTATGCAAGAGTGGAAAAACCACTAAATCCACTATGAATTGAATCCTAATTGTGAATTTTCAGCATTCAATTCATTTCAAATTCAATTCAAAATTGAAATTGATTTCTAGGCAATTAATTGGGACATTTCCAAGTTATTTTGATATGATTGATCCAATCAATCTTTATCACCTAATGCCATGAATTATATATGATTCCTAATACATATATATGGTATTTAAAACACTTTTAAATACCTCATCTCTCAATTCCTAATTTAATTCATAATTAAATCATTGTGTCGAACACGTTTTATGATAAAACCCTATTTCCCGTTTTTGAACGATTCAAAGTTTCCTATCAAAATATTCTAAGCTTTATTCCGATATGAGCTAGTAGGGGGGCCTAATGGACCTATAGATCATGGGCTCCAACGATTCGTTAACTACCGAGACACTCCACTATAGACCGATAGCTGCACTCCCCTCACTATAGATATATTTCTGTCCACTTGATTTAACCATGTTTAGTAAGTCGTTCCTTCACAGGTTGCTCGTAGCTATAACTAGGTCAAATAATCGTTACACCCCTGATAACTGCCCAAAAGGTAGTTATTTAGGCCTCAATTATATAAGGATTTGTGTGTCCTTTATGCTTATTAGGGTTGGTTTTAGAGAGATATTACATGATTTAACCCATTTGGAAGAATGGAAGCTTTGGAAATCACTTTGTGCAGATTATGCTGCTGAGCGACTGGAAGGAGCAAATTTTATGCTGCAGCAAAACTGGGAGCAGAAACTGCCACATCACAGCTCGTTAGCCAACTTCATGAATCGACTTCTATTGAGTTATTTTCGTGATAAAGGATCAAGGAGAGCCTTACACGTGTCCTAGTTGACCTAATTCAAGCCTCCCATCCTTCTATAAAAGGAAGTAGCCGTCAAAGTCAAAGTCATTCCATGTTTTCCCTTGGAAGCCGAATAGTGTAGAGATTGAAGATTATCAAGAACACCATCACTCGCAAGCTGATTAGGGAGTTTATTTTCCTTCTTAATTTGTGGTTATGGACATGCATACTCAGATTGTAATTCGTATTCCTATGCTTATTATGAACTAAGTAGCTTAGCGTGTTGGTTAGGAATAATGTGATTACTGTGCTTCATCTCTAGTAATAAATTGACTATAGCATTTTGGTTAATTGTTGTGCTTATTCTTATTTTATGCCCGCCTGGCCAGCCGGTATGGATAGCTCTCTCTAGTTTCAGAGATGATTTAGAGAGTGTGTGGCAATTCTCCACATTACGATCATTGTGTATTGGTGAACGCCAGTGACTGAGCTAGGGATAGCCAGTTGCCTAGTGCCTGATCGGTCGCACTTCATTGGGGTTGAAACACATCCCAAAAGATTCGGAGTTCCGGGAGGAATCCGCTAATAATACTGCGGGAAATGCATGATCAATAATATTGCTAGAGCATATTTTATAACAATCACTAAAACCTAACCAGCGCCTGTCTTTAATCTGTCTATCTATTTGTTTACTCGTTGTTCTGTCATTTATTTTGCTTCAGCATAATTCCGATAAAACCCAATCATTTTATTATTCTTGAAACCATTAGAAAAATTGAACAAAATAGGTAAAGTGGAGATTTATTCAGACCTTGGATTGATAATATTACTTGCTGCAGACTGTGTATACTTGCACAGGAATTCTAGAGTATTTTTATACTACATTTTTACTCACTCTAGGAACCCAACAAGTTTTTGGCGTCGTTGCCGAGGAGTTGAATAAGTTTTTATCTGATCTGTTTTGTGTATGTGTTTTAGTGGTTTGGTGCTAGAACTTTTTTATTGTTCTTCTGTTTTTGCAGGTGTGATTTTGGTGCATGAGCGATCCGCCTGGGGTACGGTTTGAGCTTGATCCAGAAATTGAAAGGACATTTAGGAACAGAATGAGGGAACAGCACAGAAACCAGATGGAGAACGTGGCGCAACTCCCGCAGGTTCCTGAAGGTCCAGTAGCAGTGAACCCCCTGCAGAATCCGTTGCTGCAGCAAAACCCACTGTTTGAGCAAAATGAGCAGCGAAATAATCAGGCTGAGAATCCTATCTTGATAGCAAACGATAGGACCAGAGCCATTCGAGCATATGCTGTCCCGATTTTTAATGAGTTGAATCCAGGGATTGCACGTCCCCAAATCCAAGCGGCGAATTTTGAAATGAAACCGGTAATGTTTCAGATGTTGCAAACCGTGGGGCAATTCCATGGTTTGTCATCTGAAGACCCGCATTTACATCTTAACTCTTTTCTAGGAGTTAGTGATTCTTTTGTAATTCAAGGAGTGCCTAGAGATGCACTTAGATTAACTTTGTTCCCGTATTCTCTTAGAGATGGAGCAAAGTCATGGTTAAACTCTTTTGCTCCAGGATCAATTAGGACGTGGGATGAGTTAGCTGAAAAATTTTTGAGTAAATATTTCCCACCTAATAGAAATGCTAAATTAAGGAGTGAAATAGTAGGGTTTAGGCAACTTGAAGATGAGACTTTTAGTGAGGCTTGGGAGAGGTTTAAGGAGCTTTTGCGAAAGTGTCCCCACCATGGGTTACCTCATTGTATTCAAATGGAAACATTTTACAATGGTTTAAATGGAGTAACCCAAGGTATGGTCGATGCCTCGGCTGGAGGGGCCCTTTTGGCAAAAACTTTTGATGAAGCTTATGAAATTTTAGAAAGAATATCTATTAATAGTTGTCAGTGGTCGGATGTTAGAGGCACAAATAAAAAGGTTAAGAGTGTATTAGAGGTTGATGGTGTGTCTACCATTAGGGCTGATCTTGCTATGATTGCTAACGCTTTTAAGAATGTGACAGTGATTAGTCATCAGCAGCCACCAGCTATGGAGCCTGCAGCAGTGGTGAACCAAGTCACGGACGAAGCATGTGTCTATTGCGGTGAAGACCACAACTACGAGTTTTGCCCCTGCAATCCAGCTTCCGTGTTTTTTGTAGGTAAACAGAGGAACAACCCTTATTCTAACTTTTATAATCCAGGTTGGCGTAACCACCCCAACTTCTCATGGGGAGGTCAAGGAAATAACGTACAAGCGCAACATAAGATGAATCAGCCGGGATTTGCTAAAGCGCAGGTAATGCCCCAGCAAAATAAGCAGGCTTTGCCCCAGCAAAATTCGGGAAATTCTCTCGAGGCGATGATGAAAGAATTTATGGCCCGCATAGACGCCGCAATTCAAAGTAATCAAGCTTCGATGAGGGCCCTGGAATTGCAAGTGGGTCAGCTAGCTAATGAGCTAAAGGCGAGGCCTCAAGGGAAACTTCCTTCGGATACTGAACACCCTCGAAGGGAAGGTAAGGAGCAGGTAAAGGCAGTAACTCTTAGGAGTGGTAAGCCATTAGAAGAGTTTAGAAAGACCCAGGATTTAAATAGTAATAGTGATAATATTGTTGTTATTGAAAAAGAGTTGGAGTCTGGTCAAGGTGCTGGAGGCAACAAAGAGAATGCTGGAGCATCTGGTTCTGTGCCAGATGTAGAACCACCATATGTGCCGCCCCCACCTTATGTACCACCTCTACCTTTTCCACAAAGGCAAAAGCCTAAGAATCAGGATGGTCAATTTAAAAAGTTTTTAGAGATTCTTAAGCAATTGCATATAAATATCCCTTTAGTAGAAGCTATAGAGCAAATGCCTAATTATGCTAAATTTCTTAAGGATATTTTGACTAAAAAGAAAAGGTTAGGTGAGTTTGAAACTGTATCTCTTACTGAGGAGTGTAGTGCTATTCTCAAGAATGGTTTACCCCCCAAGGCTAAGGATCCAGGGTCATTTACCATACTTGTGTCTATAGGTGGAAAGGAATTAGGTAGAGCACTCTGTGATTTAGGTGAAAGCATTAACCTTATGCCTCTTTCGGTCTATCGGAAGTTGGGTATTGGTGAAGCTAGGCCTACCACAGTTACACTCCAACTAGCTGATAGGTCTATCACATATCCAGAGGGTAAGATTGAGGATGTCTTAGTAAAAGTTGATAAGTTCATATTTCCTGTTGATTTTATTATTTTAGATTATGAGGCTGATAAAGATGTCCCAATTATTCTAGGTCGTCCATTTCTGGCTATTGGTAGGGCATTAATAGATGTTCAAAAAGGAGAATTAACAATGAGAGTCTGTAATGAGGAAGTAAAATTTAATGTCTTTAAAGCCATGAAATATCCAGACGAGATGGAGGATTGCTCCTTCATTAGGATTCTGGAGAGCACAGTTATTGAGACAGCAATACAGGATTCGGCTGATAAGCACTCGAAAAAGCATGGAGAGGTTAGTGTAGAAAATTTTGAATTTTGTTCTTTAGATAGAAAAAATGAAAAAGAATTATTTAGGTGTGAGGATGTTTTTGAGTCTTTAGATTTAGATCAAAGAAAGGCTCCCCCAATTAAGCCATCCCTAATTGAGGCACCCACTTTAGATTTGAAACCTTTACCGGATCATCTAAAGTATGTGTATCTTGGGGAGAATGATACGTTGCCCATTATTGTTGCATCAGATTTAATGCCGGAGCATGAGGAGGCCTTAATAAAATTGCTGCAGCAATACCGCAAAGCTATAGGTTGGACATTGGCTGACATTCAGGGGATTAGCCCATCTTTTTGTATGCATAAAATCACTCTAGAGGAGGGATCCTTTAGGAGTATTGAGCAACAAAGAAGGCTTAACCCTGCAATGAAAGAGGTTGTTAAAAAAGAGGTAATTAAATGGTTGGATGCTGGGATCATTTATCCAATTGCCGATAGCAATTGGGTAAGCCCTGTCCAATGTGTTCCTAAGAAAGGAGGTGTCACTGTGGTGAGCAATAAAGATAATGAGCTGATTCCAACCAGGGCAGTAACTGGCTGGAGGGTTTGTATGGATTACAGAAGGCTTAATAAAGCCACCCGAAAGGATCATTTCCCTCTACCATTTATCGACCAGATGTTGGATCGATTGGCTGGTCAGGCCTATTACTGTTTCTTGGATGGTTATTCTGGGTATAACCAGATTACTATTGCTCCTGAAGATCAGGAGAAAACCACTTTCACCTGCCCTTATGGGACATTCGCTTTTAGGAGAATGCCTTTCGGCCTTTGCAATGCTCCAACAACATTTCAGCGGTGTATGCTAGCACTTTTTTCTGATATGATTGAGTCCACTGTTGAAGTCTTTATGGACGATTTTTCAGTGTTTGGAGGGTCTTTTCAGAGTTTTTTAGATAATTTAGGAAATGTATTAAAAAGATGTGAGGATACCCATCTAGTACTGAATTGGGAGAAGTGCCACTTCATGGTGAAGGAGGGCATAGTGTTAGGTCATAGGATTTCTAAAAATGGTCTAGAAGTTGATAGAGCAAAAGTTGAGGTTATTGAAAGGCTAGAGCCACCGAATTCAGTGAAGGGAATTCGGAGTTTTTTAGGACATGCTGGATTTTATAGGAGGTTCATAAAGGATTTTTCCAAAATCAGTAAACCTCTTTGTAACTTATTGTGCACTGATCATGTTTTTGACTTTAATGCAGATTGTAGGAAAGCTTTTGAAACATTAAAGGCTGCTTTAATCTCAGCACCCATTCTCTGCGCGCCTAATTGGAATTTGCCATTCGAGGTAATGTGTGATGCGAGTGATGCTGCGGTAGGAGCGATGCTGGGGCAAAAGCAGGGCAAATTTATTCATCCTATATATTATGCAAGCAAGGTTTTAAATGAAGCACAGGTCAACTACACAACTACTGAAAAGGAGTTGTTAGCTGTTGTGTTTGCTTTTGAGAAATTTCGGCCATATTTGGTTGGATCTAAAGTCACGGTTTTCACGGATCATGCAGCAATAAGGTATTTAATGTCTAAGAAGGATGCAAAGCCGAGACTAATTCGTTGGATTTTATTACTGCAGGAATTTGACTTGGAGATAAAGGACAAGAAGGGATCAGAGACTGTCGTTGCAGATCATTTATCTCGTCTTGATCCATCATCATTTTTGCTGGAGCAAACTGCCATTTCCGATTCTTTTCCAGATGAACAGTTTTTTTCTGTTCAGGTAAAGGTAGTCAGGGATGTCCCTTGGTATGCTGATATTGCCAACTTTTTAGTAAAGGGAGTCACCCCTATTGACATGGATTGGAGGCAGAAGAAAAAGTTTAAGCATGATGCAAAATTTTTCTTTTGGGATGAGTCGTTTATGTATAAGCAATACTCTGACGGTATTATTCGTAGGTGTGTTTCAGGTGCTGAAGCAAAAGAAATCCTGGAGCAATGTCACTCTTCGCCGTATGGAGGTCATTTCAGCGGACAGAGGACAGCTATGAGGATTTTGCATTGCGGATTTTTCTGGCCTACGTTATTCAAGGATGCCCCGTGGTTCTACAAGCAATGTGATGCTTGCCAAAGGAGAGGAAATTTGGGACCTAGAGATGAAATGCTTCTTACTTACATTTTAGAAGTTGAATTATTTGATGTATGGGGTATTGACTTTATGGGGTCGTTTCCCCCTTCTAATGGCAATGTTTTTATCTTATTGGCAGTTGATTATGTGTCCAAGTGGGTGGAGGCCATCGCATGCCATCAGAGTGATGCCGAGATAGTAGCAAGGTTTCTTCAATCGCACATCTTTGCGCGGTTTGGGACACCTAGGGCTCTAGTCAGTGATGAGGGTACACATTTTGTTAATAGTATCTTAACTAAGCTTTTAGCTAAGTATGGGATTAAGCATAGGATAGCTACCCCTTATCACCCACAAGCAAATGGTCAAGCTGAAATTAGTAATAGGGAAATTAAAGCTATTTTAGAGAAAGTAGTCCATCCATCTAGAAATGATTGGTCCTTTAGGTTGGATGAGGCTCTTTGGGCTTATAGGACAGCTTATAAGACTCCTTTAGGTATGTCTCCCTATAGGTTAGTATATGGGAAAGCTTGTCATTTACCATTAGAGCTTGAGCACAAAACATTTTGGGCTTTGAAAAAGTTAAATTTTGATTTGAGTCGTGCAGGAGCAATAAGAATGTTGCAGCTTAATGAGTTAGAAGAATTTCGTCAATTTTCTTACGAAAATGCGAAAATGTATAAGGAAAAGACTAAGTTGTGGCATGACAAAAAAATTAAATCTAAGGAGTTTGTCAAGGGTCAAAAAGTTTTGCTTTATAATTCTAGATTAAAATTATTTCCTGGAAAATTAAAATCTAAATGGTCAGGACCATTTATTGTGATTGAGGTTTTTTCCAATGGAGCAATTACTTTGCATGATGAAAAAGATGGGAGAGTGTTCAAGGTAAATGGACAGCGTGTGAAGCATTATTGGGGTGAGGAGTTTCAGTCGAAATATCATTCCCTAAGGTTGGTTGATGATTGAGAGAGCAGGACTTTTGCGGGAGCATTTCACAGAGTAGAATTTTGAGCTCCCAAGATTTGTATTTATTTTATTTTTCGTTGATTTAATTTTAATTTCGGTTAGGTTAGATTTGATTTTGCATGGTTTATTAGATCTTGTCTTTAAATATTTGATTAGATCTTATCTATTTTTGAATTTGATTTGATTTTCGGGTTATTTATTTAAATTATCTTTCAATTATCTTTTAATTAGTTGTATTTTATTAGATTTTATCTAGATTTTATTTTCAGTTATTTGAATTATAGTTTTGAATTAATAGAGATTTTCTCTAATTTATTCGGCTTCTTTTGAGAATAACAGGTTAAGTTTGCTTTGATCGGTTTAATTTGAATTAAAAGGATTTGATTTGTCTATTTTGAAATTCGAATTCCGTATCTGAGATTCTTCAGGTTCAGCAGTTTGTTGCGGCAAAGATATTGCTGGAGCAAAATATTCCGAGTTAGAAGGGTTTCCGTTGGAATTTATTATTGTTACCGTTAGATTCAGCTTTAAATTCTCGTAGGTAAATGTGAGTGCATCATCTGATGAGGCCACGTGGCGCAGAGTAATTATCCAACGGCTTCAATGATGACAGAGCATTAATTTTTACCATGGCCGTTTGGAATTCGCAATTTTACCGTTGGTAATTTTTGAATTTCAGGTTTGCATTTTTAATTGCAACGGTAATATAAGTTATGGCAGGGCAAATTTTTTCGGTTAGGATTCTTGTTTCCTGCAGCTCTATTTATTCGCAATTTCTGGTAAGTGCGTTTCACTTCGTCTTCTTGAATCTTTGTGGTGTTATTCTTTCTTTCTCTGCACTCTCTATCAAAACCCTTTTACACCTTCAATGGCTAAAAAAAGAGCTCGAAAAGAGAGGGAGAGTGAAGAGGAGGAGGTGCCGGTCACACTAGAAGTACAGAAAGGAAAAACTAAGAAAAAGAGAATGCCAGAAGAGAAGGAGGCTAAGCGAAGAAGAAGGCAACAAAGAGTTGCAGAACAAGAAAGAGCGAGAGAGGAGGAGGTTGTTGCAGAAGGAGACGAAGACCCACAAGAATCTGGCAAACCGAATCAAGAAGAGGATGGACGGGAAGTGGCGACTATAGAAGAGGCTCGAGAGGGAATTTAGACGAAACAGAGTGAGGTTATGCAGACGGAGGCGGTAGATGAAGAAGACAGAGAGCCAGTTCAGGAGGCTCGTGTGGAGGTTATCATACCTGAACCGCCGAAGCGACGCCACATTAAGCGGAAGGCTGGGCGCATTCCAGTGATCAGGACTGATACCTCATCGCCTCCATCATCAGATTCCGAGAAAGAGAAGGTCGAGCAAGAGGAACGAGAGAAAAAAGAGGCTGAGGGAAGAAGGCGAGAAGAAGAAGAGAAAAAGGCAGAGAAGGAACAGTTGCTGAAGCGGAGAGAAGAGAAGGGCAAAAAGATTGCTGAAGCATCCGAGGAGGACGATGAAATAGCAGAGCGACAGGTGCCATACGATCGCTTCGTCAATAATTTTGCTAGAGCAAAATACACTGAGCTCTTGAAAAGAGATTTTCTGTTCGAAAGAGGTTTCAGGGGTGATCTTCCGCCATTTCTAAGGACCGTCATAGCTGACCACGGCTGGGAGCTGTTTTGTGCTAAGCCAGAAGTTGTGAACGCACAGGTGGTGCGTGAATTCTATTCCAACATTGATAAAGAAGAAGGTTTCCTGGTAATTGTTAGAGGAGTCGAGATGGATTGGAGTCCAAGTGCGATCAACGCACTATACCATCTCCAAAACTTCCCCCACGCGGCATTCAATGAAATGGCAGTCGTGCCATCTGAAGAGCAGTTAAGTAATGTTGTCCGGGAGGTAGGAATTGAGGGGGCGCAGTGGCAACTATCAAAGACTCAGAAAAGGACATTCCAATCAGATTACTTGAAAAAGGAAGCAAACATGTGGATGGGTTTCATCAGGCAGAGGTTGCTTCCGACAACGCATGACTCGACAGTATCCAGGGAAGGAATTCTTTTGGCTTTTGCTATCTTAAGGGCTCTCAGTATTGACGTAGGAAAAATTATTTGTAATGAAATTGCCTGCTGTTGGAAGAAAAAGGTGGGGAAGTTGTTCTTCCCGAACACAATTACTATGCTATGCAGACAAGCAGGGGTTCCAGTGGAGGAGAGTGATGCAATTCTATTTGATAAAGGGATCATTGATACGCCCAATTTGGCGCGGCTCCAGCGCACGCAGGAGATACGTCAAGGTGGACTTATCTACGACATCAATACGATTCTAGAACAACTGGCACTTTCGGCCAGTAGGCAGGAGTTTTCTGAAAGGCAAACTTTAACCTTCTGGACCTATGTTAAGAATCGAGATGCCAGCTTAAGAAGGGCACTGCAAGAGAATTTTTCCAAGCCGTATCCAGCCCTTCCTACATTCCCTGAAGATCTGTTGAACCCTTGGATTCCACCGCCGCCTGCTGAGAAAGAAGATGAAGAGGAAGATCTGGGTCAGGAAAATTGAAGAGAGATTTGAGCGCGCAAGCTTTTTTATGAAATATTTTGTTTGCTGGCGCATTCCTGACCCCATCTTTTATATGATTGCTTGCCTTGTTTCTTTTTAATTTTTTTTTATTGCGAAAAAATATATCTCTGTTTTGTAATGTTTTTTCTATGATTTTAATGAAATTTCTGAATGTTTCTATTCCATGAGCACTGACTGACTCTAACTTAACTATTTTCGTCTGAATTTTTGAAGCTTGGACTGATTACGCTTAGTTAGATTAAGGTATTCTGATCTCCAGAAACCTTTTGCTTGAGCATTTCTTCTAGCCTGGACTGTTGCTGCGGCAGGAAGATTTTTGACGGTAGTATTGACTTATATGATCCACTTTAAGCTTAATCCTAGTCCCATGTTTAGTTTAAAAATTCAGATAGAAAAATTTAAGTTTGGGGGTATAATTGCTTAATTGATGATTCATTGGGGACAATGAATAATTTAAGTTTGGGGGACTTTTTGCTACTCCAATTATTTTGCTCGAGCATTCCTCTCCTTCAAATTAAAATTTGCTAGGTTATTGAGTAACCGGGGACATTTGTGATACCCACAGTTTGTCTTCGCGTGAAAAGATGACCTAGGAAATATGGAAAAAAATAATGAAATGATTTGCTGAAAAAAAATTGATTTTTGAAAATTTTGCTGAAAATTTTGACGGAGCAAAAGTTTTGAGGGATGAATGATGATCCAGCAGTTTTTCTGTCTCCCAGAACTTAGGTGAGCTTCATCATAAAATGTCGCCATTCTGAGGGGCAAGAGATAGAATAACTAAGGATTTTTTAGCTTTATAATGAGTATTGAGCCTAGTTGGTGATGAGCTTGAGGCAAGAGTATACTGCACCATAAAGTGGGTCATCCCATGCTTAAGAGCTTATGACTGTAAGGCTGCTTTAAGTCTGATAAACAATGTTATAAACCCCTTTAAAAATATGTTTTGAAATGTCTGATAATAGAGCTAGGCTGTGGTGAGTTCTTAGAATTAAGTTGAAAAGTGGTGATTATTTGTCCCTACTGAAGGAATCATTTTGCTGCACCAGAGCTTAGTTTTGTAGAGTGCTCAGGTAAAGGTTAAAGGTAGTGATGGACTGTCTGATTTGGTTAAGCTAATTCTTTGTCTAATGTTTTTGAAATTCTTGAAAGAAGGTTGGTTAGTATTGCTCGGGACGCGCAATAGTTCAAGTTTGGGGGTATGATAACTGCCCAAAAGGTAGTTATTTAGGCCTCAATTATATAAGGATTTGTGTGTCCTTTATGCTTATTAGGGTTGGTTTTAGAGAGATATTACATGATTTAACCCATTTGGAAGAATGGAAGCTTTGGAAATCACTTTGTGCAGATTATGCTGCTGATCGACTGGAAGGAGCAAATTTTATGCTGCAGCAAAACGGGAGCAGAAACTGCCACATCACAGCTCGTTAGCCAACTTCATGAACCGACTTCTGTTGAGTTATTTTCGTGATAAAGGATCAAGGAGAGCCTTACACGTGTCCTAGTTGACCTAATTCAAGCCTCTCATCCTTCTATAAAAGGAAGTAGCCGTCAAAGTCAAAGTCATTCCATGTTTTCCCTTGGAAGCCGAATAGTGTAGAGATTGAAGATTATCAAGAACACCATCACCCGCAAGCTGATTAGGGAGTTTATTTCCCTTCTTAATTTGTGGTTATGGACATGCATACTCAGATTGTAATTCGTATTCCTATGCTTATTATGAACTAAGTAGCTTAGGGTGTTGGTTAGGAATAATGTGATTACTGTGCTTCATCTCTAGTAATAAATTGACTATAGCATTTTGGTTAATTGTTGTGCTTATTCTTATTTTATGCCCGTCTGGCCAGCCGGTATGGATAGCTCTCTCTAGTTTCAGGGATGATTTAGAGAGTGTGTGGCAATTCTCCACATTACGATCATTGTGTATTGGTGAACGCCAGTGACTGAGCTAGGGATAGCCAGTTACCTAGTGTCTGATCGGTCGCACTTCATTGGGGTTGAAACACATCCCAAAAGATCCGGAGTTCCGGGAGGAATCCGCTAATAATACTGCGGGAAATGCATGATCAATAATATTGCTAGAGCATATTTTATAACAATCAATAAAACCTAACCAGCGCCTGTCTTTAATCTGTCTATCTATTTGTTTACTCGTTGTTCTGTCATTTATTTTGCTTCAGCATAATTCCGATAAAACCCAATCATTTTATTATTCTTGAAACCATTAGAAAAATTGCACAAAATAGGTAAAGTGGAGATTTATTCAGACCTTGGATTGATAATATTACTTGCTGCAGACTGTGTATACTTGCACATGAATTCTAGAGTATTTTTATACTACATTTTTACTCACTCTAGGAACCCAACAACCCCTATAGTACTTCTTGTTCATTAAGTTCCACTAATCCTCTAATGAACAATCGGTTTGCGGTCCAACCATCAAACCTAAGTTCCTCTCGATCCAACGAGAGGGTGGGGCCCCTTGTTCAAGTCCTGGAGTTAGTACTTAAGAGAAAAACTTCTCTACTATCCCTGAAATGGGTAGGAGTGAATTCCGTCTTGCGAAACTATGTCCCCAGCTATCTATTCGATCTTATCCCCAAAATGGTAGGCTTGTCGAGCCGGCGATGCTGGCCACTCTCACCCATGCAGATCAAAGGATAATCTCGCATAAACAGGAGTTCATATATAGCTCAGGATTAAGAACGAGTTACCTAGGTCATCTATGAGAAATAGTTAGTTTCTTCAGTAAACGGCGTTATAAAGAGAAAGTGACTTATTTCGTGGTCCATTCTTATGCAAACGCATTGCATAGGACTCCCCCACTCGCATGTCACCACATGAACGATTTAGGATCTCATCGTTTGTACTTAATACAAAGTGGGTCGCGTCCATAGTGTCTCCAGGATAAGGTACCCAACCTTATCCTTATACTATAGACTATTTTGACTATAAACTTGATCTTGATCCTTTGATATGTCCCTACATATAGTTCAAGTATTCATTTTATAGCCAAGGATCTTAGTTTATTGGATTTAGGTTAATCATTCGCAATTTACATATTCAATAACTTCTTTTATTGAATAACCTCAATAACGTCTTTATTGGAAATAAAATATGTTTAATGATTTACAAACTACGAGTTTATAGGACATTAAACCCAACACCCTGAAACTAGAGAGAGGTATTCATACTGGCTGGCCAGGCAGGCACAAAATATAAATGAGCACAACAAGTAATCAAGATGCAAAGAATCAATATTATTACTAGAGATAAACACACTAACTACATGATACCTAACCAACGCCTAAAGCTACTTAGTTCATAATATGCATGGAAACGCACGCTACAATCTGAGTACGCATGTCCATAATCACAAGATAATAAAGAAAATAGTAATATCCTCAATCAGCTTGCGGATGATGGTGTTCTTGGTGGTCTCCACTCTCTCTCCTCTATTTGGCTCCCAAAGATGGAAGGAACTTTCCAAGAATGGAATGTCTTCTCCCAAAAAAGGAATGATTTTGACTTGGGCGGCTACTTCCTTTTATAGAAGGATAAGAGGCTTAAATTAGGTCAACTTGGACATGTGTAGGGCTCTCCTTGCTCCTTTATCCCGAAAATAACTCAACAGAAATCGGTTCATGAAGTTGGCTAACGAGCTGTGATGTGGGAGTTCTGCTCCTAGTTTTGCTGCAGCACAGAATTTGCTCCCTCAAGTCGCTCAGCAACAGATTCTGCACAAAATGATTTCCAAAGCTTCAATTCTTCCAAATGGGTTAAAACATGTAATATCTATCTATAACCAACCCTATTAAGCACAAAGGTCACACAAATCAATATAGAAATGAGGCCTAAATAACTACCTTTTGGGCAGTTATCACATGTCAACTACATGAACGCGTTGGATCATTACGTTTGTATCGATATACAAAGCGGGCCATATCCATAGTGTCACTAAGATAAGGTACCCAACCTTATCCCTATACTACAGACCCTTTAGGCTAAAACTTGAACATCGATCCCCGTATGTCCCTACATACTAGTTCAAGCCTCATTCTATTAGCCTTGGATGTTTAGTTTATTGGATTAGGGTTAATAAGACAAGATATAATACAAACATGAATAATACATCACTTTTATTAATGTTCGGTCAAATGTACATTTACTATCTACAAGTTTTAAGGCATAAAACCCAACAGTGGTAACACTTAACCTCTGAAAAACTGATGGTCGAGTCACATCCGGAGTTGAAAATGTACTCTCTTCTTTCCCAATGGGCATATTTAACCTTTGAAAAGCTGAAGGTCGAGTGACATTCGAAGTTGAAAATGTACTCTCTTCTTTCCCAATGGGCATACTTAACCTTTGAAAAACTAAAGGTCGAGTGGAGTTATTGGTAGGTCGTGTGCTTTCTTCTTCCGTTTCATTGATACTTAATCTCTGAAAGACTAAAGCACGAGCAACTGGTGGCCTAATGCGCCTAAAAACAGAAGTTTGTTGGTCAACACTCTCTTTTTCTTTTGAGTCATCAACCTCCTCTACTGTTATATGATTTGTGTCTGCTACTTTCACCTTCCCTCTTCTTGTTATGCGAACTGGCTCTGGCGACTTATATCCAAGCCCTTTTCTCGTTGTTGACAGACTATAACCTTCCTTTAGAAGCTTCTTCTGTGTTGTAGAGAACTCAGATCTTTCATAAAAAAACCCTTAGACTTTTAAACATAGTGTGAGTTATGAAGTCATAACCTGCTTTCGCTAGAGGTTTGTATGCCTTGGGGTCGAACCCGTCTTTAGTCCGTTTGTCAGGAAAAATCATTTTTATTTGATCATTCTCAGGTTTCTTAACCTCTTGTCTTGTGATCTTTGTAAGAGGCGTAGTGGAACTTTCCTTTAGAATTTCAACGTCACCGACCTTTATGCTTTCTGAACATTCAGTGAAAGGTGATTCACCCTTTTTACGTCGAGATAAAGGGACGGTATTGTAGGATAGGTGAATTTGAACATTTCTCATCCTTTACAACCTTAGGTTTCCCAAGGCTTGTAGACGCTTCACCCTTTTTCAGGTCGAAAGTATTCACATCTTCAACAACTTCCTTTCTTGTATTTGCTTGTGGCTTTAAATCGAGTTTATCATTATTTTTTATCAAGGGGATTTCTGCAGGTATGGTTTCCCCTGTGTTTTCATTCTTCAAATAAAACTTTGCATGAACAAAATGAGACTCAGCTTTTGAAAATGGGTTAGTGTCAGCTTCAACTTTCATGATGCCATCATGATAGAATTTAAAGCACTGGTGCAATGTAGAGGTTATGACTCCATTACCATGGATCCACGGAAGACCTAACAACAGCTTATAGGTGGTCTTCGAATCTATTACATGGAACAAAGTATCAGCTTTTAAGTCTCTAATGATGAGTTCAAGGTGTATCATTCCAATCGCTCGTTGTCCACCTTGATTGAAACCTTGGATCACCAATTTACTGTTTGATAGTGTTGGGATCGGTGTCCTAAAACTCGTAGATATTGAATGTTAAACGAATTATATACTTATTCGATAAAGGCGTTATCGAGATTAATTTAGTAAAGTTATTACTAAATAAAGTAAATTGCACATATAATAACCCAAATCCAATAAACGAACGTCCATGGCCATAGGATGAACACTTGAGCTTTATGTAGAGACATAAAAGTGGATCAAGCTTGAGTAATAGCCAAAATGGTCTATAGTATAGGGATAGGGTTGGGTACCTTATTCTGGAGACACTATGAGACGCGCCCACTTTATAGATGGTATAGACGATGTGATCCTAAATCGTCCATGTAGAGACATGCGAGTGGGGGCGTCCTATGCAATGAGTTTTCATAAGACCAGGACCAAGAAATAAGTCGTTCTCGCTTTATAACACCGTTTACTGACGAGACTGACTATTTCATGTGATGACCTAAGTAACTCGATCTTAATCCTGAGCTAACTATGAACTCCTGTTTATTCGGGCTTATCCTTAGATCTGCATAGGTGAGAGTGGCTCAGTATCGCCGACTCAATAAGCCTTCCATTTCAGGGATAGGAATGGGTAGATAGCTGGGGACATAGTCGTGCAAGAAGGAATTCACTCCTACCCGAATTAGGGATAGTAGAGAGGTTTTTCCTTTAAGTGCTGACTTCGGGGCTTGAACAAAGGGATCCCGCCCTCTCATTGGCTCGAAAGGGACTCGGTTTATTGGTTGGACCATAAACCAATGGTTCATTAGAGGATCAGTGGGAGTTAAGGAACTAGAAGTACTATAGGGGTGAAATGGCTTTTTGACCTAGCTATAGCTACAAACAACCTGTGAAGGATCGACTTACTAATCATGGTTAAATCAAGTGGACGGAAATATATCTATAGTGAGGGGAGTGCAACTATCGGGCTATAGTGGAGTGTCCCGGTAGTTAACGAATGTTGGCTAGCTTGGATAATGAGATTAGTAGGTTAGCCTCGAATCGTTGGAGCCCATGATCTATAGGTCCATTAGGTCCCCCTACTAGCTCATATCGGAACAAAGCCTAGAACAAAAAGATAAGAAGCTTTGAATCGTTCAAAATCGGGAAAAAGGGTATTATCGTAAATTGTATTTGACACAATAATTTAATTATGAATTAAACTAGAAAATGAGAGGTGAAGTATTTAAAAGTGTTTTAAATACCATATATATGTATTAGGAATCATATATAATTCATGGAACTAGGTGATAAAGATTAATTGGATTAATCATGTAAAAATTACTTGGAAATGTCCCAATTAATTGCCTAGAAATCAATTTCAATTTTGAATTGAAATTGGAATCAATTGCAAGCTGAAAATTCAGAATTAAGATTCAAATCATAGTGGATTTAGTGGCATTCCCACTCATGCATGATGATGCATAATGGAAAACAACACAATCATGCACTAGTTGCATGTGTTGTGAATTAAACACCTAGAATCCACTTTGAGTTACATTTTCACCATGTGTCTAGTGTCATGAAGCTTTTCTTTGCATGGAAGAGGTCTATTTAAGAGCTATAATCAGATTCAAAGCTTAAGAGAGCCTTTTTCCTTACTATTATGTTGCTGGAATTTAGACTCAAGCTCTCTCATCTCTCATACTTCTCCATTGCTTGATCCTTCAAGCATTCCCTTCCCATTCCCTATCTTTATAGACTCCCACGAGTCGTTCTTGGACCGGAGGATAGTAGGGAAGACTCTAAGGGTTGTCCTAAGAAGATTGGAGAAGAAAAGAATCCAAGAAGGTCCACCAATTGAGCTACAAAAAGGTTGGTACTTTCACTCTCTCTGTTTCTGAATTCTTAGAACATGCATGCTTTAGGAGTAAAATTGATGTAGTTAAGTGCTTCTGATCTTCAATTGCTTCCGCATGTGTTATATGAACACCTTCAGATAGTTCCTCCATCAAGATGCCTAATTGCTTCATTGATGAGGATCCGACTAACCCTCTATTCTCGAATGTATCCTGAGAAGAATAAAGGTTTATTGTGAGGCTTTGACCCTAGCAGCAAATCTTCATCAAAAAATCTGATAGACATGCAACACGAAGCACATGTGCGCGCCTCGAAGGTTGGGATGTTTGTACCATCAGACTCTATCAATGCATTAATAAGGACGCTTTTAGCTTCATGAGGAAGTGACAATAAGTCCTTTATGCTGAGGAATGATAAGTCTCCTGGACTCCGCATCGTTCCCGAGGAGCTAGCAAGGACAACATCCTCTTCCACCACGTCCACGATGTGACACGTGACAGTTTCAAGTGCTTCTCCTTGACTATCATCGAGAAAGCGCCTTGGGAAGTATTCTGCCAAAGTTATGGGTTGTGGAGGACAAAAGAAATCTTCACTTTCCTCCACGACAGGCTTTGACCTCCTTGACTTCTTTTTTCCTTTATTCCTTTGAGACTTAACGTTTCTTTTACTATCTCGAAATAGGCGGGACTCTTTCCGTTCGTAACTTTGCTTTTGCTTTTTGCGACGAACAACAAGGGTCCAACCTTCGCTCTCATCTTCGATGGAATCATATTTTTCTTGGGATCCATTCATTGTAGCTTCTTTTTGAAATCGAACCACTACGGGATCAAGGGTCCGAAATTGAATCAGTTATTCTTCATAATCATATAAAGAGATTAGGGGAAGTTGATCCCTTACATTTGTCGTTATTGTTGCATGATTCGCCTGAGCCACCTCATCAAGGTCTAATTCAATTCTCTTCTCGCAAGCCAATTTAAGGATTAACTCCTTTAATACAAAACACTTCTCCACCGGGTGACTAACGACCCTATGATACTTGCAATAGTTAAGATCATTGACTTTTCCTAACTCTTCTGGTCGTTTGCATTATGGGAGTTCAATTAGTTGCTTCTCCAACAGGTGTTCCAACATATCTCGAACGTCGGAGTCTGGAAATGGATACACATTTTCTTGTCTTTCTTTTAAAGTTAGGTGACGTCTCTTGCCTGTCTCCACTCGCTTATTTGTTTTGTTTTTCCTTCCTTTGGCGAAAAGTTTCACAGGGGTCGTGTTGACGACCATGGATTCTTTCGTGGCACTCTTCGTAACTTTCTCAGTGTCTTTGACTTCGTTCTTTTCTTTCCTAATGTCTGGGACTACGGGATCTTTGTTCCCTCTACTAGCGATGCTCAACTCCATATCATGAACGCGAGTCGCTAATTCTTCAAAGGTTCGGGATTTTATCCCCTGCAAGATGTAAAGAAGTCCCCAGTGCATGCCTTGGGTGCACATCTCAATAGAGGACACCTCGGAGAGTCAATCTTTACAATTGAGACTCAAGACTCTCCAACGGTTGATGTAGTCAATGACTGGCTCACCCTTTCACTGCTTTGTGTTCGTGAGTTCCGTCATACTAACTGTCAGCCTCATACTGTAGAAGCGATTCAAAAACTCTCTCTCAATCTGTTCCCAGCTGTCAATTGTCTCAGGCTCCAAGTCAGTGTACCAATCGAACACCTTTTGATATGGATTCAATCAATAATCCATTGCATGTACCTGAAGGACCAATCACAAGGAGCAAGGCAAAGAAGATACAAGAGGCTTTCACACTGCATGTTCAAAAGCTAGCAAATGCACAACAAGAGGCCGAGAATTTTGAACCCAAATTTTTGTATAATGTTAGTTCAGCAAGTCAAGAAGAGAATGGAGTCAAGATGGCACGGGAAAAGTTGTGTAGTTTGGAAGATGGCACGGAGGACAAAACAAATGTGCAGAATTTGTGAAGAGGTGGCTGTCCAACTTGCATCTCTTGGGATTTCGTGATGTCAAAGGATGTCAAACGTTGCCATTATGAGGAGCGGATTCCATAGCACATATTTAAGACAATTTAAAGCAATTCTATCTTTTTAGTTTTGAGATATGGCTGCTCGTTTGATGTGCAATCAAGTTTTAAGTTCCTAGGTCTTATTTTCTACAATTTGCAATTAAGTGTAGTTGAATGACTTTTGAGTTCCTTGGTCTATCCACGACCATTTGGCCTTTAAATGGCTTGTAATACTCTTGAAAACTCATAACATGATTAGTAAAAAGCTTTTGCTTATTCAGCCCCTTTGGTGTTGTCTTTTCTTTCAAATATTGTCTTAGGTTTGATGTTTAATCGATTCATTGGATTAGTTTTTTATCAATCTAATTCTGGAGTGAGTCGTCTTAGGATCTAGGAGTGACCATCCTTATTCTAAGTTTGATCTAAGAGTGATTCATCTTCTAACTAAACTCTTGGTTCGAATCATTCGGTAAGTCAGTCTTATTTGTGTCCGTCTACAAGGATCCTAGAAGGACCTCTAGCTTTGTAAACTTAAAGCATATTTGGGCGCTTATCACCTTTCCTTTCAATGTTCGGAAAAATTTCTTAACAATAAAATCTCCCCGAGTACCAGCGTTCACACAAGTTTCAACAAAGTGGGCGATGTGCTGCTTTGGGTTGCCCTTTCCGTCAAACTATTGGAACTTGGGAGGCTGATACCCAGTGGGCAGTCTGAGATTGTCAATCCTCTTTGTATAAGGTTTGGAATACAAGAGGAAACTTTGAGTGGGTCCACCATATTGAGCCCTGATGGAATTCATGATCATGTCTTGTAGTTGTTGGACGGACGAAGAGGCAACTGACGCGGAGTGTTGTGGTTGGTCCTCATGCATGACAGCTTTCCCCTTATCATTCTTTCCTACAGCAGGGGTCTGGCTAGACTCAGCCGTTTCTCGGTTTTGCAGATGGTTCTTCAAATAAGCAATCTCAAGATCTCTTTCATCAACTACCTTCATTAAGAGATTGAGTTTGCTTTCCATCTCTGCCATTCTTTCATCCTGGTCTACATCTGCCATCATGACGGACATCACATCAGGATTTGCATCCTTTGGCTGCTTAGATGGTTGAATGATAGATTTGAACAACGGGTTGTCTTCGACTACAACCTTATCTTTAGAGGATTCTTCAATCAACTTTGAGATCATGCTTGCAACAGCAAGAGGAGTATGATCCTCTTTGATCTCAATTCCTTGGGAACGACTACGAGTGACAGGACCAGTGTAAGAGTCGCTTGATGTTGTAACCTTAGCGGGAGCTTTCTTTGGTGCCATCACGTTGGTTGGATCTTTTAACAAGAGAAAGAGACGAGAGGTAGAGTCTGTCCCACTGGACGTGCAAATTTGTTCACACGTAACTTTGAAGATGGAGACACGTGGAATAAATATGTAATTGTATTTATGTTTGTATGCATGTGGATGTACAATCTCTAATGTTAATCCTCTTATTCTCTCTCTTGTGTTTGAATGTGTTTCACTCGAAGGCTAAAACGCTTGATCTCGAGTCTGAAGCTTTAATGGATTCTTGAAACTTGAAGTCTTCCAGTCTTGGAGGAGTCTTCAGTCTTCAAGAAGTGTTCAGCACTTGGAAACTTATGGATTTCAGAGTATTCAGTCTTCCGTCTTGGAGGAATTTCTCTGAATTCTCTGAGTCTGGTTGAGAGCTCCAAGATTCTGAACCCTTGAAATGGTGGAGAACTCCTCTATTTATAGAGTTCTTGTTGGAAGGGCCCTGGAGACTTTTGGGCCTAGCAACTTGAGCTTGGGCTTTATTGGTCTTGGGCTCAACCATTTAGTCTTGGGTTTGGTTCATATTTGACCCAAAACCATATGATCCAATAATTTAAAAGATCAAATTTGATCCAAATAATTATTTTTTTAATTAATTGGTCAAATTAATTAATTTGATCAAAATAATTTAATTTTAATTAATTGATCAAATAGAAATTTGGCTCTATAAATTTATAATTGGCCAACTTTGTCTTCAAATTAAATTTGGGACACATGTCAATTTATAATTAGTTCCAAATTTAATTAATTTTAATTTCGTCGTTAATTTTATGTAACGACGTGGCAATTCGTGATTGGTCAAAATTTCTCCATCAACAGTATTAATCACTGTTACTAAAGAATATGTTAACCAATTTGGAACTTGGAAAAAATGCGTTTGTAAGTCAACTGTTTTGTTAAGGAAATTTAGTTTTGAAAATTTTGCTTCGTACAAAAAATAATGTAACAAAAAACGGTAGTTCGAAATGTGAAATTCATGTTTAAAAAATGTAGATCTAAAAGTTCTGCTTTATGGAAGTTGAAATTAAAAAAAAAAAAAAAAAAATCGTTAAGATTTCTTTTTTGATAACCAAATTAAGTTTTTAAAATTCGAATTGGTACAAAAAATAACGTATCAAAAGGGTTGGTCAAAAGTGTGAAATTCATATTTTAAAAATAAAGAAAATTATTTTCGACTTAACCAAATTCATGTACATTACATTCGTTGATGTATTAAGTGTTATGTATTTAGTATTACATTGTTGAATCACGAAAACTGTAAACCCTAAGAAAAAAGACATAAGACCCTGTTAAAATTAATCTAGACTAATCTAGACTTATATTCAAGGTGCATGAATTACGTTTAGTTACATACATGAATAGTTGAGATTCAAAGAATTGTTGGATACATGAATTACAAGATACATGATGAATGTTCATGTATTGGTGAAAGGTCACATGTATTTCCATTTATTGTTGATGTCTTTTGATGTAGTTTCCTACTAATATAAATATGTGTAGGATTTTCATTTGTAAGCAAGCCAAAGCAAAGAAGAAACAAAAGTTATATTCAAGTTCTAGTTTCTCCAATCTTGTGTGAGTGAGAGAACAATCTTCTTCTCTTATCTCTTGAGTTTTATTGTGAGGGCCTACTTCGTTTCCAACAGATCCTCAAACCCCCAAACCCTAAAATCGTAATACTACACATAAAACTCAAAATTGTAAACCCACCCTAAACCGTGAAAACAAAAACCCTAAACCTTAAACCCTAAAACTGTAAACCACCATAAACCCTAAACCTTAAACCATCCCTAAGACACCTAAACCCTAAACCCTAAGACAATAAAACCATAAACCCTAAAACCGTAAACCCCAAAACACTAAAACCATAAACCCTAAAGACACGTAAACCCTAAACCCTATGCCCTAAAACACGAAAATGGTAAACCCTAAACCCTTCACCCTAGACACCTAAAAATCCTAAACCCTAAACCCTTCACCCTAAGACACATAAAGCCTAAAACCCTAAACCCTAAAACGTAAAACTTAAAACCTAAACCTTAAAATTCTAAGACCCTAAACCGTAAACCCTAAAACCCCATAAAACCCTAAAACCGTATACCCTAAATCCTAAACTCTAAACCCTAAAATACTAAACCCATAAACCCTAAGACACCTGAGCCCTAAACCCTATAACCCTAAAACCCTAAACCCTAGAATCCTAAACCCTAACCCATAAAACACCAAAATCCTAAACCCTACACCCTTCACTCTAAACCCTAAGCTAAGCAATGTATGAAAAATGAATGTTTCTTGTCACGCCTTATAAGCTTTAGCTAGGAAAATCTTGTTGCTTAAATCTAGACTAGTAATATACATAACTAATATAACAATGTAACAATATCTATGTTTATAACAAATATAGGAAATGTAACAAGTGTGGAAAAAAATTGAAGAATGGAAAATAATTTTTTTTTTTTATTTTGGATTTATGATCAAAATCGTGACTTAAAATCCCAATTTTACAATTAATGGAAACAACAATTTGATTTCTTAATTTTAGAAGAATTGTCTAACATTGAAAAAAAAATAAAAAACTAAATCAGAAACTCTGACTTCAAAACTATGTTTAGAACCAATATAGTAAATGTAACAAGTGTGGAAAAAATTGAAGAATAGAAAATGATTTTTTTTTCTTTTTTAAATTTTGGATTAATGATTTGTGAGTTAAAATCCCAAATCTACAATAAATGGAAAGAAAATTTTAATTTATTAATTTTAGAAGAATTGTATAACATTGATAAAAAAAATATTAAAAAAAAAAATCAGAAACTCAGACTTTAGAAATTAACACCCCAAACATAGACTTCCTAAAACAGACTTCAGAACTCAACACCCAAAACACAGACTTTAGAAATCAGCATCCCAAACATAGACTTCCTAACTCAGACTTCAGAAATCAGCACCAGACTTCACAACTCACCCTATTTCACAACTCCCCACTTCCAAAACCCACACCCTTGCCCCAAACACCCCCGTAATGGGGAAGAGAAGAAGAAAATAAATAATAATAATTTTTTTTAATTTAATTTATTATTATTTTATTTTAAAAATCACAAACTTTAGAAATCAGCACCCCAAACATAGACTTCCTAACTCAGACTTCAGAAATCAGCACCCCAAACACAGACTTCACAACTCACCCTATTTCACAACTCCCCACTTCCAAAACCCACACCCTTGCCCCAAACACCCTCGTAATGGGGAAGAGAAGAAGAAAAGAAATAATAATAATTTGTTTTTTAATTTAATTTATTATTATTTTATTTTAAAAGTCAAGAAAATAATTTTTTTAATAAAAAAATGATGCCACGTCAGCATTCCGTGAGAATTTAACAAAACATTTGACGGAGGGACCAAGAGTGTAACAAAAATCAAACCTTATGAGCTAAATTGTTGAGTTTGAAAACTCAGGGACCAAAGTGTAACTTAACTCAAACCTCATGGACTAAAAGTTTGTTTTTCCCTATAATTTATTTATTATTATTTTTTTTTTATGTCTTTTGATTAGGTTTTGTTGAAAAAATCAACTTTAATATGGTTTAACTAAACATCAGTAGTAATGTTTTATAGGGAGTTTCAAATGGGATTTTCATTAAAAGAAAATAATGATGAATTTTGTTGTTATATTGAAAATTAGTTTTTTAGTGGATAACTGCGTTATTGTGAGACATCAGCACCAGTGGTCTAGTGGTAGAATAGTACCCTGCCATGGTACACACCCAAGTTCGATTCTCGGCTGGTGCATTTTTTTTTTAATCTTTTATTAAACTGCTACCCATTTTTTTTCCCTGGCTGTACTAGCAATCCACTACAAACTAAGCTAAATTTCACATACACTAGTTTTCCATTTTGCTTTTTTGTTAGTACTTTCATATATCTAGCAATCACAAAAATGTTACACGTCTCGAACATAGTTCAAGATTGACATGACTAAGCTGATGAACTATGTGTTCTAAGATGACGTACAAGAATGAGAAAAAAAAAGAAACACGCTGATGTGGAATGTCTGAATGTTGAGTCCACCGAACAAAAGAAAAAGATGAATGACATCCACTGTAGTAAATGGGATGCAGTCAACTATTTATGTACCTCATAAATGGTAGCCCATATATCAATTATATGCTAGATTTTTGTGTCTATAGATTTGGGACCAATGTATTCTATATCAAATCAATTATGCATTCCACCTACCCATTTCTCTCCTCTCAAACCAATTACAAATTTTCACAAAATTTATTCATCATTATTAACATCTTTACAAATCCACAATGCCCATGCTTGAAAGCACTTGCATGTCATTCCATTCATTCTATGGTGTCTCCTCTTTGTGTTTTTTGGATTTTCTATTGTGTGCAAGTTGGAGGGTAGCATCATCAAAATAGTGTCATGTTGCTTATAAGTTAGAATATGAAGCTCGGAACATTTTCATGGGTACAAGATTTTCTTTTCTAATAGAATTCAATAGTAAAAGTATGTTGGCATTGTAAAATATTTTTTTTTTTTTTTTTTTTTTTTGAGAAAAAAAGTATGTTGGCATTGTAAAGAGAGACAATGTCATCATATGATTATAAATAGTTTAAATTAGAAGTTTAGTGTCTGAACTTTGAAGTTTGTGTCAAATATGTCTTTGAATTTAAAAAAGTGTTAAATAAGTTTTTGACTTTTTGACTTTGTGTGTCTTATAGGTCATTGAACTTTAAAAAGTGTCTGATAAGTCTTTGAACTTTCAATTTTATATCTAATGTATATAAGTCTTTGAGCTTTCAATTTTGTGTTGAATAGGTCATTGACCTATTTGATATTTTTTAAAATTCATGAACTTATTGGACATAAAATTAAAAGTTTAATGTCTTATTTGACACAAAACTACAAAATTCAATTTTATGTTTTAGTAGGTTTGTTAATTAAAAAAAATGATGAAAATGCGGATTTTTTTTATTAATAATGTACTTTAATAAAAAAAAAAAAAATTTAGGGGCGTTCTAAAAGTAATTCCAAAAATAGGGTAGCTAACTCGTGTACGTCGGCCGCGATTTCAATAAGTCGTGGACCGTGATCACGATTCCGAGGGTAACTCGCGTACCTGGTACGCGACTTTTGTGTTGGCACGCTGACGAGGCATACATCACCAGGTTGGCGCTGATTTGGCGCTGACGTCGCGCCAGCTAACTCGTGTACCTGGTACGCGATTTACTTAACAAAATCGTGTACCAGGTACACGATTTTGTGGTCCATGAAACCCTACCCCACTCGTGAACGCGCCGCAGACCCTCCCCCCCTCGGCTTTTTCTCCCTTCTTCTGCTTTCTGCATCTTACGCCGCCGTTCCAAGTGCCGTCGCCGCCGCTCCAAGTTGTCGTCGCCGCCGTTCCGCCGTCCCGCCGACCTGTGATCTCGCTGCCGCCGCCGCCGCCTAGTTCCACGTCGTTCGCCGCCGCCTAGGTATGTATATATATATTTTTTTCTTTTTTTCCTATAAAAACATTATTTTAGTGATAGATTTTTAGTTTATGGATTATTTTAGTGATAGATTTTTAGTTTATGGATTATTTTAGTGATAGATTTTTAGTTTGTGAACTTTTTTAGTGCTTCGTATGTTTATGGATTATTTGAAACCGATTTGGATTGTTATTGGATTGTTTTGGGTCGTTTTTGCACTGATTTGGATCGTTTTTTTGACTGATTTGGATCGTTTGAGTTTTGGACTTATATATATATTGCTTTAGGTATATTTTGAACCGACTTGGGTTGTGTTTGGATTGATTTGGGTCACTTTTGGACTGATCTGGGTCGTTTTTGGACTGATTTGAGCTGTTTGAGTTTTGGAATTAGATATATATTGCTTTCGGGCTGTTTTTGGATTGAGTTGGGTCGTTCTTGGACTGATCTAGGTCGTTTTTTGACTGGTTTGAGCTGTTTGAGTTTTGGACTTAGATATATATTGCTTTTGGGTTGTTTTTGGATTGTTTTGGGTCGTTTTTGGACTGATTTGAGTTGTTTGAGTTTTGGACTTGGATATACTTTGTTGGGCCTCTTTGGACTTGTTTATTTAATTTTTTGACTTTTTTCGGATTGGTGTGACATATTTTTCATGCAGTTGAAAAAAAATAAAATGTAATTAATATTTTTCTAATTTTCTCAGTTATAGTCAAATTGGTAAAATATGTCATTGGCTCGTGAGAAGTTAGTGATTCTTGAACCTGGAAATGGTGGGGATAGTGATATAGAGACAGAAGTTGATGAATTATTTGGAGAGAATGTTAATATTAATCCTCCCACTAGAAAGCCAAATGAGGAGCCACCTTCAGATATTTTCACACATATAGATTGGGAGATTACTAATTCAATATGTGAAGTAGGGTCCACATTGGAAGAAGGGGCAAGGTGTGTAGAAATGAACTCAAATGTAATCACTAAAGGATTATTATTTGAGAATAAAAAGGATCTACAACTTACCGTAAAAAAATATTGTGTTGTAAACCATTACCAGATTACTGTGGTGGAATCAAATCAAGATATTTGGTATGTGAAGTGTGCAATTGGGATGAAGGGTGCAATTGGAGACTTCGTGCCTGTCGGCGAAAAACTCATGGAATGTTCGAAATTACGAAGCTTGAAGGGGAACATTCGTGTTTATATCCAGAACTCACCCAAGACCATTCACAACTAGACTCAGATTTTATGTGTAATGAAATTCAAAATCTTGTTCGAAGTGATCCTGGAGTTTCTATATCATTATTGCAAGAAACTATAAAGAAAGATTATGGTTATAGTGTTAATTATAGACGTGTATGGCAAGCTAAACGAAAAGCTTTGATAAAAGTATTTGGTGATTGGGAAAAATCGTATGAAGAACTTCCTTATTGGTTGATGGCTGTTGTACACTACAATCCAACATCTCGAGTTGAATTTGACTTCATTCCAACTGAGGTACCGCACAATGTAATTCTTGGTCGAGTCTTTTGGTCCTTTGGTCCTGCAATAGAAGGTTTTAAATACTGTAGACCAATGATTCAGATTGATGGTACACACCTCTATGGCAAGTATAAAGGGAAATTATTGATAGCTTCATCTGTTGACTCAAATGGACATATATTTCCCCTTGCCTTTGCAGTTGTGGAAGAGGAGAGTACTTCTAGCTGGTCATGGTTTTTACGTGCCTTACGTGCCCATGTTACACAGAGAGATGGTATATGTTTAATTTCTGATAGACATGGAGGCATATTAGCTGCTGTGAATGAGGAAGAAAATGGTTGGAGTGAACCTAGAGCATACCATCGATATTGTCTTCGTCATGTGGCAAGTAACTTTAATAAAAAGTATAAATCGAAGCAGCTCAAAGACTTGGTCTATAGGGCAGGACGTCTGTTAAAAAAGGGTGAATTAAAAATTACCTTTGAGGTTGAAGAAGAGTTACTCCATGCAATTATTCACCTCAACAGAAAAACAGGAAACAGTTAGTTAGCTTTCTGTTTTTGTGAAAAGAATGGCTCTCTGAAGAAAGGTGTATGAACATCATCTACTCGTTGATTTTTTCCTTTCAAGTTGAAAAATTTTGAGAGAAAAGAAAAGAGAGAGAGAGAGATGTACCTTCTTGTATTTTTCCATTCTTGAAGAAGATCAATAAAAATCCCATGGCTGCTCTTGTACAGTGGATGTAGGCTCCTTGCCGAACCACTTAATCACTGTGTTCATCTTCTTCCTTCAGCTTGTTTTTACTACTGTTGGTAAGCTTCGATTTCTCCATCTTCTTTAAAGGTTTTTGGGTTTTCTTCCTTCATTTGCATGTGTGGTCTGAATCGAAGAAGAGAGAAATGAAGAATGGATACTTTTACCTTTCTTTTTTTGTTGTCAAAAGAGTAAAGTAAGAGAGAGAAAGTTAGACTTTGTCATTTTGTGTGAAGTGCAAGCTAGCTGTACGATTTGACAGCACCTTTTCTTTTCACAAAATTGGTATCAGAGCCTTTGCAAGAACTTAACAATGGCAGTTGATAGATATGAAATTGATAAGTTCACTGGTAATGGAGATTTTGGGCTTTGGTCTAAGAGGATAAAGGTAATCTTGACTCAACAGAAAGCTTTAAACGGATTAGAAGACCCTAAAACCTTACCTGAAACTCTTACTCCAGAGCAGAAACAAACAATTGAAGAAACAGCTTATAGAGCCCTAATCTTGAATATATCAGACAATGTGTTAAGGCAAGTAATTGATGAAACCACAGCTCATGATGTTTGGAAAAGATTACAAGCGTTATATGTCAAAAGAGATTTGCCTAACAAAATCTTTCTTAGGGAAAGATTGTTTACCTTCAAGATGAATGCTGCAAAATCAATGGATGAGAATCTTGATGAATTCAAGAAGTTAACCTCTAAAATTAATCAAACTGGTGAGAAATTAGGAAATGAAAGTGAAGCAACTATTCTGATTAATTCACTTCCTGAAACCTACAAGGATGTGAAGATTGCACTGAAGTATGGAAGGGACAGTATCACAACTGATGCTGTAATTGCAGCAATTAGGTGCAAAGAACTTGAGTTTAAATCAGAATCTAAGAGTGCTGGAGGTAGTGCAGAAAATTTGTACTCAAAAGGAAAGAACAACTACTACAAAAAGAACAAGTTTGCTAAAGGGCAGAGGTTTCATAAGCCTAAGACCGTGCTTAGGTGCTTTATTTGTCACAAGGAAGGCCACTTCAAAAGAAACTGCCCAGAGCGAAAGAAAAAAGATTATAGAAAGCCAAGGGAACATGGAAAAGCAGATTGCTCTATTGGTGATGATGCATTTGAGTATTCTGAGGTATTGACAGCATCAAATGAAAAGGCCATGAATGGAAAAACTGAGGTAAAGGAAGACTGGGTCCTTGACTCAGGGTGTACCTTTCATATGACTTCCTTAAGGGAGTGGTTTGTATCCTATAAATCATGGGATGGAGGCTCAGTATTCATGGGTAATAACCACGGGTGTAAAGTCGTGGGAATAGGCTCAGTAATGCTCAAACTTGAAGACAATAGAGAAATCTTGCTGAAAGAAGTAAGACATGTTCCAGATTTGAGGAGAAACCTTATCTCCTTGGGTATGCTTGATAATCTTGGTTGTTCAATCATTATAAAGGAAGGATCTCCAAAAGTTGTAAGAGATTCAAGAGTTGTTCTTGAAGGGCAGAAGTTGAATGGGTTATATGTTATAAAAAATGTGCTCTCTAAAGATCATGCCTTGATATCTCAAAGTGACAGAGATGAAGAAATTGAGTTGTGGCATAGAAGACTCTCTCACATCAGTGAAGGAGGTCTCCAAGAACTTCTAAAACAGGGGATAATAAAGACTAGAGGAACTAAACGTCTCAGATTCTGTGAACATTGTGTCTATGGAAAGTCTAAGAGACTTAAGTTCACTAAAGGACAGCATTCAACCAAAGATATATTGGGTTACATTCATGTTGACATTTGGGGCCCATCTAGAACTCCTTCATGGAGTGGCTCTAAATACTTCTTATCTCTAATTGATGACTACTCAAGAAAGGTGTGGACATTCATGCTTAAAACAAAGGATCAAACCTTTGAAAAGTTTAAAGAATGGAAAGTAAATGTTGAGAATCAAACAAACAGAAAAGTGAAGTATTTGAGAACAGACAACGGTTTGGAATTCCTTGGGGGATTCTTTAATCAGTATTGTGTTGAGAATGGTATTACAAGGCATAAAACAACACCCTACACTCCTCAACAGAATGGTATAGCTGAACGGATGAATAGAACAATTATGGAGAGGGTGAGGTGTATGCTCTCAGAAGCTAATCTTTCTTATAGTTTTTGGGCAGAAGCTGTTGCTACAGCAACTTACACAATCAATAGGAGTCCTTGTACTTCTATAGACCTCAAGACTCCAGAAGAAAAGTGGTCTGGACATTCCCCAAACCTTTCAAACTTAAAGGTCTTTGGGTGTGTTGCTTATGTTCACACCAAACAGGGAAAGCTAGAACCAAGAGCTCTAAAATGTATGTTTTGTTGGGTTTTATGCCCTAAAACTCGTAGATAGTGAATGTAACCGTTGACCGGATATTAATGAAATAATATTGAAATATTTTTCCATTAATTGTTATTAGTTATTTTATATTTGTCTTTGCCTAATAATAACCCTAATCCAATAAACTAGACATCCAAGGCTGTAATATGAGTCTTGAACTATATGTAGCGACATATGGGATCATTGTTCAAGAAACAGCCTAAAGGGTCTATAGTATAGGGATAAGACTGGGTGCCTTATCCTGGTGACACTATGGATACGGCCCACTTTGTATTTGATACAAACGCTGCGATCCAACGCGTTCGTGTAGGAGACATGCGAGTGGGGGTATCCTATGCAATGAGTTTGCATAAGACCGGACCGCGAAATAGTAACCACTAGTTATAACACCGTTAACTAGTTGGTTTTCTATTTCACTAGGACGACCGAGACAACTTAGTCTTAATCATGAGTTGATTATGGACTCCTGCTCATGAGAGACTGTCCTTTGATTTGTATGGGTGAGAGTGGCCAATACGCCGACTCAATAAGCCTACCACTTTGGGGACAAGATCGAATGGGGAGCTGGGAACATAATCGTACAAGATGGAATTCACTCCTTCCCGACTTTAGGGAAGCAGATGAGTGTTCCCTTAAGTGGTTACTCCGAGTCTTGAACAAAGGGCCCTACCCTCTCAATGGCACGAGAGGGTTTTCTGTTTAATGGTTGGACCATAAACAGATTGTTCATTAGAGGAGAATTGGTACTTAAGGAAATAGAGGTGACCCAGGGGTAAAACGGTAATTTGACCCAGCTGGTGTTACGGACACTCGTGAAGGACTAACTAGTCGATATTGGTCTAAGTTCCGTGGACACATAAAATATGTCTGCAGTGAGAAGAGTGCAACTGTGAGTCTATAGTGGAATGTACACACAGTTAACGAATATTGATTATTGTGGTTAATGAGTTTAACCAATTAATCTCACATCGTTGGAGCTTCTGATCTGCAGGTCCATAAGGTCCCACTGGTAGCTCGTAAAGTAATTTGAGGCAACTAAGTAATTAAATTGAAAATGTTCAATTTACTGAGGGAAATAAATATAATATATATTGATATATTATTATGAGAGAAATTAATATTTGAAGAAGTTCAAATATAAATTTATGGAAGATTGAAAGAATTAATTAATTTAAGTCCTAAAAGTGTTTGGGCAAAATTAATTAATTCAAGGCCGGAAATTAAATATGTGATATTTAATTGGTGGTTAATTAATTAAAGAATTCATTAACCATGAATTAATCAATTATGTAAATAATTAATCACTTAAGGAAGTGATTAATCATTTATGGGAATGATCTAATTACTTATGGAAGAAATTAGTCATTTATGGAAAAGATTAATCAGTTGGGGAATTGGTTGATCATGATTGATTAATTAAGGAATAAAGATTGAATCAATTTTGGAAAAGATTGATTTTATTGAATATTTTATTCATGGCCTCTCTTCTATAAATAGAACACTAGACCTAATTGGTCATGAGACTTGACACTCTTGAAAGACAAGACCTAGAATTCTCTCTAGCCTCCCTCTTAGAGAAAGACTCCCACAAGTCTTTGGCCTCCTAGACTTAGAGACATACCGGTGTAACCTCTGTGGTTATTGTGTCATTCAAAGAAGAAAATCCAGCGATCAAGAGGCGAGAAGGCTGCTGCGTTTTCGTTCGTTGGAGCGTCGTTGGCGAAGAACGGTCAAGTCTACAACGGAGGTTTGTAACGGTTCTTCCTTTTTTCGTTAGAAAAGTTTTTCAAAATAAATTTAGATTTATTCTAGCATGTTTAAACCGATTTTATAGCGACTTTAAAGTTAGTTTAAAGTTTTGATTGAGTTATCGTAACGGTATTTTAAAGTTAATTAATATACGGCGTAAGGTCCAATCGATGCGCTTCCGCTGCGTTGGGACTTTTATTCCCTTCATGTTTCTGGGTTATCCTGAAGGTTCTAAAGGCTTTAAGCTTTGGGACTTTAAGTCAAGAAGGAGTATTGTGAGTCGAGATGTTACATTTCGAGAAGAAGAATGCTATATGAAACAGAACAGTGATGTACAAACAGCTAAAAATTTTCATGAGGGATCATGCTCTAAGTCTAAGGTGGAGCTAACTAAAGAAAAGCAAAATGAATCAGTTGAGGAACAAGTTGAAACTGAAAATGTTCAAGACTTTGAACCTATTTCAACTGATACACTAGAGGAGCGACAAGTTGAAACACCTACTGAGGATTTATCAAATTACACACTCTCCAGAGACAGACAAAGAAGGGAAATAAGGCCTCCAACAAGGTATGCACAAGCTGATTTAGTTGCTTATGCTTTAAATTCAGTAGATGATATGTTTGATGAAGAGCCTAAGACCTATGCTGAAGCTATTAGCTGTAATGAAAGTTCATATTGGTTAAAAGCTATGAAAGAAGAACTAGACTCTTTGTACAAAAATAAAACATGGGATCTTGTCACTTTGCCAACAAAACAGAAAGTTATATCATGCAAATCGGTGTTCAAGAAGAAATTAGAAAAGGCAGAAGAGAGGGGAGTTAAATATAAAGCAAGGTTGGTAGCAAAGGGTTTTACTCAGAGAGAAGGTGTAGATTACACAGAATTTTTTTCCCTAGTTGTTAAACATACATCCATTCGAATCTTGTTGGCTATTGTTGCTTGTAAGAATTTATAACTTGAACAAATGGATGTGAAGACTGCATTCTTGCATGGGAACTTGGAAGAAGAAATCTATATGAAGCAACCAGAGGGATTTGAAAATCAAAAGAACATGGAGTTGGTTTGTAAGCTAAATAAGTCCTTATATGGGCTTAAGCAATCTCCTAGGTGTTGGTACAGGAGATTTGATGACTACATAACAGGAATTGATTTCAAGAGGAGCAAATTTGATCCTTGTGTGTATCTAAAAGAAGCTAGTGATAAAGAGAAAATATATCTTCTACTATATGTAGATGATATGTTGTTGGCAGGGAAAAGTATGAAGGAATTGATCAAGATAAAGAAGCTACTGTCTAAAGAGTTTGAAATGAAAGATCTGGGGGCTGCAAGTAAAATTCTAGGGATGGAAATCTCTAGGAACAGGGCTATTGGAGAACTTTATGTGTGCCAAAGCAATTATACTAAGAAGATACTGAAGAAGTTCAATATGGCAAGTGCTAAAGCAGTTAGCACTCCTCTAGCTCAGCATTTCAAATTATCTACGGAAGATTCACCTAAAGACAGGGAAGAAATACGGAGAATGGAACGAATTCCCTATTCTAATGCTACTGGAAGCTTAATGTACCTAATGATTTGTACAAGACCTGACTTAGCTCATTGTTCAAGCTTAGTGAGCAGGTACATGGGAAATCCAGGGAGAAAACACTGGGAAGCTACTAAATGGGTATTTCGTTATCTAGTTGGAACTACAAGGAGAGGCCTACTTTATAAACATCCAAACTCTACTGATCTAGAATTGTTTGGATATGTGGACTCTGACTATGCTGGAGATTTAGACAAGAGAAGATCTCTTACTGGTTTCACTTTTGTTTTTGGTGGAAATATTATCTCTTGGAAATCCAACGTACAGTCTGTGGTGGCCCTATCTACTACTGAAGCTGAGTATATAGCAGTTTCAGAGGCTGTGAAAGAAGTTATGTGGCTAAAGGGCTTAATTGAAGAGCTAGGGTTCTACCAACAAACAGTAAACATACTATGTGACAATCAGAGTGCCATACATTTAACAAAGAACCAGCAATTTCATGAAAGGACAAAACATGTTGATGTGAGACTACATTTTGTCAGATATATTGTTGAGAAAGGTACAATCAATATTTTAAAAGTAAATACAGAAGAAAATGCAGCAGACATGTTAACTAAAGCAGTTACCCGTTCTAAGCTTGAGCATTGTTTAAAATTGCTCAAGGTTGTTGATCTGCCAGCTGAAGAATAACCTGAAACAAGAAGCAGTCAGGGTAATGTTTTAATTCAAGGTGGAGATTTGTTAAAAAAGGGTGAATTAAAAATTACCTTTGAGGTTGAAGAAGAGTTACTCCATGCAATTATTCACCTCAACAGAAAAACAGGAAACAGTTAGTTAGCTTTCTGTTTTTGTGAAAAGAATGGCTCTCTGAAGAAAGGTGTATGAACATCATCTACTCGTTGATTTTTTCCTTTCAAGTTGAAAAATTTTGAGAGAAAAGAAAAAAGAGAGAGAGAGATGTACCTTCTTGTATTTTTCCATTCTTGAAGAAGATCAATAAAAATCCCATGGTTGCTCTTGTACAGTGGATGTAGGCTCCTTGCCGAACCACTTAATCACTGTGTTCATCTTCTTCCTTCAGCTTGTTTTTACTACTGTTGGTAAGCTTCGATTTCTCCATCTTCTTTAAAGGTTTTTGGGTTTTCTTCCTTCATTTGCATGTGTGGTCTGAATCGAAGAAGAGAGAAATGAAGAATGGGTACTTTTACCTTTCTTTGTTTGCTGTCAAAAGAGTAAAGTAAGAGAGAGAAAGTTAGACTTTGTCATTTTGTGTGAAGTGCAAGCTAGCTGTACGATTTGACAGCACCTTTTCTTTTCACAACGTCAGCACCAAATACGTAAGTTCAATCGATGTATGAAAGAGTTAAAGCGATTAAATCCTAATTGTCTTGAATTTTTCACTCACATGAATCTAGAAAAGTGGACACAATCACATGACAATGGGTATCGCTATGGATGGATGACTACAAACCTAGCTGAATGTATTAATGGTGTGTTCAAGGGAGCTAGAATGTTGCCCATCACGGCATTGGTTAAGTGCACTTGGTATCAGACAATTCATTATTTTGAACAACGTCGAGAAGAAATCAGTGAAGCATTTGATCGTGGTGAAACGTATACACGATATGCTTTAAGTAGACTCAGGAGGTGGGAAAAGAGAGCTGCTGCACATACTGTGAAGTCTGTTAATAGAAGTACTTCTAGTTTTGAAATTGAAACAGGAATAAGTATGATTTCTCCATATAAGGGTCAGCAAACACAAGTTGTTTGCTTAAAAGATAACTCATGCACCTGTAATAAGTGGCAAATCTACAAAATCCCCTGCTCCCATGTAATTGCAGCTTGTAACCACATTCATTTGGCACACTTACCCTTTGTTGATGAAACATACAAGCTATCAAAATACCAGCGATGTTATGAAAGTCAATTTCATCCTATTCAACATAGAGATTATTGGCCAGAGGTACAATTTGACACACTTCGTCCAAACAAGCATTTGTTGAGGGAACATGGAAGACCAAAATCTAAACGAATTCATAATGAGATGGATTGGCGAGAAGCTGGTACAAAAGTGCATTGTGGTTTGTGTAAACGAGAAGGTCATAACAAGCGCACTTGTCCAACTCGCACTTTAGGCGCTTCATCTTCAACACATGGATGAAAAAGGTTTATTCTGATTCAAATTTCATTTCTAAACATTATTATTAGTTGATTAAATTGAATTTGATCTTGTTAAATTTCATCCACAGGTATGGAGCTCGTGTAATGGACTTTGTAATATTGACTTTGTAATGAACTTTGTAATATTGACTTTGTAGTAGACTTTGTTTGTAATGGATTGGGTTTGTAATAGACTTTGTAATGGATTATGTTTTCTTTGTAATGAATCTTGATTTATTAGTTGCTAATGGACTTATGTGTTTTTAAATGCCTAGTATAAATATGGAACCTGGGCCAATTAACCCAAGACAATTATATTTACAACGTACGCACCGTTCACAGTCGATATGGGATGATCAATCCACTACTATCTTACAATGTCGAAAAAGAGAGGCAGTGGTTAACAGAAATATCAATATAGATCAACGCATCGTGCCTTATGTACAACAAGCCGGATTTTGGGGGGTTGCGCAGATTGGGTTCATGCAACTAAATTGGCATCTTATTACTGCGTTAGTTGAACGATGGAGGCCAGAAACCCATACATTTCATATGCCTTGTGGAGAGTGTACTGTTACACTTCAAGATGTTGCATTGCAGTTCGGATTACCTATAGATGGAGAACCTGTAACTGGCTCACTGCAATATAATTGGGGTCAGGTATGTGAGGATTTTTTGGGAGTTCGACCCCCTGAATTGCATGGATCCAGATTAAGCATTCCATGGTTGGCAGCATAGTTTGCAGATTTGCCCCCCAATGCCGATGAGATCACAATACAGAGGCATGCGAGAGCCTTTATTATGCAATTAATTGGAGGGTTTTTATTTGCTGACAAGTCCAACACACTTGTGCATCTCATGTTTCTTCCACTTTTAGAAAACTTCGAGACAGCTGGACAATATTCTTGGGGTAGTGCATGTCTTGCATGGTTGTATAGAGAATTATGTCGAGCTAGTAGTGCCAGTGCATTAGAGATAGCCGGTCCACTAATACTACTACAAGTTTGGGCGTTCGATCGGTTTTCTATTGTCGCACCACTACACGACTTGCCGACCCTTGGTCATTATGTTGGACGCCCACTTAGTGCTCGGTATGTTAAATTTACGTATAATTTAAATTTATCATGAATTTTCATAATAATATCTTTAATTGTATTGTATAATGTGTAGATGGAATGGAATTTTGGCTGCATCTGAGCAAACTACAAATTTGTTGATCATGTATCGTATTACATTTGATCGTCTTATGCCCAACCAGGTAAAATAGTAATAAAATGTTTTCTTATTTTAAAAAAATATACATTAATAAATTTATTGTTTTATAAATTTCAGATCACATGGACACCATACACACCTGAGATTATGGCCTTACTACCAGACTATTGTCGTAATGGACGGGAGATTTGGTTGACTGTAAGCCCTCTCATATGTTTTCATATTGTAGAGTGGCATTACCCAAATCGAGTACTAAGACAATTTGGAATGCGACAAATGGTTCCGCCATATTGCGATACAGTCATTGAGTTACATCAGTTAGACTTGAGAGGTAAGTATGATCACGATTGGCGACATCATCATGCATCATATATATCACTGTGGCGTGCACGTCGTGATCATTGTGTCTTGGGCGACATAGTAGAGATGCCAGTTGTGTCTGATAACTACTTACACTGGTATGATTCAATCACGAGAAGATATATCACGCGTGAGGGTGCTTATGATGCTTGCACGGTATAGTATACTTTCATTTTGTTATTACTGAATTTCAGTTACAAATATTATTACTATTTTAATTATTTTCTTCTTGCAGAATAACTTTGTTCGAGATGTGCAACATTTTTCTGTGGAACAAAATATACCACAGTTAGGTTCTATGTGTGAGCAGTATGTCACGAACATAACTGATATCATTCAACAAACTAGGAGGCTTACCGTTGCTGACACTGATCGGACACGTGCTCGTCGTAGACGCCGTCGACAACAAGCTGCAGACATTCCACAGCAGAATGAAGATGAAGAACCTCCTATAGTTGATGATGACACTTTAGCTCATCAAGTTCAGTCACTAGCAGATCAGACAGACATTGCTTCAAGTTCTGGTCATGGTGACATAACTCAACAAGATATTGATGATGTGATTCATCATCAATCACACATGGAAGCGCCTCAACCTCGTCGTGGAGCTCGTCAGAGAAGACCACGTCGCTGTGGCACATAGGATTTTACTTATTTTTCTTATTCGCTTTTGTAAAAGACGAAATTATTCTAGAAAATTGTTGTCTGTGAAATTTTAGAAAAATATCTATCTACATATTATACTTCGAAATAAATTTTAAATATAATATGTGGTAACTCGTGTATTAAAAAAAAAAAAACAAAAATTAAACTCGTGTACCTGGTACACGAGTTTCATGGTAAATCGCGTACCAGGTTCACGAGTTTCATGTGGAATCGTGTACTTGGTACACGATTATTACCACGTAAATCGCGTACCAGGTACGCGATGCTTATTGGAATCGTGTACCACGTACACGATTTTATCCCACTGTAAATCGTGTACCTGGTACACGATTTTCACGACCCTAATTTTGTCAATACTTTCAAACTTCACCCTAAGTTTGTAATTTGTTATTTTAAGTACATTATTAATATTTTTATTTCGAAAACTACATTAGATTTTTCATTTTTTTTTAAAGTACATTATTCGAGAAATTACCCCTGAAAATGCTTAGGGGTTTATTAAACACAAAAACTGAAAGTTGGGAGATGTATTTGACATTTTTGACTTATCAAACACAAGAATTAAACTTCAAAGAATATATTAGATACTTTTTAAAGTTTAGATACCTATTAGACATAAACAAGATAGTCCAAAAACTAAGGTCCCGTTTGATAACCATTTCGTTTTTAATTTTTGGTTTTTGAAAATTAAGCTTATAAATGCTACTTTCATCCACAAGTTTCTTTGTGTGTTATCTACATCTTTTCCCATGTTTTCAAAAACCAAGCCAAATTTTGAAAACAAAAAAAATTAAAAAAGTAGTTTTCAAAAACTTGTTTTTGTTTTTGGAATTTGGCTAAGAACTCAAGTGTCTCCTTGATAAAAACAAAAACCATGGTAAGAAAATTAAGAGAAAACCAACTAAATTTTTAAAAACAAAAAACAAAAAACGAAATGGTTATCAAACGAGGCCTAAACTTTTAATTTAACTTCACATATATTCAGAGAACTTCATTGTCTTAATTCAACAAAACTTTAGAGTTGTAGTTACCTCTCCATGAAAGGGTTAAAACAATGCGACTACAAATGTGTGAGGGTGAAATTACGAAAATGTAGGTTCCGATTGTCGAACAATATTCCTCAAAAGAAGCCACTTTTTTACTCTCTTTCTACTCCTTGGGAATGGGAGATTGAAGGATGACATCTTGAACCACAACATGACCAAGTTAGACAAAGTTTAGGTCCTTGTCCTTTTACTTGAAAGTGAGTGTGTGTGTCTTGATTTTAGAACCTCAAAAGAATGCAAATTTAACCCTCTCAATCCCCAAAAGAAAAAAAAAAAAAAGTGGGATTTTGGTTGGTTTTAGTTTTGTTCTCTTGATTCTAGGGTACATTGCTAAATGAAGACTTTATTCCAAGTTGGAAATTCTAAGTGCATGTTTGGGAGTGATTTTGAAATGGTTAAAATCACTTTTGTCATTTTCAAAATTATTCCAAAACATGTCCTATTTATTCAAAATCATCAAAATTGACTTTGAATTATTAAAGGCATGTTTCGAAGTGATTTTGAATATGAAAAAAAAAAAGTGATTTTAACCATTTCAACATCACTCCCAAACATGCACTAAGTAGTGTTTTTAATTTTATCCATGCCTGTGAAGCCTTTTGTATTATGATCAGCTAAGTCCAACAAGCTTGTCGGTTCATTTAGTGTAGTCTAGTAAGATTTCTGAAGCCTTTTGTATTATGTTTAAGCCCTGAAGTAGTTAATCATTTTCTTGCTTTCTGTTGTGCATAGTTTAATAAATTGAGATTGATAGAACATGAATAGTCAAAAGAGTCTCTTCTGGTTTTTGTGTTCAAATTATATTTGATGCGAGGTTTGACTCGCTTTGTTTTGTGGAAGTTCGGAGTCTATTTGTTGGCCTGAAGTTTTGTGGAAGTTTGTAGTTGAGAAATTTTGAATATAGAAATGTGTTCTCTTGTTTAGCAGGTGTTAAGAAAATTTTGGGTTTCTATGCTGCCGAAACTTTTGGAACATCCGATTAGAATTAGGATAGAGGTTTTAGTAATGTCGCTAGGTTAGGTATAGAAACCTGGGGCATTACATTTGTTACCAAAAAAATTGTGATATCTCAATTTTTGTTGGGCTAGTGATTGGATGTTCTTTTTAGTTCTTTGTAGGTATTTCACAGTTTGTATTTTTTTGCTCTTGATAGGGGTTTACATGATTTTCATTATGTATTTTTTCTAAGTCTAACTTTTCAGAACATTCATGAAAAGTTTTGTTTGCTTATCAAGAAAAAATTACGTCACTTGTCTAGTCTCTTGTTTTCAGACATGCCCCAAATAATTTAACTCTAATACTTGAACAGTGTAACGAAACTTTTCTACAACCTCATAAAGGGTTGGTATGTAGCAACCACCCAAAAAAAAAAGGGAAAAAGGGGTTTTGTACCCGGTCAAAGAGGGAGGAAAAAGGGGGGGAAATTTTCAAGTTTTTGTTAATTATTAAACTTGCAATTATTATTGGTACATGTATCCTTGAATTTATCTAATATTATGTTTCATGTATCTAGGAGTTGGTGATTCATGAATCAAGTAGTTCATGAATTAGTAATTGATATAGAATTTAAATCCATGTACCAAAACTACTATAAATACCCTTGTAGTGTTGAGATCTTCACAAGAGCGAAAGTAAGAAGTCATTTTTAGAAGAATCAAAAGCTTCCTCTTCTTCTTTCTCTATTTTGTTTGTGAGTGTTGTGCCCCACCACATTCCAACAAAGTGGTATCAGAGCTAGGATGAATTCCAAAGCCTCCCTTTCTTTTTCCAATATCCACGACTCACCAAGCTCAATTATGAGAATTGGGCACTTAGGATGAAGGCCATACTTGGTTCCCAAGGAGTTTGGGAAATTGTTGAGAAAGGCTATGAAGTACCGGAAGATGAAAGTGCTCTTCCGCGAAACGAGAAGGAAGCATTGGAGAAGGAACGGAAGAGAGATCAATATGCTCTCACGATCATCCATCAAGGCTTGGATGATGATATGTTTGAGAAGATTACAAATGATACCACCTCCAAACAAGCGTGGGAGACGCTTCGTAACTCCGTCATGGGAGTCGAGAAGGTGAAGAAAGTTAGATTTCAAACTCAAAGGGCAGAGTTTGAATCACTTTGCATGAAAGAAAGTGAATCAATTCAAGACTACTTTACAAGAGTCTTGACGGTGGTGAACCAAATGAAGCGGCTTGGAGAGACCATGCAAGATGTTCGTGTGATCGAGAAGATTCTCCGCTCTCTAAATAAAAGGTTTGACCATGTGGTGGTAGCAATCGAGGAGTCAAAAGACTTGGAAACCATGACCTTTGATGAATTGAATGGATCGTTGCGAGCCTATGAGGAAAGGATGAACTGTGGCAACCAAGAGCAACCGGAACAAGTCTTGCAAGCAAAGACAACTTTCAAAGGAGATGGTGGTAGAGGTCGTGGTCAAGGTTATGGAAGAGGACGAGATGAGCAATCTTCACCAATTGGAAAAAGAGGGCAACCATTTATGAGGGGTCGTGGTCGAGGAAGAGGAAAAGGTTACAAGCATGACAAATCCCAACTTGAATGTTACCCTTGTAACAAGCTTGGTCATTATGCATGGGAATGTCGATCCAAGAAGGTTGAGGAGGAGGCCAAATTTATAGAGTACAAGGAAGACATTGTGGAGGAGTCATTGCTTCTAGCTTTAAAGGATGATTCCATTGATGAGACAAGCACCTGGTATCTTGACAATGGTGCTAGCAATCATATGACAGATGCTAAAAGCAAATTTGTGGAGCTTGATATAAGCAAGAAAGGCTTTGTAAGCTTTGGTGACAACACAAAGGTGGAGATCATGGGCAAAGGTAAAATTTTGCTTCAGACAAAAGATGGAGGCCATAAAGTTCTTTGTGATGTTTATTACATCCAAAGTTGACTAGTAATATTCTAATTATTGGTCAACTTTTGGAAAGAGGCTACAAGATTCACATGGAGGATTGTATGCTTTGGCTTAGAGACCAAGAGTCCAAACTTGTAGCCAAAGTGCCAATGACCAAAAATCGGATGTTCTTGTTGAACTTGAAGAATGGTGGTGCCAAGTGCTTGAAGAGTTGTGTTGATGATCCATCATGGATTTGGCACATGTGACTTGGTCACTTGAATTTTGGAGGACTAAAAGCCTTGGGAGATAAGAAGATGGTTAAAGGCATTCCGGTGACTGATCATCCCAATCAATTGTGTAAAGCATGTTTACTTGGCAAGCATTCAAGAAGAAGCTTTCCGAAGCAATCCACCTCAAGATCTACCAAGCCACTCCAACTTGTTCAATCTCTTGGTAAAATCTCTTATTTTGTGCTTTTAATTGATGATTATAGTAGAAAAACATGGGTTCATTTCTTGAAAAGAAAATCTGAGGCATTTGATGCATTTAAGAAGTTTAAAGCTTATGTTGAAAAAGAGAGTCGTTATGAAATTAAATCAATGAGAACTGATAGGGGTGGTGAATTTACTTCTAATGATTTTAAATATTTTTGTGAGTTGCATGGTATTCGACGTCCTTTGACAGTTTCTAGATCACCCCAACAGAATGAGGTTGCTGAAAGGAAGAACCACACAATCCTCAACATGACAAGGAGCATGTTAAAGTCAAAGAACATGCCAAAAGAGCTTTGGGCTGAAGCGGTTGCATGTGCAGTCTGTCTTTCAAACCGATGCCCAACCAAGAGCTTAAAAAATGTGACACCACAAGAAGCATGGAGTGGACGAAAACCGAGTGTGTCTCATTTCAAAGTCTTTGGATCCATTGCTTATGCTCATGTTCCTGAGCAAGAGAGGTCCAAACTTGATGATCGAAGTAGAGAGCTTGTTCTTATTGGATATGATGAGAATTCCAAGGGATACAAGTTGTTCAACCCAGAGTATAGAAAGATTGTGATCAGCATAGGTGTGGAGTTTGATGAACATGCTGAAGGGAATAAAAGTCCCCACGCAGCGGAAGCGCATCGATTGGACCTTACGCCGTATATTAATTAACATTAAAATACCGTTACGAAAACTCAAACAAACTTTAAACCAACTTTAAAGTTGCTGGAAATTCAGCTTAAACATGCTTAAAAATAAATCTAAATTTATTTTCATGCTTTTCTAAAGAAAAGGGGAAGAACCGTCACATACCTTCGTTGTAGAATTTACCGTTCTTTGCCAACGACGCTCCAACGAACGAAAACGCAGCAGCCTCCTCGCCTCTTGATCGCTGGAATTTTCTTCTTGATCGACACAATAACCACAGAGGTTACACCGATATGTCTCTAAGTCTAGGAAGCAAAAGACTTGTGGGAGTCTTTCTCTAAGAGGGAGGCTAGAGAGAATTCTAGGTCTTGTCTTTCAAGAGTGTCAAGTGTCATGACCAATTAGGTCTAGTGTTCTATTTATAGAAGAGAGGCCATGAATAAAATATTCAATTAAATCAATCTTTTCCAAAATTGATTCAATCTTATTCATTAATTAATCAATCATGATCAATCAATTCCATAATTGATTAATCTTTTCCACAAATGACTAATTACTTCCATAAGTGATTAGATCATTTCGATAAATGATTAATCACTTCCTTAAGTGATAGTGATTAATTATTTCCATAATTAATTAATTCCCGGTTAATGAATTCTTTAATTAATTAACCACCAATTAAATATCACATATTTAATTCCCGGCCTAGAATTAATTAATTTGCCCAAACACATTTTAGGCCTTAAATTAATTAATTCATTATTTGAACTCTTTCAAACTTCCATAAATTTATATTTGAACTTTTCAAATATTAATTTCTCTCATAATAATATATAGATATATATTATAATTGTTTCCCTTAATAAATTGAACATTTTCAAATTATTATTACTTAGTTGCCTCAAATTACTTTACGAGCTACCAGTGGGACCTAATGGACCTGCAGATCAAAAGCTCCAACGTCATGAGATTAATTGGTCAAACTCATTAACCACATTAATCAATATTCTTTAACTGTGTGTACATTCCACTATAGACTCACAGTTGCACTCTTCTCACTGCAGACATATTTTCTGTGTCCACCGATCTAGACCAATATCGACTAGTTAGTCCTTCACAAGTGTCCGTAACACCAGTTGGGTCAAATTACCATTTTACCCCTGGGTTACCTTTATTTCCTTAAGTACCAATTCTCCTCTAATGAACAACCTGTTTGTGGTCCAACCATCAAACAGAAAACCCTCTCGTGCCATTGAGAGGGTAGGACCCTTTGTTCAAGACTCGGAGTAACCACTTAAGGGAACACTCATCTACTTCCCTAAAGTCGGGAAGGAGTGAATTCCATCTTGTACGATTATGTTCCCAGCTCCCCATTCGATCTTGTCCCCAAAGTGGTAGGCTTATTGAGTCGGCGTATTGGCCACTCTCACCCATACAAATCAAAGGACAATCTCTCATGAGCAGGAGTCCATAATCAACTCAGGATTAAGACTAAGTTGTCTAGGTCGTCCTAGTGAAATAGAAAATCAACTAGTTAACGGTGTTATAACCAGTGGTTACTATTTCGCGGTTCGGTCTTATGCAAACTCATTGCATAGGATACCCCCACTCGCATGTCTCCTACACGAACGCGTTGGATCGCAGCGTTTGTATCAAATACAAAGTGGGTTGTATCCATAGTGTCACCAGGATAAGGCACCCAGTCTTATCCCTATACTATAGACCCTTTAGGCTGTTTCTTGAACAATGATCCCATATGTCGCTACATATAGTTCAAGACTCATATTATAACCTTGGATGTCTAGTTTATTGGATTAGGGTTATTATTAGGCAAAGACAAATATAAAATAACTAATAAAAATTAATGGAAAAATATATCAATATTATTTCATTAATATCCGGTCAACGGTTACATTCACTATCTACGAGTTTTAGGGCATAAAACCCAACAAACTCCCACTTGAACTAAAACACTAGTTAGTGGGATGTAAATGCAATAATCTAAAGCTGGAAATGTCATGTATATAATACAATGAACTAGGGCATCCTTATACCCATTATACATTTCTCCCACTTGCCCTAGATTAGATGGCATACATATCTCGTAGACCTAGACCCTCTAGATGACCCTCAAACACTTTAGTCGTGAGAGCCTTCGTAAATGGATCAGCGATGTTGTGCTCTGAGGCGATCTTAGTGACGATCACATATCCTCGTTGCACAATCTCCCGTATCAGGTGATACTTCCTCTCGATGTGTTTACCTCGTTTGTGGCTTCGAGGTTCTTTTGAGTTGACTACAGTCCCACTGTTGTCACAGTATAGTGTTATGGGCACGTTCATATTCAGAACCACTTCCAAATCAGTCAAAAACTTTCTGAGCCATACTGCCTCCTTAGCTGCTTCGCAAGCTGCTACATACTCAGCCTCCATGGTTGAGTCTGCTATGCATCCTTGTTTGATGCTTCTTCACACTACTGCTCCTCCATTGAGGGTGAATACTGACCCTGATGTGGATTTCCTTGAATCCTTATCAGCTTGAAAGTCAGAGTCAGTGTATCCAGTAAGAATCAAATCCTTAGCTCCATACACAAGCATGTAGTCCCTCGTTCTCCGAAGATCTTGAGGATGTTCTTAACCGCTCCCTAGTGGTCCAACCCTAGATTAGACTGATACCTACTGACTACTCCCACTGCATAACATATGTCAGGCCTAGTGTAGAGCATAGCATACATTAAGTTGCCCACAGCTGAGGCGTAGGGAATGTGTCTCATGTTCTCAATTTCTTTAGGTGTCTTAGGAGACTGTTCCTTAGACAGGTGTACCCCATGTCTGAAGGGTAGTAGTCCCTTCTTGGAGTTTTGCATCGAATATCGAGACATCTTGCCAATATATGTTGCTTGAGACAGAGCTAGCGTTTTGCTCTTACGATCCCTAATGATTTGGATTCCCAGAACATATTGAGCCTCTCCCAGATCTTTCATTTGGAATTGGGCTGCTAGCCCTTTCTTAATGTCAGTGAGGTATCCTACATCATTCCCAATGAGTAGGATATCGTCTACATAAAGTATTAGAAAAGTTACTTTCCTTTTGTTGACTTTCTTGTACACACAAGGCTCATCAACGTTTTGGTCAAAGCCAAAATATTTGATTGCAGTATCAAATCTAATGTTTCATGATCTGGATGCTTGTTTCAATCCATAAATGGATCGATTGAGCTTACAAACCTTTTGTTCCTGACCTTGGGCTATGAACCCTTCGGGTTGAGACATGAAGATATTCTCTTCAAGATTACCATTCAGAAAGGCAGTCTTGACGTCCATTTGCCATATTTCATAGTCATAATATGTGGCTATGGATAAGAGAATTCTTATGGACTTTAACATGGCTACAGGAGAAAAGGTTTCCTCATAGTCAACCCCTTCCTTTTGGGTATAACCCTTTGCCACTAGTCTAGCTTTGAAGGTCTGTACCTTTCCAGCTGCATCTCTTTTTCTCTTATAGATCCATTTGCACCCTATGGGTTTTACCCCATTTGGTAGATCTGTAAGTTCCCATACAGAATTGGAGTACATTGACTCCATTTCTAGGTTCATGGCTTTGACCCATTCATCCTTATCTTCGTCATTCATTGCCTGTCGATAGGACAATGGATTCTCAATGCCATCATTAGGTATGACAACCTGAGTTTAAGTTAAACCCAAGTAGCGGTCAGGTTGTAATACAACCCTCCCACTGCGTCGAGACGTTCCCAACGTTTGAGATGGACGAGATGGATCTGAAGAACTAGTTCCTTCATCAACCCTTGTTGAAGGTCCAACTTCATCAACAACTCTTGATGATTCTTCAGTAGCTTCTCCTAATAGTATTTTGCTGTGTGGTTTATGATCTCTCATGTGGTCTTCCTCTAAGAAAGTGGCATTTGTCGATACAATCACCTTATTTTCTTGGGGGTCGTAGAAATAACCACCTCTCGTTTCTTTAGGGTAACCAACAAATTGGCACAGTTTTGAACGAGGTTCCAGTTTCTTAGGGTTTGTCACAAGCACGTGTGCTGGACAACCCCAGATGCGAAAGTGATGCAAACTAGGTTTACGCCCCTTCCATAATTCGAAAGGTGTTTCAGAAACACTTTTCGAGGGAACATTGTTCAAGATGTATACTGCAGTCTCTACTGCATACCCCCAAAACGAGCTAGGCAATTGACCATAGCTCATCATTGATCGAACCATGTCTAACAAGGTTCTATTTCTCCTTTCTGACTCACCATTCTGTTGAGGTGTACCAGGGGTTGAGAGTTGAGATTGGATTCCATGTTCTATCATATAATCTTGGAATTTTTGATCCATATACTCCCCTCCTCGATCAGATCGAAGTACTTTAATAGATTTACCTAATAGGTTTTCAACTTCAGCCTTAAACTCCTTAAACTTTTCAAGGGCTTCAGACTTATGTCCCATTAGGTACAAGTAACTATATCTTGAATAATCATCTATAAATGAGATGAAATATTCGTACCCTCCTCGAGCTTTTACATTCATTGGACCACATAGATCCGAATGTATTAACTCTAAGGGTTCTTTGGCTCTGTAACCTTTTCCAGTAAAGGGTCTCTTGGTCATTTTTCCCTCGAGAAAAGATTCACAAGGTGGTAGTGAATCATCTTCTAACTTGCTTAGAAGTCCATTTTTTATCAAACGACCGATCCTATCGATGTTTATATGACCAAGTCTGAGATGCCAAAGATGAGTATTGTTACTTGATGGAGAAATCTTTTGCCTTTTACTTTGAGTTTCAGCAGTTTTAAATAATTCGTGATTTAAAAGTGCTTTGTTTTCGGTTGGTCTTAAAACATACAAGTTATTTTCCAATTTGGCTGAACAAATAAGTATACCATTTTTATAAATGAACGCTTCATTCATATCAAAAGTAACTGTATACGATTGTTCAATCAAACATGAAATAGAAATTAAGTTCCTCTTAATCTTGGGAACGATTAACAAACTTTCTAAAAGTAAGAATCTATTTCTAAAAAATAACTTCGCAGCTCCCACTGCTTTAGCTGAAATAACTTCTCCAGTTTCGACCCTGAGTATCATTTCCCCATCGTTCAACTGCCGAAAGGAACTATTTTCCTGAAAAGAAGAGCAAACATGATTAGTTGCTCATGAATCAAGTATCCAAGTAAACTCATCATGTTCTACCAGGCATGTTTCTAAAACAAGTAAATCAAATTTACCTTCATTTTCCTTCTTTTTCTCAGCAATGTACTTTGGGCAGTTTCTCTTCCAATGTCCATCTACATTGCAGTGGAAACACTTGCCCTTATCTGCCATAGCTTTGGCTTTTCCCTTGCTTTTAACAGCAGTACTGGGAGCTTTCCCCTTGTTTCCTTTCTTCTTCTGAGTTTTCTTTGAAGAAATGGCTACAGATTTAGTTCCAGAGAATGAACTCTTCTCGAATTTTCTTTTTAGAGTGAACAACGTTTGCCTCTCCTTCTATCTGTCCCTTGTTCTTAAGAAGAGACTGATAGAGTTGTAGCTCATTCAGGAGGCTAGTCAGGTTGAATGTTATTTTATTCATCATTGCATTGCTTCGAAACTGCAGAAAACTCTTCGAAAGAGATTCTAAGATGAATGCAACCTGACTACGCTCATCTATGACCGCCCCGTTTGCTTCTGCCACGTTGAATTGGACTATCATATCCAGGACATGCTCCCGAACAGACGTGCCCTCTTTCATGCGACAGCTATAAACGTATTTGAGAGCGTCATGGTGGAGTTGGTAGGACGGTTGTCCAAACATCTCCCGGAGAGAGTTCATAATCTCCCTTGCTATTACCATGCCCTCATGCCTTTTAGCCAAAACTTCAGATAAGCTGGCTAGGATATAGACGCGAGTCTTATCATTAGCCTTTGTCCAGCGGTCATAAGCAACCTTAACTGCTTGGGATGCATTACGAGCAGGGGCTGGAGGTGATGTGCAAATTGCTAACCGCAAGTGTACGGGTCAAGTAATAATATAGTGATTTTGCAATCGAATGTGGTCCTCTGGATTGGTGTCTAGCCAAATTTTAATTATCAAAGATACTTTTGACCAATTTTATTTAGGGAATCAAATTGAATGAGAATATGAATCAATCAAACACAAAACTAAAACAAAAGTGACAATCTAATGGGAAAAATTGGTCTTAGTTGCTATGATTCATAAATCTTGGCAACTAAAAACACACATATCTCTCCCGAGCATACATGATTCTCTCATATGCAATTGAACCCGATATCCCTATCTAAATTCAATAAACATACAAGGCAATAAGGCTAACCTTTATAACAATTTCTAGAATTAACTTTAATCTCCCGATTTTTAGCTAAATTCTAGTTATGCATACGAAATACTAATTTAAATCCTCTCTCCCGAGTTAGATTCAAATATAAACATCAATCAATTTATGGCCAGTAAATCGAAAGCATTAAGGATACAACATATGCATAAATGACATCAATAGCATAAATACCGTAAATCAATCCAAAACATGCCCAACGGCTACATCAATCCCTAAGAATTAAACTTAGCTACACATAATCCTCGTTACAATATAAACTAAGTCTAAATAAGCCATAAAAACTATCTAAAGTAAGGGAAAAGAGAAATAGACTCGTTGTAGGCCGAGACCGAACGTCCCCGTCACGATCCCCACGAACAATGGGTTGATTTCCACTTCGCCTCCTCTGTTTCAGCCTTCCAAACGCTCTGTTCTCTTCTGTTTACGGCTCCCAAAAGTCCCAAATCCAAGTCCTCTCAAACCTAGCCGAAGAGAAGCTTATATTGCAGATTTTTCGTCTTAGCGTCGAGACACTATCAAGACAGCGTCTCGACGCTGCCTTCAAAACGCGCGTTTCAGAAAAAGGAAAAGCGGTAGCGTCGGGACGCTTCCTATCACAGCGTCGAGACGCTGTAAGTCTGCCGCGTATTCTCATTAAGGAAACTTAGCGTCGAGACGCTCCAAGAGTGGCGTCTCGACGCTAATGGGCAGAATGCCCTCTCTTGGCTCCTTGTTACTTGAATCTTTTTGGTTCTTTGGCATCTTTTCACGTCCCGAACACCTGATTAATTCTTATTCCACGTTTTAACTCTAATAAACGCTTTCCTACAAAATAAACAATTAAGCACAATAAAATGGCCCAAATATCATAAAAGACTAGCTAAATTAAATAAGTAAAAGTAGCTAGCTATGCTCGCTATCAAATACCCTCAAACTTAAGCTTTTGCTAGTCCTCGAGCAAACTACAAATCAAACATACAATGGAAGAATGGATGTAACAGTCCTAACTCAATCCTCAAGGCTCAAAAGTCAATAGTAAAGCAAGCAAGAGACATGCACACAAGGACCAATGAGGGAGACAAATTAAAATTTTTCCAAAATTAACTTGCACAAGCGAGATCTAACTCAACAAGATCAGACTCTACTAGCCCAAGATTTGATTATTAAACTCTCAGCTCATCTTCCCTCTACACTGGCACTAAGGTTTCATTAATGAGTTAATGGAACAAATTAGTTTGTTTTCCTCCATACTTAGGTGCTTATAATTAACAATTAAATTAAGCATGTATATGTGGCACTAGCTTTCAACACCCATTGCAGGGACCCTTAACCTGAGTTTTCTCTGGTTGGCCTAACTGATCACAACAGGGGTAGCTCTTTTTGCCTTAATCTTTACTAAACATTGCAAATTGTGCACAGGCCATGGCATAATAATTTTTCTTTTCAACGGTAACAACAAGAATGATTTTTCTTTATGAGCATAAATAGCATATATTCTTTTCTTTCCTCCTAAGCAAGATCAAACATGCTAATTTGCAAAAAATTAACTCTTTAGCTCTACCCTACACCTATCGAGGTGACAACAAGCATATGAACCCAATAATTCGCTCCTAAGCATTCAAATCCAAATCTAGCCAAGACAAATACTCTACTCATGCAAGCCATCTCCTAGAAAAATTTTAAAAAGTCTCCCTTTTTGGGCACTCATGCTTACAACTCATCACAAGCTTGAAAATTGACAAGAAAGCCTATCCTAGGACATCATAATCATGCAAAAGTAGCATCCAGAAAACAACCATATGCATAATTCAAAGAAAGCTCAAAACTATAGCCCGAACTCAGATGCTCAAGGGCTCCACAAACATTCTAATCCACCCCCAAACTTAAAGTATGCATTGTCCTCAATGAATAACGAAAATAAAGCATAAACAAGCATGAGAACAATAAACGAATGAGAGGAGTGAACAAAACTGGCCTGGAATGATGATGACTTCTTGACTAAATGCTTGGAATCTTGACAGCATGAAAGCAAAGGAGAGAAAGAAAACAAGACCTACAAAACAGACACAAAAAATAAATAAAACTCAAAATAAAGAAATAACTAACTCACTTGGGTTGCCTCCCATAAGCGCTTGTTTAACGTCATTAGCTCGACGTGTTGACCAACTATGCATCAGGGTGGTCTCCTGTCAGATTTTCCATCACTGGTGCTCTTCCTAGCACCTCTCTTGTAGCCCACCAACATGGTATCTGATGTGTTCTTGGGTTCCTCAAAAGCTTTTAAAACCTCTTTCTCATGTTGAACTCTAATGATTAGCTCCCTGCGCTCAATATCAATTATAACTCTCCCTGTAGCAAGGAAAGGTCTCCCTAATATAATAGGCATAGCAGGATTCTCTTTAATATCTAACACAAAGAAATCAACAAGAAGGAAAAATCTACCTACTTTAATCAGAATATTCTCAACAATCCCATATGGACTAACCACAGACTGGTCAGCCAACTGAAGTCTAACAGAAGTAGATTTTATGTCTCCTATGTTAAGCTTTTTGCACAGAGATAATGGAATAATATTTATGCTGGGCCCTAGATCACATAGTGCTCTACAAGAATAAGTACCAAAATTACAAGGAATAGTAAAACTCCTTGGGTCAGACAATTTTTCTGGTACTCCCTGTTGGACACGAGCACTGCACGTCGATGCAAGATATACAGTCTCCAACTGCTTTTCCTTTTTCTTCTTGTTGAGCCATTCCTTCATGAATTTTCTATAGTGAGGCATCTGCTCCAAGGCATCTGAAACAGGAATATTAACATGCAAACCCATAAAAGCATCTAAAAATTTTTCAAACTTAACCTTAGAATTTTTCTTTTTCTTTGATTTAGGAACTAAAACAGTAGGAGAAGGGATAGAAGGCTCAGGATTAAGCTTTTCAGCTTCGTTTGAGGTGGTGCCTTCTTCAACTCCTCCTGTGAGTTCCTCTGGTTCAGTAGTTTCATCCTCCTCAGCTAATTGAATCTCCTCATCGTGATGCACAGACACGGCCTTGCAGAACTCCAATGAAGATTTCTCCTGTTCAACTGG